>JARDYH010000001.1:170867653-172067653 GCA_029215795.1 Anniella stebbinsi
AGAGGATGCTAATAATTGTTTGTATGTATAATCTCTCTCTCTCTCTCCCCCTCTTCCTCCCTCCCTCTCCCTCTCTCAAACACACACATACACAATATATATATAAATAAAGTAAAATTTAATGGAGTTCTTCACACAGCACATAGTTAAACCATGGAATTCACTACCACAAGATGTAGTGATGGCCACCAATTTGGATGGCTTTAAAAGGGAGTTGGATAAATTCCTGGAGAAGGATATCTTGATGGTTATGTGTTTCCTCAAGTATCAGAAACAGTAAGCCTATATACACCAGTTGCTGGGGAACATGGGTGGGAGGGTGCTGTGGCACCGTGTCCTGCTTGCGGGTCCTTGGTTGACAGCTGATTGTCCACTGTGTGAACAGAGTGCTGGACTAGATGGACCGTTGGTCTGATCCAGCATGACTTTTCTTATGTTCTTACAACTTCGAAATCCTTTCTTGTATGTAGCCTCTTACAGGTAAAGATGTGTGTATTCTGTGCAAAAGAACTAAACATTCTGATACCTGCACCTAAGCAAAAGATATTGTAGACCAGGAAAAGGGGCAAAAAAGGGGCAACCAAAATGATTCTCTCTCTCTCTCTCTCTCTCCTTTTAGGCAATGCTAAAACTTGAGAAATTTGGAGGTGGGGTGAAATGGTTGGTGGGAAGGTTTAAACTCCCTTACCTGTATGCTGTCACCTTGATTCAGATCAGAGGCCTGCATACTTATCTGGAGGTAAAAGAGAAACTGAGGGTCACCTCTATGCTACATATTTAACAGAGTGTGTGGCTTAGCACTTGAGGGGGGGAGGCAAGTGAGGGAGGACATAAGAGAGATAAATTTATAAATTTATGGGTTGGAGAAAATGGGGAGGGATTTTTCCCCCCTTATTCTCTCATAATAGTAGAACCCAGGATTACCCAATATAGGTGACTGGTTGGAGATTCAGGATAGACAAAAGGAAGGTCACACCGGACATAGCTGAACTGTGGAACTCACTGCCACAAGATGTAGTGATAACCACCAACTTGGCCATTTTTAAAAGGGATTAGGCAAATTCATAGACAGGAGAAGGCTACCAATGGCTAGACATTACAATAGCCATGTGTTCCCATCAGTTTCAGAGGCAGTGGGGATGTATGGATAATTGTGGGGGTAAAAGAAGCCATCATGGCTTCTACTCTCATACCTTGTGCTGCATGTGCAAGTGTAATTTGCATGACTACCCATGCTGCAGCGTCGGTTACGATATCATATGAACCTGGTGTGCAGCATAGCAGGGGTGACTTCGTACCAACCCTACAACCCTACTGCAAGTCATGAGTAGTAGGGTAGATATGAAGCTATTCCTGCCATTGTTCATGACAGATTTGGTTGACATGGCATCCCGCCCTGCAGCACAGGTAATCATGCAAATTACAGTCACATGCAAAGCGTGTGCAGGGGGAGGGAGAAGCCACGATGCCTTCTTTTACCCTCGTGTTCATCTGAAACCAGACAGAGTTTCTCTGAATGCCAGTTTGAGGGGCACATGAGCAAAAGGGTGCTATCAAGGCCATGTCCTACTTATGGGCTTCCCATAAGTCTCTGTTTGGCCACTGTGGAACATAATGCTAAACTAGACATATCTTTGATTTGATCCAGCATGGGACTTACTGTATGTTCTTATAACATTTAAATCCAGTGTCAATGCAATCCAAATGCTTTAACCAAAAAAGTTGAATTCTAAAGCAGCATGAAATTTTATAAAAACAATGAAAAATAGGTAAATTTGCATATTTCACACAAGTTATTCTGCCTCTGTAGATTGTATTTATCCATCCTTTGTACATAGATCTTCATGGCTAGCTAAAGCAGAATTAATTGCACTGAATAAATAAATAAATAAATAAATCTTCATTTGCATATTTTTGTAGGATGCAGAATTTTAATTTCTTATTGGAGAACTGGGATTCTGTTGGCTCAAAGTTATTTATCTGGGTAATCTACAAATGCCATGAGATCTGCCCAAGCTAATTAAGAACATGTTTAAATGAGAATAAAGTTTTGGGAATGAGAAGTTTTGGAATGAGAATAAAGTCTAAATGAGAAAACATTTATTCTTAGGCATACTAAGATCTAACATCCAATGAGCAGGAAGCAACAACATCTTTCTATAAGAGCAGGGGGAGCCCGTGACTCTACAGATCTTGTTGAATTATAACTCTCATGCTGCCTAGGACTGATGGGAGTTGGACCCCAACAACTTCTCAGGGGCCATGGGCTTCCCACCCCATTTTACAAAATCAAATCCTATAGGAGATTTTATTTTTTTTGCCCAAACTAGAAAATAAAATGTAACTATTGCATTTGAAAAATAAAAAGTACACATTTTTCCCATGCAGATTGCGGAAGTGACATGGAAGGGACATGGAAACACATAGGTAGGATAGCCTCTAGAACTTTATCTGAGGTCTGCTATTAATATGTCAAATTACTACATATCTTTATGTATGTCTTCAACTATTGTAGAATCCTTCTGAGAAATTTCCAACTGAAATTATTTTTGCTTCCGTCAACATTCTTTAGATATTTTGCTCTAGCCACCTTGAAATTTGCTTTGCAATTTCACTTCTGGCTAAATTCAGTGGGAATTCCATAACTATATTAGAGCTACCACAGGAATTTCACCAAAAGTGAAATTTGAAGGAATCTAAGAAGTTTCTCCTCAGACAAAATAGTAGAATTTCAGCATAAGATAAAATAGTTTGCAAAAGTCCAGATAATTTTTAAAGAAACGATTTGGACAGGGTGTATGGAATGAAATTAACAATAAACAGAAAGAACATTCTTTTCCTTTGAGTGGGCAATACATTACTGAGGATTTACAGGTCAGTTGAGCTAAGTAACAGCTATCTAGGGACAATACATTTTTCCTGTGAAGGACATAGAGCTTCATTTTATAATAAATCCACTACAAGTGTCATCACACACAAAACATGGCCATGGAAATAATTCACTTTTCTCTATATGAGGGGTGAGGTGATGGGGAAACACTGTTCGTGTGCCCACGGCTATTTTCTTGTTTCACCTTCCATTCACAGAATTCCACCTTCAACAACCCCTACTATGCCAAAATGTAATTCTTGCTGGCATTTCTGACATTTTCTATGCTTTCTAATGTTTATTAGAAACCTCTCCGTGTATCTTTTAGCTCAACTGTCCTGAGTGGTGTCTTTCACCTGCCTGTGTAATGTATTCTCTTTAATCGCAGGACTCACTTCATTTCCATTTTATAGTTCCTTTTAAGGAACTAAAATTCACACAGAAGCAGCCTTTGGGTACTTAAAACACTGAAGGAGTGTTGGTGGGGAACATAATGCTTCCCCAAAATGCGTACAGGAAGCCTAATGGAAAAGTTTCAGTTATAGGAAAGAGCAGAATCAGGAGGACTTTTTTTTTTAATCATCTGGAAGAGGCCCCAACATCATGAGTAATGTTTCATATGCATGTAACTCTTCGGGCTGTTTTGCAATACATAAACTGGCTCCATTATTGCATTTATGCATGGTTTTTAAAGATAATTTTACTGAGTAATTTTCCTCTTTACAGGATTTAGGTAGGCAGTAATGGGTCATATGTATTACATTTCAAATCACAGTGGCGTATTGTTTGAACAGTTAAAATTGGTTCACTCTTGAGAAAAGACGGCTCTGTATGGATGAGCTGGTTTCTTTATATTCTTATGAATGGTGTTTTAAAGGGATGAGACCAATTAGTCGGAATCAGGGTCATATGCCCACCCACTTCATACCCAGTACTTGATCTACAAATCTTGGGGGTGCATTCAGAACTTTTTCAGGCACATGGAGGTGCTCAGGATTTTAGGCAGCCCCTACTCTCTTGCAATGGCTTCTGATGGTCAGTACAGGCCACTTGTTAAATATTGCCCATAGGGTGACCATGTGTGGTCCAGTACAGGGAGTGGTCCACTATTTGAAGGGCTGCCAGAGGACTGTCCTCTATTTTGAAGGTGTTCTCCATTTGAATGGCTTACCAGTCTAAATCCAGTTTAACAATAACCAGGAGGAGGAGCTGCAAGCTGCCTTCAAGGTGCTGATTTGCCACCTCTTTGCTGCTCCTTCAGAGAAAACCCTGCAGTTTCACTGCAATGGGATGGCGGCAGGAAATCCCCGTGGCAGAAGGGAGCACAGGCTTTCCAATGGCCATTTGGCTTGTTGGGCCTGCACTCTCCCCAGCTCCCGGTGACCTATCAGCAGTTGGCATCCACCTGGGAACATCCTCAGCTCGACGCTGAAATGAGGTCACACAGTGGAAGAGCCATGGTGACCTCACTTCAAGGTAAAAGCCCTGTGGTGGCTGTGAGTTAGCAGTTGCGCTGTATAACTGGTGCAGCAGCACTGTGCAGCCACCGTGAGGCAAATAAAGCATACAGAAAGCCCCCTGGGCCTTGAAGTTGCCCATCAAGAGCAGATAGTAGACTGAGCATGGCACCCAGGTCACCTGAAATGTACTGGATTTCCATTTAAATGCTAATAATTATGTCTAAATATAAATGCGTGCATATAAATTAGCATATACAAATTGTTGTCCTCTTTTCCTGTGATGTATTTCCTCTTCTTTTTTTGCAAATGGCTCATCCCACCCTGAGGATAAAATCCTAGATTTCACCCCTCCCCCCCAAGCTCTTGTGATGCCCAGCAAAGAGGAGTTAATCAGGGATGCCCCCTCCTTGCTTGTGGCAAAAATCAACCTGTAAAGAATACTTCTCCCATTTACAAGGAGACAAACCATTCCTGATTTCTCCGACAATCCTACTGCTGACCTTCATTCTGCCTGAAATCTAGCTGCTTGCCTAGTTGAGGACCCATGTTTCAAATTATTTCTCATTCCTAAATTTACTGCCTCTGATACAAATGTTTTAACTTGTCCTTAGCATCTTTAAAGTGAACGAACATAAATACTCTCAAACTTTGCAGCCCAATCGTATGCATCTCTACTCTGAAGCAAGTAACGCATGAATGTGCATATGGTTACAGACTTAGCTGCTGTGATACCTCCCAATAATATATTCCCCCTACTCTCAAAAAGAGAACCCAAAAACTAGGTATCATTGACAAAAGTGTAAGGAATTTTCAAAAGGTTGAGCAGAAAATGCTGAAATTGGATAACTCCTGTCATAAATAAATGACACAGAAAATGAAAGCTTAAAAGAATTCACAGCTAAAGTTCAGGTAAGAGGGAGTGTTATGGTTGTCTTTTCTTCCTAAACAATGCATTAGTGAAGACAAAAAGGTGTGTTTTATAGCATGCATTGACTCCAAACTATTCTATGCACAAAGTGCTGATGAGTTATGTATATGTATGTGTGTACGTACACACACACACACACACACTCACACACACACACTATGGTTCAGCTGATGCATACATTACCACTTTATTTTCAAAACTATTTGTTCTGTTTCTGATTGCAATGCCTTAGGGGCTGTTTAAATGCACAGAAAGCTCCGGGGTGGATGCGTGGTGGCTGCTGTGTCAATAAGACGACACAGCAGCCACCACCCTGGGGCTTTCTGGCAAAGCTACGGAGAACAAAAGTCGGGGACGTAGCCCAACGTTTTTCTCCAGATCAAGGTGAGTACGGCACATCTGCCATCTACTCTCGCTCCAGAAGTGTGGCGGAATCATGGCCAGCAGAGGGCAGGGGATGGGTCCAGTGAGCAGAATGGCTGCGGGAAAGCCTGTGCTGCCTCCCTTCATGAAGATGACTTGCTGCCACCCTGCACCAGAGATACTGCGGGGTTTGGTGGTGGAGAGGCACCAACTCAGTGCCCTGAAGACTGACCCTTGGAAATGTCAAGGTGAACTGCAACCCTTCCATCCTACAGAAGGTCAGTTCATCCTGGGCAGCCCCATACACACACCTTGGACATATCCAGGGCTGCTGCTGAACTTAGGTCCAAGGAGTTCTCACATTGAGTTACAGCTTTTTTTAATCTTAAATGCTTTTTGTCTCGAATTTGAAGAATTTTGGTAAATTCTTATCAAAACCAGACCATAACAACAACCCACCCACCCCCGCCAAAACTAGCTGGAAGTCATTTAGCCTATGAACGTGCTTTGAAGGTATGAGTTTAGGTTTATTTTGCTCAATGTAATGTTCTCTGCTGTGTAGTTTGGCACATGAATGCAAAAGGGTATAGCATGTCTATTTTTATCTCTGGATAGCCTTTCAACAAAAAAAGCAACTGAGTGTGTTTCTTGCATGTATTCTATAAACAGTAGTGTGCCACTAAACATAAACTCATGACGAGACTACTGCAACACACACTATGTGGGGCTGCTATTGTGTGGGGTTCAGAAGATTCAGCAACTCCAGCATGGAGCAGCTAGAGTGCTCACTGGGACACCAAGCTATGCTCTCATAACATCTGTGTTAAAAGAAGTTCACTGGCTGCCTGTTAGCTACTGAGTCATGTTCAAGGTTATGTTATTGTCATATAAAGCCCTAAACAACTTGGACCAGGATACCTGCCTTCCCTTCTACATATCCAAGTGGTCATCTCCTTATATACATACCCTGCTGGTCATTCCACAACTAACATAATGTTGCCATGTAATGCTCCAATAGAGGGCCTCCTCATTAGCGGGCACCCACCCTTTGGAAAACCTTCCCTTGTCCAGATCTACACCAAGCAGGATATGACACTTTGAAAATGTTTTGGAAACTGTGAGCCTATCTACACTACTGCTTTAAAATGGTTTAAAATGGTTTAAAATGGTTTATAACAGTTTTGAGAACTGATGGGGCCCAGGACACACTCCATATACAGTTTTCAAAATGTTTTCAAAGTGTTTTATCCTGCGTGTGTAGATAGGCTCTCTGTATGTGCCCTGTGCCCCAACGGTTGTCACTACTGTTATAAACCATTTTAAAGCAGTAGTTTAGGCCCTGCCCAGGAGGCAGAAAATATGGCATCTTTCAACGCCTCCTGCAAACACACTTGTCCACACAGGCTTTCCCTGGGTGTAATTAAATTAATAATGCAGCTCTGTCTTACTGCTCCTTGTATTACTTTTATTGTAATTGTTTTTAATGTTGTGTTTTTAATATTAACTAGTTCAAAATATGGCAGCCAGGTTGGTCACCGGTACATCTAGGGGTGACCATATTACGCCAGCTTTAAAATCGCTCCACTGGCTGCCAATTAGTTTCCGGGCAAAGTATAAAGTGTTGGTCATTACCTTTAAAGCCCTACATGGTTTGGGTCCAGGTTACCTGTGGGATCGCCTTCTCCCGTACAATCCACCCCGCACGCTCAGGTCCTCTGGGAAGAACTTACTGCGGTCGGCCAAGACTAGGCTGACAACTGTTACCCAGAGGACCTTCTCTTCTGCCGCTCCCAGACTGTGGAATGACCTGCCGGAGGAGACTCGTCAACTTAACAGTCTTTTAGAATTTAAGAAAGCTATAAAGACTGTTCTCTTCCGGCAGGCATATCCAGTGTAATTTTAGAATGTTTTTAGGATGTTTTAGGATGTTTTAATGCAGTTTTAATAATATTTGTCATGTTTTAATTAGTTTTATGTATTTTATCATGTTGTTGTTCCCTGCCTCGATCCAGACGGAGAGGCCGGTAAGAAATAAATCGTTCGTTCGTTCTAAATGTGATTTTAATATTTATATTAAAAAAATAGATGTTAAATAGATGTTAAAAAAATAATAAAAAATAGATGTTAAAAAAAAATAGATGTTGGCCTTTTGCATATGAACTACCTGATGTGCTGGACAGCCTTACGCACAATAGGGAATGCTCACAATTCACTGTATGGAGCTATACATAGAAGTTGGCCTCCTTTCTAGAAAGTGAGCTTTTAAAACATTTAGAGTTAATGGATGTCAGGCAGGATTGTTCTAATATAGCTCATTGACTCATGGGAAATTGCACTACCCTGGACTGTTTGCTGAGGTCAATTATCTTCCAGAACACACAAAGTTTAATGACTCTTAGGTATGCCCAATATAACAATTCCGGGTAAAAAAAGGCCTTGTTCCAGAAGAAAATGCTTCTCATTGCCACGTTGACAGTGCAATCCTATACATGTCTATTCAGAAGTAAGCCCCATTATGTTTTATGGGAATTATTGCTAGCTAAGGGCATATAGGATTGCAGTCTTAGTATATAGTTTTTTTCAGATTTCTTTTTTTATTATTATTTCTAAAAGTCGATGGACTGAAAAGTGCAGTAAAGAAACTATTGCTTTGCCAACATGTTTAATCGAAGCATAAAGAAGCCTTGCTAGAAAGGGGAGTGCACAATGAAAGATATGCTTATAAGGACAAGCAGGATTGGGGCTTGTATTCCCACATTCCTCCAGAGATAGAAGCAACAAGTGGAATTGACAACAATATATTATAGTGTTCAGAGGGCTTCTTTTTAGCGTTTCAAATCAGTTGTCCACATGCCCTCTTCCAGAGTACTCTTGTCTATTCTATCTATGAAAGAGGCAAATTCCATGTTAGACATAATTAGAAAGGGAATTGAAAATACCCCCTTATGCAAATCTATGGCGCAACAACACTTGGAATACTTTGTACAGTTCTGGTCACTGCCTCTTAAAAAGGGTACTGTAGGATTGGAAAAAGGGCAGAAAAGGGCAGCTAAAATAATAAAGGGGCGGGAGCGATTCCCCTGTGAGGACAGGTTTCAATATCTGGGATTGTTTAGCTTAGAAAAGAAGGCGAGCAAGGGAAGACACGAAAGAGGCGTACATGACAAAAGTGTATAAACTTATGCATGCTGTAGAGAAAGTGGATAAGGAGGCATTTTTCTCCCTCTTCCATAATACTAGAATCTGGGATCATCCCATGATTGGTGGGAGCTTCAGGACAGATAAAAGGAAGTGCTTCTTCACACAGTGCATAGTCAAACTATAGAATTTGCCACCACAAGACGAAGGGATGGCCACCACCAATGTGATGGGTTTAAGAGGAGATTAGACAAATCAATGGAGGACTAAGCTATTGACAGCTACTAGACCTGATGCCTCTATGCTACTTCAAGTAATCACAGGCAGTAAGCATATGCAGACCAGTTGCTTGGGAACAAGGGCAGGAGGGTGCTGATGGATTCATGTCCTGCTTGCGGATTGGCTGCTGTGTGAACAGAATGCTGGACCCTTGGTTTAATCCAGCATAGCTTTTCTTCTGTTCTTAGGTTATGCCCCCCTTTGCTTTCCGTTTTGTACCCAAACATGCAAACTACAGTGGTGTAATTTCAAGGACCGATCAAAGGGTTAAGAAACAATAGGAGAAAATTCCTTTCCAGCCCAGGAAGGGGCAGACAGTGGTAGAAACTGCATCAGGTCAGATTTAAGGGTAGAAGAATTAAGCAGCTAAACAGAGTTGGCAAAAGCAATTAGAATAGAAAGTATGGTATTTATATAAGGCCACAATGACCTACCAATTCAATACTTTTATTAGCTGAGTCAGAGGACAGACATCACACTCAGAGAATAAAAGAAAAATGCCCCGTTTAAAATGGTGCCACCATACAGCTGCTATTTATTTATTTATTTATTTACAGCAGATCTTCACTCAACACATTATTCTGGGCACAAAACCAATATCTACTATTCATTCATTCATTCATTCATCTTCCCTCTATGCAACATTATTTTTCTACAACTCACCTACAACCCCTCTGCTTGCAGAAGGTGGTTGTGAGAGGTACACAACAAACAATACTAAAATAATAATGTATAGTGCACCTTTTAATGTCTGAAATTAACTCTGACAAAATCTTGATTAGGTTGCATCACCAATCTTCAGGAAAAGCTTTTCAAATAAAATATATATTTAGCGCTCCTGCTGGGAATTGTTAAAGGGTGGGGGGCAAGTGAGCTGGGAAAGCAATATGAAGTGTCAGCAATGAAAAACCCTCTTCCAGTACTTGAGCTGAGCTAACTCCTCCATGTCCTGTTTGGGCAATGTTCAAGAAACTATGGCCCTTTCCACCCCATAGAAGAGGAGAGGGGGCAAACCTGGAAGTAGCCACTTCTGGGTTTGGCATGTTGAAGCCACATTACGAATCTGACGGCCTGGGTTTTGCCAGGCCATCGCAAGTCACGGCGGCCATATTTTCCCCCGAAGATCCAAGGAAGACCACATGAGCACTTGTCCGCAACTGTGAGTATATATATAAAAAAATATCCACACACAATCATGCCTCTCTCCCCCCACCATCCTGGGGATGGCAAAATCAGCCCCCCCCCTCTCTTGATGGCCTCAGAGCTGCGCAGTGAGGCTCTGTGGCCATCGGTGCAGCTGCACTTACTCACAGGTAAGCGCAGCTGCGCCCGGGATGGGCAGCCACACCAGCCGCCCATCTCGCTGCTGTACTGGGAGCGGGGAACAACTGGGATAATAGCATTCCCTGCTCCCCGCGAAAATTGAGGGCTGGCTCCGGCCTGCTTGCAGGATGCTCTGTGCATCATGTGAATTCTCCACGAGCAGGCAGGGGTAGCCCCGGGAAAAATGGCAGGTGCGGAAAGGGCCCCTGTCTGCTTGCCTCCCCGCATGGGGCATGGGGCCAGACCGTCTGTGGGTGCCTGATGAGAGCTCGCGGTTTTCCCTTTGGGGAGAAGGAAACATTCCTGCAAAATGATCAGGGCCAGCCAGTTGAGCGCTGGCTGTTAGGCAAACGAGTTTCCCTCTCTCAGAAGGGGTCCTGCACCAAGCAGATGGCGCCCAATTGACTGCTGTAGCAGGGATCCATTCCTCCCTTCTGTCCCTGCCACCCTGGTAGCAGTAACGGGGACAAAGCCAGTAATTTTGCACAAGTCTCTGACAGTTACACAAAATGGCTGGCCTGTCTCTGTTGCCACTGCTGCTGCTGGGGTGGGAAGAGGAGAGGAGAGGCAAAAAAAAAAAAGGTATTTGCTGCTCCTCCCTGCGATCAATGGCCCAGTATGGCACCGAGCCCTTGGAAGTCTCTGAAATGCCATTCAGGCAACAATCCCAACCATTATTAATTGCATCCTTTATCGGTGGTTTAGTTTTATTATCAGATTCAAGTTATGTTAGATGGGCCTATTTGCCTGCATATGGGTGATTATGAAATCTCATAGGAAGACTGCACCAAACACTCCCTGAGTTTGATACTGGTTTCAAAAGTGGATGCAACTGGGCAAACAGACTGAAAATCATCTTGCCAAATAGACACATAGGCTGAATTCGGACAACACAATAAGCAACTGGGGGCTGGGAAACAATCGTCAGTTGTATTGACTATCGTGTCCTCCGAATGCTGCCATAGTCAACTCAGCACTGATCCTAATCCACACCACAGTTGATTATTTATTGCCATGTTGTGTGGGGAGTACCCTCTAGATGAACCACTGTAAAGTTGATTATTACCCCACCACTGACTATCGTGTTGTCTGAATTCAGCCATAGTTTGGGCATCTTTTTCTTCGCAGTTTGCTCCGTTCGTGAAGAATAAGAGAGAAAAAGTCCCTTACCCCATCAAGAAGAATAGTTACAGTGAATAAAAATTTAAACGATGCATTCCAGAAAAAAAAATTAAGCTTCAAATGCTACAATGATTTATAAAATGGAAGTCAGAATCATAATCATTATTGTTTCTAGGCTACAATAAAATACTGTTTTGTTCCAGCAATGGTTGTACACCAGGCATATGCTAATATGGGTTGTTTACTGTAATTTATTCTAGAAACATAACAAAATTGGACAGAACTAGTAGTAAATTGGGAGTAGTAGTAGTACATTTTGCCTGATTATTCTTTTACGAGAGTCACCAATTTGCTTAGGGCATTAAATTATCTGGCTCCTTCATTATGCATGCAGTGCAAACTAAACTAATACATGATCCACTTTCAGTGACAACATGCTAAATATTAAAGAAACAAAAGTCTGCTGAAGAGAGATAACCCAGTATGGAAACATGTTAATGTTTGAGATTTCCCATAGATAGTTATATATCACATGATAGCATGGAATTAATCAATTTCAACTTATCAGTCTTCAATATACATTAGAAATTTGGCTACCAATTTGAAGAAATTTAACTCTCTACTTACGGAATAAAATATTTATTGCTAAAAGTGATAAGCCATCACATTTTGATATTATTAAAAGGATAAAATGCAAATAAAATGAGCGAGTAAAAATACAATAACAACAACTCCCCATTACGATACTTATGAAAGGTGTTGGTGCCTAGCTCTTAACTTATTTGCAGCCAATGCAAATTTTGCAACCAGATCAGTAATAAATATATTATTGCCAGCCAACAAGATAGAAATTTGCTCAGTGGCAGGTCGGTTAGCAAGGGAATGAAGAATGTAAATGAGAATTTTTTGTCTAGGGGATGTATATAGAGGGCATCGTTGCAGATAATGTTGGATGTCCTCCACTTCCCCTGACTTGCAAATACAAAGTGTCTAATGCACAGGGGTATTATTAAATCTTCCCTTTAGGTAGGCGGAGGGCATACATTGAAAACACAAAGCTGTAAATGCTTTTCTGAGTGACGCCAGGGTGAGATTAATAAAGTATTGCTCCAGCCCAAAAGATGGGATGGGAGAAATTGATGAAAAAAGAGATAAATAATCTCTAGTACAGAGTAGGCAATGTGGTGCCCATCAAGGTGGCTTACCCCTACTAAAAGCGAACAAAATGGAAGATTTTCAAATCTGTTTAGGCTCTTCTGTACTGAAAACTGAAGATTCAAAAGAGTTGTTTAGCATGTAGGGCTCAGATCACACCCAGTAGAGGTTGGTGGCTCCAATTTTAGTGTGTTTGTGAATCTATCCTATATTTCAATCACAACCAAGCACAGCTCTAAATAAGCTATCCAAAGAGTTGAACTCTAACCCCAAAATGGGTTCAAAACCTTGAATTGCTCCTGTAGAGTTCTGGCTAGTTCTGACTGGAACAGAATGGAATCAAGCCCCACCAAAATTGGAGCCATCAGCCTCCACTGACCCCACTCTTTGCCATGTCTCCCAGGACAGCCATTTTTGTTGTGATACCTAGTAAAGTTTTTTTTTTCAAATTACCAAATGGGTCCATAGCCAAAAAGTTTGTCGACCACTGATCTAATGGCTGTTAAAATTAAGGTGTCATGAACGAGGCTAGTAATGATTTGTGGTTTGTCAAATGCCATCAGATGACTTTCCTATACACCTTTGTTTTATGCATATTATCTATGTATAGTCCAGGGATGTGAAACATAAGGTGTGAAAGCAAGTCCTTTGGTGTTTCCAGTGCAGCATCCATACTCCATACAAACTGAAGAGCCAGGGTGGTGTAGTGGGGCTAGAGTGCTGGACTGAGGAAGAGCCAAGTTTTAATTAAGGCTGTGCACAGATCCGGATCCTGAATCCAAAGCAGATCGGGGTGATTCGGGCCACCAAAAACTGGTTCCGATTTGGATCATGGGAGGTCCGAATCAATCCAAAGTGAATCGGGCCTGATTCGGATCTGACAGATCCAGATCCGAATTGGATCGGGGGCATGCACAGCCCTAGTTTTAATCTTGTTCGGTCATGGAAGCTCACTGGTGACTTTGGGCCAGTCACAGACTCTCAGCCAAACCTCCCTCACAGGGTTGTTGCTGTGAGGATAAAATAGAGTGGAGGAGGATTATGTATACTGCCTTGGGTTCCTTAAGAAGGAAAAACAGTGGGATATAAATGTAATAAATAAACTGTTGGACCATGTTCATGGTTCGAAAGTTCAGTAGGATAAAAAAAATGACTCAGGAGAACAAAGCAAAACAAAGGGCGTTGTCTTGCAGACCAGCACAACTTGTTACCCAACAAGCTGAGAGCGTCCCTGAAAAGTTTCGCACACCTCCTTGCTTTTCTTGCCTGCTTGTGACTGCAGAAGAAAATGAGGTTATCAAGCCCCAGACAGACCACCATCCTAGTTGGTGGGAAGGTGACGTGCAAACCCACAAAAACGAATGGCTCAATTGTGTACATTTTTTAAATGTACCCGTTTTTCTCTCACTAATTGAATTGTCTTTGAGCACATTTTCAGATCACACATTTTTCATGCCTATTTTTTCAAATGTATGCATGTTGTTAAACATTTTTTTTGAAAGACGTGAAACACATTGCAAGCTCAGAAATGTACACATTTTGACCGCAGATGGAGTTTGAGCCTGCATTCAGGAGGGATGAATTAAGTAAATTTTGGTCCAAAATGAACTGAGACAAATTTCTCATACATCCCAACTGATGGGCTGTGCTTGGCTTGATGCAATGGAATACTCATTCTTTCTGCCCTGCCCATCTCACATCTTTTCTTCAATCTTCTCAACCCTTTCAATGTTGAACTTCTGGATTCACTGGTTCTGGGGTGACAAAAGCCTCCTCTAATGTCCACATTTCCACATTGGATTATGGTTTGTTTGTTTTTTAGTCTACATCAGAATTCATATGGTGTTTTATGTGGATTTTTTTAAAAAAAAGATATACAAATTTTTAACTTTGAAAAATCACTGGTAAAATGTGTGCATTTTTGTGCACATTTTTCAAAACTTACACATTTTTCTTGCAGCATTTCAAATGCGTAAATTGTTTGTGTGTACTTTTCAGATATACATATTTTAGTACATTTTAATTATTTATTTATTTGCAAACTGCATTGCAAAAATTGTAAATGTACAAATTTTGATGCCTAACTGCGTCCCACTTTGTGTTTAAATTCGGGAAGTGCGAATTTGGCAAGCTCACATTAAATTGTGAACTGAATGACTTTCTCATCCATCTGTATTCTAGCTTCTTCAGTGACCTTGGCATGAATTTAGTTCCAAATGGTGTGTCCCTCCTGTCTTCTTTATACATTTGATAATGTTATTGAACATGGGCTTAGCAAATATCCTTTCAAAAGATTTCGCTGCATAGTCAAACTATGTGCTATAAATGCTAACGCTGAGGAAGATGCTGGTTATTATTTTTATTTATTATTATTATTATTATTCTAAGATCAGACTGTTATTCCATGTAAATGGTGTGGAGTGAAGGGTTGCAGTGTTCGCCTAATGGAGACAGAGGAAAAGCATGTGTCTCACTCACTTCCACCTGTCAGACAGACTCCTTTGAAATATTCATGGGCTGCATTGTTCTGTCAAGTATAAGGCATCCTTGTTAACATTTCGTTATAATTTAGGGCATATTTCATAAGCACAACTGTTAAATATTTATGACTAATGTTCATTACTTAAGAAGCACTTCACACATACATCCCTGGTTTAATTATTAATACAGAGAGTTTGGATAGACCTTGTTTTTATAGCTCTGCACTTCTGAAAATTAACTTCTCGTCTATTTTGATATTAATATCCCAAGATGCCAAACCTACCAAAGAAGAGATGTATATCAGAAGGCGCTTCATTATAGTAACTCCTCAGATACAGCAGCAGTTGCAGGCCTAAAAGGCATCCCATTTGGAAACCAAACCAACACTATACACAGTGGTGCTGGACCAAAGGATTTTCTGGTTGCTCCCCTACTTAATGGAGAACCTTAGCTACAGCCCTTCTCTTCCTCTCAGGAGGTGTGCACTAGAACACATGATTCTTAAGCAAGGTCTTCATTCTGGATCTGGTTCACACATGCATGTACATCATTTGATAGCTCAGCACAGTGTGTGAACTAACTCCACTGATACCCCGAACAGGTAGAACTGTATACATATGGCCTCTAAATATTATCCACCCTATTTGTGGGTAGACAAATTGAGGGGGAAATTTCACTGAATTTCTCCAGGGGGAGGAGGAATTCTTCAAACAACTTCTCACAGGTAGGCATCACCATTGGCAAGGGTTGTAGAACAGCTTCTCTCTGTTTTTCCTAACAGGGTTGTTTGTTTGCACTGCTATTGCAAGTGGCAACAGTATCAACAGTGTTGGCATTATGGCCCCCCATTTTGCATCCTCCACAATACCCCATATAACTAGCATCACTCCAGGACATTGGAGCTGGGGGATGCAGCCATGGTGAAGAAAATATGGAGAAAATTCTGAAAAGTGTCTTTTTATTTCTAGGAGGTAAAAAAAGAGAAAAAAAATCTCAGGAATTTCCTGAAATTTTACTTTCCTCATGAAAGGGGCTTCCATTTTTCTGCCTCATTCTCAGGGCATTTTATATTTTATTTTGAATGTGTGTCAGTGGTGTTTTTGACCTTAACTAATCACTGTGATGCGTCTGAGGGGACTGTCTATATTTTTATTTCTATTACAAATGTCTCCATTGCTCTTTAGTTTCCCAGATTGCCTGCACTTCCTGATCTAAAAAGGCTGTATGGGAGGAATTCATTTCTGATGTCTTCCTCTAGGCAGGAAGTGCAGGCAGCCAAGCTGTCAGAAATGTGATTGTAAATAAAAGACAGGACAGTCACAGGTGCTCCTTGGTTGTCCTGAACCAAACCCATGAGAATTTCTCCGAAATCTCTTCTCTTTTGAATTTCGTTTTGAAAGAAATTTCTTTTCTATCAGATTGATCGAAATTTTTGTAGGGGACATTTTTGGCACAGCACTAAAAATAGACATTATTTTACACCTGTATCTAGCATATATATATATATATATACACACACACACACACAAACACACACACACACACACACATCTGGTCCAGATTTTACTAGGGTAAAAATAGTGGTAGGGGGAGATAGCTGCTAGACATGGATTTAAAGTAAGGTATGGTTTGGACTTGAAAGGTAACAATAATAATAATAATAATAATAATAATAATAAACAAACATATTTATTTCTAACCCACCTCTCCCTCCAAATCAAGGCAGAGAACAACAATAGATATAAATACAAGGACCATAAAATAGATAAAACAAGTAAAAACATGTAAAAACAAATAAAAACTATTACATCATTAAAAACATCTTAAAATTCAGCTGGGTAGGCCTGTCGGAAGAGAGCAGTCTTCACGGCTCTCTTAAATTCCAGAAGACTGTTAATTTGTTGAATCTCCTCCGGCAGGCCATTCCACAGTCTGGGAGCGGCAGAAGAGAAGGTCCTCTGGGTAACACTCATCAGCCTAGTTCTGGCTGATTGGAGTAAGTTCTTCCCAGAGGACCTGAGTGTGTGGGGTGGATTATATGGGAGAAGGCGATCCCGCAGGTAACCTGGATCCAAACCATGTAGGGCTTTAAAAGGAATAACCAACACTTTGTACTTCGCCCGGAAACTAATTGGCAGCCAATGAAGTGATTTAAAAATTGGTGTAATGCAGTCACCCCTAGGTGTACTGGTGACCAACCTGGCTGCCATATTTTGAACTAGCTGTCAAGGAGCATTACTTGAAACCTGTGTTCTCCCCAGCCTGAACAAGACTCTTTCTCCTGCCACTACCCATCTCTGGTAAGTAATGTGAAGCAGGATTTGTATGGACAGGATTGTCCTATCCAGATGAGAATGGGTGCAGTCTTCAAATAGTCTTCTAGGTCTGGTCATGCTATATGGACATCCTCTTCATCAATCATTTTAATGAATCAAGTACAAATTAGATGTGGTGTGTGAGGGGGAGGAGGGGATGTCTAGCTATTTCCAATAGTCCCATTGATAGACCTATACTTCATGGATTTATCTAGTTCTGTTTGAAAGCTATCTAACCTAGTGAGCATCACCGCATCTTGTGATAGTAGTGTATCATATATTTGATAATTATGCATTGTGCGAAGAAATATTTTCCTTTGTCCAATCTGAACCATGGCTTATGGATCCTGGAAGAACATCTATCAGAAGAAGTTTTTAATGGGTCGTTTACATGGCTTTATTTTGCTTTAGTTTTGTTTTCTAAAACTACTCAAAACTGAAATCTGACAGCAGTGGTGTATTTAGGTAATTTTAGTCTCTGGACATAATTATGGTATGGGTGCTCCCTCATCAGATGGTCATATGTATTTCTTCATTTACTTAAAAAAATATGGCAATCCAGCCCTCATGGAATTGACAACCTGCCTGCTATTCTTGTTGAGAGGGCTCCTGGGCTTTTGCCCCCCAATCCTGGTCTAAATACACCATTGTCTCAGAGAGGTAAATGGCTTCACTGATATTGTCCTGAACTGGAGAAACATCAGTGTGCTCAAATGATAGATGTATGAAAGACTCACTTAGACTTACAAATGAGTTGCCAATGACACTAGGTAAAAGGGTGAAACCTAGTGATGTGAAACTGTATATTAACCATGGTACATCAAGCAATTATGTGTATGTCAGCACTTCTTATTCAGAATAGCCTGTTGGATTCCTTTGGATGTGATTGTAAGTATCAAATGATCAATGGAGAATACTGACCATCTTTGATCTCTTCTTTTTCAGAGTATAAATCCTTGAGAACCTCATAAGTTTTTGTACTTGCAATTCAGCTACAAATCAATACGTTTGAAATTGATTTTTGTTATCTTTGTTTTACCCAAATGCCTTTTATTTTTATACTCCAAGGAAATTCAGAGTCAGAAATAAAAGATCCTTTTGGCTTCTTTAGTAGCAGAGTATTGTCAAAAACAAGGCAATAAACAACAGGGCAATAAACTGAATATATAAAATTCAGACTTAGTCCAATAAAATTGAGATGCTCACTCCCACAATTTAATAAAAGTGATGCAATTCCATAATAAGCATTATTTGAATCTAAATATATTTATGGAGGTAACTTCTAACAAACCCAACAATAAGGATTTTTATGTGCATTTCCCAAATGAGGCATTTCTTTTTATCTCTTTTCCAATTGGGTTACAAATTTAGTAAGTAGCTTGAAATATTGCTTAAAGTGACTATTGCACAAAAACATATTATTTTTAATCTGCAATTCTATCATATTGACCTCAAGGAATGCATATCTGAAATATATAAAAACTGGATGCACCATAGCTGGCAGGCACTTTCCAGCAGTTCGTTTATCCAAAGGAAACATAATCTGAAAATTCACGGAAATTCCTGAATGGTCCATGAGAAAGTTCATATGACTTACTGAAATGGCTCCTCATATCAAGGGTGGGCAACTTGTGGGTCTCTAGGTGTTTTGCCATGATCCCTCATCAATGGCTATGCTGGCAAAGGGCTGATGGCAGTTTTGGGAAGTATCCAACAAGACGCTTACACCTCCATCAAGTCTTTTCTGCCCCACCAATTCCATTGCCCAAGTGGAAGGTCCTGCTGACTGTGTTCCACAAACAGGACACACCACTTACACAAGAGAGATTTAGCACTTCCTAGGGAAAGCACTGAAACACTCGTTTCTGGAAGGAGGCAGGTTGGTGGAGCTCCCTTACATCTCCTTCCAGCATTTCTGCTCATTTCAGGTTTCCCCAGAAGTGCTAAATTGCTGTTCCACAAGAAAATTAGTGGGGTGGAAGCATCCCATTGTAAGTAAAAAAAACATCTGGAAGGCCACAAGTTTCCCACCCCTGTCTTATATAAACCAATGCATATATGGCTACACGTGCCACTTCTTACTAGCAATTTGTGCATGCAATTTCAACTGCTATGCTTACATAAATCACCACCAGGATATTAATTAATCCATTCATTCAATATATGAGCTGCTTTATTGCCAAAGCTTTCAGAGTGACAAGGTGCACCTAATGAACACATGTAGTTATGGATGTATGAGACCAATCATGACTTCCTCCATACAGCTGCATCCCAAGGGACATTCTATTCCATCAAAATCTTGCTCAAACCATAGTTTTCCACAATCCAGGATTTCAAGTGGGGGTCATCAAATGATAAACATGCACGTGTGAACCAATCCTAGCAATACAAGATAATTGTTAAGGGCATGCTACAAGTCCTGGGACTATATTGCTACAATGGGGGGTCGTATTTACATATTTGCTGGTATAGTGGCTCATAGGATTGGATCATAGCACTGGAACTATTTCGAGAAGTTTCAATAGTGCCAAGATGATGTTGCAGATGTTAATCTAATGGATACTGTGGAATTCAGTTTCCTTCTTTACTATCATGCTGCTGAATGTGCCTTGATGCAGATTGGCTAAAAGAGAAAGGTGATCCAGCAGAAATATTGAACAACATCTAACTTCTTTGCACTCTATCCTTTGGATATCAGAGAAGAAAAGATAACCCTTCCAAAGTTTCAAAATGTTATTAATATATTATTGCCCAAATGGGGCAATGATCAGAGTAAGATTTCACCTTCAATCTCCAGATTTGCTTTAATGCTCACAGATCCAGATTATAGTCTCCATAGATAAATTGGAAAGGGGGGATTTATTGTTTATGGGGAAAACATACAATATACCATTATCTAGACTTCTTTGAAAATGCCAACATTCTCTCATATCAAATCAATGTGGCCTACAAATCTAATTGCCCTTATTTCAATGGCCCCATTCAGAAGACACCTTAAACCATGTTTTTAACCATGCTGGTTAAGACAGAAAGCGGGCCATGTTCAGAAGACACCTTAAACCATGGCTTTAACCATGTGAATAAGGCTTTTTGCCTTAATCACCTTGATTAAAGCCGTGGTTTAAGGTGTCTTCTGAACACGGCCTGGCTTTCTGGGTTAGCCACCATGGTTAAAGCCATGGTTTAAGGTGTATTCTGAACGGGGCCAATATCTTCAGAAAAAGTATGTTCTTTCAACACAAGTTAGAGAACATTCACTTCTCAGGAATCTCCCTGATTATGAAAAAAAAAAGGTCCTATATCCAGGTGCAACCCCCTAAAAATGCATTAATAGTGCAGGTGCAAACTATTATCAACAAAATGGGGAAATGATTCAGAAAAGGACATTTCACCTAAGTTTCTTCTTGTTGTTGTTTTCCTTTCCTTATTGGACCTGGAACTCAGTTTACTATGAGTACAACATTAAGAGAGGACTATATAAAAATGACATTTAACAGTTCTGAAACTCAGGGGTGGGAGAACTAGGAATGCTCAAACCTGATAGATATGCTCTGAAATTTACTTCAAAACTCAGTTCAGCTCTCTCCTGTTCTCATTTATGATGGGGGGGGGGGTTTCAGTTCATTTGACTGGGAAAAGTGCACATTTTTCAAAAGTTGTGTGCTTTTTAAAGTGTACATTTTGCAAGTGTGTACACAAATTTAGGAACGTGTGAACATTTCCAGAGAACATGTGCTCCTGTTCATGTTTACAGTTGCAAATGGGGTGTTTTTGAGTGATTTGTGAACTGAAACAAAATTCTCCTACATCCCTATTTAAACCAGTGAAGACCTATAAAGTGTGAAATAATAATTGTTCCTGCTGTGCCAAAAACAGATCAGATTTTTTTCCACATGTAGTTGCTGTGTTACAAAACTCACATATTTTGGGAAATTATTTGTCTGAGTAATATTGAGTTTGTTAATATTAATATACTTATGGATCTTAGAGGTTGGTTTACTCAATATTATGCAATGTTTTCAGGGGAATCCTATACATGTCTACCCAGAAGTAAGTCCTATTGATTTCAATGAGGTTTACTCTTAGATAAGTGTGTATAGCAAGGGTGGGCAGCTTTGGAGTGTCCAGGGTCCATACCATAAGTCCTCAAATGCATTTCATCATGTTCTTGATGTATGGAGCCCAGTAATTGTGTGTATAACATAGGCATTGTTACTTGGTCCTTAGGTAGACCATCTGCTTTGCATGCAGAAGGTCCCAGGTTTGATCCCCGGCATCTCCAGGTTAGTCAGGAAAAAGTCCTGCTTGAAAACCTGAAGAGGCACTGCCAGTCATGAGACAATACTGGTCAAGATGGAACAATGGTCTGACTCAGTATAAGGCTGCTTCCTATGTTCTTATGATGAGTTTGAATGGATAAACCTTGTATAAAGTTTAGCATTTTGATTTGCCTTTAGTAAATATATGGTATTTCATAGAAACATGCTTTCTCATAAGGGAGTGTTTGTATTAAGTTTTGTATGTTTTGATACTTGTATCAAATAATTTTAATATAAAATGATATATATAATGTAAGAGAGAGAGAGAGAGAGGGAGGGAGGGAGGGAGGATGTTTTACAATCCTTACCCACCCCCCAAAGCTCCAAATTTCAATTGTGATGGCAGCAACAGTAGGGAGGGATGGGAGAGACAATAATAACAAAGAGAACCCTTTTTGAAGGGTTGCCAGAGGATTATCCTCTATTGAAGGGCCATCCAGTCCAAGCCCAGTTGAAAGAACCATCAGAAGGAAGAGCTGGAGTATGAAGCTGCCCATCAGCAGCATCTGGAGAGCGGACTGAGGAAACGTTGCAGGTCAGCTCATCATAATCTTTAACATTATGGTGAGATCCACTGTATTTCTATTAAAATCATAATCATTACTTTTAAATATACATCTGTATTAGCATATACCCTCTTTTACCCTCTTTTTGGTGGTATGTTTCCTCTTTTTTTTAGGGATTCATAACTGGCTCACTATCAGGCTTGGTCTCATTGAATCTTTTTTGGATTCCTTGGAAATTCCTCAGATAATTCATCAAAATGTCTCCAAATTCACTTCATAAGGCCTATGGATGTGTGAAATCTCTCCCAGGAAATTTCACTGTTTTTAGAAAAACTCTCTTCACTCCCTGTGAAACGTCCCTGAAGAGGAACTATCAATTTTTCCTCAGATTATGCAGTAGCCATAAAATCCAAAACCTTGGAAGAATGGTGTTATCTGACTTACAGCTGATTTGCTATCGCACCACTTTTAAAGGTCTCCTTCCTTTTTTATCCCATTAACAGTAAAGTTGCAGCTTTCCTATTCACTGTTTTGCATTTCTAGAGAGGAATAAACTGAAGAAAAGAAGTCATTGTTGGAAGTCACCATTTCTGGGCATCACATTTAACATTCAGAAAACATTCAGAACAGGCTCCCTCATGACATCTAAACATAGCACTCTAAAACAAGAGAGAGAGAGAGAGAGAGAGAGAGAGAGAGAGAGAGAGAGAGAGACCAAGGAAAAACACAAGGCATCTTCCAATTGCTTGCAGGTGCACAGGCCATCTGCACAGCGCCTCTCTGGCTGTGGGCCATTGCAATGTTACCGGACAATATCTGTCACTAAATTACAATGTCATTGTGGTAATATGCTTTCCCCCCCATTTGTAAACTTTAATTGTCTGATATTTTGATTTTATATGGTAATATTTTGTAAGTAAACACAAACAGGAGAGCATGTTGGGCAGAGGCACAAATAATTTCTGCCGATGAGCTCCATTACTTCTAATGATATCAGGATTAATTTAGGTTTGCTTATAACTTTTTAGATTAAGGAGTGGGAGGAAGAAAGCTCCAAGGGTCAGATTGGATATATCCAGTGTTAGTTCTTCCCAGGAAGAGATAATAATAATAATAATAATAATAATAATAATAATAATAATAATATATTTCTTTCTTACCCGCCTCTCCTTCCGGATCGAGGCGGGGAGCAACATCAATACAAACAATATAAAATACATAAAACTGATTAAAAGCATATAAAATTAATACATTATTAAAATTAATAAAACTCTTAAAATTTGACTGGGTAGGCTTCCGGAAGAGATCAGTCTTTATAGCTCTCTTTAATTCTAGAAGACTAGTAAGTTGGCGGAACTCTCCAGGCAGGCCATTCCATAGTCTGGGAATAGCAGAAGAGAAGGTCCTCTGGGTAACAGTTGTCAGCCTGGTCTTGGCCGACTGTAGCAAATTCTTCCCAGAGGACTGTATGGGAGGTGATCCTGCAGGTAACCTGGACCCAAACCATGTAGGGCTTTAAAGGTAATAACCAACATTTTGTACTTCGCCTGGAAACTAATTGGCAGCCAGTGGAGTGATTTTAAAGCTGGCGTAATATGGTCAACCCTAGGTGTACCAGTGACCAACCTGCCTGCCTTATTTTGAACAAGTTGAAGTTTCTGAACTAGGCACAGAGGTAGCCCTATGTACAGCACATTGCAGAAGTCGACCCTTGAAGTTACCAGTGCGTGCACTACCATCAGCCGAAGCTGATAGTAGGCACTCCTGGCCGTCACATCTATCTGAGCTGTCATTTGGAGCGATGGATCCAGGAACACCCCCAAGCTGCAAACACAGCCTTTCATGAGGAGTGTAACCTCATCCAGAACTGGTTGACACACATCTAAACCCAGGTTGTAGCCTTTGACAGTAAGCACCTCCATCTTGTCTGGATTCAGTTTCAGTTTGTTTTTCCTCATCCAGCCCATTACCGCCTCCAATCATTCATTCAGATGAGACACACTATCCTTAGCTGACGCTATTGTCTTGCGGAAGTGTAGAGTGAAATAAAGAGACGAGACAACATATTTGGATTTTAAACATGGGCCACATTTTATTAAACCAGATCTGCAAAAAGGGGTAACACCTAAATGGACATCTACGTTATGGCTTCGTCCAGAGCCATCCTAGGAACGGGCAAGCCATTCTTGCCCCATGGAGTGGCGCCTGTCATCTCGCCACTCCAGGGGCTCCCCCATTTGGGTAGGGAGGCCTTCCTGTGTCACCACCCTCGTGCCACACAGCTCCGAGCAGGTGCGTAAGGTTAGCCTCAAAGGTAAGCCTTAACCTTCCAGCTGGTTCCGCACGGCTCCCAACCTTGGGCTTCAGACTCTACCCCTCACCAGCAACGGTGCCTGAGAATGCTCACCAATATCCCCCCACTCTAGATGCCCGTGCCTAACCGCCAGTGAAATGTGACCAATTATACGAATTAACCTATTTAATACACCCAACTTGTCTTACAGTATGGAGTAGGCGAAAAAACACACAGCCAAATTAGATTGTGTGCAAAAAATTCCTACTCGGTCTCCAAAGGGACAACCAGCGAAGCCCATACTGCCTACAAGGGAGGGCGGGAGGGAGCAGAGTTTTTGAGAGGGAGAGTGTGGCCTGCAGCTTGCTTATATAGCTGCAGACCCCCTCCCTTCGCATGGTGCCATTCAAAGTAGCCAATGGGCTACTCCCATGCCTCGTCTCTTCACCCCCACCCGCAACCAGCCCCCCCACGCCCAGGCATGGCAGGGCGTGGGTCGGGGGCAAAAAGGCATAGAGAAATATATGTAATCGAGTCATAGGCAGAGAAACAATGGATTGAATAAACAAATAGCCTATAAACCAGCCTATTCTTTCTTTTCTTGTCAATGCTTAGGATACGTACAATTTCTGCATTTCTTAAACAGCATTGTTTTGTAGTCTCCACTTCCATGTAGTTGGAAGTTTGAGGCAGTTAGTTTTTTGTCTGTGTAGAGTTTTGTGCCGAACAAGCCAACTAATAAGATTTGTATGATGCATTCAGAGGTTCAAAGCAGCGCATGAGCTTTATTTAGTTGCAATCCTTGCAACAATCTTATAAAGCATGTCTGTAGTTTTATCCCCCATATTGCATATATGGTACCAAGGCTGACAGACAGTGGTGTGCCTAAGGTCACATACTGAGTTCATGCAGAAGCAAGATTGGAACGTCCTCATTTGTAGCCCATGTCAAAAATTTGTGTTATTATAAAGATGTATACCTCTTTTTTAACCCTAAAGAATGTACAGGGGGGCTGAGAGGGTAGGTGTGGCATTACCCCACAAGTGGGTATCTTGTATATGTCTGGCTTAGGATATCTGGTAAGTATGGAATGTTGAACTGAGTGGGTGTGGTTTATGATGTAATAGGTAGCTACCAAATACCACATGTCAGCTTGGCCTTATTTACCTGCCCTACCATTATTCAATACATACACACACACACACACAGACCTTTCCCCACCCTGCTCGCTGGGGTGGGGAGAGGAGATTGCGGGCGAGGATGGGGTGAGGTGACGTGGGGGGCAACCATAGGTTGGCCCAGGGTGGTGCCACCGGAGATAGGAGGGGTCTGGTGGCTATTTAAACGGACCAGGACCCCTCCAAATCTCCACTGTGTGCTGCGCAGCTCACAGCAAAGTAGAGCTGGACACTGACCGGCGAGGGAGCAGCAGCGGACGAAGGAGGAAGGCTTACTTTGGGCCCCGGCAGGGCTGAAGAGCCGCTCCGCGGCGCGGCAAACGGCGGAGCAGCAGAAGAGGCGCACCATCCGGCTCCTGTGGCTGCGAGCGAGGCGGCGGCGGCAGCGGCGGCCGCTTGTAGCGGCTGAAGAACCAACGGGGCTGCTATGGCTGTAGCAGCTCACCAGAAAGACCGCGGAAGCAGCGAGAGAGCGGCAGAAGAGGAAGTTCTGGCCCCGAATCATCCCGCCCTCCCTGCAGCAGAGAGCTAGCGCGGCAGCAGCGGCGGTGGGGCCAGCTGAACGGCCGCCCCGGCGGCGAAGACGGCGAGACTGACAGCCTCAATGAGGGATCTCGACGGAGCCGGCGGCAAGGCGCCAATTCCGGCTGGGCGGCGCATTAGAGGGCAGCGCGGCCCCGGCGGAGGCCAGGGGGTGAAGTCAGCGGCTGCGGGCGACTGAAACTCTTCGGCTGGGAGGCGCTAGCCCGGCTGCTCGGCGCAGCATAAGGCAGCGCGGCCCGGCTGAGGCCAAGGGCGATTGTGGCGGCAAGCAGCGGAGGGCAAAAAAGATCCCGGGCTGTAGAGGAGCAATTCGTGGCGGAGCAGCGGCAGAAGGCGGCTTCTTCAGGCCTCCTCATCCCCAGGCTCTGTGCCTTGCAGGTTTTGGGTAGCCGGGGTGGGGGTGGCATGTTAGCAGAGCCCAGACGCCAAACGCTGCTGGAGAACATTAGAAAACTCCAGTCAGGAGGGGAAAGACTCCCTGGGGGGGGATTGGAAGCCCCCCCCTTTTTGCTGATTTATGTATACTTAAGTTACTGTTAGGAAGTTTTGCGGTTTTAATTCAGTGTTGGCAATACTGGGCCGTTAGTATATCAGTCTGTGAATTTTTCCTTGCCAGTTTTACTTGCTTTCGCTCAGATTCTCAATCCCACACCCCTCCTTGGTTGTCACCCTTAGTCTAAAAAGCCCTAACGTACCGGGCCACCCTGGGCAGCTATTGAATTGCTATTCAATTCTGTTGGTATTATAGTCTTTTAGCAAGACAGCTTATTTACGTAGCATCTGTATAAACATCATGCCCCCTAAAAAAGGAATTGGTGGGAGAAAGGGCAAGGGAAGGGCTCCTGCACAATCATCTAAACGCAAATGGCCCATTGAGAATTCTTCCTCTGAGGAAGAACTCGACCCACAAGTTTCCAGTATTGTCGCCAGATTACAAACACTGGAAAAAGAAAAAGGCATTTCCACTACCCCAATTCCGATCCCACCACACACTCAGACCGAGCGCAGGCACACACGTAAGAAAAGACAAGAAGACTTATTGAATACTCTTTCAGCTCGGTTAAGGGTGATTGAAAGCTCCTCGGGCGGACCTTCCAATGAAGTGCCAGCCACAGAAGCAAGTCCTGCCATGGTTTCTTCCACATCCATCTCTGAACAGAGTACGGTGACGCCTTTGGAGCCTGCTCTCCAATACACCACCTCGGTTTCGGGACCCGGGCCTACGCCTCCAGATGAGCTACCATCGCATTTCACTACACTGGTGTCTCAAGCAGCAGGGTTCATGCCAGCTCATTGGGGGTTTTCGCCATGGTTCTCAAGCGTGGGTATGCAGATGGGAAACACTGCTCAGCCACTTTGGTCACCTCAGACAAATTTTTCACCAGTTATCCCTCCTGCCTCTGCACTTACACCTCAACAAGCTGGAATAACACCAACAGGTCCGGTACAGCCCCAGCAACTCGATGCCCACCATATCACTAATCAGCAGGGTTTTCCACAACCCCAAGTTTCAGTTGGCACGGCAGCTTGCACTACTGTATGGCAGGGACCTGCTGGCGCAGCTGGTACCAGCGTTTCCCAGGAAGTTAGGGATCCTTACGCAGGTGCTTCACATGATAGTATTCCTACTGGAAGCACATCTGCACCTTTGGGATATCACCTGCTCCCAGCCACCAGGGAAAAGATATGCAAAGGGGAATATGTTGACATATTCTCCTTACTATTTCGTGAGCAGGAGAGCTCAGATAAAGACAAGGGAACAGATAAACAGGCAGAAAGGATCAAAAGGAAGAAAGTTGTTCACACCTGGGCCAATTGGTTGCCAGGATTCCTTATTTATATGGGAGTAATATTGCAACGTTTTCCAGGAAAAGGGGTTATACTAACAAAATACCTCGATATGATATATTGAGCGTATTCCGAATACGAAGGTGGAGCCTGGCTGGCTTACGACCAATCATTTCGTCGAAGAGTGGCATTTGACCATGCTCTTCGGTGGGATGTCAAGGATCATGATCTGTGGTTACAGTTCATGACGCCAGCCCGGCCTGGATTTGGCGACAGGGCGGATAGTGGCCATATTTTGGCCAAGCAGCAGCCCGCGTCCACCTCTAGGGGGTATGCGGGTCAGGCGGTTCAACACCGCCCGCTTTGCTGGGACTTCAACAAAGGCAGCTGCACACGCAACCCATGCAAATTCAGACACGAATGTCAAACTTGCTCAGGCTATCACGCTGCATCAAACTGTTTTAAAAACAGGGGCGGAAAATGGCCTTTCTGGAGTGGGCCCTCAAACGGAGGGTGGGAGCGCGGGATGTCATTCATTATCTTGATGGCTTCCTGTTTGCTGGCCCGGCAGGAAGTCCGCATTGCAAATACATGATGTCAAAATTCCACACATTATGCGAGGAGTTGGGGGTACCTCTGGCTCATGAGAAAATTGAGGGCCCATCCTCGGTGCTTAAGTTTTTGGGCATCGAATTAGATTCTAACTCGCAATGCTGTCGTTTGCCAATGGATAAACTAAGCACATTGCGCAGTAAACTTCGGAGCATTTCAGGCAATAAAAAGGTGTCTTTGAGGCAATTGCAAGAAGTCCTGGGTCATCTTAATTTCGCCTGCAGGGTCATCGCCCCTGGGAGGGCCTTTTTACAACACCTTTGTTGGGCTATGTCAGGCTTGCGTAAGCCGCATCATCGCATTAGGGTTACACAGGCCATGCGAGCCGATATAGCTGTATGGCTAGATTTTCTGGACCATTTCAACGGGGTATCATTCTGGAGGCAATAACTTTTGTTACAGGCAGACTTACAGATGCATTCTGACGCATCAGGTTCGTGGGGTTTTGGGGTTATCTGGGGAAGGAGATGGTGTGCAGAACAATGGCCCGAGGAATGGCGGTCCGACGGCACATGCCGGGACCTTACATTCCTTGAATTATTCCCCATAGTTGTGGCAGCACATGTGTGGGTGCACGATTTAGCCAACTCCACTGCATTGTTCTGGTGTGACAACCAGGCCACAGTACAGGTACTCAATTCGCTTTCCTCTCATAATCCCCACGTCATGAACTTGGTAAGAGCCTTTACTCTTCATTGTCTTAAGTTTAACATTCTTTTTCGGGCAAAGCATATTCCGGGGCTGAATAACGATATAGCAGATGCTTTGTCCCGACATCAGGTGCAGAGGTTTCGGGAATTGGCTCCTTGGGCCCTCCCAAGGCCAGAGAACATGCCTCCATCCCTTTGGCTCCTTGGAAGGAGGAGATAGAGCAGGCTATTTGGCAGTCCTTGGCGCCTAGCACTAGGGCTGCTTATCGAAACGCAGGTAGGGAATTTCAGGCATTCCGCATGGCTAATCAGCTGCAACTCCTGTGGCCCATCCCGGTGCAGCATCTGCTCCAATTTTGTGTACATGCCACACGTAAAGGTTTGTCAACACGCACCATTTCTCTCAAGCTAGCAGCTTTAGCTTTTATGGCTAAGGCTCGCGGCATGGAGGATCGTACCTCGGATTTCCGGGTGCGCAGGGCCCTTAGTGGCTGGGCAAAAACGTCACTTCGCAACCCTGATGCTAGGCTTCCATTATCCCCGGACATCTTACTCGGGCTACGGGCACAGTGGCCGCTACTTTGCCACTCCCGATATGAATCAGGTTTATTCCACGCAGCAGCATTAACAACCTTTTTTGGGGCATTTCGGATATCCGAGGTTTTGGCCTCATGTAAGCTGGATACGTCCACATGGGCGTTGCAATTCTCTGATTTGCTTCTTAAGAGCGCAGAGGCCCGTTTGCTTCTTCAATACTCAAAAACAGATCAGAAGGGTTTAGGTCATTGGATTTCATTATTCCCCTCTACCAACGAAGACCTATGCCCACTGCAGGCTTTAGCAGCCTTTATAACTCTGCGTGGGCACAATGCGGGCTTCCTGTTTTGCCATCAGGATGGCACACCCCTCACAAAATACCAATTCTGGGCAATAGCAAGGCGGGCTCTTGATCAATTGGTCTGCGCGCAGCAATGTTTGGTACACATTCTTTTCGCACTGGTGCAGCATCCACAGCAGCGGCTTTGGGATTTTCTCCTCCTCAGATACAGGCGCTAGGCAGATGGCGGTCCACGGCATTTAAAACATATGTGAGACAAATAAACGCATAAGCTATACGCAGCAGATGCTAATGCTTTCATGTTTGTTCTAGATCTGCCAGTGGTTTCGTGCAGGTTTCCATATGCGGCCACAGTATGGTTTTCTGGGCCAGCAAGCATGCAGCCAACTCCAGCTTTGGATCGCAGCTCGGCTTGAGTCAACACGCAACCATTCGTTGGCTCAGGAAACGTGGTATGCAGTGGGATGAGCTCATCCCTACCTTGCTGCAGTGGCATTCTGCTCAGTTCCCCCCACAGGTTCTGCTTGTCCATCTAGGGGGGAACGACTTGGGTTTAATGAAGGGCAAGGCCCTCATTTTGCAAGCTTTGGCTGATTTCCAGCATATACGCCAGCGCTGGCCCGGCATACGGATCATATGGTCATGCATTTTGCCTCGGATACACTGGAGGGTGTCCAGTGATCCCCTTGCTATTGAGAAGGCACGGAAACGGGTCAATAGAGAGATTTTTAAAGCCCTGGCTCAGCATGGGGACATTAGCATTCAACACCCTAACATTTGCCGTTCTCGGAGGGAGCTGTATAGGTGTGACGGGGTTCACCTGTCTCAGCCTGGTAACAATTTATTCCTAGCAGATATTCAGGAAGGGCTACGTAGTGTTCTGCTTCCGGGGGGAGGGGGGAGGGGGAGACTGAGTAATGGTTGTCTCCCCCTGTGGCGGTAGGAGCGGGCATTTGTTATGTTTTTAATGGTGAGCATTCACGGGCACTATTCAAGTGATTGGTAATGCCTGTGGCCAACCACTGAGAGCCCTGCGGCATCAGTTGGGGGGACAAGGCTTACCTTTGCAGCCAACCCGTCTCGTCTACTCGGAGCCCTGCGGCACAAGGGGAGACGACACCGGAAGGCCACCCCACCTCAGATTGGGGAAGCTCGGGGGGCGGCAAAAGCAGGCGCCACTTCCCGGGCTGTGAATGTCTCGCCCGACCCCATCAATGGCCTGGCTGGCCATGCCAAAATGCCCGCTTAGGTTACCTCCCCCCTTTTGCTTGCTTTTCTTGTAAATAAATAAAGTGGCCCTTGTTTAAATCCCAACTCTGTGTCGCCTCTTCATTTCTCGTCCTTCGCTCCGCAAACACACACCATATTATACCCACAGCTTAGTTAATTTTACAAGAACATCCTGAATTAAACCTTTTTCCCTCATAGCTAGGGGGAAGTAATGTATAGGCTGGCTATTAACCACTATATTACACCAGTTTATACAAATAAATCTTGAGACTTCATTTCATATATTAAAGAGCAATCTTACAACAACGTGTAACAAAAAAACATATGTGTTACTGGTGCAATGAGTCCATTTATACTCTGTGTAGGTCCATTGAAGTCAATAAAGCTACAGCGGAGCTTTCAATAAATGAATTCAATTGTGGGAACAAGCAAAGTGATTTTCAGTGTTTCAGAAAGAGATTACTGAAAGATATTCTCATTATAAAATAATGCAATTTTTATAAATAAAAAAATCTAATAATCATAATTCCTGGTTTCCAATAACCAATATTCATAAACCTCAGCTTCTGATGGCTCTGAAAATGCCTAAGAATGTTCTCCAAAGAGCAAATAATGCCAAGGGCAAATAATGTGCATGAAATAGTCCAAATATTAAATAGGCAGAACTGGTCTATTACTACCCCATGTCACTTTCACCTGTGCCCACACAGTAGTTTTGTTTCTGCCCCTAGTGCAGTGATGGAAATTTTCCCGCAACCAGTCTCGTTCAATTTGATTAATATATACATATATATATATTCTGAAATTGCTGTCATCCTGAACTTTGAGATTTTTTACCTCATGGGAATTCAGAAGTATTTTGTGCACAGTTATCCTAATATATGCATTTTGTATGCATTTTGCCTAATATACACATTTTTGCAAGCATTGTTTCTAATATAATGCATTTTAAAATGTTAATTCCCCTAATAGACAAATTTGTGTACGTATCTTTTGATTAGAGAACTCCATTGCAAAATTCAGAGAAGTTCAAATTTTGAAGAATAACTGAGTTTCAGTTTCCATAAAAGTTTGAAAGTGCAAAATTAGGTAAATTCACAACTGGTATGAATGTATTTAGAGAGACAATAGACAGAGATTCATAAGGCTGAAATTAAATGGTGCCTGAATTTATGACCCTGTTCCTGGGTAAAGTTCATAAGAAACAAGGCATTGGGTCTCCTTTTGCAGCCTGTGACCAGGGATGGGTGAGAAATTCTCTCCACTGCCCCTTTTGGACTTCTAGTAATGGCAATGGCTTGTCATGACTACAACTCCTCTACACCCCATGGTGCTATTCAGAAGCAGAATTTGCTCCCCATCCCACGAGAATCACCTGAAATACACAGTTTAACTTATTTTTTAGTTCTATTCGTTTTAAAATCTAACCATTCATTAAACAACAATACAATATGACAAAAGGTCTCAATATACAATACTTGATTCCCCACCCCAGGGAATTCATTTTTTTTTTTTCAGTATGTGCGTAGTTCATATGAAGTAACATTGTATTTCCTGGACTTCTATTGTGCATAGGTTGTCCATTAAAATATAGTTGCGGAAGTGAAAGGTGAGAATTAACGAGACAAGACAAAGAAATGGGTTTAAATATGGGCCACATTTATTTAAAGATCTGCAAAGGGGTGAAGTCCTAAGCAGGCATTGTTTCATGGCCAATTAACAGGCCATTGTCAGGATTGGGCAAGCCATTCACAGCCCGTGAAGGGGTGCCTGGCAACTCACTAACCCACAGGCTTCCCCTTCTTGGGGTACAGAGGCCTTCCGGTGTCACCTCACCCTTGGGACGCAGGGCTCTGAGTGGGTGAGGAGGGTTAGCCTCAACGGTTCCCCTTACCCTGCCAGCTGGTGCTGCGAGGCTCCTAGTTGTGGGCCTCAGGCATTACCCATCACCTCAACAGTGCCTGTGAATGTTCACCAATGCCACACACACTCCAGATGCCCGCACCTACCAGCAACCATCCATGTGACCAAATTAAAATTTGTGCAAATTAACCCAATTAGTACTCCCTACTTGTCTTGCAGTGTGGAGTAGGTAAAAAAACTCATAACCACGTTAGATTATGAGCAAACCTACTCGGTCTCTGAAAAGGCGACCAGCAAGCCCATACTGCCCACATGGGAGGGAGCTGTACAGCAAAGAGGAAGCTGGGAGGGTCACATAATGCTTATATTTCCTCTGCCCCCTCCCAGCTCTAGTGCACCATATGGAAGTTGCCAATGGCGAACCTCCACATCCCATCTCTCCACCCTCACCCGCAATTGGCCTTCCCCCGCCCAGGCATGCCAGGCGTGGGTTTAAGACATTTATTTGTACAGTTATCTATATAGTTATTTCACCCAATTAACTCTCTCTCTCGAGTTCTGCTGATAGGTTGTGGGTATATCATGTGCATTTCTTGTCAGTTAGGTAAATAGGTAACATCTGGAAAAAAATAAGAGTATCTTGAGCAATATTGACATATTCATTACTGCAATTTTTCCTACTGAGTTAATTTAAGTTTTGTCCAATTGTTGAATGTATTTGTGATTTGCCTGCATAACCTTTATGCACTGTGCAGAAAGACTTAGCTGGAAGTAGGGAGAGTGGCTCCTCATCCCAGGAACAGTTGGGTTCCATGCTTTGACCACCCTGTACTTTCACCCATTAGAAATGACACAGAGCTGGTGAAGCCCCTAACCAAAGTGCCAGATGGAGCTTTTCCATCTGCTGCTTGGGATAGTAATGGCTTGTCCTGCCTTGTACCTTCCCCTGTTGGAATTGACACCCAAAGGGCAAAGCACATGGCATGCTGCTCCCCTGCCCAATTGGAAGTGGAAGTGTCATCCTAAGCAAGGTGAACTCACTGTCATACATCCCTAGTAACATAGATCTTCAATCAGAGTGCATATCCTAGAAGGCATGGCTACTCTGTAATACAGTGGATTATTGCTGAAGGTGGGTGTGGTGTCTTTCACGTAAGTTTGTAGACCCTTACTAGTCTTCTCATTGGTTTCCTAGAAATCCAGTTTGGAAACTGTAGACCTCCAGTTACCGATTCCTAACATGCCCAGTCTCCAAGCAGAGTTAAAAACCAATCTCAAAGAAATGAACAGTAGGTATTATATCAAATAAGCAGCAGGGCCATGAATTACAAAGTATGCACTTTTCATACATTCCTAAGGATTCAACCCTTTGAAATTCACAAATTGTTACAGATAGTATGTGTGACACAATGATAATTATAATGTCACATCCACACTATAATCAGGATTTTAAGAACCCTCCCATTATGTGATTCCATTTTCAAAGGTTTATAGCACTATCATTATGGTTTTCTCTTGATGCATCTTGACATTCGAGGACTTGATACTAACATTTTATTTGTTTTTACAAGTGAGGGAGGAGGGGGAAGTCACTAGTATTGCATTCTATTTGAGACATGGACGATGTATTTTTAAAGCTATTTCTTCATCATCTTCTTCATCTTCTTTTTCTTCTTCTAGATATTACTCTCTATCCTTACCTGGATGATTTATATCGTAATGGAACGTGGCAGGTACTTTGACTTCATTATACTTTAGAGAGGTCTAAAAATACTAAAATTACTTTTTAATTACACATTTGAGAGCTCTAACTGTGAAATAATGTGAAATCTATAACATTAAAGTAGAAGTCGAGTCTCTTTGAGCTTATTGACAGTGACTAATAGGTATTTTTTTTAAGCCAGATTTTTAAACTATTGGTACTGCAAACCTAAACATACACACCCATGGACCATATCTTGATAGAATTAACTCCCTGCAATGCAGTTGTGTTTGTGACTGATACTGGAAAGTACAGTTCATGGGGAAGATACAACTCTGTTTTAATTTTTTTCCCTGAAATTTATACTCCACCTTTCAATGGCCAATAGGCTTTCCCAGGTCAGCTAATTCTGTATTGTAATGTTGATTTGCATATTGTCCTGGTTGTGAATGTTATAGGTAAAATTACAAACTTGATGAGTCCATACTAATGAGAACTGCAGTGAAATGCAGCTATCCACAGACAAGGTTAAAAAAAATTGTACACCCAGGAAGCTTTCAAGATGTACAGGGAAAAAAAGAAATGTTGAGTTTTTTCTACATGAGGCTGTTAACCCATTATATCTACTTTTGATTTCATCACAAAACTGAGATCTGAGCCCTACAAAAAGAGCTTTTCCTTTCCTGCTTTTGTTGTGTGCTATATCAGAATAGCACAATTGAACATGTAGGAACATATATTTTCTTTCACTTTCAGAAATAATACTTGATTTTCTCCACTCTAAGAGCCTATCTACACTACTGCTTTAAAATGGTTGAAAACAGATTAAAATGGTTTATAACAGTTTTGAGAACTGTTGGGGCCCAGGACACACTCCATATACAGTTTTCAAAACATTTTCAAAGTGTTTTCTTAGAAAACCAAAAGTGAAACTGGAGGGTCATGGTGTTTCCTAAAGAACAGGTAAACAACCATGAGTAAGGGATCATGAGCACTCAATAAATGTTTCATGTAGAAAAACGGTGTGTGTGTGTGTGTGTGTGTGTGTGTGAGAGAGAGAGAGAGAGAGAGAGAGAGAGAGAACCCTGGATTTTTCACCTCTCCTATGTGGACTGCTGTGAAAATTTCAAAATTTAGCACAATATAACTGGACTTGGAAGAGAGGAATACAACTGGCGACAATGGGCTTAAAATGGACTTATATTGAATTCAATCATCCGATAGCGATAACTATACTGCGTCTTTGGACAGGAAGGATTTACATTCGAAATATGGAAATATTCATCCTGCTATGTCTCATCTTGAATAAGCAGTGAAGAATGGGGGTGCAAACTAAATATAACCTTTGGGGTGTATGGATATTGGAAAAAAAACATTTTGTCTCTGTGTTGTGGATTATCAGGCATCTTTCCTTCTATCATCTGTTCATTGACAGAATCAGATTTTTTTTTCGGGAGTGTATGAGAAATTTGTTCCTCTTTTGCAAATGTGCATTTGCAGAAATCTATCTCCTGCAGGTTGTCTGCACAGGTGTGTGGGGGTGAATGACTAAGCAATAGGCTTGTAATCCCCTGTGGCTGGTAGGGAGGGCATACATAGAGGAAAGGGATGGTGATCATTCTGTGGCACTGTTGTTTGGTGAGAGGTGATACTGGAGGCCTTCCGCTGAGGGTTGTGCAGCCCCAGTGGGGGGATAAGGCCACCTGTTAAGCTGACTCTCATCACTCCAACCGGTGTTGCACAGCCCAGGGAGTAACTGGCATGGGTCGGTCTACCCTCCCCAAAAGGGTTATGGCCTGGGTGTGGTGCTCATCTGATGCCACTCTCCAGACATAGAATGCTTCACCTGATAAAATGCCTAGTTCATGGCTGGCATAGATTAGGGCCTGCCCTGTTTCCCTTTGCAGATCTTTAATAAATGTGGCCCAAATTTGATACCATATACAGTTGTCTCATCTCGTTATTTCCCACCTCCTTCACCTGCAATCAGATTTTTTTCGGGATGTATGAGAAATCTGTTCCTCTTTTGCAAATGCGCATTTGCAGAAATCTATCTCCCAAATTAAATAATAATAATAATAATAATAATAATAATAATAATAATCTTTGCTCCAACTCCACGGAATTTGCACAACTTGGAAAAAGCCGGTCTGCTGTGAAATCTGCAGGTCAGATTCATAGAAACCTGAAAACATTTAAATCCATTGCCAATTTCTCTGACATCCCGAACTGCAGAAACAGTTTGCCTTGAGTGCATGAGGAAGGATAATGTTGGCCAGTGCATATCCACCTCCCTTGTTTTTAATGCATCAATGTCTTAACATGTTCTGTAGGGAAAAGACAAAACGGAAATGCCCTTTCCCTTGTTAAACTTTTATCATTTAAGCCAGAGTAATGGTAACATATAATAAATACTGTATAACGATGTCCAGGCCCTGTAATTAGGTAAGATATTTGACTTCCAATTCCATTCCATCATAATGACAATGCATTCTATCTTGCACAAGTCTCTCTCTCTCTCTCTGTAATGTCAGAAACCTTAATCGAGCAGGAAATGTTTCTTCTGGGGTTTAAAAAGCAAGATGCATATGAAGTTTTCAAGTTTCTCCTGAAATCTCCCGTGTCTCTCTGCCTTGCATGTCTTGAATTTGATGGTGCAATGACAGAGAGCCGCCTCTCTTAAAACCCTCAAAGATGCACTTTGCAACTTTAAATCACTTCGCTGATCAATATGACTGATTCATTTTAATACTACTGCAGCCAATTTGAAGCCTTAAAACAAAAGCATGACAGATACGACCGTTGACTGAACTAACTAGAAAGAGATACAAGCTAAGAGTCAATTTTACAAGTGGATAGATTGCTCGTGGGTAGTTTAATGTCGAGTCTTGCTTCACGTTTAAGGGGAAAATGGTCTTCTATTGTGTGAATATAAAATTTCCCTCAGTGGTTTTCAAGCTTCATGGACTCTTTACCATTAGGGATGAACAAATCAGTCTATTTCTGTTCTGTAAACTTTGCTTGAATTCAGTCGTAAGTCCACCCAATCGAATTTCCACATCAGCTTCCATTATTATTATTTTTAAAAAAGTAACTACACAGACACACACAATTACATTTACTTTTGTACACAACTTCCCGTAACATATATGTTTTCTATGCAGTTTCCCCTATTGTACACATTCCATATGACACTGTCCCTAATATACATGTTTTTGCACTCCATTTGTGAGGTGAGACCTGCATTGCAAAATTTGGAAAAGTGAACAAAATTGAAGGAGAGCTGTGTTCTGATCTGCATATTAGTCTAGGAAGTACAAATTAGGTCAGCTTGCTTAAAAACATGGACCAAGTAAAAGTATTTAAAGTTTTTATTATTTAAAAACTGTTGTTTATCTAAAAAAAGATTCCTGAGCACCGAATAGTAATGAGAAAAAAAGAATACGATTGTGGATGGATAATTTTTTTTTAAAATCAGTTTATACCCATAAAACCATGGCTGGTCATCCAAGAAAATCTCGTTTAAATAAAGCATGTCCTTTGCAAATACTAAAGTAATGTTAGCACCTGCTTGACATCAGCTGGCAAGGGAGATAGTACACTAAAAGTACAATGCACTCTGAGAGGACTGGAAACAACTTCATCTGGATCACCTCATCCAATAAACTTACTGACCAGCGTCCCTATTTTCCATATTGCATTACCTGCAATGAAAGGGTTATTTGCACAGGATGCACAGAGAGCCTTCAAGTGTGCATGGTTATTACTTCATTGGCTACTGGCCAATTATTTGGGGCCTCATGGTGGCTCTGCATAAATTGACAGTGCAGCCTAGAACATGTCTTATGCTACCGTGCTTGGTAGGAGTAGATTAGTAGCAGTGGGCCAGCCAGCTCTCTTTCCAGTAGGAATGGCTGAGGCATTCAGTCTTTGAAAATTCCACTATGAACTAACCTGACCTGAACCTCCTGGACCAATGTGCAGATTAGAAAGTTGCTATGCATCTGATTTCTCACTTTTCCAAATGTTGTAAAACAGTTCTTGGCCACACCAAAAATGTGTTTCAAAATGTGCAGTGGAGATTAAATATATTTGGAAATCCTTATATTTAGACATCCTTATTTATGTTGAGATAAAATATGTTGAGGAAGGGGGGAAGTATGAAGAAGGGAGCCTTTCAAGCTCCCCTAAAGTTGTACGACTCCCTAGCAGACATTTCTCCAATCTGGTGCTCTCCATTTGTTTTGTACTACAGTTCTCAGCACATCTGAACTTTTGCCATGCTAACTAGGGCTGACATTTGGATAGTCCTGGATTTGGCAAGACCACATTAGAAGTTGACCTCTAACTTCTTTCTCTTTGTGATAATACTAAATATGGAAATACTTGGCCACCAGCTCCTATTACCTGAAATACTTCTTCCTTTGGGTGCAATTCCTCATGTGTCACTTGGTTTCTATAGAATTCGTAAGAATGCACATCACCTATGAACCTGTGCCAAGTAAGCAGTTGCATTCAACTCCATCAGTTAATACCAGGGTATAACATGGTTCAACTCCTAATTCCATTAATATTTGTTTCAATTGACTTGTCTTTGAAGTTTTCCCCTGAACATTAGTTCCTAGCTTTCAGCTATCTGCTGACTTTTGGGGTGACAAACCTTTCTGTGATACTTCCTGCTGTCCTTTGGTAATTAGCTTCTCCTTCACTAGCTCAGTGTTGAATGGTTCGGCACATTTTGATTTAAAACTTTTTATTATTTTCAAACAAAGATAAAACACAAACAGTACAACAATACAACATACAACATTAAAATGGACTTCCGAATTTCTCCAACATACAAAAATATCTATGTTTTCTTAACACTTTATCAAAATAAGACTAATGAAAAATGAAACAAAATAGTGAGTGAATTTCTCGACTTCCCTATCTTTATCAAGTGTTTTTCTTCCAATTTAATCACTGAATCTGCATGCAAATATGTCCTTCCCTTCTCTCTCTTTTAAAAAATCTATCAAAGGTTTCCATTCCTCAATAAACCCGGTCTTTTCTTATTGCAGTGAGTTTTGCCATTTCCGCCAGTTCTATAATTTTCAATGGTTCTGCACATTTTGAATGAGAATGCCCATCACCAGCACAATTATAACAGACATACCTTGGTCTACTGTGAATAGGATCCTTTTCTTGAACAATGTCAGCATCATTGAGCTTCATCTATAGGGTGGTATAAAAATGCAATAAATAAATACATACATACATACATAAATCATAGCTTGTTTGCTTGTTTTTTGGCTGTGTTTTTTTTAAGTGTTGGTGGTGATTTATTTAGGTAGGTACTGATGCTTCAAGGCAGAAGACTGCTTCAGCAATTTAACTGTATCTCCTTCAGTTTAATCCACATTTTATTTAATTAATTAATTAATTAATTTCATTTCTAACCCGCCTCTCCATCCAGATCAAGGTGGGGAACAACAATAAATATAAATATAAAAACAATAAAATAGATAAATCATTAAAACAGATAAAACCAAATACATTATTAAAAACATCTTAAAATTAAACTGGGTAGGCCTGGCGGAAGAGAGCAGTCTTCACGGCTCTCTTAAATTCCACAAGACTGCTAACTTGTCGAATCTCCTCTGGCAAGCCATTCCACAGCCTGGGAGCGGCAGAAGAGAAGGTCCTCTGGGTAACACTCGTCAGCCTAGTTCTGGCTGACTGGAGTAAATTCTTCCCAGAGGACCTGAGTGTGAGGGGTGGATTATATGGGAGAAGGCGATCCCGCAGGTAACCTGGACCCAAACCATGTAGGGCTTTAAAGGTAATAACCAACACTTTATACATCGCCCGGAAACTAATGGGCAGCCAGTGGAGTGATTTTAAGATTGGTGTTATGTGGTCACCCCTAGGTGTACCGGTGACCAACCTGGCTGCCATATTTTGAACTAATTGAAGTTTCTGGACTAGGCACAAAGGTAGCTTTTCTAATATCCTGGATTCACGGCAGCCCTATTTGGGCATTCTTAAACCCACTTACTTCCACACATGAACAGGTAGCAGGGCCATGCATTAGGAGCAGCATCCAAGGCAGGCATGGTTAGTCACCTGCCAAGGGCCAACACTACAGTGGGGGTTCACTGGCAAGAGCAAACTGGAATTGCAGCCTGCTTATTCACTTGCCTGTCACTCTGGCCCAGACAACAGTGGTGGTGAGAAAGAGGAGCAGTAGATGCCATTGCCTATGTGCTCACTGGCTCACTGCCTGTCAAGCAAGCAGGTGGTACCAAATATGAGAAAGGAGATGAAGAGAACTAGCAGCTGGTGACAATTGTAGTGAGAATGTTAGACTCACTGAGGAAGGGGGGCACTGATGGTGTCTTGCCCAAGGGCCCTCAAAAACCTGGAGCTGGCACGGATAGGGATCCCCTACAATAGTGGAGAGTTCACAGACATGGGACAGCAGACGGCACAGCCCCGGTTTGTCCTTTGTGCAATTACAATTGCATGGAGGAGAATACCTGAATCAGGCAAAACCTACCTCCAAATTATGCCCAATTCAACATTGGAAGCAAATTTCAAGATGCCTTATCAGGGAAAACAACTGAGGAATTGCAAGGAAAGCTAAAATAGTTCTGAGTAGACTACATACGTTTCACAATGTGGTTTCCAGCATTCCTAATGAAGATCATAAAGCATTTTCACATCTGGCTATCATCTGATTTTTCTATTAATCCATCTAAACTGCTGCATAGTTGTAATGATGGGTGTAAGGACATATTGTACTCATTGCTGGTTTGGCTGATTTTTTCCCCTTGGTCCCAAGCTGAGGCTTTTTCTTTGGGTCTTTGGGTCTTTCCCTGTACCATTAACAAGCCTGCATGGCACCCTTATTTTCATTATCTTCTTTTCTACATGAGAAGGAGGGAAGAAATCAATGCAGTTTTATCTCTTTAGTTTTGCCCCCCCCCCCTCTTTTTAATGAATATGTCTTAGTAGTTTGGGGGGAAATCATCCTTGGGTGCAATCAGTCACCTAGGTATTTCTGCTGTAGAAATACCATTTTTCCTGTAACTGCATTGACCAAATCATTAACTTTATTGCAGCCCTTGCAGATTTGATGCTTTTAAATAACTTGAGAGGCAACTAGCAACATCAAGGTTATTCCCCCCGTGTATTAAATGTTTGGTCAAGTAGCTGGTTTACCATGGCTGTACAAAATGTGTGTAGCAAACATGATAGAAAAAAAAGTGTATGAGGTACATAAACAAGCTACGACCCTGTTGTATCTAACTTCATGATTGATGAGTACTGGAAGAAAAGAATAGATTTTTTTATAAAGGCTGGTTTCCTATAGCACAATTCCTTGTCATCTTTATTGATCATCATTATTGTAGAAAACAGAATGTCAAGGTGCTTCTAGAATAGTAGCTTTCAAGTGTCATGATAAGCAAATGTTTCTCTGTCGAAGGTTATCTGCTGAAAGATGAATACTCATGTTACTGACTTTGACTATACATTATAGAAAGGTATAGTGGCCAACAAGAAATCCCCTTTAAGCTTGCCCTTTAAGTGACCTTGAGACTACGTTTTTATGTTGATGCATCCTTGCTGTGGCACATTGTGGGTGAGCATCGGGTGTGGAGCGTAATAGAAGGAATGATCTAATAACTCAGACCTCTGGTAGAATGTAGGCAACGCATCCAAATAAACAGAGCAGCTTAAGCCCTCACAGGTTGTATATTTGTGGATGGTTCTAGAGGTTATTCCTGCAATTTTTTTTAATTGTCCTAAATATTCAGTTTCTCAGAACCAACACTTATAGTCACCCGGCCCACAATGGTGGTTTCCCTTTTCGTTCAGTTTACGTGCTCGCTTGCTACATGAAGGGGATGTAAGTCAAACTGTCTAGATCGAGGATGGGGGGAATGAGAATCTGAAGTTGAGAGCAAGATGAGGTCAGAATTGAGTGGCATATAGTTTGATCAGGTGGGTGTAAAGGAACAACAGACGGCAGGATGGCAAGATTAGAGTAGTTGAGGAGGGGTTTGCAGGGCCAGCTGGAAAAGAAATATGGAAGAGTGGGAATGATAAATAAGGTCTGTATACCTATAAGGATGTATACCTATAATGATAAATAAGGTCTGTATACCTGGACAGGGATAACCTGGCTTCAGTTGTCCATGCTCTGGTAACCTCCAAGTTAGAGTACTACAATGCATTCTACGTGGGGCTGCCTTTGAAGGTGGTTCAGAAGCTGCAGCTTGTGCAAAATGCAGTGGCCAGATTGATAACTGGAACCAGTAGGTTCGAACATATAAGACCTACTCTGGCCCACTTGCATTGGCTGCCTGTATGTTTCCGAGCCCGGTTCAAGGTGCTGGTTTTAACCTATAAAGCCTTACATGGCTTGGGACCACAATACCTGATGGAACGCCTTTCCCGACATGAACTTACCTGAACACTACGTTCAACATCTAAGGCCCTTCTTCAAGTGCCTCCTCCGAGGGAAGCTCGGAGGTCGGCAACAAGAGAGAGAGGGCCTTCTCTGTGGTGGCCCCCCAATTGTGGAACTATCTCCCCGACGAGGCCCGCCTGGCGCCAACATTGTTATCTTTTCAGCGCCAGGTCAAGACTTTCCTCTTCTCTCAGGCATTTGGCAATATCTGAGGAGCCTGGGTTTGTTTTGTTTTGGTTTGGTTTTGTAGCTTTTTGAAGTGTTGTAGTGGTTTTTAAATGTACAGATTGTGTGTATGTTGTATGTTTTTGCTATTTAAATTTTTGTATATTGTTTTTAATTGTTTTTAATCCTATGTAAACCGCCCAGAGAGCTTCGGCTATGGGGCGGTATACAAATGTAATTAATAAATAAATAAATAAATAAATAAATAAATAAATATAGCATACCTATAAGGAATGGAACACAGATATAGGTCCAGCTTGAACATATACATCTCCATTTATTAAGCCACGATATGCATGAGCCTCATGTGCACACACCCCTTTCTTGCACTGCCTCTTCCCTCCACCCTTCTCAGTGTGCCGTGATTCAATATTTCCTGGGTTACTTAACCATAGTTTCCTATTACATCCGAACTAGAAAACTATGGCTATTAGGATAAGAACAAAAGAAAATTGTTAATCAACTTCAAACTGTAGTTAAAGATCCCGGCTTTCTCTAACCCCGGCATTCAGAATTTTCCAGTTTGGATGTAATGGGAAACTATGGTTAAATAGCTAAAGAAGTATTGAATTGTGACATGCCAAGAAGTGAAGGGGTGGTGCAAGGTTGGTTCCTAAACACCTCAGCTTAATAAACTGAGATAAGGAAGTCCAAAGAAGAAAGGTGCATATTACAATATGCTGAAGCTGCATACCCGTATGTGGCTTGATTCACAGGAAGGGGAAGCAAATCTAGGGGTAGGAAGAGACAGGACACAGGAAAAGGAATCAATCACAATGAGCAGGGGCAAAGTGAGGAGAAGCTAGAGTAAAGCAGGGAGAGCAACATGCAGCTCAAAAGCCACTTACAACCTCCCCCCCCACTGCCCTTGGTTTAAGTTGAACAATGTTTTTGAAACAAAAATGCCATACTTAATGGTTACAGAGCTTACAAGCTAATGTTGACCCTTTGGGCACTCTGTAGCTGCTACCTACACTTTGGGACTGTTCACATAACGCACATAACACAGTGGTTGAGAATGGGTTGTTTTGAACCAGAGGTTATTTGTTGAAACACGGGTTAGCATGTTGTCTGAATGTAGCCAGAATGGTTTATTGACGATGCGATATGGGTTGTTTTCTCAATCAAGCCACCTTGAGAACTCATGCTTTGGTGTTGAGTTGTTCAGGATAGTTAACAAGTCACACTGTATGTTTAACAAGCCACACTGGCTGTGTTCAGACAATACACTATCCCATAGTTCAACAAACAATCAATGGTTCAAAACAACCCACACTCAACCACTGAGTTGTGTGAACAGCCCCTTTTTCTTTAAAATAGTCATCATCGTCTTTAAATTCTTTTTCAACATCCATGTGTGATAGGGAGTACAGCTCACCAGTGGAGGGTGATCAATTGGCCCACTACTAAAATTGCTAACACTTGCAGTAAAGCAAAGCTTGGCAATTTACCATTTTTGTTTCAAATCAGAATATCTATTTAACATACAGTTTTTCAGAACTTCATTTTGAATACAATGAACATGCTGGAGCAGCTCTATTCCTATTCTACATATTTTTATGTGAAGGTCTGAAGAGAACCTAAAGTAACACAGAAATGTAAAAGTCCAATTTTGTAACATCATTTCCCACCCCCATACTATTTAATACTTCAGCTTAATAAAGGGATCATCTGCTAGATTTTCTTCGCTCTCTGTTTCATTGCGGAATGCTCCTGGGAATTTTTGCTAGCCTTGCTGAAATGCTTTCATTTCCCGCAAAATTCTTCAGAAGCTTCACTCCGGCCCAAGCCTCAAAATGAGCCTTGAAATTTTAGTTTAGACAGAAGTTGGTGGCAATTTTGGGGTGAAGCATCTTTTGCTTGTCTTAAAATTCCTCAGAATTTCATCCAAGCAGAAAACTTCATCTTTGCCTTAGAACTCTAGAAGAAGTACAGTGCTAATTTAAATAATAAATTCCTGAACTGGGGATCTTTCTGTTTCTATTGGCTTATCCTACTCCCCTTGGTTAGTAACAAATGATAACTAGGAATAATGAGTCATAACTGTGCTCTCATTGTATACTATCAGAAGGTGAACTAGTGCTCCAAGTCAGGATTATTATTTTAGATGTGGCAGCAGTGAAAAAATCAGAAGGGAAATCAAACATGAATATTGCTATGGCAATGGGAAAAGATATTGGAAAGGTAAGAGCTATAGGGATACGTAGACAGCCAGAAAAAGCAAGGCAAGGAGCCAAGATGTAAATAAGTTTCAAACTAGCATCTAAATAAACCACTTTGCTTCCAGAAAAAGTTTGCAGCGATTTTGAACAAAATGATCTATGGCTTGTAGTGGATTTATAGGCATTGGCTTGTTTTTGCGTGTTTCATTTCCAAAATAGAGTTTTGGAAGTCAGTCTCTATTATCCTATGTAATGCACAACTGAAAAGCAAAACCAAATGGAAACAATGCTTTATGGTAGGGTGACCATATGAAAAGGAGGACCGGGCTCCTGTATCTTTAGCAGTTGTATTGAAAGGGGAATTTCAGCAGGTGTCATTTGTATGCATGCAGCACCTGGTGAAATTCCCTCTCCATCACAACATTTAAATTTTCAGGAGCTAAACTTGCGTGACCAGAAACAAAAGAGGGCAGGGCTCCTGCAGTTTTAATCACACTGCATGATTAATTTGTATAGGCTTTAAAAAAATCTGGTTCACTGATCATCAATGTAGTTATGATCGTATCAATTTTCATGTGAATTGGATCTGGTTAACATGTGCATGTTCATTACCTTGTTTCTCTTACTGTATACTTAGAAACTCACTTCATTGCTCAGTATTGTAACTGGGGTGATATGCAGAAATATGAATGTTCTAACTCTGGTGGCATACTTATGATGGCTCATTTGCACATGCAAGTCATCACTCTATGTTGTAGTCATTAAACAATGACTATCAAGGCAAGCATTTACTCAGTTTTATTTCCACTTTATTGGTTTGTCATCATAGCTTTAGTAAGCAGAATTTGATAAATTCAAATATTTTGGAAGCATTTTCGGAAAGACGGAGAATTATCCATATAACAAGGGATTTTGCAGGTACCTGACTGAGTCCGAGAGTCTAACAGACTCCCCTGTGTCCACCACCCTGGACCCAGCTTGTTGGGCTGTGAAACATTCACAGGCCCACTCTTCAAGCGCCCTGCAGCTTGGTGACTACCTGCCAGCCATCTGGCCTTGTGTGGAGCTTCCATTGTGTGCAACAGTGGAGGCTCCAGAAATTGCATATTTCCCACATGGTGTAAATGGCTGCCTGAAACGCCCCATTTACGCAACATTAAAGGCATGAATACAGTCTTGCATAAATGGGGCCTTTAGGGCCACCATTTATGCAACATGGGAAATATGCAATTTCCAGAGCCTCCATTCTTCGCAACAATGGAGCTTCCAGATGAGGACAGATGGCCTCACAGCTTTGTTGGGAGCTGGTCAGCCTAGAAAGAAGCTTGCTCAGCACCAAAGCGGGGGTACGTGGTGGCAGCTTGGTGGGCATCCAACAGAGCTGGATGCGGGTGAGTCTGTCCATCCCTACATGTAACACTGAACGTATATAATGCAAAAATAATAATAATAATTGCTAAGTACTTCAGTAAGGTTTCACATTCCTAATTTAATACTTCCAGAAACAACAACAAAAAAGTGCTTGTAAACCATGAAGGATTATACATTATTAAAACTAAGCTACACTTGTCATATACATAAACATTGCTTGTGTTTCCCTTATGATTTTACTATTTCATTCAATTTGCTGGCTTACTTGTTGTATTAAAATTTAAGACACTGTAATGGTTCTCTAAGTTGCACATGTACTATCCTTGATAGCAACACCCTGAATGAATAATCTTAGGATTGGGAGAGACTTGAAATATTTGAGGAAATTAATACTCTTTTTTTGCTTTGCATTTACTTAGTGTTCCATGTGGGAGAAGACCACACTGGGGCTTATAATGAACAAATTCACTCCCATAATATCTAATAACTGCATAGAGACAGTCCTAAAACATTTTCTAGCCTAGATTTATTCATGACATGTAACTTTTCAATTGGACTACGAGAACACCCACTCCCAGTTGTAGAATGCTACAGTGGTATGATAGAAGTCTACCGTGTCACAAAGTATTCAGTATATGCATTTCCCCTCCAAAAACGTTTTCTCAAACCTGGAAATTTGTTTTGCAGATATTCACAAAAACCTTTGGAGTGGCTTTTGGAATTCAGAATAAATTCTGAAACCCGGTCCTGAAATGTAGCCATGCATGCATGATGGATTGTAGTGCATCATCAACTTGATGGCACCATAAACAGACTACATGAAGCCTCAGTGGGCCTGTACAGCAGACATCAAGATGGCATTGTGTACCTGAGCATAAGGCTTCTAGCATAAAAGCTACAGCTTTCAACATCTGAAAAACAAGTGTCTAGTACCTCTATGAGGCCTGTGTAGTAGAGCCCAGAGGGCTCAGGGGATGGCACCCAGGAATTACAAGTAGCAGATCAAAGAAAGTTTATGGGTGGGATCCGGTGCGAACAGTGCAGGTGTCATTGAATTTGGCTTATTTAGGGTGCAATGCTATGCATATTTAGAAAGAAAGAAAAAAAAACCCTCCCAGCATTCCCCAGGGAGCCATTCTGGCTGGGGTATGTTAGGAGTTGTAGGACAATTTTCCATCGAAACATGCATAGGATTGCACCCTTAAGAACATATTTGTATTTGTTGAGTTTTGTCCTTCTGTCCTCTAAATTCCCCCTCTCCCCAAAGAGGGCAATCAGACCCTCTTTTCATCAACACCCCCTCTCCACATTCAGGCTGCAATTTCTTGTCTCAGCAATATGACTGTATCAAGATTCTTTAGTTGCTGTGCTTAAGCATCCCTACACATTAAGAATGCCATGCAATCACATCAAGATTACTGTTTTGCAGTGCTTTAACAATCCAAAATATGGAACAGATTCTGAATGTCCACTATGTTTTGTGTCATGGGATTCATTGGCATCTCTTGGAACAAAACATTTGAATCAGTTCATAGTTAGAGGCTAAAGGGTAAGGAAAATTAAAAGGATAAGACATTTAATGCTGACAGTTCTCACAGGCAGGAAACTGTGGCAGGTATGGAGCATGTATGTTCTCCATGTTTGGCATTATCCATTTTTCATTTGAATACTCACAAAGATGTGAGGGCTCAAAAAGAATGCTCTCAAAAGCTATTTGCTCCCAAATCCCAGATTTAAAGAATTGATGGTAGGAAAACTTGGGGTGGGGGAGAGAGGTCATGGCCCAAAACTCCACCGGAGAGAGTGGAGTTTTGCCTGCTCCCACTGCCTACAGCAGTTCCCCAGTAGCCCTTCAAAACAACCCCTATGAAAACCAACAGAGACATCCTTTTTCCCATCAGTTTCCATTGGGGCTGCTTTGAAGGGCTGCACCTGGTCCATGAGTCAAATCAAGAGGGGTACTCACAAACATTGGCTCAGTTCGGACGACATATTAAGCAACGGAGGGGTAAATAACGTAATGACCATGCGTTAGGCAGGAGGAGCTCCACAGACGACACACTGCAGCCAGCGCTGCTCAGAACCGGCAAACGTCCCATCTGCAAGGAACTTGCGGCGGCCATTTTGGTTGTAGCCTCTCCTCCATGTGCCCCCCAGCCGTATCCCAGCATGCACTGTAAGTTCTTCTGGCTGCATAGAGCGGCTGGGGTTTTTCGGCTGCTCTAGGCAGCAGAACTCTATTCCGAAATGGAATAGTCCACGGAGAGAGGGGGGGCTGAATTCGGACGACACTTTAAACAACGGGGCTTCGGGCTAAACAACGTGCAAGTCCATTGTTTCGCTTCATTGTTTAAAGTGCCTGATTAACGTACTGTCAGTTGTGTGTGTGTTGTGTGCTGCCCTCCAGACGACACAATAAGCAACACAACTGATGATTGTTCCCCCCCTCCTCCGTTGCCTTATGTGTCATCCAAACTGAGCCAATCTCTTTAAAAAACAATCAATCGGAGGTTAGTTTGGCAGGGTATGTTTAAGGCAGAGGTGGGCAAAGGGTAGATTTCCAGATGTTTTGGGCTTTGACTTCCAGAAGGCCCTGCCAGTAAACAATGGTGAGAGCAGAAATCCAAAACATGTGGAAGTCTACTTTCTGCCCATTTCTGATTTAAGGCATAGGCTGAACATCATCATATAGATGGAGAAGAACAGATTTTCTAAAAGGACTGAAGCTCTATTCAGACATTGGAAAAAACAAACATGCAAGCAGGATGGTCTGCACTGAGTAGCTCCTGCCTGCCAGTGTAATTTGTAGTGTTTAGCTCTTACCCCAGGCATTTGCATACAGAGTGCAAACATCTGTAGGCATTTGCACCTACAGCTGTATCCTCAGAGGCCTCCATGCAAGCTTGAGGGATTCCAGCTCATATGGAAGCTTCCATCCATATGACTGAATGCACAAAGTTCCCTCTGCAGGCATATACATAAATGCCTGGAGGAAGAGCTAAATGATGCATATTATGGGTCCATCCCACTCCCTTGTTGAGTTAAGTCATTTATCAATTCTTGAGAGAGAGAGGCAAAGATACAGTTAAATGAAAAGTGAGCAAGGGGAAGGTTACAATAGGCTAACCATGAAATGGTCAGAAGATGGTCAAGGGTTAGTTGTTACCACACTGATCTAATTCAGATAGAAGCAACCTGAAACTATTTCCAACAGTTTACAACACTGAAAGCAATTAACCTGCAATTATCTTCTATCTCACCATCGCTCTATCGACAGGTAAGGCAAAATCTGAAAACAGTTTCAGCTGCATACAGTGAAATGGAGTGAATTGCCATTCAATGAAATTTGAAGAGTCAGAGTACAAATGTGTGCAGCCAAATTGTTTGAAGGAGGGGAAATCAAGGGATTATTTCAAGTGGCTTGAATTGTTCCAGACACAGAACAAGAGCCAAAAAGGTTCTCCTAGTTGGAAAGGATGTTGCCTTAAGCAATGACATTTGAATGGAAGAATTCTCTTTAATGTCAGAGTTCTACAAATTATTCACTTGCTAAGGTGTTGTTGTTTTCTTCCCCTATTAGGGAAGAAGGTGTGAATACTAATCAGAATTCACTTGGAATCAAAGGGGGGGGGGAGTAAAAAACACAGAAAGTTTTTTTAAAAGAAGTTCACCAATACACCAACAGCCCAACAATTGAAGGACTGAGGCCTAGTTCACACTTGTACAGTTTACTTTTGAGGCCACACAACAGAGGCAGCAATCCTAAACACATTTACTAGAGAGTAAGACCCCCTGCACATAAAGGCACTTACTTATGAGTAAACATGTTTAGGATCGCATGGTAAATGTATGACACCTGAAAAAGGAAGTGGCAGTAACCCTATTCAGGTGTTAGGAATATGTCTAGATTAAACACATGGGCAGAAGAAAATGCTAACCCCATCCCTTTCTCATGCAGTACTGTCACCCTCTAATATGGAAGATGATCTTCTGACTGGAAGAAGAGCCTCCTATATTTGTAGAGGTTTCCCACATAATTTTGAAAGAAGCGTTCAAAATTGTGTGGTGGAGCTCCTAAGTGTCCTCACTTCCTTTTGATATGTGATTAGATGGAATTGATTGCCCAGATGTTCTTTCACCCTCATTCTTCAAACTATAGAAAATGTAACTGAAAATTAATTCTTTGATGAATGTAAATGATTGAGTCTTTCTAGTTCTCTTCCATTTTCCTTTTCTGTCTCACAATGTTCACATATAGTTAATTGTCTCTGAACTAATCAATACATGCTCGTTTTGGTCTGCCTATGCTAGAATTAGATCCCATGTATATTTATTTTAATTTGAGAATCCAATATTTATGTGCCAATGATTTTTGTGCTCAAATTTTTTATTCTAATATACAGTTAATTCTAATATGCACTCAAAATAATATAGATAATAACAGCCTGGCTGGGGGGGGGGGGGACTATTAAAAATATTATTATTTAGAATAGCATTGCCATATGGAGAAGGCAATCTGTGAGCATATATCTGATGTACCTCTGAATGTGGTGGTGGTTGCCCATCTATATGCTGTGTTACTTTCAGGGACACACACATTTGAATGCACATCCAGATATTAGGGATGTCTATTACCAGGAAATCTATCCCTCTTTTGGATTGCTGGATTTCTGTGGCATGCCCAACTCAGCTTGCTTTTGTAAGATTAGCCACATGGTTTCACTGAGTTCTGGGGACTCGGACATGATTTGTGCAAATAGAGATTTACACAAATTCTGGCTGGCAATTGTGCAAATTTGTATAATTCGCATAAATTGTGGCTGTAAATTGCATAATCAAGCAAAATGCAGTCGTAAATTGTGGAATTTGCACAAATTGCACCCATAATTTGAGCAAATTATGCCATTTATGGCCATAACTTGTGCAAATGTATTTTAGGTAGTAATAATAATAATAATAATAACCAACAGCAATTCCATCAGTTGGCCCGACTCTTTGTGCACCGAGTCAGGCCAGCTGGCAGAAGATAGAAGGGAGTCATGGTGAATCCCCACAACCAGATTTCTCCAACATCCTTACCGAATATGTATCCCAATCCAAATGTTAATGGGAATGTACATTCAAATGTACCTCTCATTGTAAGTTGTGCAGGGCAGGTGGACAACATCTGCCTTGGAGGAAGTATCTGATTTAAGCCCTTTCTACACCATAGGGGTGTAGAGGCAGGGAGGGTGATCCTGGAAGTACCTAATACACACCATCAGTGCACAGAGAGGGAGGGAAAGCAATAGTGGAAGTACCTAATACACACCATTGGCATACAGGGACCAGTCAGGGGCCATCCCAGGCAAATAGCCTGTTGTAGAAACGGCCTTACTTTCACAGTTCCTGATATGTGAATGGAAGCCTTCTATGTGTAGAACTCCTTGCCTGGATTGATATATTCTTTTGTGTGTATCCCTCTAAATACCTCACAACAAGGATTTCATTAAACGAATGACTTCAAAATAATATAGTATATCCTCAGAATCTAAAATTAGTGGCAAACCATTATTGATCATGTCTAATATTTTCTTTCAGAGTCCATATTGGAACATATTTATATATCACTCCATATCTAAAATAGATTTAGGAATAAAACAGTAAAAAGATTATAATAGCAAATTAAAATTCAATTTAAAACAGAATACTAATAAAAATGGTGGCTGGTCAGTTGAGGAATGCTTCCTAGAAAAGAGCTGTTTTCAGGAGGCACCAGAAGCAGCACAGTGTTGGCAACTGCCTGACCTCCAGGGGCAGGGAGTTCCAAAGAGAAGGGGCTACCACACTAAAGGCTCTTTTCCTGGTGGAATCCAGTTGGGCCATAAGTCCATGTGGAATCACCAGGCACATGCCCTCTAATGACCTCAGTGACCAGGCAGGTTAGTAAGGGAGAAGGCGGTCTCTCCAGTATTTTAGTGTTCCTTAACTGTGTAGGGTAAATACTTGAGTGGGAGTGTGTTAGCCCCGGGCCCTTCGAACACATTTCCTTTGCCCCCTTCATGTGGAGGGCAATGTTCTAAAAAGGTTTGACTTCTCTATCCATGAAGGCTTTCCACTAGGGGTGTGCATTCTGCTCCACCCATTCGGAGGTCTGTCGGTGGTCCGATCTCATGGAGTGAAGTGTGGGTGATTTTAAAACTGCCAGAGATCTTTGGGGAGGAACAGACGGCCATCAGACCTCCAAACTGCCCTGAAAATGTCCTAGCATTTTTTAGGGTCTCTCTGAAGCTTGTATTTAGTTGCTGGGAGTCAACGGAACAGTTCTCCATATAAGGAAAATGCTCAGGTTTTGAGATTGACATCTGTGGCTAACCAATAGCCACAGTCTCCTCCCTGCCCCCCCTCCAATCCCAGTGCTGAAGGGGAGGGATTGAAAATGATATAACTCATTTGTCCTTGCCCTGGAAGTCATTCCTTTGCTAGCTGTTCACAGCATTAGGAAGGAAGGAGGAGAAAGTCAGAGAGAGAGAGAGAGAGAGAGAGAGAGAGAGCTTCTGTTTGTTTTCTTGCATTCCTTTTTGTTTGTATTCTCTGTCTGTGTCTCTGGTTTGCTTTGGTTCTTGTTTGTGTGCTAGTCTTTAAGCCATTTTTCCTAAATCCTTTTCAAGAAATGAAGAAAATTGGTTGTATTACATTCTAGTTCAGGCACATAATTTAAACATATGGTATATGGTACCAAGTCAACACAGATGGAAATGGGGGAGTTCAATTTTGTAGCAGGTTTCTGAAAGTTCTGCAAACTCTCTTGAGAGAAGATGAAGTGCATATGTACAGTTTAAGTTGTTTATTATTATTATTATCATTATTATTGCATTTATTAGTATTTCTACTATTACTACTATTATTAATGTAGAAACAGTTGTGTGTGTGTATGGGGGGGAATGGTTTGTGGGGAAAGATTTTAAAAAATCCTAAAACTCAAGGGATGAAAGGATCTGCTTCAAACATGGCAGGTCTAACGCCCTACTTAAGAGCTATCATTGTGCCAAGTTTGATCTCTCTATCTTTAAAAACGAGGAAGCTGTAAGCATTTTGGTTAATTCTCATAGGCGGTTATCTGAAAATGGAGCAGTTTCTCCTATGGTTAATCTAACGGGGTGGAGCAAGGGAGCCACTTTGAATTCTGGAGCAGAAAACCTGCACAGCAGAGCTACACCCAAATTTGGGAGCTGAGTAGACCTGTTCTGCACATCTTTACGTTCCACACAGTTTTCGACACTGACTTCCCATTATTTCAGGTTATATGGAGAGCCTCCATAGAAAGCAAAAGCTCTCATTTTCAGAACCTCATGCACAGTGTGACAGAAATCCATGAGGAAGGGGTGGGGCTAGCACACTCCCCCTTCTCCTGTGCTTACCCTATACAGTTAGGGTACACATGAGTGGGGCTTATACATTAAGATTGAGTGGTGGTTTGCTGATTGGGCTGTATCAGGTGATATGATGGTTTCAGGTTTCATTGCCCCCTAGACCCACTATGAACAAGAAGATAGAAGACAATTGTTTATCCTCCATTTTTGAAACGATAAAATCCAACTTTTAACTTAGAACTGTTTCCATCCTAGTGAGACCAGACAGGTTCCTTGGACAGTGGAAAACAGAAGTAAACATAAACTAGGCAGTCTTCATATTAGCAAAGCTGGAGCTAATTTTAGATGCTACACTACTACTACTAAAAAAAAAAATTCAAAATTCAAAAGAAGCCAATTTGGGTAGCTTTACTTAGTAGGTGAAGGAGATGAATGCTCAGAGAATGCAGCTGGTATAAAATCCTCTTCCTCCAGTGTAGAGTCGTACTATAGAACAGCTAAATTTGGAATTCTCCAAATCAATCAATGATAAAGCATATTGTATTTCATCGATTCTAAGACACACTTCCCCCCCCCCCATGTTTACATCTGTAAAAATGGGGTGTGTCTTAGAATCGATGGCGACTTAGAATCTCCGGATTTCTCCCACGTTTTGCAGAAGGCACTAAAGCTCTGCATGCCCCCCCCCCTGCGACTCACACTAGTGGGTCCCAAGGGGACTCCACAAGGCCGGTCAGAAGTCTCCCCTCCCCACTTACCTTGAGCGCTGCTGGCTTGCCTGGGAAGGCTTCAGTACTGGGAAGTAGGCCACGATCACGGGAAATCTCCCGAGATCTCAGCCTACTTCCCAGTACTGAAGACTTCCCAGGCTGAGGCAGCAGCAATCATGGTAAGGGGGAGGGGGATTTGCAGGGCCCTAGCCCTAACCCTCCGCCTCCCCACTCACCTCCATCACCTTCACCCATCCTTGTTGCCATCACCGCTGCTACTCCGTGCAGCTGGCAATGCTCGCCTCAGCCCCTTGCCTGGCTGAGGTGAGCGCTGGCAGTGGCGTGGAGCAGCGGCGGCGGCAGTGAGGACGGGCGCTGGCAATGGAGGTGAGTGGGGAGGGGGGAAGGGTGGCAGGGGTGCTGAAATTAAGGTATGTCTTAGAATCAACACAAAGCTTTTCCCCTGTTGGTGGCCCTGAAATTAAGGTGCGTCTTACATTCGATGGTGTCTTAGTTTTGATGAAATATGGTAATTATCTTGTGTTTCTTGAGTGCTCAAAGCACTTCACATGTGTTGCCTCATCAATTCTTACAACTCTGTAGGGTTGGTCAATATTATTATCTCCATTAGGGGCTTGCCTAAAGCTGTCTAATGGGCTCATGACTGAGGTCAGATTTGATTTGGGGACTTCCTGGCTCCCAGATGACGTATTTATTTAAATACCACTAACCTTAACACTTGTGATTTGATACTTTGATGGTTAGAGAATTTACTAGGTATAACCTGCACTCTAAAATTAAACAAGGCACATCTCCTCTGACTTGTTAATAGCTACTACTCTCTGTCTGAGAATTAGAAGTATATTTATTCAATGAGATATTAACTTGTGCTGGCATCAGATGAGATTTGAGGATGAGTAATGTTAATGAGGATAGTGGAGAAAGGTGAACTACAGTAGATAGCATTAATCTTGCTAGTTGGTCTATGCCAGAAATTTCATGTTAAGGAGCAGCGACAATGAAAAATTGCAGGTAAAGCCAGTACTTTTTCATGTTGTCAGTAGCCATGTAAAAGGACTCGGTTATGCTCGGTTATACGAAATGAGGAAGATCCTACATTGGTGAATTTTAAAGGAATTTTAAATTATCATTATTGCACCACGTTGTATATTTATTTTTCTCTCTAGAGGCATCCAGTAGACTATGGGAAGTCTGTAATACTGTGACCTACCAAGTTCAGGGGTGTCCACCAAAAATGTATAGTGGTCACCAGGAGATCAATTGAGTTCTTGGGTTGCGTTCAGATTAAGCTAGTTGCACTTCAGTCCCATAGCAATCAATGGACAATTTAGTCATGATTTCAATCCTATAGGTTTCAACTGGAAATATGTGTAACTAGCATATAATGTTTCCTGCATAGAGCAAGGTAGCCAATCAGATAGAGAGCTATATCAAGCTTTTACTCTGATGCTTTAATTTTCTGCATGTTGGGGCATTTTTAATAGCTGTGTACAAAGAGCCTCTTGATAAACGGCACAATACTATATGTGTGTATAGTCAAACCTAAATCCCATTGAGCTCAATGAGATTTACTCCCAGATTAATGGGTATAGGATTGCAGCCACAATCAAGAACACTGTGACCAATGAGCACGGAAGTAATTATACGTGTTCACTTTTCTGTACTTTTCTGGATAGTGCTTGCTTGCGTAATCCAGAAAACAGCAATTTTAAGTCTTCAGTTGTGAGTGTAGTGTGAAATATCAAGTTGAGACAAGAAAATGGGATTAAAATAGACCACTTTTTATTAAAGATCTGCAAAAGGAAATGAAACCTAGTCAGGCTTCTACTATTGGCCTCTACAGGCCAAATCTAGGGATTGGGCAAAACAATTCTCGGACCCTGGGGTGGAGCCCAATCCTTCGCCACCCCACGGTCTTGCCCCATTTGGGGAAGGGAGGCCTTCCAGTGTCGCCCAACCCATGCAGCACGGCTCTGAGTAGGAGAGGAGGGTTGGCCTCATAGGTAAACCTTATCCCAATGATCTGGTGCCGCAAGACTCCCAGAGGTGGGCCTCAGGCACTACCCATCACCTCAACGGTGCCTGAGACTGTTCACCATTACAAAAGCAGCTAAAGATGCCCGCACCTGCTGCTGAGATTATGAGACCAATTATTGCTAATTTACCTATTTAATACACCCCATCTGTCTTACAGTGTGAAGTAGGCAAAAAAACCTCTTAGCCAAATTAGGTTTAAGAGCAAAAATTCCTACTTGGCCTCCTAAAGACGACCGGTGGACCCCACACTATCTACAGGGAGGGGAGGGAGGGAGCTGCGCGAGGAGAAAGAATGCCGGGTGGGTCCGTTACCCGGCTCTTAAGCCCCCGGACCCAGCCCCGCCCAGTGGCACCATACGAGGCCACCAATAGCGAGCCTCCACCTCTCCTCGCCACACACACACACAACTTTCCTCCCCCACCCAATTGGGCGTGGGGATGTGCATTTAAGTCTTTATAGGACTGCAGCCTGACTGATATTCCTAGCTGACTCACATTAGAACACATGTCTCCTGCTCCAGCATACTGTCTGCATCAAAATAGTAGCTTACATCACTTCTGAATTTTGCTCTTTCAAGAAACCATTCAAACAAATGAGCAGCATGGCACCAAGGCAATGGAACAACTGAAAGAACAGCAGTAGTGTATTCAGGTTTTTTTGTGAGGGGTTGTTGTTGTTTTACTACAACAGCTTGCATTGTGCTGGGATCACGTAAACAAAAAGAGATACTGCTAGTCATTAAGCAGGTAGCATTCGCCTGCAAAATGAAAAATGGATCTTTCTGAAGAACAACAGCCTCATTTCTAGAAACAGGCATCAGAATGAACAGCCATTCTTCATGTCTCTGTGATTTGCTAACCCACAACTATGGCTGGATTTGTACATGCAGGTCCTTGTTCTGATACATATTTTGGGGCCATGAGAGCTGATGTCGCCCCCAAAGCAATTTTATATGGCCCAAATCTTAATCAAGATCAAGTGAAAAGTTTGGCTACAGTCTCACCCTCATGGGAAAGAGGACAAAAGGTTTTTCAACTTGTGAAAATAAAACCCTGTAGTTCACACTTTTACTACTAATCTTCAAAATCTCTTCCTGATTGCCATGCAATGCCTGCCATTGCTGACTAGTCCTTATAGCTACAGAAGTGCTCCCCAATATTTTGGGGTCAGTGAGCATATTTGAAAATTTGAGGGAACACCTTGGGTACACTCACAAAATGGCTGCCATTGGAAGGTTGCCCATTCATAAAATGACTACCATGGGGCGGGGGAGGGATGGCCACTCACAAAACACTAAATTCCCAAAAGGCAAACTGGTAAGGGGAAAAGAAAAGTAACTTGCCCCAGAACCTCAGTTACTAGGCACAAAACGGGCTGCGTGAGCCTCTGCCAAACACTTGCGAAGCTCACAAGTGCTCGGCAACTGTCTGGCCTGGCTTCCACCCTTCCCCTCACCTGCTGTGTTAATGGCAGCCACTGCATTAATGGTGGCTGCTATTAACGCAGCAGGGGGAAATGCGGAATTTCTGGAGCCTTTGGAAATTGTGCATTCCCTCCTATTAACACCTTTAAGGCCCTCATTGGCACAGCGGGGGGGGGGGGGGGGAAGCATGATTTCCAAACACTCCAGAACTTGTGCATTTCTCCCTTCCCCACTATTTCCCTGTTCCATGCTATATGTGCCAGGCGATTTCTGGAGGCACTCAGGCGCAGGGGCTTGTGAGCACTTGGGTGCAGGTCCACACTTGCCCCAAGCACGTCGAACTGGTTCAGCGAGGAGGGCTGCACGTGGAGGGCCTGCTGCCCTCACAGACCCATTCAGATGCTCGCACCATCCCTAGGCAGGGACTGGGGACTGAGCCTCAAAACACAAAACCACTCTTTTGAACCCCAATAAAGTTGGCACTGAAGGGCAGCACTTTACTGTGCAGCATGCCAGCCTCCCATTTAAAAAAAAAAATCTTAAGGATTACGATAAAAAAGGAAGGGCAGGGAACATGGTGGGCACCAAGAGAAATGTCCACAGGCACCACATTGAAGACCTCAGAGCTACAGGGTGCCAATTTTATTTTTAGAGTCTGACCATCTACAAGGAATGCAAATCAAAATACACCTCCAGTTCCAATGCCCCTGTGTAAACATTAGAAGAACCTCTGAGAATAAAGAAGCTGCCCATGCCCTCTTTAGAGTATGGCCAGCTACTGAAGTCTTCATATTTCAGATGCAAATACTGTGTTTGATCTATCCACTTCTGGATTTACTACATATAATGTGTTTTCCATTCATCCCATAAGGACGTGGAGGTGGTCATAAGGCACCATGACCTGATCCATATCTTTCCATTCATAAACTTTCCATTTGCAATCTTTAGATTGTCATGTCATTGGGGCTTATGCTGTGAAGTATCATGCACGCTGCTGATGCCCTATGTACAATACATATCATACAGTTGATGATTGATGTAGGAACGTGTGTTGAATAATTGCTTAAAATAGCCACAACAAACATGTCTCCTTCACTCATAGGCCAAGCGTTCAATCAGTGAAATCCAACTAATAATAATTATTATTATTATTAGTTGGATCAGTGGCTAGAAATGTATTTTGCCTGCCCACTGCTGAGAGGTAAAAATGCCAAAATAAAAACTGGTGCCAATTAGCAGTAAGAGCTCCACAGTTTTAGGACACATGCATTTGGACAAAGAATTACATATTAAATACGCACTCTGATGTGTTGCATGCATTACATGTAAAAGAGAGATGTGATGAAGTGTGGAAAACTCTCTATTTCTTCCCCTTAAAAACATCTCTCTCTCTCTCTCTCTCTCTCAAACCTGTAGATAATCTTTTTGCCATAAATTTATAAAGATTCGATATAGATATAGATATATAGATATATATATAAAGTTTAATTAGCCACATCTGTCTTATAGTCTGTCAGTTAGCTGTCCCTGATTTAGGTAAAGCTTGGATCACTCCTTCAGAATTCTGACTGATTCTGACTGAAACCTGAAGCGGATTAACCACCCCACTGACATCAGAGCCAACATTCCTCCACTGGTTCCTCCCACAAGACATTTCTGTGAGGGAAGTTGATTCATTTCCCCCATTTTTTCCCTTCAGTCACTTGAAACAAGAGTACACAATGTGAATATGTGTGTCATTGTAGGGAGGCTTTTTCTTTTTTTCTTTTTTTTCTTTTTTGGAGTGGGGAGACTTTTCTTTAATTTTTCTTTTTTTGGGGGGGAGAGGAATTGGGAGAAAGGATATTTGAAAGGGGAGCTATACAAACTCAACAGTCCACTTCTGTTTCCAGTTTGTGAGCCACCGAACCAAACGGAGCTCACAGGGCCTGTATGGCCACACAGCAGGTGCTAAATAGGACTGCTTTTGCTACCTGCCTGGGTCTGCTAAATGATTGTGTTTTGCTTGGTGGTTCATGAGTTCTGCAGGCCTAATTTAATCTGAAAATGTAGTGTGGGTGTGGCCGAGTTCCTTTAGTGTAGCCCATCTTGTTTCATCTAATTCACTAACCATTGCTCATTATAATTCTGTTACTATTCACATAATTAAGATCATAAATATTGCTGTAAACCACCTTGGGAGGCTTCTGCCCTGGAAGGCAGCCAAGAAATATTTCAAATAAATAAATAAGGAGTTAATCCAGCTGCTCTGTATGTCCACGTAAATACATGAAACAATGTATGTATGTATGAGAGGGACTTTCCCCTACCATCACCCCCCCCCAAAATGACATTGTGCACACAGGAGGGGGTGAAGCACACACAGCTAAGATTTTAGTACTCCAGTTATAAACATTTGGGCAAAGAGATCTACCTGCAAGGTTAGAGTGCTATTACTATTACCATTGCTGGCTCCAGGTTTCTGAGGGCCCTTGGACAAGACATGCTAAATGCACCCTTCCCTCAGTAGGTCTACTTTCTCATCCCTCTGGATCCTGTTCAGACAACTTGCTAAGCCATGGTTAGGCTGCTAACTCTTTTGCAGCAAACTGCTAGTGAGCACGTTTAAACCATGGTCATGTAGCCACCATGGTTAGGAATGGTTCATTAAGTCATGGTTCACACTATAAGCCAAACTGTTTAGCTCAAAACACTTAACCATCATCGTTTACTGTGGGTGCCTCTAGACAGGCACTTTCCTTCACGGTGGCTTCAGAGTGGCGGCAGGTCATTTACATGATGCTGCCACCACTCCAAAACCATCTAGGGACAAAGCCCCAAAGCTCCGCTGTTGAAAAATTGGGTATTTACCCCAACATTTTTAGCTGGAGTGGCGCGGTTGCGGCATCTACAGCTGCAGGATGGCCGTTCAACAATTAGATCCCCCTCCCCCTTCTCCTCATCCAGCTTCTGTGGCACTTTATTTGGGAGGTCGTCCTTCTTCCTCCCATCTCTTGAGAGAGAGCAAAAACTAGCAATAATAAACTATCTGCGCGTACCTCTTGCTAGGAGGAAAGGGAGCCACCCAGACAGCTGTGGAAAGTGAACTCCTCAGGGCTTGCCTTTCCCTTCCCCACCCCTGGCTAGCCCCTGGCAGAACGAGGAAGGGAACTTGTAACAGTTCTTTATTTCTTCTGCTTCTCCTCTTTCCCCCCTCCATTCCCTCTCCCTCTCCCTTGTCTTCCCGCGATTTTCCTTTTTTTCCTTTTGGCAAAGCGTACGGGGCTGCTGCTCTTCCTGGAGCTGCTGGGCTAACTGAGGAGAGGAGGAGAAGGAGGAGTCTAAGCTAGGGTGCCCTGGAAGGCTGGGCGCAGTGGCAGCAACGGCAGGAAAGCTCGCCTTGGCGCTCCTTCAGCTGTAGATGGGCGGAAGGAGCATCAATGCAAAGCGAGCTGCCTGCTGCCACCCCGATGCCATGAAGATGAGGGCTGTTTTGTCTGACCAGGGCCATTGCCATCAGTTGCTTTTACTCTTTATCCTCTTTATCATTGCTACCACAGACAGAGAACCAATGAGCAAGTAGGCCCTGGCATTTACTGTACTGGCATCTTCCTTCTCTAATAATAATAATAATAATAATAATAATAATATATTTATTTATTTCTTACCTACCTCTCCCTCTGGATCGAGGTGGGGAACAACAATAAATATAAATACAAAGACCATAAAATAGATAGAACATTAAAAACAAATCAAACTAATACATTATTAAAAACATCTTAAAGTTCAACTAGGTAAGCCTGCTGGAAGAGATCAGTCTTCAGGGCTCTCTTCAATTCAAGAAGATTACCACCATTGTCTGAGCCAGAATGAGAGGCAGGTGAACAAGCAGGTTATCAAGGAGTAGCCTTGGCAACGAGAGGAGGGAAAGGCCTCTCAGAGGACATGGGCACCTGTGGGCTGCCAAATGCATGCTGGGAGGTGTAGTACTGGCATGTAGATTGACTGATTTTAAATAAAGTAGAGGTTAGCAAGCCAGGTCACTCTCTCTCAATCCTAACTCAGCTCCCACTTTCCTGATCTCTCACTAACTCTCTTTGTTCTCCTTCTAGCTGACTTTCTCCAACTGCCACTCACCCTGCCCACCATTCCATTCTAGCCTCAGCTATCAGTCATTTCTCCATTCCCTCTGCTTTTACTTAAAAATCATAAACTTTATTCAGTAATTCCTGCATCTGTTTTGGTTTAGTTATAAGAGGGGGTGGAGAATCAAAATACTTAGGAAAGTACTAATACAATCAAGAAAATCCATTGATTCTGTCCATTGTAGTAAATGCTTAAATTGACTAATGATTTCAAAAGTTTGCAAGAAAAGGTGTGCCTTTATCTGTTGGCAGAAACACATTCAAGATGTCGCAGGGCAACTCTTCCTAGCAGGGTCTTTCCTAAGACAGACACCACCCCAGAGAAGGCCCAGCTCCACATCCCCATCGATCAATGTAGGAAGGGATTCGGAACAAGGCAGTCGTGTCCCATTATCTAAATGACCTTCATGCCCTTCTGAATTCTGCATTCAGTCAACAAACATCCCTTTTAATTGGTTTCACCACTTAAGTCCATGGTGGAGCAACTATTGGACTCCATTTTAATTTATTTTTATTAATTATTTTTGGTTGCTTCTGAGCACTAAAAATAACACAGATCCTAATAAGGGGTTTGATTGTGGAAGAAGTGTAGCAAAGCAGTTAGTTCTGCAAATTAGATAAATGTTCTGGAAAGTGCATCTCCTACCACCCTGTGGCAGTTTAGAATCATTGCATATTAACACACTTCATTAAACTTACTCAGCTTAATAGATACTTCGCTAATGAATTTATGCATTAATCAGCATTTTATTTTATTTATTTTTTTAATGTTGCCCAACAAAATGCTGATTAAATGGGAAATATCTGGATCCAGACATGCTGCCTTTTCCCCTCTTTTTAATAGAGTTGGTGGCACTAATTTGAGAGCAAGTTTACAGTGCTGTACTTATAAATATCTGATCTCCTACCATTAGATCCTTGTAAAGGTTTTGAGCATTTCTTCACTGACAATCCAAAATTAGCATCCCTGCTTCTACAAATTGGCATACCTTTCTTTGTTCATTTCTACCAAGAGAAGTATGCCTTATGAGTTAGAGTTATAAATCTTAAAACACTGGCCTGCCTGGATCAGGCAGGACCCAGAAGCTGTCTGCTCCCCATTTCCCTCCTCTTTTATTCAGGGTGTTGTTGCTTTTAAGTAGAAAGAGAAGATACAGGGGGGAAAAGGGGAGAAAGTCCATAGCTCAATGGCAGACAACATGGTTTACATGCTGAAGGTGCCAGTTTCAACCCCAGTTGATCTAGGAAAGAATCAATCCTGAAAATCTGAAAAGCCACTGCTAGTTGGTCTAACCAGTCTTCAGGTAGATGGGCCAATGGTCTGGCTCATTGTAAAGCTGCTTCCTATGTAAAAACAGAAGGGAAGTGGGGGAAGAAGTTAGACATTGGGTGAATTCGGATGACACTTTAGGCAACGGAGGGGGAAATAGCGCAATGACCGTGCATTATTTTGGCAGTGGCGCAGCAGCATCCGCCACACTACATGTTGCCCTTCCCCCCATTGCGCAGCTAAAACTCCCGGCATCCTTCTGGACTGCTGCGTCTCCTCCCTCCCACCTCCCTCAGTCCTCCGGCCATATCCCAGCATGCACCGCAAGTTCTGCCAGCTGTATGGGAGCGGCTGGGGTTTTTTCGACTGCTCCGGCCGGCGAACTCTATGACCAAACGGAATAGTACACAGAGAGAGGGGGTTATCTCCACACGACACTTTAAACAACGGAATTCGGGATAAACAATGTGCAAGCCCATTGTTTTTTTCCATTGTTTAAGTGCCCCAAATAATGTACTGTCAGTTGTGTGTGTGTTGTGTGTTGCCCTCCACATGACACAATAAACAACACAACAGATGATTGTCCTCCCCCCTCCATTGATTATCATGTCGTCCGAACCAGGCCATTGTATTAAAAAATCTAGAGATGGTCACCATGTTGAAGGATGGGATTAAAGGTTTTAAAAAGACTGAGGACCACGGCACAAAAATATGGTGACAGATATGAAGAATATGGTGTGAGACATTATAAGTAAGAAGAGGACAAGGTCAAAATAATTCCTTTACGTTTCAACCCTATCTATCCCCACTTAACTGGGAGTAAGCTCTATTGAACTCAATGGGGCTTATTTCTGAGTGGACATACATAGAATTGCTCTGTTAGTGACATTTAATCTTTATAACCTGTGTTAGACTGAAGCATAGATGGTAGTGCACTCACTGGTAACTTCAAGGCTCAACTTCTGCAATGCGCTGTACATAGGGCTACCTTTGTGCCTAGTCCGGAAACTTCAATTAGTTCAAAATATGGCAGCCAGGTTGGTCACCGGTACACTTAAGGGTGACCACATAACACCAATCTTAAAATCACTCCACTGGCTGCCCATTAGTTTCTGGGCGATGTATAAAGTGTTGATTATTACCTTTAAAACACTACATGGTTTGGGTCCAGGTTACTTGTGGGATCGCCTTCTCCCGTATAATCTGCCCCGCACACTCAGGTCCTCTGGGAAGAATTTACTCCAGTCAGCCAGAACTAGGCTGATGAGTGTTACCCAGAGGACCTTCTCTTCTGCTGCTCCCAGGCTGTGGAATGGCCTGACGGAGGAGCTTCGACAAATTAGCAGTCTTCTGGAATTTAAGAAAGCCGTGAAGACTGCTCTCTTCCGGCAGGCCTACCCAGTTTAATTTTAAGATGTTTTTAATAATGTATTTGTTTTTATCTGTTTTAATGGTTTATTTATTTTATTGTTTTTATATTTATATTTATTGTTGTTCCCCGCCTCGATCTGGATGGAGAGGCGGGTTAGAAATGAAATGAAATAAAATAAATAAATAAATAAATAGTTCCAGTTCATATACCCAGTGGGTGGCACTCCATTCCGTCTGGTGGCCGATCAGTAACACACATCACAACACATATGTGACAGGCACTCCATGTGGACTCTCATGTGCATGATACTTGAATTCATGTGATTTCTCTCCCTCCCAACGATGAGTGAAAGTCAACACAAACACAAGTGGAACGTCAGTGTGAAACAAGCAGGGCCACAGCCCAAGGAATTCTCCTGCTTGAGGCAGAATTGCAAATGGTACCTCCCTGCACCCCGGACCCAAGTGGATGTGCATACTAACTAGGGTGACCGTATGAAATTCCCTCTCCATCACAACAGTTAAGGCTGCAGGAGCCTTGCCCTCTTGACCAGATAAAAAAGAGGGCAGGTCTACTGCAGCTTTAATTGTTGTGATGAAGAGATAATTTCACCAGGTGCTGCATGCATACGAGTGACACCTGCTGAAATGCCCTTTTCTGTAGAACTGTTAAAGATACAGGAGCCCTCTCCTCCTTTTCATATGGTCACCCTAGTCACCCTAATATAGGCTGACCATATGAAAAGGAGGACAGGGCTCATGTAACTTTAACAGTTGTAGAGAAAAGGGAATTTCAGCCAGTGTCATGTGTATGCAATTAGTTCCTGGTGAAATTCCCTCTTCATCACAACAGTTAAAGTTGTAGGGGCCCTGACTTCTTTTGTATATGGTCACTCTAGTATAGTGCCTGCAACTTTAACAGTTGTGATGAAGAGGGAATTTCACCAGGAACTAATTGCATACAAATGACACTGGCTGAAATTCCCTTTTCTCTACCACCGTTAAAGTTACATGAGCCCTGTCCTCCTTTTCATATGGTCAGCCTACCCTAATACTAACCAAGGCTGCCCAATTTATTTTGGAAGCCAAGGCAGAAAATCCTGCAAGTGTCTCTCCCTAGGAGTCAAAATGCAACACTAATGCATTCTGGCAGTATCTAAACTACTGCTTTAAAACGGTTTAAAATGGTTTATAACAGTAGTGACAACTGTTGGGGCCCAGGACACACTCCATATACAGTTTTCAAAACGTTTTCAAAGTGTTGTATCCTGCTTGGTGTAGATCAGTCCTAAGTAACAAACAATTTATTGCCCTTTCACATTACCCAACACTGATAGTCCAAGTAAAGTTGAATACAGGGCTCCCCAATACAACAATATTTCCATTACATCACACTGACTCTCATGCATGAAGCCACAAAGTACTTGAGGTTCCCTGTGGCATATCTGTGGCTGTCATCTCTAGAGACAGCAATGATGGCTGAGGATTTCTCAGTTTCTTTACACAGACCACATCAGTGGTTTGAGGTGTCATCTCCACTTCTCTGCATGCCATTGCAATCCACATTGCTTAATTGCTCCTTTTCTCTCCACAGATACATTTTATTTTGACGTGGATTCATTGATGTCCATGATCTGCCTTTCACAGAGGTTAATAACACTATGATAGTTTAATCTCACTGTGTAATTAGTACAATTTACATTTCTCATTTGTTTTGATCAGGATACATTGGCCATTTCAAAACTATGATCATAAGCACTGTGGTTAGGAGAAGGCATTTTCCCCCTTCCCTACTAATATTTCTCTGTCCAAAAATTACCAGAAAATAAAGACAGCAAATCAATCAAAACATTGCTCAGGAGAAAATACTCTGGTTTTCCCGCACCCCGAGAAATGAAATATAGACTAAATGAAAGGAGTCCAGGAGAGAAATTAAATCAGCATCGATGAGCTTGAAACAATATTACCTGCATTTATCCCAGGAAATAGTGTTGGTTATGTTTAAAAATGAACAAACAAACACAACCTGGAAAGTCTAACATTTTGAGATGTTGCCTTCATTAAATGAAACAGACTATGGTATGCTCTGGTGAATATAGACATGACAAGTTATTAAAGCTGAGTCTGGCATTTGAGCCCTATGCATGTTTATTCAGTAGGGGTATGCATCGGATTTGGCCGAATCCATTACCAATTGGGCTGTTTTGGACAGATTCAGAAGATGTCTGAATAGAAGATTCAGACATCTCTACTCCTAGACAGACCAGACCAAATCTGAACACCCCTGAAGAGCTGGGATTCAGAGGGACACAGGGATACAGTGAGTCTCCAAAAACTGTTACATTCCTCCTCAAGCTCTCCATATAAGAAAAACACCAAGGTACAGAAAGAGGGATGGGAGAGCTTTAGCTTCTAACCACAGTGATTGGTTTTACCACAGCAGACATTAAGGTAACCCACTGTAGATCGTAAATACGATCCCTGATAGGTTAGAGTGCTGTGCGGCAGGTTTTTCCCCGCCTCACACCCAGGATGGGCAGAGTACTCATGACCAGTACTCACCTGCTGCAGGAGGGTTAGTGGGCCATCCATGAAGTTCCCGTGTGTCATTTGGTGGGAATTCTGTAGTTTTTTTCCTTGTCGTTTCGGGAGGGAATTTTTTTTTAAAAAAAATCTATCAACCATAGAGTCTGCTGGCAAGAGCAACTGCCAGACTTTCTCTATGGTCAGGAAGCTTTTTTTCTATCACTTTTGTAATAGAGTTGCTGCTGGGCATCTGTTCGTGGTGCGGAGGATGGTGGGATGGGTGGTTAAATTGCATGGAATTATGGAGGGGTGGTGGGTAGAAGTGTGATGGGAACACTTGTCATGGTACTGTTACTCCTCCCCTTTTCCATAACTACCCTCCCCCCACTGGGCATGTGTGAATAGGGCCCAGGGCTCTCCAATTCCTGCACTTTGGGGGAGATATGTTGAAGTTATTTAACATAAGACTGATCCTGTGTTCAGTGTTCTTAACTAGTTCTATCTCCCAGTGTAGTGGAGCCTGTGGCACCTGGGAATGTGTGGCCTCGGATGCGTGTGTGGAAAATGTTTGATGTTCATGTCCTTCTGCCTCTGCCACTATATGCGCCATATCCATCATCTACCCCGACCTATTGCACTTTCCATGAGTTTGGTGCCAACTGAGCAGGAAACAACCCTTCCCCCCCCCCCAAAAAAAAGTCTTAAACTATTTGTCATTCATCATAATCTCCTAATACCTGCAACTATCCTTTGAAATCTTTGAAAGCTTCTTGCCTAGGGATATAACTATGAAATACACAATTTTCATACACACTGTCAACCCCCCAACCTCCCCATCCATACACCCATAAAATTGTAGACAGAGCAAGGAGAAGTGAACCACATAACAACCACTCAATATTTCAACCCTCCTCTCCCACAAAAAAATCCTTTTGAAATGTTGCAGGTTTCTTAACCTGTATTCTGAAAGCCATTTTCATACCAATTGCCCACAAAAGGTTGGATCCAGATTTATGTTAATCACCTGTGTTGATGGAAGTGAACTTCGCGCTCACTCCTTCCTACGGCAATCCTCTCCAACCCCCTGAAAATGCTACATAGAATCACCCTAATGAATGGGGTGAACTGTGGTGCACTAGGGTTGGGGGATCCCAAAAATTGGGCAGAGGGATCTCCTGCGAGTAGAGCCCTTCCTCTCATGGATGTCCCCTTTCTCTCATGGAAAGCATGCCCTGAATCCATTTAAAAAATAGAGCAAAAGGTGCGTCATTTTTTCTTTTTCTTTTTGAATCTGTCAAACTCTAAAGGCTGCTCTTGCAAAAAGCTCCCCCCACCTATTTACCTGAAACCTCGTACGTCTGATCCCCTCAGAAGGGGCAAGTATTCCTGATAATTTAATCTGATTTTGTCAAGAAATTAAGAAGTTATTGGCACTTCTCTCTCTCTCTCTCTCCCTCTCCCTCCCTCCCTCTCTCTCAGTCAAATGTAAAGGCATGTAGTACATACCCTCTGATGACCTCTGAATCATTTTGAGCTGAATTGGTCCATTTTCTGAATCACCAAATTGGATCCAAACCAAAACTTATAGTTGGTGTACAGCCCTGCTATTTAGAACTAAACCCTTTGAGATCAATAATATTTTACATCTGAATAAGGATGGGTGAGAATTTAATTTAATTTCTTTCTTAATAAGAGCTCTGCAATGTTTCCAATTTTCTTCATATTTGGAATGAAAAGAACATGACATTTTTATTTGTTAATTTTTTAAAAAGACTCAAACAAAGAAGGTGAAACTGACAGATTCATCCATCCCTAAATCTGAGGGCTCCTGCACTTTTCCAAGGTGCACCATTTACTTGTCCGCTGAGGTTACTGGAAGCTTCACCTTAGCTACAAACTAGGTGGGAGTAAGCCAGAAATACATTGAACAATTACATCCTTCTGTGAGTCCAAAATAAACATCTACAGAGGAGGTTGGCGTCATGCTTTTCTGTGTGATTAACTGCTATGACCTGGCCTGGCCTCTTTCTAATTAGCCTCCTCTAATGTAGAGAGTAATTTTGTTTCATCTCCGTATCAGGTGTGACTCACTCCTGAAGTAAGATGCAACAGGCTCCCCCATTCACAGACTAGACAACCTCTTGCATGCTCCCAACAGTAATTTAGAAGTAGTGAAGGACTCTTGCAACTACAGCATTCCTGACAGATAGCTGTCTAGCTTCTGCCTAAATACTTCCAGCACAGGAGAGCCTACTACCTTCTAAAGCAGTCTACCTAAAATCTGATTCCTTACCAATTTTACCCATTTGCTCTCGCCCTCTGCCCTCTGGAGCAATACAGAACAAGTCTATTTCATCTTCTTTGTGACAGCCCTTCAGATATTGACTGACCTGACTTCCTTCCAGTCAGGAGCCAGATTATTTAGAGAAGCTCCTGTGTTTCTGTATGAGGGTGGGCCTTTCTTACCTTGATTCACCGTTTGAGGTGGCGGGTGGCCAGTTGCCCACCTTTAGTCTGCAGCATACATAGTGTAATGATTAATCCAGCTCCGGCTCAGAGACAGGGAGGCTTTCCTCACATAAAAATAAATGAGAACCAGGCTGAAAACAGAACCATGGAATAGAATAAGGAGGGCACTCAAAGATCAACTTGACATTGTATGAAATCTATCACAACACAAGTGTACCAATTAGGTAAGTTGTTGGCTGAATTCGGACAACACGATAGTCAATGGTGGGGTAATAATCAACTTTACAGTTGTTCATCTAGGGGGTATTCCCCGCACAACATGGTAATAAATAATCAACCGTGGTGTGGATTAGGATCAGCGCTGAGTTGACTATGGCAGCATTCGGAGGACACGATAGTCAATACAACTGACGATTGTTTCCCCCCACCTAGTTGCTTATTGTGTCATCCAAATTCAACCACTCTCTTCAAAGCAGTCTGTTTCCCTGTCAAACAGCTAGGAAGTTTGTATGATTTTATCTGTACGCTGTCCTGAGATCCTAGTGATATAGGGCAGGATACAAATGTTTTAATAAATCTAAATCCCTTTTCTTGTTAGTTTAAACCATGTGTTCAGGACCCCTTCTATGGAGCAACATAATACAAGAGCCCCAGGTAGGTCTTCAACCTGGTCACATGAAGGTTGAGAGAGCTTGTGGGTGCACATTCAAGACCCACCCCTTAAATCCACATCACTTCAATCCAGTATTGAGGGGGAAGGTCTGATGGGGTCTTCTACTTCTGTTCCCTTGAATGGAAGTAAAGGCCTCTGTGTATTTGGGAGGCCTTGGTTAGAAGTCCCTTCAAACCTGTCCCTCAACACAGGAAGGCTGGGGTCGAAGTGGGCAAGGCTGGAGGCATTGGGAGTGGAGATTGCCTGTATGCCCACATCTAGGAATGGGTGAATGGCTGATGTTCGAGTTCACCAGGATTCCCTGAACAGCAGGTCGCCATTCATCTCATGTCTGTTTGATGTTGACTTTTGCAATCGTTGCTCATGCTGCGTTAATGGGAAAATTGTGCAACGTGAGCAGCAATCAATCGTGGAATTTGTCCAACCTTTCCCTGTTGAATTGGCACATTTTTTTTTCTAATTTTATCTCAATGTCTAAAATTGGGGCTAATTCAGCCTATGGGAAAAAATTTGCACTCATTTTGAAATTTGCATAAAGTGAGGAAATTTGTGCAACTCAAACAAGGGAAAGTTGCATAAATCAAACATGAGCACATATTCGACAATTTACTAACATTTTTGATAGTCACATGCTTGTGATTGCTTTCGAAATTGTGAACATACATCGTAACCCACATCCTCTGATTTTAGCCTAACTTTTAGCCCCCATGTGAACAATCTAAATGCTGGCAAAGGGGTAAGAGGTCTCTATAATCAGAAGATATCAAAGCATAGAAAATGGCACATGAAGGCACATTATCCCACAGTGCAAAATTTATTTTCAAAGAGAAATCTTCTCCACAATTGCCAGGCAGTGATTCTTTTCCGCCATTTATTACCAACTTGAAACACTTTTTTTCCACATGGGATGGAGAACATTTTTATGTACCTTAGGATGTGTGGTTTCTGTTCAGCAGGTTAGTGCTTTCTTACAGCTGTATGGATGTAATGGCATTTTCCCCCACCACCCAGGGGCAAATTGATGATATGTTCCATGGAAGGAAGGATGCTGGTTTCATTTGAAAAGTTTTGTTGATAAATGGAAATTATACCACCACAATAAAACAATACCTGCGGAGTGTAAAATGATGGTTTCGCATAGCTGAACAGTAAAGTTTTAAAGGGTTTATGCCATTCCATGGCTACTGCCTAAATATTTTGGAGTGTACTGTACACTTCAGCACTGCACATGAGCAAATACTCGACCTTAAATGGGAGGAAGGTGTCACAGGCTGAGAATTTTAGAGGAATGCAAATTGGACTAAAAAACATATAGAAAATTGCATTGTCTTTAGTAACTTAATGGAGAAAAATGTTGGTATTATAAACTTTTTCTTACGTAATCTTCTAGAGTTATGAATGCATGGGGTCTGATTTCCACGGAACGGCGCATGGAACAGCTGGGGCTCTGCAGGAAGAAGTGCCCCAACCCATGCCCAGCGCGCCTGGGCAAGGGGGGGCTATTTGCGGGCAGGGCGAGTGGGCGACACAGGAAGGCAGCCATTGGCTGCCTTGGGGTGGTGCCACTCGGGGGAGGAGGGGACGAGGCTATGTATAGAGCCTCGTTCCCTTAGCGCCCCCTCTTCGTTCTTCGGCTCCCGCAGGCGCGAAGGAGCCAGGCTGGGAAAAGACACGGGCGGAGAGTGGCGATTTTGGGCCTTTTGAGGTCCCAGGTTTGGTAGGACCGGACGGTCCTGGGTCTATATTGGGCAGTGCCCTGCTCAGCGGCTGGGTTGGGTGTCGCGGGCCACGGCCGTGGCCCCAAGGGCTCAATCCAGTGATGTGGGGGGGGGGGCGGCGAACCGGGAGTTGGCGCGCCCACTAAGCAGGAGATCGGCTGGGGCTGTGGGCCCGGCAGGAGCCTCTGGCACCCTCCCGTACCCTGTACGGGCCGGGACGAGCTGTGGGGAGGCCTCAGGTGGCGGCAGAGGTGGCGTGCGGCTGGACAATCTGACAGGGGCCTGCAGGGGCGGCTAGGCTCGGCAGGAGCCTCCGGCTCCCCTCCCGCGGCTGGGAGCGGGGGGGGGATAAATCACACCCCGGCAGGTGCCTAGCGTACATGGGGGAGAGGCAGCCTTACCATTTACAGCCCGGGCTCGGGCTGGGGAAGCTGCAGGAGGTGGCTGAGGACGGCGCGCTCCTGGTGACGGCTAGAGCCATTCAGTGAGCACAATTATACAGGGAGGTGCTCTTAGCGCCACCTGGTGGCCCTACAAGGCCAATACAGGGAGCAACCGCTCTTAAACTGCCTGCTGTTGGCTCCCTAGCCTGTAGGGGGCAACATAATAATAATAATAATAATAATAATGAAAATTAATTAAATAAATAATTTTAGCACATATAGGTGGGCTTTTGGGTGTGGTTGTGCAGTACCGAACCCAGAGGAATTTTGGTGTCTGCTTGGCCACAGAGTCTATCAGGCAGGGGTGGCCACATTCTGTCATAGGCTGACAAATATGCCTACAAAAAAAGGTAAGGGAGGGGTGAAGGGTAAGGGCAAAGCACCCCCTCGACCCAAACGACCCAGACAGGTGAGCGGTTCATCCTCGGACGAGGACATGGACCCTCATGTTGCTGATCTATTGGCACGAATACAGGCGGTGGAGCGAGACAAGGGGCTAGAAATAACACAGCAGCCAATTTTTCCACAAAGTTCCCTTACGGGGAGGCGGCACCAAACCAGACGGCAGAGCCAGGGAGAGTTACTTGCATCTCTTTCCAGCAGGATGGAGGCCATCGAGACTGCGCAGAACCGTGCGCAGGCGGGATCAGGGCTTCTGACTGGCGAGCGCGCATCATCGGTGGTGACATCACCTCCCGGGGAGCCAGATGGAGGCGAAGTCCACACTCCACATGGGCCTTTGTCACCTCAAGCCTCTGGAATGTCCGGGCTTTTAGGGCAAGGTGAGCAATTGATGCACCCGACACCGACCCCCCCGCAGGCCATGGGAAGTCTCCCCCAGCCATGGGGATGGTTCCCATGGTTTCCAGGGATGAGTTGGACAGCTCCAAACACCACTGCGGCTGCAACACACACAGCTCTCATTGGGCCCACAGGGAGCAGCCCAACGTTGTCAACCGGGGAGGTCAGCACTGCTCTATTGCTGGCTTCGGCTCCATCTTCACACATCACCTCATCCATGTCCAGGCCTCCCCAGCCCGAAGGGGACAGGGGTGTGCAAGGGAATACTATAGTGAGTCAGGAGGGGACGTCGGCAGGGCCCAGTGCCGCGTTGGCGGCAGACACCCAACGAACAGCATCCGTGCAAGCGGCTTGCGCCGCGGTGTGGCAGGGGCCAGCAGGATTGCTTGGTGCTCAACCAGCATGAACGGGGCTGCAGGTTGTTGACCCATATGCGGGCGCAGACAGAGCGGCAATCCCCTCTGGGTCCACGGCCGCTCCGCTGGGATACCACTTACTGCCAGCCACTAGGGAGAAGATATGGAAGGGCGAATATGTGGACATATTCTCCCTACTATTCAGGGATATTGAGAACCCTGACAAGGATAAGTCCTATGACAAGGAGGAGGAGAAATTGAGAAGGAAAAGGGTGGCAAAAACTTGGGCAAATTGGCTCTCCGGTTTTCTCATTTATATGGGCGTGCTGCAACAGCGCTTCCCAGAGAAAGGGGCCATTTTGACGAAATATCTAGACATTATCCATCGAGCGTATTCGGAATATGAGGGTGGGGCCTGGCTGGTGTACGATCAATCCTTTCGTCGTCGAGCCGCATTCGATCACGCCCTACTCTGGGATGCCAAAGACAATGATCTTTGGCTGCAATACATGACCCCGGCCAAGCCGAGTTTGGGAGATAGGTCAGATAGCGGCCATGTGGTGGCCAAGCAGCAGCCCGCATCCAATTTTAAAGGGAAGGCGGGGAAGGCGGTTCAACACCGCCAGCCTTGTTGGGAATTTAGTTCCCGCGGGCTCTGCACACGGCCCCAGTGCCGCTTCTGGCACGATTGCTCCATTTGTTCAGGGCACCATCCAGCCTCCAGTTGTCCTAGGAATAAGAAGGGTGGGGGACAGAATAGGGGTCCCCCAGATCCTAAGAGTCAAGGGGGCCAACAGCCTACTTCCAAAGGGCCCCAGCCCAATTAGAATCAAGCCTCTTGTGAGGTTGCTGGCTCGTTATCCGAAGCGCCAAGATGCTGCCTATTTAGAGTCAGGTTTTGTAGATGGCTTTCGCATCCCATTCCAAGGTACTAGGTTTCCTTTGATTTCCAGGAATCAACGTTCAGTGTTATTAATGGAATCGCTTGTGTGGGAAAAAATTCAGAAAGAAGTATTGGCGGGGCGGGTGCTAGGCCCTTTCGCTGAGCCACCCATCCCCAACTTGAGGGTGTCCCCATTAGGTATAGTGCCGAAGAAAGCACAGGGTGAGTTTAGGTTAATCCACAATTTATCATTTCCTAAAGGTGCATCAGTCAACGATGCAATCCTGGAGCACCTTAGCTCCATGAAATATGCATCGTTTGACTCTGCCATCCACATGGTGCGCAGGAATGGGCGGGGGGCTCTGATGGGCAAGTGTGACATCAAGGCAGCATTTCGCCTCTTGCCTATCAACCCTGCGGATTTTAATCTCTTAGGCTTCTGCTTTCGAGGGCAGTTTTACATTGATAGGGCCTTGCCAATGGGATGCTCCATTTCCTGCGCTAAGTTCGAGAAGTTCAGCTCTTTCTTGGAGTGGGCCCTTAAAGACAGGACCGGGGGACAGGAAGTGATTCATTACCTGGATGACTTCCTGTTATCGGGGGCAATGGGGAGTGGCCATTGTGCGTTTCTGATGAGGGAATTTGAGGCCCTCTCCGGGAAGCTGGAAGTCCCGCTAGCGCGGGAAAAAACAGAGGGTCCCTGTTCCACTCTTAAGTTTCTGGGGATTGAGCTAGACTCTGTTCATCAGTGTTGCCACTTGCCTTTGGACAAAGTGGAAGCGCTGAGGGAACGGCTGTGGTGGATGAGCCAGGAAAGGAAAGTCTCACTCAAGCAGTTGCAAGAATTGGTGAGCCATTTAAACTTTGCCTGTCGGGTAATTGCGCCTGGCAGAGCCTTTCTGAGACATTTCTGTAATGCTATGGCAGGCCTCAGGGCACCTCACCATAGGTTACGCGTCTCGGGACCCATGAAGGAAGATATCAGAGTTTGGCAGGATTTCCTGCAGAACTTCAATGGGGTATCATTCTGGTGGCAGGACTTACTGCTCAAGGCCGAGATGCAGGTGCGATCTGACACCTCAGGCTCGTGGGGCTTTGGCATTATCTGGAGGGACCGTTGGTGCGCTGAGCCGTGGCCGGTGGATTGGTCAGCATCGGGTCTGTCCAGGGATCTCACGCTTTTGGAATTTTTTCCCATTTGCGTGGCTGTTCATATCTGGGCCTCAGAATTGTCAAACTCCAGCGTGCAGTTCTGGTGTGACAATCTGGCCGTGGTTCATGTGATCAATTCCCTATCATCTCATAACGAGAGGGTGATGGCTTTAGTTAGAGTGTTCACTTTGCACTGTTTGAAACACAATGTCTTGTTCAGAGCTCGTCATGTACCGGGCCTGAACAATGACATCGCGGACGCTTTATCGCGTCATCAGGTGCAGCGATTCCGACAGCTGGCTCCCTGGGCTCGTCAGACAGCGGAGGTCATGCCACCGGGTCTGTGGCAGATTGGAGGTCTGAGGTAGAGCGGGCTATATGGCAGTCCATGGCACCTAGTACCAGGGCGTCGTACCAAAGGACAGGTAGGGAGTTCGCGGAATTCAGAAATGCGGAGCACCTGCATCATTCCTGGCCCATACCGGTGGAGCAAATTTTGCTCTACTGTGTGGCACTACGAAGGAACAGCCTGGCAGCTCACACTATAAGAGGCAAGCTCGCCGCTTTGGCATTCTGCGCACAGATGAGAGGGGTAGCAGATACCACCACTGACTTCAGGGTCAAGCGTACCTTGCAGGGTTGGCTCAGGGAGTCACCTAGGAACACGGATACCAGATCCCCGTTATCCCCGGATACCTTGTTAGGTCTTAGGGAGTGTTGGCCGTCTTTATGTGCTTCTGGTTATGAAGCGGGGCTATTTCACGCAGCAGCGTTAACGGCGTTTTTGGGGGCATTTCGGATCTCTGAGCTGGTGGCCTCGTCTAGAGGCGACTTGTCCAACAGGGCACTACAGTTTGGTGATTTGCGTTTCAAGCCAGGTGAAGTTCACATACGACTTCGCAAATCAAAAACTGATCAAAGAGGAATAGGCATGGATGTGAGGCTCTATCAGGCCCCCGTGCAGGAGCTCTGCCCAGTTCAGGCACTGCAAGCTTTTGTGTCTTTGTGGGGCATTGGCGCAGGCTACCTGTTCTGTCACCTGGACGCCTCACCCCTGACGAGGTATCAATTTTGGACGGTGACTAAACGTGCGCTAACATCGCTAGGTTTAGGGAGTGTTCAGTTTGGGACACACTCTTTTAGGATTGGGGCTGTCTCAACCGCAGCGGCAGCTGGTTTTACACCTTCTCAGGTCCAAGCCGTGGGTAGATGGCGATCAACGGCTTTTAAGACCTACGTGAGAAAGTTTGACACTTAGGTGAAGTTCAAGGGATGTGTAACTGCCTCCTGTTTAATTTGTAGATCTCCGTCTCGGGCATGGCTCTATACGTGTGGTCATTTGTGGCCACAGCATGGTCTTTTGGGCCAGCAAGAGGGCATCCAGGTCCAGTTTCGGATCACAGCTGCACTTGGGCCACCTGGTCTCCATACAGTGGCTCAGACGCCGTGGGATGAGGTGGGAAGACCTCCTCACAACATTGCTACGATGGATGGAGTCGCAGGCTCCCCCGCAGGTGGTGGTCATACACCTGGGGGGCAATGATCTAGGCCTGCTAAAGGGCAAAGCCCTCGTGCTGCAAGTGGCAGCAGATTTTCGCACATTGCGTGCACAGTGGCCCGGAGTCCTGATCGTTTGGTCCTGTGTGCTTCCCAGGATCTGTTGGAGAGAGGGTTGTGACCCCAGGGCAATGGAGCGTGCCTGACGTAAAGTAAATAACGAGATCTACAGAGAGTTAATTAAACACGGGGATTGCAGTATTAAACATCCATCTATATTGCGCACTCGGAGGGAGCTATACAGGAGTGACGGTGTACATTTGTCAGAAGCCGGCAATGATATTTTCTTAACAGATCTGCAGAGGGGTCTAAGGGAGGCGATCTTAGGTAGGTGGGGGGGGAGCGACTAAGCAGACGCTTGTCACCCCCTGTGGCGGTTAGGTGCGGGCATCTCGAGGATGGGGAAATACTGGCGAGCATTCTCAGGCACCATTGGTGGTGTTGGGTAGTACCGGAGACCTATGGTAGGGAGTCTGGAGGCACCTGCTATTGGGTCAAAGGTTTACCTAGGAGGCCAACCCTACTCACTCCCTCGGAGCCTTGTGGCACGGGGACGGTGACAAAGGAAGGACTCCCTACCCCGAATGGGGGAACCCAGGCGGTGGCGAGGTGCAGGGCGCCACTGCAGGGGTTGAGAATGGGTTGCCCATTCCTAGATGATGGCATGAGGATGCCAAGAGACGAGATGCCCGCATAGGAGTTCCCCCACCTTTGCAGATCTTTAATAAATGTGGCCCATGTTTAAACCCATATATACTGTGTCACCTCGTTATTTACTCGCCTCAGCACCGCAAATACATTTTTAAGAAGGAATAGGGGGAGAAGGAGGGCAGAATTTTGGAAGGACTGTAAAGGGCTAGGTAGACTTGGTTCAGCACCCAGATATGATCCAGGAATCTCCACTTTGTCATCCCTGCTCTATAGCACGTTGATTAATCCAGCTCATATTCAGGCACAGACTGGCTTTCCCACACAATTTAGGCCTTGGGAATAAATGGAAACCCAGTCTACTGCTCTCTGTGCAAAACAACTTTTCAAAAGGTCTCCAGGCTCCACATATACAACCCTGGCCACATGTTTAGAGGAGGAGTGGGGAAGCTCAGGCCCAGGGACCAATTCTGACTTTCCTGGGATTCCCCAGAAGACCTCCCCTGTTGCGAGAAATGGAGACTGGAGACAAGAAGAGACAGACACGGTATATGGATTTTAAATAGGGTCACTTTATTCAAAAGATCTGCAGATTGGGTAAACCTAACGGACATCTATCTCTATAGGGCGAGACATTCACCACCTGTTGAGTGGCGTGGACCCTCGCCACTCGACAGGATTTCCTTCTTGAGGTAGGGAGACCTTCCGGTGTCGACCCCTCCCCGCTCCATATGGATCCGGGTGGGTGAGAAAGGTTGGCCTCAAAAGTAATCCTTATCCCACCAGCTGAAGCCATAAAACTCACAGCTGGGGGCCCTCAGGAATTACTAATCACTATAATAGTGCCTGTGAATGCTCACCGGCCCTGACCCCCCAGATGTCCGCACCTACCTGCCAAATTCGAAAGCGACCAATGTAACCAACCTATTTATTACTCCTGCAACTGTCTTACAGTGTGAAGTAGGCAAAAAAAAACATAAACATAAATGTGTTGTATGAGCAAAAAATTCCAACTTGGCCCCATGAAGGCAACCAGCGAACCCACACTGCCTACAGGGCGGGAGGGAGGGAGCCGTGAGGCAAGGAATGAGGCCGGGATGGGTGAGTACCATTTATATCCTTCCACCCCTCCACGTCACCCTCGACCCAGATTTGAAGCTGCCAATGGCTGGCTTCCATGAGGTCTCTTCTCCCCGGCCCCCACCCGCAACAGCCTCACGCGACCGGACAAGCCAGTCGCGTTGTGAAGGCATTTTTCCCAACCACTTATCATTTGTTAATTTCCCTGACTTTGTGTCAACTTTTCCCCATTCTAAAGAGTTCAGATGCCTCTCCTAAGCTTTTGTTACTGGCAGAAAGAGCTTTAAGCTAAAAGCTACTGGTATTTTTGGCTCCACCTCTTTTGCCTTTGGTTCCACCCACCACTGGAATGTGGCCTCCAAGAGCTTCTCAGATATTGAAAGAGGCTCCCCACCTCTGGTTTAGAGTAGTACACAGGGTTAACCCTGGAAACACAGCAGTGCCCCTTGATATCAGCTTAAGCATGCTTCCAAAATTCTTCTCATCTAAATTTCTTCCCAGCTTTTGATGTTCTGATTTCTCTGTTTTAATTTCAGAGTGGGACCAATTTATTAGAAGTTTCGTAATTATTCTCGTTATTCAGGTCCCTTTTTGGGGGATTCTGGTGTTGGGGACAGAGGACTGATAGGGGAGCCATTTAATGGAATGGTGTTAGGCTTTGGTTCACAAGCAGTCCTGTTTTTCCTAGATGGCAGAAATATGTTGCTGCCTGGAGTCTGAGGCAGGATCTATACTGCTGTTTTAAAGAGCTTTAAAGTGCCTTATAACAGTAGTGACAACTGTTTTGGAGTGTGTCCTGGGCCCCAACAGTTGTCAGTACTGTTATAAACTGCTTTAAAGCACTTTAAAAAAGCAGTGACAACTGTTGGGGTCCAGGACACACTTCAAAACAGTTGTCACTACTGTTATAAATAGGCTGACCATATGAAAAGGAGGACAGGGCTCATGTAACTTTAACAGTTGTAGAGAAGAGGAAATTTCAGCCAGTGTCATTTGTATGCAATTAGTTCCTGGTGAAATCCCCTCTTCATCACAACAGTTAAAGTTGCAGGGGCCTTGCCTTCTTTTGTATATGGTCACTCTAGTATAGTGCCTGCAACTTTAATTGCTTTGTTGAAGAGGTGATTTCACAAAGTACGAATTGCATACAAATGACGCCAGCTGAAATTCCCTTTTCTCTGCAACTGTTAAAATTGCATGAGTCCTGTCCTCCTTTTCATATGGTCAGCGTAGTTATAAAGCACTTTAAAGCAGCAGTGTAGATCCAGCCTGAGGGGCAGACAGTTATAATGACAAAACTGTGGCCAAAACATGGAACAATGGTCCTACATGAGATGAAGTTACATTTGTTACTCACTGTAGCTAGTGGTTCCTACTGTCTCAAGCAATAAGAGTCAAATTAAGGGGAGCATTGAGTAGGGATCCAGAGGGGGAACCAGATGTAGTGGGAACGGTCTTCTGGCTGCCCTCATAAGCCCCTCCTCCAGCCAGTGTCACCACAAATCCCGCCAATGCTGGGGCTTGAGGAATGTCTCCTCATCCTCCCCACCTGCAATTGCCCTCTCATGGTCATGCAAGTTGAATGTGGAGTAGGACATCAGTAGGCTGAGCATATGAAAAGGAGGGTAGGGCTCCTGCATCATTAACAGTTGTCTTGAAAAGGGACTTTCAGCAGGTGTCATTTGTATGCATGCAGCACCTGGTGAAATTTCCTCTTCATCAAGACTGTTAAAGCTGCAGAAGCCCTGCCCTCTTTTGTATCTGGTCAAGAGGGCAGGGCTCCTGCAATGAAGAGGGAATTTCACCAGGTGCTGCAAGCATACAAATCACACCTGCTGAAGTTCCCTTTTCAATAAACTGTTACAGATACAGAATCAGTGTCTACAGTGTTGAATAAATAAATGAATAAAAATAATGTCCTGTATGACTGAGTATTCAATAAATGTTCACCTTTAAAAATATATTTTTTAAAATTCCCTGGGTGCACACCCTAATAAAATGTGCTATGGTAATATCAACTGCTTAAAACTCTTTTTTGCAGGTTTCTGTTCACCCAATATGTCATTCACCAATCCAGAACCAATTTTCTAGTTTGTAACTGAGAAGAAAAAAGAAGGCAAATCAGAAGGCAGCTTTTTTTGTTCAGTTGATTTAATTTTGGTGGAGTCAGTTGATCCAAAAGCTACTGAACCCTAAAAAAAGGGGACTTTCCTTCACTTCTTTATATATTTGTTTTATTATTTTTGCATAGCTCAAGTATTTGCTTTTTTGTTGTTTGAGAGGGTTAGGACATAATGTGTATGCTGAGCCAGCTGCCGATCGGCAATCCCTTCTTTTTAAGAGAAGAAGGGATTTCTTACTTTGATCATGATCTTACTTTGATCATGTTTGCTCTTCTGCTGGTTGTGCCCCTGCTGGTACTTTTAGATCTCTCAGCGGCTTTCGATACCATCGACCATGGTATCCTTCTGGAATGCCTTAGGGGTTTGGGAATTGGGGGCACTGTGCCTCAATGGTTTCGGCCCTACCTCTCAGGTAGGTTCCAGATGGTGATGCTTGGGGATAGTTGCTCCTCAAAAAAGGAGCTGTTGTGTGGCGTACCACAAGGCGCCATCCTATCCCCAATGCTCTTTAACATCTACATTAAACCGCTAGGGGAGAACATCTGGATGCGTGGGTCGGGGTGCTATCAGTATGCCGATGCCACCCAAATATATTTCTCTATGCTTTCAATAACAGCATCAGCTAAGGATAGTGTGTTTCCTCTGAATGAATGCTTGGAGGCGGTAATGGGCTGAATGAGGAAAAACAAACAAGCTGAATCCAAACAAGACAGAGATGCTTCTTGTCAAGGGCTCTGCCCTGGGTTTGGAGGTGTGTCAACCTGTTTTGGATGGGGCTACACTCCCCCTGAAAAACTGTGTTCGCAGCTTAGGGGTGTTCCTGAATCCGTCGCTCCAAATGACAGCCCTGATAGATTAGATGGCCAGGAGTGCCTACTTTCAGCTTTGGTTGTTGTGCCAGCTATACCCGTTCCTAGAGTTGGAAGACCTAAAAACGGTAGTGCACACACTGGTAACCTCGAGGCTCGACTTCTGTAATGTGCTGTACATAGGGCTACCATTGTATCTAGCTCGGAAACTTCAATTAGTTCAAAATATGGCAGCCAGGTTGGTCACCGGTACACCTAGGGATGACCATATTACACCAACTTTAAAATCACTTCACTAGCTGCCAATTAGTTTCCGGGTAAAGTACAAAGTGTTGGTTATTACCTTTAAAGCCCTACATGTTTGGGTCCAGGTTACCTGCGGGATCGCCTTCTCCCGTACATTCCGCCCCACACACTCAGGTCCTCTGGGAAGAATTTACTTCAGTCAGCCAAAACTAGGCTGACAACTGTTGCCCAGAGGACCTTTTCTTCTGTCACCCTCAGACTCTGGAATGGCCTGCCGGAGGAGATTCATCAATTTAACACTCTCTCTGAGTTTAAGGTAGCTATAAAAACTACCCTCTTCTGGCAGGCCTACCCAGATGAACTTTAAATCAAGAACTTTAAAATGTGTTGATTGTTTTATATGCTCTTTTGATTAATTCATGTATTTGATGTATAATGTTATTGTATTAATGTTGTTCCCTGCCTCGATCCAAAGGGAGAGGCGGGTAAGAAATAAAATTATTATTATTATTATTATTATTATTATTATTATTAAGTTTTGAGGCTGCTGCTGGCCTTATATATAAGCTATTCACTTGAGGCTAGATGCCTAGCTCCTGAGCACCTTGGTTCAGCTTTCTCCTGCTATTTTACTTTACTCATTGGTGAGGTTCACCCTTTTCCATTGAAAAACATTTTCTTCACTTTCTTCTGGATTAATTTTTCCATCTGAATTTGGCTGAGTTCTACACCTTGGACCCAGTGAGAAATCTTCTCCAATCTTCCTCTGGGTTCACAGGAGCCTTTTCCTCAGATCTTTGCTTGGGATAGGTAGCTCTTAATTTCTTTTTCATCCCTGCTTTCTTTTCTCTAAAGACTTGAACTTCACAGTGATATATCGTTGGAAGCTTTAAGCATTGCATTTAACTGGTGTGGACTGGTTAAGTGGAGCAGGTATCAATTTAAAATGCTGCTAGTTTGGCCATTTATAACTTTTGCATGCCAGAGCCATTCCATTTGATAATCTAATATTGTTTTCTAATAGGCCTCAGCAAGCGTTAAACTGTAGCTTACTTTGCATGGTGTTAACTTTGCATATATCAGTCACATGCATTATGTTTCGTATATATATGATCTATCACAGGCTGAGTGAGTTTTTCAGCTGCCCTCAGGCAACTCCAAACAGTGTCCATGACCAGGTGATAAAGTTGTCATGGGAACTAAATACTTTAATTAGGTACCTCTGCCTGCAGACAACAGACCCCTAACTTAAGAATGTCAAATGAAGAAAATAGTATTGTTCACCACTTTCTCAAGGGTTGAGAAGCCTTGATAAGAATTAATATAATTATGCATATAATCATGTCAAGATTCCTTTTTTTCCTTTTGGCAGTATTATATATTTTAAGCTCAAACAGGAAAGAGTGAACATCCTACATTTTAAATATGAATAATATCAAAATATGAACAGTTGATAGAGAAAAAGTAAATGCAAAAGTACATCGCATTGAGAAGCAAAACGTGAAATATGTAGTGATTACAGAGAAAATAAAATTGTAACTATGAAACATAATGCATGTGACTGATATATGCAAAGTTAACACCATGCAAAGTAAGCTACAGTTTAACGCTTGCTGAGGCCTATTAGAAAACAATATTAGATTATCAAATGGAATGGCTCTGGCATGCAAAAGTTATAAATGGCCAAACTAGCAGCATTTTAAATTGATACCTGCTCCACTTAACCAGTCCACACCAGTTAAATGCAATGCTTAAAGCTTCCAACGATATATCACTGTGAAGTTCAAGTCTTTAGAGAAAAGAAAGCAGGGATGAAAAAGAAATTAAGAGCTACCTATCCCAAGCAAAGATCTGAGGAAAAGGCTCCTGTGAACCCAGAGGAAGATTGGAGAAGATTTCTCACTGGGTCCAAGGTGTAGAACTCAGCCAAATTCAGATGGAAAAATTAATCCAGAAGAAAGTGCAAATTTGGAAAGTAAAACAAAAATCCAATTCTGTTGCTTTCTCGAAAGTGGATCCACAATGATGAACGAGATGGGTTGCCCCCCAATTTTCCTCCCACAACCTTAAAGGGGCTCTGTGACAGAATCAGCTGAATCACAGACAGAAATTCAACAGACAAAGCTTTCCCCATCTGATAATTAGCATTTATTTTAGTGACTTAGTGGCAGTGAAGTGACTGTGCAGTGATTAGACAAAAGCACTTTGCCCGTGCCCATAGGCACCCCTTGATCTTGTGGATGCTACACTGAGGTAGTAGTAATATTAGAGATGTATGGATTGTGTAAACTCCATTCTGCCTGTGTTTCTCAAATTATCAGGCACGTTTTGTTCCATAGTCCTCCCAGCCACAGAATTGGATTTTTGTTTTACTTTCCAAATTTGCACAAATTTGCATGTGCAGAAATGTGAAAAGTCCCCCCAAATGTGTAATTTCCCCCCCAAATTCCCCCAAAATGTGCATTTTCATGCTTTAGCTTATGGGGAAATACAAATTTGTAGCCGTTTTTTAAGTTTTGTGATTTTTTTTATATGACAAAATTTGAGCAAAATTCTCAGAGGTGGTCCACAAGTCCACAGAATCTGCCTGACAGAAGTGAAATCCAGTCAGCTGTGGAATCTGTGGGTTGGAATCATGAAAATCTGAACTCATTTGGTTCTGTTACAGATTTCTCCAACGTCCCTAACCATTATTGCTGGGTCCATGCAAGTCTGTCTGGCAGAAATAAGTGGTGCAGAACGTTGTTTAAGTGTGGTTCCCCCTATTTGCTATCTGTGAATTGGGAGAGAGTCAAAGGCATTGTTAAACAGAGGCTAATAAATATTGATTCTAAGAGCTTTCCAGAGCAGCACAGAGTCCATGCTTTCCTTGATCAGTGGGGCAAGATCTACACTACTGCTTTTAAAACGGTTTATAACAGTAGTGACAACTGTTGGGGCCCAGGACACCCCCACAGACAGTTTTCAACCCGTTTTCAAAGTGTCCTATCCTCCTTGGTGTAGATCTGCCCTGGGTTTTGACAGGCCCAAACTTCAAAAACGGAATGTCCTATTTAAATTAGCGATCTATCCCCACTAGCTTTTTCTCTGGTTCAGTACAATGTGATCTAGATGATAGATATAAGAAAATTTCCGCTAATAATAGATGTTGCTTGTGCAACACTGAAGAGGTGGAATATGTTCTGTATGTCCCCTTCAATTATAGTTTTTATCAAGGAGCGAGACAAACTTTGTTTTACCCTTTAACCCAATGTTTTCCTGGATGATCCTTAGAGTCCTTGCAGGTTATTTTACTTGAGTGTTCTAACATTTCACTTACAGAGCAAGTTGCTAATTTTTTAAATGTAGCCAATTTGAATGTAGACCCTCTATGAACGTTTCTTGATTCTGATCTCAATTTTTAAGTACTATATTTTATAATTATGTATTCTTTTATTGGCATGTATGCGACCAATAGACCATATACAATAAGCTACTACTACTGGGACTTTGGTAACACTGCTCAAAGAAATTAATTGTAATATTTTTTTATTTTTATTTTTAAAAACCAATGATTTCAAGTTATATAGGAGACTGACTATGCCATTGTGGCACTGAGCTTTTTGAAGAGCATTAGCTATATTGCTAATTTATCATATTGTTATAGTATATAGAATTTTATTTTTCTTGACAATATCTTATCCTAGCTCTGCAAGAGTGTGGTAAATTCTGTTTTAGGGTTAGGCTAGCATTCAGTGTGTGTGTGTGTGTGTGTGTGTTTTGGTGGAGTTGAAGAACAATCCAAATCAAAGAAAGGTGATCTGGCAAAATCACTAAGGAACCACTGGGGTGATGGGGTATGTGAGGAATGTGAGCTCCTAAATTGTCCATTTTATGTGGCCTGAGAGATTTTGTTAAATCTGTTCCATATGTATTTTGTTTTTTGTTAGGCATCTATCATTCTGATGTCTGACTGCTCATTGACAGAATCAGATTTTTTTTGGATGAGAATTCCATTCATTTCCAAATGTGCAAAGCTGGACTGCTGTGGAATCTGCAGGTCAGATTCATAGAAATCCAAACCCATTTGAATATATTGTGGATTTCTCTGGCACCTCTATGAGATGATTTAAAAGATTTGCAAAATGCCAGACAGCCTGAGAAGGCAGAATGCCAACCATAGTTACTCCTCGTCAGTAGCATTAGGAAGTTTATTTCCTGGTGGGAAGTTTATTTCCTGGTGAGAGGGCTAGCACCAATGCCTAGTAAGAGGTAGGTGGTGGGATGAGGGAGATCAAATAATCCATGACAATTTAGGTTTACTCAAGGCTCATCTACACCTCAGGGTGTAGTGGGAGGGAGGGGGAGGATCGCTGATTTACCTGTTTCTGTGACAACCCCCCCCCCCGATCTATACGGCTATGTGACATCCTGGAAGGGAAGAGGGACGTCACGGGCACCTTTTTCTTTGTTTTGAAGAGGAGCCGGTCGCATGGCCCTGATCCATGGGAAAAGGTTAAAAAAAACCCACCAACCCGCGCCCCAAATGCCCCGCCATCCCAGGGATGGTGAAATTGCTGCCCCCCCAACCCCATGGGCATGGAGCCACCCCATGCTACTCTGTGCCCATTTGAGGACTTGGGAGCCCACACCACACTAGCTGCAGTCTTCGGGGTTGTCCCAGGACTGCGGAAAACCTAGGATATCCCCAGTTTCAGTTGTCCTGGGGTCATCTCTAAGTCATCCCTGATTGACCCCGGTATCCCCTGTATCATTCATATGCAAAGGGAAAACCTTGAGATGACCTCGGGGGAAAAGGTTGGTGTAGACATGGCCTCAGAGTGGGCAGCCAGGGGAGAAACTGGCTTGACAACATTTGCTTTTTAGCTCGAAATTTTGGCTCAGACATCCAGACTTCTTCAAAATAATTTGAAACTGCCCCTTCTCTTATGTGCTTGCATTCACAGGCTGCAAAGTGGGGTGATGGATTTTGGGGGGGATCTTCAGAGGTGGCAGGGAGCAAATACTGTTTTTTGTCAGCTTAGAGTTTACCACAAAATTAACCATAGAGGCAGAGACTTTTCCTGTCTTCTTTTTCTCTCCGCTTTTTAAAACTTTCTTTTTTGCCTGTTCCTCTAAGCATCCTGTTGGTCCTGTCCTCCCCACAATGAAACCCTGAACATCACTACATTGTGATGTAGCATTGCTCAGGGTGCAATATTGGAGAACAAACATGGTGGGCAACTTTGAAAAGATGGCAAAAGCATCTACTGCCTTTTTTCTAGTAAGCCCTTTTTTTGTGTGCCCCCTTTCACCTCTGAACTTATTGAAATGGGATTAAGTGAGAACTATTCTCTATGTATCCATAGTGAAATTATTCATGGACAGAATTTTAGCCATTACCTCTTGTAGAAACTGTCTTAAACATAAAGAGTAGGTTACTAAACGTTGAGGCAATGGTAGGGGTGCCATTTGAAAAATTGAAAGAAGACACTTAATGGAAGATAGCATCTTTTCCTCTGAGTTTTGGACATGATGAATGGATTTCTTGACAGAATAAAGATGTATAAGTTGAAAGCATAGGTAACATTGCCCTAATGTAGCAATGTCAACTGAATTCATATACCATACTTGTTGCTAAATGACTGATGCCATATAAGGATATAGGCACATAGTAACCTCTGCTGTGCATTTTATCCTTGCAAATTGTGCATGCCATGGTTTAGTTTTTTTATATACTTCCATGGGAAGTTTTTCAAGGTGTTTCCATCTTGCTTCCTTTTCATCTCCCACTTGTGTGCTGCAAAGCTGCTATCCTTGCTGCTGGCAAAGGCACTTTTACTTGACAAATTTGCTGCATCTGTTATCTGTAGATGTGTTCTGAAACCAAAGGCAGATTCTGAATTTGCACTAGAGGAACTTATACTGTTTATTTCAGCATGGCATTGTTTTGTTTATATTTTCCCAGAAGTCTTTTGATCACTGTGACACTATCTCCACTGGTGGCAGTTTAATAACTGTACTTGTCACTTATCTACATGTTTTATATCTAGCAAACAATCTGGGGTGTTTTTTTTAAAAAAAAAACAGTTCTTAAATTTCCTTCTTACAATTGCACTTTTCAAGTTGAGTCTTTTAATTTATTTTTGTCAGCTTGCCAGCATCTTATTCTAAGTGTGCATCAGCTGCATCAGAATTTCAGCTTTGATTACCATGCGGTTAAGGCACTTAATGTGATTTGTGTGTATTCTTTAGAGAAGTTAAGATGCTCATGGAAACATCATGATTAAAAAGAAAGAGAGAGAGAGAGAGAGAGAGAGAGAGAGAGATCAAGGTCATTTTTAAGAGGCGTCAGAAGGCTGGCATTTGTTTTACAGTTGTTTCCTCCTCACGTGCCTGTTCATCACGTGACAACGAAAGCATCGGGAAGTGACAAATATGTGTGAATGATCCTAGACGAATAATATACCACAGCCAAAACTTTGACATCATCCTGGACACCATGCTTTTCAATTGAGTCAATTTGTACACTGTGACATGGTTTATACAGGTAGGTCCATCAATTGCTTTCTCTACGTTTGGTTGCTGTACTTTAGATAACTAGCAGCTGGATGTGTGAGCAGACGCTACAGTGAAGCATTGCGCTTCAAGTGTTACAAAAGTTATGTGTGATGTTATAGCTCTGATGGCCTCGCCACACTCACTTGATCATGCAGCATTGAGTGTTATATCTGCCTATGTGAATCAACTGTAACTGTGCATCTCTGTTAATTTTTATCATTATGTCTAAACTGTATCAGGAAATGTAAACAAAAGCTCACAAATAGTTCAGGGTCTAGAGGATGATTTGATTATATGTTTATTAATTAAACAAAAAACCTTACGGTTTACAAAACCAATGGGAGTTGTAGTCCAACACCTTTGGAGGGCACCAGGTTGGGAAAGGGCTGCTCTAAACAAAAAAAGAGAAGTAGGTGGCCCTAAGTTGTTCGTCATCAGTTTTCCACAACCCCACAGTCACCTCTGCATATCATATTCTCCATCCTGTCCTCAAGGTTTATCTGCTTTGGAGAATGAGAATTTCACTTGCACTTTCTGCCTCCTTAGGGAGGATGTGGCGTTAAGGCTTGGGAGCCTTAACTCTCAATTTCCCTGCTTTTTGGTGCTTGGTTGGAAACTGTAGAGCCTTAACGTTGGTTTTGTAAACCGTAAGGTTTTTTGTTTAATGAATTTCATGGTTTTTGTAACAGATGTCCAGATATTATACAGTTGGCAACCAAGCCAGTATCAGCCAGGGTGTTGCACAATGATAATGTCCAATATAAATTCAAAATCAAAGCTAATGTTATGCCCTCTGACTTGCAATCTGAAAAACTTTTGAACTTTTCTATAGCCAGTGTCCAGAGGTAATAATATTTTTATGACTGCCTCATGAAAAGGAAACATTTCATGTTTTGTGTCTGTATTTGGTGAAAACTTTAAAGATTGTGCTACTGGAATAAAAAAATCGCTGATTAATTCTGGAAGCACACAAGATGATACAGGAAAATATGCTATGTTACAAGAAGTTACAGTTTACTATGTTAATTAGTATAGCTCATTTTATGCTACATGCTTTCCCCCCCATTTCGATCTAAAAGTAGCAGATTGTGGTCAAATTTCAAGCCTGCCCAGGCTGCATTTTCATCTGTGGATATTTACTCAAAATGGAACTAAGTGAATTCTACCCAATGTAGAGTTAGCTGTGACTGAACAGATTCAGGGCACAATCTAATGCAGGTTTAGACAAGGGGGAAAAACTTTTTTAGACAGCATTGCTGGCTGTGGAATGCTGGGAGTTGTAGGACTTTTTCTGTCTAAACATGCATAAGATTGCACCTTTCATTGTAAGAAAGCCATTAAAGTTTATTGGCTTAGACAGAATGAACTGCACCAGATTGCACCCAGTGCAATATGTTTTGTGTGCAATATCAAATTGCATTGTCACACAATCTCCTTAACAAATCTGACAAATTTAAGTTGTATATGGTGACCATATGGAAAAAAAGGACAGGACTTCTGTATTTTTAACAGTTGTATAGAAAAGAGAATTTCAGCAGGTGTTATTTATATGCATACAGCACCTGGTGAAATTCCCTGTTCATCACAACAGTTCACACTGCAGGAGCCCTGCCCTCTTTTGTATGTGGTCAAGAGGGCAGGGCTGTCCTCTTTTCCATAGGATCACCATAAAGTTGTACAGTATCTTACACATTGTAGATCCTGGGCATATTGTGAACTTAAAACACTCCTGGAAAGTGCATTAGTAAGAGATATTTCTGTGTCTTGTGAAAAGCTTTCAACTATACTCCAAAAAAGGAAGGCTGACTGGCAATCCCATAGGCAGATTTATGTCTTACGGGACCTATTAATTCAGTATATTAATGAGTCATGCTATTATGACTCAATAATCTATCAATGCAGACATGCTAATACCTAATGGGTATTTTGGTAGCTCAGAAGACTCATGGAATTGTGACTGAAGAAGGAATCAGAACATGGCGTTAGAGATAGGCTGACCATATGAAAAGGAGGACAGGGCTCTATACTAGAGTGACCAGATACAAAAGAAGGCAGGGCCCCTGCAATTTTAACTGTGGTGATGAAGAGGGAATTTCATCAGGAACTAATTGCATACAAATGACACTGGCTGAAATTCCCTTTTCTCTACAACTGTTAAAGTTACATGAGCCCTATCCTCCTTTTCATATGGTCAGTCTAATGTTGCCTACAGGGCATTATATTTTCACTTGACATTACACAACAACATTTTCAGTACAATATAATCATAATCATCCCTACATTCAGCAGGAGGTTGGACTCGATGGCATTATAGGCCCCTTCGAACTCTACTATTCTATGATTCTATGATAAAGAAATGTTACTTGACTTGAGATAATGCTGCGAAACTACACTTGTGCCCGCCCACTCCGTTCTCATCCCCTGCAGTTTTCATTCCCCCAGGCTCAATTTGGGTGAATACTTACTTCAGAGTAAACAAACACCCATCAGATCAGTTTGCTCATCAAAGCAGGGATTTTAGATTGCTGCTTTCCCTCATCCGTTTCTGCAGCTTTTACTTCCTGGAATTACAACTTCTTCTGCCCTCCCACCCCAGAGTTCTCTTTCCCCCAGGCCACTCTAGTGGAAGAAAATCTCAATTTGGGTGGAGGCTTACTTTAGAGTAAACACCCATCAGATCAGGTTGCAGATTGAGAACACCCCTTAGATCACAGGCTGTAGATTTCCTCCACTTCAGAAAAACACCCCCCCTAACTTCAGAAACCATCCAGAACCTTGAATACAAAACATAGACCTTTGCCTCAAGCTGCCTGGGTCACCAGAGCAGCCCGCCCCCTCCCCTCATCGCATTTGAAAAGGAAGAATGTTCCTCTTTTCAAAGAGGTGGCAGTTTCCCCCCCCCCCCTTCTGATAATAAGCTCTGTGGTGCCGTGTACGCATGCATTACACTTTGGCTTGAAGGAAAGGAATAAATATTCCTTAAAAATTAACGGTAGGGAATTTTTAAAAAAGGAAAAGAATTCCACCAACTAGACAGAAGGGAGAAGAAGACATCATCAATAGATTAAGCAGTAAATCTATAATCCCTCCGGAAATCGTGTGCACAGATACTCGCAACCCCAAAATCATTTTACAAAAGCAGGGAGACAGGTTTGTGTTCCTTTTCTAACTTAAACTGCTCTCCTTCCCTCAATCTTTCACCAATCTTCTTGAAATTTTCAGCTAATGTAAATCAAACATTTCTTTCTGGCACCTGTCAATTTCAGAAAGATTGGTGAAACATTTTCGATTTTATGGCTGTTAGAATGACCCCCCCAATTATCACTTTAACATGGTGGAACATGTTTTCTACTGACGGCCCTTAACAATGGAGGCACTGCCGTGCCTCCATTAACAACTTGATTTTTTATGTCTATGTATGTGTGTGTGTGTCTGTCTATATGATGTATGCAAATGGTTTTTATATTATGTCACAATATTGTATTTTTAAAGTATGTCATCTTTGTAAACTGCCCAGAGAGTGTCGTGACTCAAGCTCACCCCAAGCTTCCGCTAAGGAACTTTAGGCAAAACTGACATACTCCAAAATGGAGAGACTTCTTTTATTGTAAATCACACGGAATTCAAAGCATAACGGTTTCATTTCTGCAAACACACACTTGAAGCTGAAGACGGACCAGATAGCTTTCAGGTACAACGGCTTAATGTGAACAGCACTCACTTAGGGGGAGACATTTAGAGTTAGCCCCAGTCCCTTGAGGTCAGGAGTGGCCACAAACACTGGATCCTCAGGAATGTGAGCAAAGACTCAAAGGAGAAAACCTCTTGACAGTGGACAAGATCATCTTGAACTAAATCAAACTCAGCCTGTCAGGGAACACTGAGCTGATCACAGAAACAAGATGTCAGGGAATGAACCTCTTCGACCTAGGGAGCCTTCCCAATTCTCGTAGCTTTGGCTCTGAGGAAGGTCCTCTCGCAGGTCACACACACGCACAATTCCCGAACAGCAACGATCAGCCTTAGTTTCCCCGTGCCCATACTTTGGCTCCATGCAGGGGGAAACAGCAAGCTATAGAACACGAATCCAGAACAGTAATCTCAAGTCCAAATCTATGAAAAGCCACAGCGCACTTTTCATGGCATAGTTCTTAGAAGTTCTAAGTCCAAATAGCAACAGAACATGTACAGAGTGCATCTAACATTTCCAAATCAGATAGAATCCCAAACGCAGGTTTCTTGGCAAGCATCAAACCAGATGAAAAGGCAAAGAGTCGAGCAGCAAACAGAACAGCAGATCAGCAGAGAACAGCAGGAGCAAGAGCAGCAGACGAGATAATTCCTAGCGAAGAACTACTTCTTCGCACGTAGCTAATATAGGATGGAGGCTGGCTAATTCTAAGCTACTTTGACAGACAGGGCTTCAGGCCTGTAATCTAAACTCATGTGCCAACAGGGCGGCACAGTTCAACCTTCTCTTGATGATGACACAATGTGAGAGACAGCTTGCAAGAGAACCCCCACCTTTTCTAAACAACCCCTGTTCCCAGGAACATTCAAGGCTTCAGCCCGCAGCTGCAGATAAGGGCAAAACAGAGACAGTTTTCTCACCACAATTGCCAAGCCATTCAAGTCAGCCTAGTGAATTGTTTATGAAGCACCTGACATCCGACAGAGAGCTTTTCCCATTGGGCAGTATAGAAATGCAATAAATGAAATGAATAATAATAACCTGATTGACTACCCCAACTGAGGCTAAGTGGCAGTAATGGTGCTATATGGCTTGTACAGATGTGCTATTACTTGCGATCTAATTCTAATAGGTTGGCACAACTTAATGGGCATGAATAGCTTGTGCCAGTCTATTACAAAGGAATCTTATGCACACTAGAAGCACCTGAGGAGTGATAGGATACAGCGGATTTCCTCCTCCAAGGTTGGAGACAGAGCTCTGACCACGAGATCTGACTGTGGGTCTTCCCCCAAGCCCCTCTCAACTGCCATGGAAGCTTCTGTGGTGGCTCCCTCTCCCAAGGTCAGGACTCCAACTTCAGGAACAGAGGAAGCAAGGTGTGTCAGGGAGTACCAGTAGGCAGGGATAGGAGTGGCCATGAATCCATTAGATCCAATGGACCTTTAGCCGAGCCCTGCCACCAGCAGAGAGAGCAAGTTAAAACAGGAGCCCACATAAGGAAAATTTCTGCAAAGGCGGCTAGAGAGGCAAAGGTAGCCTTTGTTGTTCCTGCCCTCACTGCCAGCAATACCCTAGGATGGATCGAGGATAGAGATATAAAATTTCTGGAAATTCTGAAGCCATGAGAAAAACCTGGGGGGGTTTCTGGGTTTTTTCGGGGGGGGGGGAACAAAAATTTTCAGAAAAATTGAAAAAATGCAATATTAGCACTTTTAAAGGATTGAAAGTCACTTTGTTACTTTAGGAACATAAAATGTAGTTTTGTACAAGTTGGTTTGGCATAACATTATTACATTTGGTATATTAAAAGTATAGTGCATTCAAGCAATTATTACAAATTGAAATTACTTTTTTACAATTTTACCTTTTTTATATTTTGTAACAAATGGAGCTACAAGCTCCTGAACTGTAAGGAACACCTGAACTGTAACAAACCTCTTTGGTTTTGCCAGTTTATGAGGATCAGGCAAAAACAATTAAAAAACAAACAGAAGAAACTATTAACATTAGTAACAAGGAAAAATATTCATGTCTCTGCTAGTCCTCCACAGTGTCAAGCAGACATAAAGCACCCATTCCCATAAAAAGAACTGAGAAAAAAGGAGGACCAAGATTCAATGAATATGCATGAAATTTAATCAAACTCATTTTCTGAGCTATAGCTATCACTATCAGTTTCAGTATCTGCTTCAATGGCAGTGCCCCCTAGAGGCAGAAATGCATCTTGCTCTTGTATTTGAGAGCTGTAGACTCAGTTTGCAACCTAGGACTTGCTTGTCCTCAGTGCACAGAAATTGTAATAATCTGATACTGTACATAGTTTTATGAAATCTTTTAGAGAAGTAAATATATAAATGCCTTGTCTTAAACATTTTATGCATCATGCGAAAGTAAAACATTCCATAATCTGTTTTTTCTTTTTTCTTTTTTTCCTATTTTTCGGGGGGAAAACAAAACCGTTTCCCCCCCCCCAAAGTATTCCAGGGGGGGTTCTGGGCTTTCACATATCTAATCGAGGACACTGACATCTAGCCCATAAAATTGCTCTCTTGTTTTATCTATATACTATATAGTTTCTTATATATTTCTGCCTCATTGGAAAGTGGCCTTGAATGTTTGGGACATTTATCTGCGAAATTAGATGAAATCTTCCAAAGGTTAGTTTTTCTAAATGCTAAGCCCGCATGGTAGTTTTCTTTCGGTACTATCTACTTATTGTGTGCATGGGGGTTGGATGTTGATCCAATTGCACAATGTTCCTTTCCTCCCTTTTCACCATGGATCTGTGATAGCTGTTTCAAAACTATAACAACAGTTGGGAAATGCATATAACTTCATTTAACATACTTGTTGTTTGTAGCTCTCACCTGTCCCAATTTCTTCCTTTCCTCTGTTCTCTCTACTGCTAAACATGTAATTTAAAGTTCAGGGGAATAGATACTTATCATTTTTGCTTATACAGAATTTCAACAGAGGAAGAAAAACATGTTAACTCAGGAAACAGAAACTTAGTTTGCACAAATAAACAAGAGGTTGCCTGCCTGATTGCGCTTGGAGCACTCATTGGGTGGCCCTCCCAGGAAAGGCAACCAATAATTTACAAAGAGACAGTGTTGGGTTATAAATAGGCCACAACGTTATTGGTTACAGTTTAGAGTTTGACATAGTATGAGGGCTGGATCCCCCAATTGGTTAGCCCACCTGCTGGCTGATTCACACCACAGCCCTCATGCTGGGAGGCTCCATGGGGTGGGGGGCTTAGGCTGGAGCATGGGGGTTGACCATGCCATGGCATGTGCCATTCACATGTCTCTTTCCCCACTCCCTTGGGAGTGGTTCCGGCATACCAGCCCCCGAGCTGGGCTGCAGCCCCATGGCCCCACCCCAGGACCCCACTTTCCTGCTGTGGGAGAGGACATGTCCCCTTCCCCCTTGATTTGGATCCAGCCCAAAAACATCTGCCCTGCACTGAAAAGTTGTGACAGTGATGTTTAGCATGTAACTTTACAACCAACTTGTATTGCTATGAGGAAGGCGAAAACCCTGTGAGACACACCAATTCTTCCAACAGGTAAAATTCCTTCCCAGCCCTGACAAACGGCAGCTGACTGAAGTCCACAGCAATAACCAATCTTGTTTACAGGGAAGGTGGGTTGGGCGAGCCTGCGACAGCAATGTGTGTGCGCAAGAGGGCTGCGAACCCTTACCACTCAGGAGCATACTGAAGACTCCCCCAAGCCACCTGTGGCCACACCCTCCTACTAACCCAGTCCTGACGTCCTTTCCCGCCACGGCACAAACGAAGGCCCCCAGGTAAGCTGGGGATCTAGGCTTGGTTAGAGTTGGGAAGAGAGAGAAATATAGAAGAAAACAAGAAGCAGAAGGACACAGCTAAGAGGAAAGAGTGAGTCAGTGAAGATATTTTCTCTTCCACTCACAATATGAGGTGTTGTCGGTCCACGACACTTGTAAAGGGAGACAGGGAACCATAAAATAAATTACCCCTTTTACAAGGAAGGAAGGAAGAAAAGAATTATAAAAATTCCCCATTCATTAGGTTGACTGGGTTACTGAACACATAGGTAAGTAGCACAAAATCTGAGCAGCACAACAGTTGATCGGATTTATGGCACCCTGCCGTTTATTTTAGGAGGAGCTGTAGCACAAATGCAGTGTGGTGTAATGGGTAGATCGATGCGCTCAGAATGTCAACATCTGGATTCAAACCTGCAGTCACTTCTTTGAGAGGGGCCTTCAGCAAGTGTAGTGCAGAGGCGAAGAGATTGTGCCACAAGGCAGAAAGTCCCTTTTTCAACCAGAGATGTATGCAAATTTTGTCTGGGCTTCTTTTTATTTTGAATTTGCTTGTTCACAACCACAACCGCAGATGGGAGCTTGTGGTCGCCTTTGAAAAGTGTACTTTTTTAAAAAAAAGTGTACTTTCAAACTTTGGTGTACGGATAAAACAGGTGCATTCTTTGTATGTAGTTTTTAAAAAAATGTGCACCAAAAATGCAAACTTCTTTGGTTTGAAAAGACAAAAATCCTCCCTCACATTCAGGAACAGGAACAAGATGAACTGAGCTCAGAGCTGGAACTAGAACCTAGACAAGCATGAACTTCACTGATTCTCCCATCCCTATTTTCAACTTTTGCTTCTGTCATGAACATGGGGATTCCCTGGAGGGGTTTGTATTCATGTATGTGTGGGTGTTTGTATTTGATTCATACACCACTTGTCGTGTGTGTGTGTGTGTGTGTGTGTGTGTATATATATATATATATATATATATATATATAATTGGTTTACAAAACCAGACAGTAAGGGCACAATCCTATGAGGTTATTCAGCAGCCTCCGAAGTCAGAGGCTGCCAAGTATCCAATGCAGGGCAGCTAAAGTGCAAAGATGACCTTCGCTCCCTTCTCCAGCTACCCAGTATTTTTGCTAGATGGCCGATTCCGCCCATTTAGCAGTGGTGCTTCAGAAGGGAAAGGAAGAAGGCTAAGGCAGCCATAGGAAATGTTTTATGGCTAATGCCCCAGTTTCCTCCCCTCCCCACACCTGGGAAAGCCCCTTTTTTCCATCTCTGCACTCCATTTCTGAGCATGAAGATGTAGCCAGAATTGTGCTGGCTATGAGTGGGGGAGGAGAATGCAAGTTCTGGGCTCCAAGGTCAGAGAACGGTTTCCAACCTTGGAGCCCAGAAACCAAGCAATTCAAAGGGCCCATTCAGACAACATGCTAAGCCATAGTTAAGCCACTAAACCTTTTGCAATAAATGGTTAGTGAGCATATTTAAATCATGGTTATGTAGCCACCATGGTTAGGAATGGTTCACACTGCATGCTAAGACATGGTTTACATGACATGCTAAGCCATAATGTTTAGCTCAAAATGCTGAAGCACCATGGCTTAGTTTGTTATCTGAACAGGGTCTATATAGGATTGCTCCCTAAAATACTAGCTGCCACTGAATTAAACTGCAGCAGGGACTTAAAAAGCCAAATTTAGGTTTAAAAGAAAGCATGTGGACTATCAATTGTTTTGCCATTGCTGCTACCAAAGTTTGGTAGTGCATCCCCTGAGATGTTCCATGGGGTTGAAATTGGCTCCCAGAACCCCCAAGTTGCCCTTAGCTGCCCCCTACCCATAGGGTGACCAGATAAAATCCAGGTCAAGGCTCATATAACTTTAACAGTTGTAGATAGATAGATAAATTTTATTACGGTTATACAACCAGCATGATCAGTTATAGAGAAAAGGGAATTTCAGCCAGTGTCATTTGTATGCAATTAGTTCCTGGTGAAATTCCCTCTTCATCAGAACAGTTAAAAGTTGCAGGGGCCCTGCCTTATTTTGTATATGGTCACTCTAGTATAGTACCTGCACCTTTAACTGTTGTGATGAAGAGGGAATATCACCAGGAACTAATTGCATACAAATGACACTGGTTGAAATTCCCTTTTCTCTACAACTGTTAAAGTTACATGAGCCCTGACCTGGATTTTATCTGGTCAGCCTACCTACCCATCACTAAGGGCCCAAGAACCCGTAGATGTCAGTATCATTTGTCTTTGCTAGAGCGCTGTGACCCTACCAGCTGCTCCAGGTTGCCATATGTTGATGCCAGGCTTCCCATCATGCACATAACCTTTCCAGCAGGTTATGTGCATACCATGATAAATTACCACTTGGCAAATGATTGTGTGTAAAGGACTCTTTATTAGTGATGATTAGTTGAAGGTAGTTTTAAAATGCCTTGCGAGTTTTATTCATCTGCCTTGCCTGTAGCTCAGTCAACACGCCAAAGGCTGAAAATGCTTGAAAATAAGGTTTCCATTTTGCACAATTGTGACCTCAACAGTTTTCAGTGATGCTTTCTCTGGCAGATGGCATCACCGCTTGTTTTGTTTTGTGACACAAACAAATGCAATTGCATTTGTATCTGTATGAAATTTTAATCATTTGCTTCACTGCCTACAACACGCTTGCTCATTTTGTCTTTTATTTAATCTTCATAAGGTGCAAATCACCTTATATTTAGCACAGTAATGCTTAAAATCAGGAAAACAGATAATGGAGCAGTAAGCCAACTATAATTTTTGCCTCTTGTTATATACAATCCAATATTGCATACTTGACACAAAAAAATACAGGACTGCTTTTGATAATACATAAAAGTTGTTGTTGGACATGCCTATTTTGTTGCCAACTTGGGATCTGGAAAAAAAAATACACATGAGCCACAGGAAGTTCAGGTCAAACTTGGGGAGGGAGAAGCCCTTAAAACACAGCTGAAAATACCTGTACTAGCAAACCCAAGGCCAACATACTTCCCATCGCTAACTGTTCTCAGTCCTGCAATGTCTATGATTTTATTTTACCGGTAAATAACATATAAGAAACATAAAGGGCTTCTTTAGATGGGGGAGGGGATTCACATTTCCCTCCCATCACTTTACCTCATGCTACCTTCCCACAATACGATGAGCAGCTTCCTCTTTCTTCACAGGCTGAAGAAACAGAAAGTAAACAAAGACCATATGGCCCATTTAGTGGGTAGTTTTATTGCGCTGCTTTCCCGGCACACAGCAGGAAATGGCGGCACACATCGTTGTAGGAGGGGAAATTGGATTTTGGGAGTCTTTTTTAAAAAACAGGAAAGTGACCAGAAGGAGCGGGTGGCATGCAGAAGGTGGGTAACATTTTGAAAAGGACCCACAAAAATCTGTGAGCGCCCAGTAACGAGCATGCTATAAAACACTTGTCTGATGATCCTCAAAGATTGTGGTTAGATCTACACTACTGCTTTATAGTGGTATTGAAGTGCACTGAAAACTTTTGGGCCACAATCCACATGCAATATACCACTTTCATAGTGTTATTTCCTGCTTTTTATTCCACATTCATAATGATTTGACATTAGGTGTAGATCTGGCATGTGTCATCATGAGTAATATATATATATATATATATATATATGTATGTATGTGTGTGTGTGTGTGTGTGTGTGTGTATAGTATTAAGAGTTTTATTGATTTTAAGAATGTATTAATTTTATATGATTTTAATTAGTTTTATGTATTTTATATTGTTCGTATTGATGTTGTTCCCCGCCTCGATCCGGAGGGAGAGGCGGGTAAGAAATAAATATATTATTATTAGTTAGGCTGACCATATGAAAAGGAGGACAGGGCTCCTGTAACTTTAACAGTTGTAGAGAAAAGGGAATTTCAGCCAGTGTCATTTGTATGCAATTAGTTCCTGGTGAAATTCCCTCTTCATCACAACAGTTAAAGTTGCAGACACTATACTAGAGTGACCATATACAAAAGAAGGCAGGGGCCCTGCAACTTTAACTGTGGTGATGAAGAGGGAATTTCACCAGGAACTAATTGCATACAAATGACACTGGCTGAAATTCCCTTTTCTCTACAACTGTTAGTTACAGGAGCCCTGTCCTCCTTTTCATATGGTCAGCTTATTAGTAGTAGTATACATGTAACACAAAGTGAAGTTGGTGTATTCACTATTAATATAGTATCCATAAGAGGGCTTCTTACTGAATATTCTCTTTGAAGTTCCCCCCTTTTTCATGTTAATATATGAAGAAACATCTCTTGTATTTCAATCCTGTATATGTCTACTCAGAAGTAAGTCCCATTGCGTTCACAGGAGCTTACTCCCAGGTAAGGGTATATAGGATTGCCGCCTTAGTATTTACTAACTTTTTGGTATGATCTATACATAATATATGAATGACCACATGGTTCTAATAATTGACCATGTTGAAATTAATTCACAGCTTTGGACATATTTAGAGAACTTTCTGCTTTTGAAGTCTCACCCACCATATTTCACTTATTCTAAAATACGAAGATTCTGAAAGAAGAGGTGCTGTAGAACCTCCACTGCCATGTCATTTTGGAAACCATAATCTAGAGCAAACATGGTACAAAGTGATGTGAACCAGTTGAGGCCCATTTGGGGACTCACCCCTCCTTTCCTTCACCTCTCCAATTTGCTCTAGAGTTTTTAATAGCCATCTACAGGTTTGCCTTCCCTATTCCCTAATTCCCATTTTCCATGCGCAGGAGTTAATGGGGTTATAATTTTGTAATTAAAGTAGATAATTTTAATTTCTCTGATGACTCTTTATTATGATAATCTTGTTAAGATTATGGCGTTCATTTGTTGCTGCATATGATCATTTGGCTTTTGTAGAGGTTGTGTGAGCTACCGAGCCACTAAATAATTAAGCTGAGAATGCTCCAGCCAGCAAAATACTTGCTGTTAGTGGAAGACCAAAGAAAGATTTAACTCTCTGTAAACCTATTAAGTGATTCAGACACAGAAAATATCGTCAGTTGTCTCCATTTTGCATGTGGTATCCATTAATAAAGTATCTAATTTCACATTTAATACAATTAAAGACCTTCTTGATTAGCCACGAGGGCAGGCGATCCCTAGGAAGCAATCCACCATAAAATATGATGAACTAAAACTAATTACTTCAACTGCTGTAGAGTTTCACAACAAGTTCTAAACATTACCAGAATATAATCTGCTACTTAGGCTCACCATGGTCTGAATTGTCTATTTTCAGGAACCTTGTGCTGTGTGCTTGTAGCCAGTCCCTGCCCCTTAATCACTGGCTGGAGAGTTTTAAGAGGGGGAAAGGAGAAGAAAATACTCCCCTTCCAATTTCTTGACCCATTCATAGGTGGCAAAAATTGGAGGGTTAGCAACAGCAGTGTGATGGTCCCTTTCCTCTGGCTGCTGCTGGACACCATTTTTCCATCACAGCATGCCTTAGATTTTATATTATAAGGTAGGTTGACCAGATAAAATCCAGGTCAGGGCTCATGTAACTTTAACAGTTGTAGAGAAAAAGGAATTTCAGCCAGTGTCATTTGTATGCGATTAGTTCCTGGTGAAATTCCCTCTTCATCACAACTGTTAAAGGTGCAGGCATTATACTAGAGTGACCATATACAAAAGAAGGCAGGGCTCCTGCAACTTTAACTGTTGTGATGAAGAGGGAATTTCACCAGGAACTAATTGCATACAAATGACACTGGCTGAAATTCCCTTTGCTCTACAACTGTTAAAATTACATGAGCCCTGACCTGGATTTTATCTGGTCACCCTATTATAAGGCATTCTGAGTCGGAAAATATCAGCTGCCAGCTCGTAGCTGCCCAAAGGACCTCTGGTGCTCTTTCAGCATCACAGATGGTGATGCTAAAACAGTAGGGGGTGGGGAAAACCTGCTACTTCACTTCAAACACACCCTGCAAAAAAAAATAAAATCTGAAGAATGTTTGGCCACAAAATGGCTTCAGAAATTTCATGGGGGATGAATTCTACCACTCTTAGCCCACTTTGAGCTGGGAGTCCTTACCAAAGAAACTTCAGCTTGGCATTAGTGGAAAGTACCTTGGACTGATAGGGAACAGACATACTGGGAGAGAGACTGTCTGAAGGCACAGTGGGGGAGTGACATGCCCTCATGAGAGGAATCCTCTTCAAAGGAAGAACAAGAGCCTCCAGAAACCAGGGGCACACTAGATCAGTCACTGGCATCAGACCAGGAGGAGCCTGGGCCTTCAGGGGAGATGACCCCACGTCCTTCACTGCCAGGGGGAGGGTATTCTGACTCTGGAGCCGAGGCTGAACAACCCCCTGACTCCGGGAGAGTCATCGCCTCAAGTGACAAGCCAGTAGAGAGAGTCTCTAGAGAGGCCCTTCTTTAAAGAAGGAGGGCTCACTTACAAAGATGGTATCCTCAAGAGAAAACAACTCCTCTTGAGTAAGGCCTTGGCCAGAGAGCTCTGATGGACAGCGGCTAAGCCTGGGTGGGGCTCAGCAGCTTTTGTGATTAAAAACTTTCTGTCAGGAGTTGCTAGTTGTTGGAAACAATGTCTCACTAACTTTTCTTGCCTTGGTCCCTGACCTGGCCTTGTGCTTGAACCCCTGTGCTACAGGCCTTGGACTCCTGCTTGATTCTCCTCCTGGATTGTGTATGAATTGGACTAAGGGTGGGTTGAAAATCTGCTGTGGTGTGGGAGCTCAATGGATTCTCAGGGCTCAGCCCTCTGGAGCCCTGGTGAGTGTGCCTGACATATGTTTGCCCTGTGGTCCCTTAGGGACCATGGGGCTGCCTCTCTGGTCATGTGCAGGGGAAACTGTGCAATTTCCTAAGCCTTGGGGAAACTGTGCTACTTTTCCCCGCCTTGCTGATGGCCTCCCCACTCCACCAATGGGTTCTTAGGCCCTACTGTGCTCCTCCCACCACACCCATTGGGGACTGAAAGGATGAGGGAGGGGGAGAGGTACAGGAAAATGCACTTTCTGGGCCTCCAGAAAGTGTGCAGATTCCCCCAGCCATGCTATTAGTGTGGCCAGGGGAATCTGTGAGATTTCTGGAGGTCTAGAAAGTGCACTTTCCCATGCCTCTTCCTCTCCCATTGGGTAGGGTGACCAGATTTTGGAAAGCAAAATCCAGGTCCAAAATGGCTACCCCACCAAAGCAGCCCCCCCCCAAACATAAAATAAAAAAATTAAAAAGGCCGCCTGCCATGCGGCCAACAAGCAGACACCCCTGCCACCCCCCACTGGAAACAACCCCCCCACCAAGCCACCCCCACCAAAAAAAAACCCAGCCGGACCTACCGGGTCCTCTGCTGCCACCGCTGATCTCCTCCACTGCCGCATGACCCCCTGCAGCCCCCTCACCCTTCTTGCCTTGCTCCTGGGCTCCCTGTAGGTACCTGAGGAACAGCAGCAGCAGCAAAGGAGGAGGAAGAGCCTGCTTTAAAATGCCCGTGCTACTCCCGGCCTCGGCAGGAAACAAATGCTCAGCATTAGGGAGCGTCAACAAATTCCTTGTCTGGTGGCTAAAGCAGTTAGCCACCAGACAAGGAATTTGTTGACGCTTCCTAACACTGAGCACTTCTTTCTTGCCGAGGCGGGAGCAGCGGGCAGGAAAGAAGTGCTCAGCATTAGGGAGCGTCAACAAATTCCTTATCTGGTGGCTAAAGCAGTTAGCTTTAGCCACCAGACAAGGAGTTTGTTGACGCTCCCTAATGCTGAGCACTTGTTTCTTGCAGAGGCAAGGGAGCAGCCTGGGCATTTTAGGGTGGGAGGAGAGCTGATCCTTTCCCCGGTTTGCCCCCGCAGTCCCCCTGTCTGCCCGGATTGCCCCAGTTTTCCAGGTTAGGACCGGGAAATCCAGGGCGATCTGGTCACCCTACCATTGGGGCCAAAAGGGCCTCTTAACACGTGAGTTAAGAGGCCCTTTCAGCCTCAGACGGGTGCAGGGGGGAGGGTGGGAAAGTGCATGTCTGAGGCCTCTGGAAATTGCATGGATTCCCCAACACATTAATGGCGTGCCATGGGAATTATGCACTTTCTGGAAACCTTGGACACATGCAAAGCTGCATGCTCATTGGGTGGGCTTGGCCGAAAGAGGGCTAAGTGAGCAGAGCTCGGCAAGTATGGGAGTCAAGCTCCTGGGGAGCTCGTCATTTGCTAAACTGGACTGCCTAACTGTGCTTTGTTCCCTTTGCCTGTTTGACCATTCCTGCTTTGCCTGTACTCCCTTGAACTGCAACCTGTCTGGTGGAATATTGACCTGGGTTATTACTCAGCCCTATCACTGAGATGCTGCTACAGCCAATGCAGGACAGGAAGCCTTGTGACCTCCCTTAGCAATGACTGATTTGTATGAAGGGAGCAAAGTTTGAAGATTTATAACAGACACTCATTTGGACTTGGCTCAGCTGATTACCAGGACCTGGTGGGTTCTGTTCTGCAGTTTTATAGTGATATACACTTGACTACATTTGGTTCAATTCCTGATTTGCAAAACAGCTCAATATACCTTGGACTGAATCAGAGGCCCCTCGTTTTGACCTGGATCTGGATCTTGATTTAGAAATGCAAAACTTCATCCCTTCCTTTGGCTATTATTGGAAATCAACAAATAGCGATAACTTTTAAAACCTTTCATTAGAAATAGATAAAATCTGGAGGCTTAGTAAAACCTGATGCAGGGATTACATCCACAAAATTTCAGACTCCTATGTGCAAGGGGTTTTGTGGTATTTCCATGTGTGTGTGTGAAAGGAATAACCTTTTATTTATTTTTTAAATTGAATTTAACTTTCCTGGCAGAATTTGCAGAGACAGTTGCCCTTTCAGAGGGATGAGGCCTATGAAGTTTTGGATTTATAGATTCAGGTTTTGGGGTTTCTCTTTTTCTTTTTCTGTGCACAGGAGCAGTCTTTACAGTTCTTTTTTTAAAAAGTGCTTATCTCTCTTTTTGTGAGCAATTGTTATGAAAATGACATACAGCACAGTTAAGATAGTTAAGACACCTGCAACATTTCAAAAAGAAAAGGTGCCACTTTTTTTGTGGAAGGGGAGTATTCAAATTCAGGGGGTCTATGTCATTCACTTGCCCTTAACCTATTCCATGTTTTGTATATAATATATACATTTTGTATATATTAGCTGAGACCATCTTCTCCTATACGAGTCTGCCCAGGCCTTAAGATCTTCTGGAGAGGCCCTTCTTTCAAGAATACCACCACCAGAGAAGCATTTGGCGGTGATGTGAGAAAGGCCTTTTTAGTGGCAGCTTCCAGGCTGTGGAACTCCTGCCCAAGGGAAGTTAGGTGCACTTCTTCTATTCTGTCCTTTCGACATCAGCGCAAGACCGCTTCATTCAAGAAGGCCTTTGGTGTGTAAATGGGTCTATGGCTAGGGTACTGTTTTATTATGTAGTTGTTAATGTTTTTATTGTATTTAATATGTTTTATTGTTTTAATCTATGTTAAATTAATGTGTATGCCACCTTGGGTGCCAGGTTTGGTAGAAAGGTTTAAATAAATATTTATTTATTTAACAGTGAACTCAAGTGATTGAGTTTCTATCAGTTTGGACAAAGCAGGTGTGCCCCACAATCAGATAGTGGCTTCTACAAACTTTTACAAGTTCCTACAAATGGGGGAGGGGTTCCCCAAGGAACATAGAAGTATGTAAGTAAATAAAGGAAAAAAGGAAAGTGAATAAAAGGAAAGGAAAAGAAAAGAAACCCACTTCCCAACTCCAAGAATATCCCAACAACCATTGAGCAGATGATAGATTCTTGGGAACTGGGTTTTATATAGCCAATAAAGATGTAATGTGTCATGAGTGGATCATGTAGTGAAATGATTGCACCACCCAGTGCATTGAAATTTCATCCAGATCTATTCAACATGTCTTCAGTACATCTTCACATGCCAATGTCACTATATAAATGGCTGTTGACTTCCTAAATCGGTAGTGCAGTGGGAAGTTAATGATCTAGCCTAGTGAAAACAATACTGAACAGTAACAAGAACAATCATTGGACCAACTTTCCAATGTTTCAAGGACAGGCAACCTGGTGCCCTCCTAAGCACCAGCTAGAAAGGTCAATTGACAGGGATTATGGGAACTGTAGTCCAAAGCATCTGGAGAGTGTCAAGTTGACTACCCCAATGTAATTACTTCTGGTGAAGCCCCACAGAAATGAATGATAATTGGACATGAGAAATTGCTATTGGTCATGTTATATATCCTTGAGATTCCTTACTAGGTAAAGCTTTTTTTAAAAAAAAACAACAACATGGAAAGATGCACAGCTGATGAAGTTTTTCTGTTTCTAGGCATATTCTTTTAATAAAACAATTTATCCCCACTGTGTATATGCTAAGATTTGATATAAACCTGTCTTTTATAGTTGTGTCTTTAAATAAGCTTGTGCTAAAACTGTATAAAGCGCTGGAGAGAATGAAGTCTAATAAATTTGCTTCTTTAGGATAAATGTGGCATTTGATAATATAATAAATGTCTAATGCGGGAATCAGCAGTAGAATCCCTAGTGTAATTTCACTCTATTGAGGACAATAAGATTTCTTGGTGAAGAGCTTACCCCTGTGGACACACAGTAATTGGATATGACTCTCATATATAGACTACCTGAGCACTGAACATCATTCCATGGGGATTAGTGTAATGTCTTTACGAAGGCAAAGATAAAGGCTAGATCATATAATATGTGTTTTATACATAGTAACTTACTGAGTTTAAACAAACAGAATGAAGATCTGTATCTGTATGTTTATGCATGGAAGGCAGATCGAAATGTAGTGCAAGGAATAATTAGAAACTCAAAACCATGATTTCAGAATAAAAGCTATGCCTTTTTAAAAATGTGTCACAGGAGGCCCAAATATAGGCTGACCATATGAAAAGGAGGACAGGGCTCATGTAACTTTAACAGTTGCAGAGAAAAGGGAATTTCAGCCAGTGTCATTTGTATGCAATTAGTACCTGGTGAAATTCCCTCTTCATCACAACAGTTAAAGTTGCAGGGCCCCTGCCTCCTTTTGTATATGGTCATTCTAGTATAGTGCCTCCAACTTTAATTGTTGTGATGAAGAGGGAATTTCACCAGGAACTAATTGCATACAAATGACACTGGCTGAAATTCCCTTTTCTCTACAACTATTAAAGTTACAGGAGCGCTGTCCTCCTTTTCATATGGTCAGCCTACCCAAATAGATATGAGCAACATCCTTAGGCCCTATATTAGCCTGTAGTATCCTTGGGTTACTGCCATGGCCCCAGAGCCTTGGCAAGGCCGTCATAGATACCCACTCCTTGTCTCCTTTCAAAAAATAATAATTCAAATCCAATCTGAGAACCAGCATTTTAATTTCCCCTGAAGTATGGCATGGCTTTGGGTCATTTTGGGAAGGTAAAATGGAGGTGACCCTGCCATTTCAAAATCAGTTGGCATATCAGAACCAATCTCTGTTCCATTTTGCTTAATAACTGTTAACAGAAGTATCCATAACCAGTTTGTAAATTCTGTAAGATTAACACTGGTTATAAAACAGTGTTAATCTTAACTAATTGTTATTTAGTTGGTACTTGACCCAAGCACATCTCAATCATATTTGCGGAACTGTAAATAATCTCTGCTGAAGATGTAACAGACCGACTTCACATCTTAGGTCCTGTCCTAAAGTTCAGAAGTTCTGGCAAGAAATAAATGGAGAACTTGAGTTGATCTTGGGTTATACATGACCACAACAGCTACTATTATTACTGGTTGGATATGTTAAAGATCTGGTCTTAGCTGATGATGTGGAGATGGTTCAACATTTGCTATCAGCAGCTCGCTTAACAATATCCTGTATTAGGGATATTATGAGGCTGCATAGATTCTGTTTAGTACCCGAAAAGTGGACGTATTTCTTTATACTTGTAAAATGGAATATGGATGATTTATCATTTGTAAATTATTTGTATGATCTCATCATTGTAAATAAAATGAAAAAAATGTGAGTTGGCCAGGGAGCTTCTGCCAATGGCAGTATAGAAATGCAATAAATAAATTAATGAAAAAATTGAGGTGGCTCTGGGCTTCCCAGTGCCAATTGGAACTGCTGCTCATTGGTGCAGCCTGGTAATTACACTAGAGCTCACTCATATAGGAGGAGACTCATACTGGATGCTAGGCCTGCTCACTCTCCAGAGCTTTTTTTCTTTCCTTAGATTACAATTGCCATATTTTGCAGGGAAGGTTAAACATTAGGGATGTGCACTGGATCGGATCCGATCCACGATCCGAAACCGATCCAGAGGGAAATCGGATAAATTATCCGATTTCTGATCCGACAGCTGGATCGGCCGATCCAATCCGAACCGATCCGAAAAGGTTCCGATCCAGTTCGGATGGATGGGCGGGCGCCCGCTGGCACCCACCACCGCTTCCATTGGCGGGCGCCAGCGGGCGCCCGCCGATGAAAGTGGACAACGGGGGAGGGGGCGCGTGGAGGGGAGGAGGGGGCGTGCGGAGCGGCACGCTTACCTTTCAGGGACGTCCGCTCCCGTCCGGCGCCGGCTGCTACTGCCAGCGGGCTTCGCGGCCTGCTCCAGGGTGGCGCGCCGGGTGATGACATCACCCGGCGCGCCACTCTAGAGCAAGCCGCAAAGCCCGCTGGCAGTAGCAGCCAGCGCCGGACAGGAGTGGACGTCCCTGTAAGGTAAGCAGTGGCAGGGAGGAGGGGGCTTACCTCCCCTGGGGCTGTCCCCTTCTATCCGCTGGCGCCTGCGGGCGCCAACGGATGGAAGCGGACGGCCCCAGGGGGGGTAGGGAGCGCGGGGGAGGGGGCTTACCTGCCAGGGCCGTCCACAGCGGACGGCCCCGGGGGGGGAGTTAGGCCCCCCCTCACCCACCCGCCGCCATTTTTTCCTCATAGACTTGCAAGTCTATGGGGGGGGGAAATGGCGGCCGATCCAAAAATCGGACGTCCGATTTTTGGATCGGGATCGGAGTTGATCCGGTCTGGGGGGGCTCCGATTTTGTCCAATCCGATCCGTGACAAAACTGGAGGTCCCGATCCGGGTCCCGATCCGATCCGGGGGGTCCGTGCACACCCCAATTAAACATCTTATTCTTTGGACCAATCTAGTTTATGGTGCAGCCTTATTTATCTTCTCGCTTTGCTGGCTTTCCATGTCCTGAAGGGAAAATAATCAGAGATCCTAACTACAGTAGGATCAGTTCCCTCTTTCCTTCTCGCCATTTACATCTCTCCTCTAAGATGCCTTCTCTGAAAAGCAAACAAAGGCCATTTCCAGCTCCTTCATTAGACTCTGAGCCTATCTACACACGCAGGATAAAACACTTTGAAAATGTTTTGAAAGCTGTATATGGAGTGTGTCCTGGGCCCCAACAGTTCTCAAAACTATTATAAACCATTTTAAACCATTTTAAAGCAGTAGTGTAGATAGGCTCTCTATCTTCCTTTCCTTCAACCCCTTTCTACGTAACATCCTACCCATGTTCCCCTTTTGTTCACCTTTTAGCATGCCCTCTAACCTCTACATAATAAATTCCTCTTATTCCTTTATCACATCCATCTTCATTTTTTTATTCTAACAAGCAAATGGCAAGCTGGGACCCTCTAAAAATGTTGCATTGCTGCTCAATTGTAAGATTTCTCTGCCACAATTGCAAAATGGATATGCTAAAATGACGTGCTTGCAAAATGTATGTGATTATTGCTTTATTTCATCCAAAACAGTTTATCTTGAGTGACATAGACATGTGATTTCAATGCTGCATCAAATGGTTATATAGCAAAATAACTAGAATAGCTATTATCATCATGATGATCATCATCGCAACCATGTGCACCAGCACCACATACATTTTTTTTTCTTATAATCAGTAAACAGTAGGAAAAAGGCTTGAGCAGAATTGAGTTCATATGGACAATTTCTGGCACTTCCTGAGATGACGCAGGCTTCCTCCTTAAGATACCAAAATCAAAGTTGGGCCACAATGATGCAGTGAGATGCAGACATTCTGTCTCCTCTACAAGCAGCATATTTTGGTTTGGTTTCTCCAAAACACTGATGAACAGGAGGAAGGAGAAATGTGTTGAATAACTGAAGGTACACCTACTAAACCCTTTTAAAAAGGGTTTGAATCACTTATTTTTAAAATAATAATAATAATGTGTTATTCTTGTTTGCATGTGCCATTTTAGGATTCACAGCTTGGAGGTCAGGTTCCATCAAAACTGGTTGCAAAGAAGGTTATTTTACTGCACTGTAGACCTCTCACTGAGGTAGTAAACCTGTTCCGAGGCTGTACCACTTTGTACTGCAAGTGACAGCTCACATGATAGAATACTCCATCCCCCCCACATGCCTATACAAAATACTAGCACGTCATGGAAAATCCCAGGCTAGCTCCTTTCTCTCTTACATATAGGTATGCGGAGACAATCTTTTTATATGGAGAAACATTAAGTAATATGAGCCTTTACCTGAACACCACTGAACTGATACAGCATAGGGATGTCTGTCACTGGGAAATCTGGTTCCTGTTTTACCTCAACAGAGTTCTGTAGCATGTACGACTAATTTTGTGTTCACGAGGTGAGCTGAAGGCTCTTCCCCAAACTCTGGGGACTTTTTTGTGGATCTTTAAATGTTCTGCTATTTGCATAAATTTCTGAGCAGTTTGCACAACTGATGGCCATATTCATGCAAATTACAGCTACGTCAGTACAAATTGCACAACTTTGACCATAATGCAAGTAATTTTGTGCAAATTTGATATAATTTGCACAAATTGCTCAGAAATACGTGTTTTGAAGAAAAAAAAACCTGCACAAAATTCCTGGAAAATCTGCATAGTGCCCTGGCTCACTGAACATCAAGTTGGGCACTGCAGCAGGAACCAAAACAAAGTGTGTGGGGGAGCCTAAGAAAACCCATCAAATTCCACTCCCCCCCCCAATGGATTGTTCTGACATGACATGCCAAGTACAGCATCAGTTTCTGTGTTTGCAAGACTGATCTCTGGAATAGTTATTTTTTCAGTGGGCATCAAGAAACAATGCAAAGATCAAAGTCCAAAATAGGCTGGCTTAGTCACTTGTAGTACCTAGAAATGTAATGTCTTTGTCATTGTCTGAAGGTACATTTACTCACTCAATTGGAGTAAGTTGAAGTCACTTATCATTTACATGATCTCCTTTGGGTGCCAATCTGTTCCCAGTACTATATTCTCATTTTGGTATTTTGGCCCTTGGTATTCTGTGAAAGGGTTTGTTTCTTTTAACTTTTCTAGTTCGTTGGACTCTGTGCCCCTTTGAAATAGAGAATATTCCACCTCCAAAATGTCCTTCCCTCTCCTTTGTATCGATTCTGTTTCATGGGATAATCATATGCCACTGATTTCCGCTGTTCTACTGTGTTTCTAATATGCCCACTCTATCTATGTTCTCTTTTAGTAGCAAAGACTTCAGTTCCCCTCTCTTGGCTTTGAGGCTTTTGGAATATAAGGCATTACATCTCTTTTCAAACACCCTCTTTGTGTAAAACATGTTCTGTGACTCTTTGGTCTCTTTAAACAGCTGCTGCTTGTTTCTGTATGCTCATTGCCAAGTTCTATTGTATTCCCACTATGAGGACCTGAAACATCTACATCATCATCCCTAAGGGATAAACTGTCCCAAACTGGATTCTACCCAGCATATCCAAGAAATGCTTGTCCTTGGCATATTTGAACAGGTCTAGCCACACAATTAAAACCTCTCTCTTTGGTGTAAAAGAGAGAAAGAGAGAGAGAGAGAGAGAGAGAGAGAGAGAGGATTTTCTCCATTCTTGTTTGTTCACTTGTTAAAAGAAAAGACATATTTGTTCAGTCCAACTTCCTGACAAATAAAATCCAATCATTTATTAAATGGAAGCAACTTACAACTGGAGGCGCAATAGTTCAGGATAACCTGTCTAACAAGCAGTCATCAGTGCTTTAATTTGAAGCAAAACAAATTTAATCAAACTTGAAAACATAGGAGGCAATGCAATTAAAGACAGCATTATTTTTATTTTATTTATTTATTTATTTATTTATTTATTTTGTATTTCAGTACATTTTCTGCCACAGAAAACTGAAAGTGTTGTTTTCTCTCTCTTTTTTTATTGTCAAACATCTTCAAATTAGAAAGACCTTTTCCCGTCCTGCTTGCTTGGGCGGGAAGAGGAGGTTGCGAGCGGGGATGGGGAGAGGTGACGTGGGGGCCTACAACTGGCAGGCTCCGGGTGGTGCCACCAGAGAGATGAGGGGTCTATGGCTATTTAAAGCCAGGACCCCTCCACAGCCCCACAGCTTGCTGAGCCGCTCAGCAACGAAGGAAGAAGGCAGCAAGTGCAGCAGAGACCCGGGGGGATCTACAGCAGCGGCGGTGAAGCAGCGTGGGACAAAGAAGACCCAAAAACCGCGGCGGCGGCTGAGTGGCGCGGTGAAGAAAGCCGAGGGCGGCCGGCCTAAAGAACAGGGAAGCCCGGGAAGGAGCGGTGGCGGCGGCGGCTTACCCAGCAACGAAGCTCCCAGGGAGCAGCGGGCGGCTGAGGACGACGAGGACGGACGGTAGCAGTAGTCTCGGCAGCAAGGAAGCAGCTGGTGCAGCAAGCACCGGAAGCGAGGACGCGCGGTGGCTGTGGGGCGTGCTCGCAGCCCAACTGAGTGGCAGCGCAGCAGCAATGGAGGTGGCGATCCAGGAGGGGGCGGCAGCGGCCAGCCTCCTGCCCCCGGAACACCTTTCTCACTAGGCCTGGAGGCCAACAGGTTTTTTCGGGGCAGCAGGGGAGAGTAAGCGGGCGAGTGGTCAGGACAGGGTTCTGTCTCTGGACATGGGCAAGGGGATCTTGGGCTTGCCTGGTTGGCTCCGGGTGGGAGGTGATTCTTTGCCTTCTTGGCAACAGGTGGAGGCATGTTAGCTCAGCGGCCAGACAATAATAATAATAATAATAATTTTTTTTTAAAAAAAAAATTAAATTAAATTTTCCTGTGGACTGCAGATAGCAACACCTTATCGTAATCACCCCCCCCCCCCAGTTCGATTAGCGGCAATCCCCCAGGGCAGTGGTAGATTCACCCAATTTCAGGGCCCTGACCTAAATTCTTCACAAGTATTTTAGCACATTAGTGGCAAAAGCTATTCATTTACAGGTTTAATTTCCCTTGGTTCCCAATTTTAGGATTGTGTATTTTCTAGTCTTACTGGATTCAGAAATATTGCGTGTATGCATCAACTAAGGGCTGGGGGGGGGGGGAAGGGCAAAGGAAGAGCCCCTGCCCAGTCTAAACGGAAAAGACCAGTGGAATAGCAATTGGAGGATGTTGGCCCCATAGGTATAATAGCCTCAGCAGCCCCGAGCCTGATTGGCATGCCTACTTAATTTTGGTTGGTTGTGTAGCCCAGTGGATAGAGCACCTGCTTTGCATGCAGAAGTTCTCAGGTCCTTTTCCTGGCATCTTCTGCCAGTCAGTGCCAACAGATGGTATGATGCAGTATAAGACAGATTCCCACATTCCTATGATGAATTATATGGAGGGAATGGTCTGTCTCTTTTAGGGTTCGGGGTAAGGCTAGCAGGAACACCCCAGATAGGTTGGTGGCGATCCTCTATGGTAGTGGTTTATATGCATTATTTCTTGGGGCCCTGACCTGGTTCTTTGGTGCAAGCATTATTTCACATCACAGGCAAAGGCTACTTCCCTAGGGGTTATCAATTCTCGTTTGATTTACCCCAGTGCTTAGGATTCTGAATGTTCTAGTCTTATTGGATTCAGAATTTGGGAGCACCTTTAACTTGCTGATAATGCCACCTAAAGGTCTCGGGGGTAAGAAGGGCAAATGAAAAGCCCCAGTACAGTCATCCAAGCGGAGAAGGCCCGTGGAAAATCCATCCCTGGAGGATTTAGACCCCAATCTATCCAATTTTTAGCACGGCTTCAGAATTTGGAAAAGAGAAGGGCATTTAAGCTCCCCCCACACCTGCCACACCGCATGCTCATTCTGGTAGTAGATTGACCAGTAAGAAGGGCAGGATGATTTATTGGATTCTATTTCAGCTAGGTTGAAAGTGGTGGAAGCATCCTCCAGTGGGTTCACAAGGGATGTGTTTGCCCTTGAGGCGAGTGCAATCCTGTCATCTACACCTTCCATGGACACCATGCATGGAGCAGCGGCTGCTTCTGTACCAGCCCCGTCAGTTGATGTACCAGTCCAAGGAACAGCGCCTTTGGGGCAAGGTGAGCAACAGACACCTTGCCCCAGCGCAACACAATCCCAGGTTGCTAACATTTTTCCTGCACGCTGGGGTTGGTTTCCCTGGCTAGCCGGGATGGGCACGCACGTTTCAGGGAAGGCTATGCACCCATTCACGATCCCTCCGGCTCCCGTTGTAGCAAGTACGCTCAATATTTTGGCATCAGCTCATCAACAAGTTAGTCTACTAAGGGCAGGACCTGTCACAACTCCTGAGCAAAATGTTTCAGGGAGCCAGCTCCCTGTGGTCAGTACCCTTACAGGCTTCAGATGCGGCAGTGGCTTGTGCAAGCGTTTGGCAGGGACCTGCTGGTACTACCGGGTCAAAGTGGCTCAGGAGGGGCATGATCTGTATGCGGGTGCTAGCTGTGATTCCATCCCTACTGGTAGCACATCTGCACTTCTGGGTTACCATCTCCTCCCTGCTAAGAGGGAGAAGATCGGCAAGGGTGAATGCATAGATATATTTCTCTCTTGTTTCGTGAACAAGAGCGCTCAGGAAAGAGAAGGGTGTGGACAAGGAAGCGGAAAGTATTAAACAAGAACCGGTAGTCCGCACTTGGGCGAATTGGCTGCCCGGTTTTCTTATTTATATGGGCGTAGTACTTTAGCGCTTTCCCAGAAAAGGCAATATTTGACAAAATACCTCGATATGATATATTGAGTGTATTCTGAGTATGAGGGTGGGGCGTGGTTCGCTTATGACAAATCATTCTGTCATAAAGCCGCCTTTGACCATGCCCTTTGTAGAGACGTTAAGGATCATGATCTGTGGTTACAGTTCATGACACCAGCTCGGCCAGGTTTTGGGGATAGGGTGGATAGTGGCCATATTCTGGCCAAGCAGCAACCTGCTTCCACTTTTAAGGGGAAGGCAGGTCAGGCGGTTCAACACCGCCCGCTCTGTTGTGAATTCAACAGGGGAGTTTGCAATCACAACCCATGCAAGTACAGGCATCAGGGCTCTGGGGAGTTTTCCGGCTGATAGGGCTGGCTCTCCTGTCGAAACCCTGGTTGATCTGTGGAATGCAGAAATGACCCGGGCAGTTGACACGATTGCTCCTGAGCGCCCTCTCCTGTGTAGAGCTCGAACGGCTCCGTGGTATACCCCAGAGCTGAGAGTGATGAAACAAAACAGGAGACGGCTTGAGGGCAGATGGAGACGAACTCCTGATGGATGCAATCAAACACTGGTAAGTGCTTATGGTAAGCTGTATTCAGGGGCAGTGAGGGCAGCAAAAAAACAATACTTTGCTGCCACTATTCAATCATCAACCTGCCACCCAGCGGAGCTTTTCAGAGTTGTCCGGGGGCTTTTACATGCTGGCCCCAAGGACATGGTAGAACCATCTGAGGCCCGCTGTAATACATTTGCTGGGCACTTCCAGAATAAAATCTCTGGCATCCGTCAGGACTTAGACTCCAGTGTTATAGCAGATGAATCTAGTGAGGTATCCAGAGCACAGGCTTGTCCTGTTTTCTTGGATGAGTTTCAGTTGGTGCAGCTCGAGGATGTTGACAAGGTGCTTGGACAGGTTCGTGCAACCACTTCCATATTGGATCCTTGCCCCTCTTGGCTAATAAAAGCTAGCAGGGATGGAACAACTGGCTGGGCCAGGGAAGTGATTAATGCCTCTTTGCAAGAGGGAGTGGTCCCAGGCCTCCTGAAAGAGGCGGCAGTGAGACCACTCCTAAAGAAATCTTCCCTGGACCCTGAAAATCTGAATAACTACAGGCCAGTAGCAAATGTTCCATTCCTGGGCAAGGTCCTGGAGCGGGTGGTTGCGAGCCAGCTCCAGGCACTCTTGGATGAGACTGATTATCTGGATCCATTTCAGTCGGGTTTCAGGCCTGGTTTTGGTACGGAAACAGCCTTGGTCGCCCTGTATGATGACCTATGTCGGGAGAAAGACAGGGGGAGTGTGACTCTGTTGATTCTCCTTGATCTCTCAGCGGCTTTCGATACCATCGACCATGGTATCCTTCTGGCACGACTGGCTGAGTTGGGAGTGGGAGGCACTGCATTGCAGTGGTTCCGCTCCTACTTGGTGGGTCGGCTCCAGAAGGTGGTGCTTGCGGAACATTGCTCGGCCCCGTGGATTCTCCAGTATGGGGTTCCGCAGGGGTCAGTTTTGTCCCCCATGCTGTTCAATATCTACATGAAACCGTTGAGTGCAGTCATCCGGAGTTTTGGAGTGCGTTGTCATCAGTATGCTGATGACACGCAGCTCTATTTCTCCTTTTCATCTTCATCAGGCGAGGCTGTGGATGTGCTGAACCAGTGCCTGGCTGCGACAATGGACTGGATGAGGGCTAATAAACTGAAACTCAATCCAGACAAGACTGAGACGCTGTTGGTGGGTGGTTCCGCTGACCGGATGGAGGGTGTTCAACCTGTTCTGGATGGGGTTGCACTCCCCTTGAAGGAGCGGGTTCGTAGCTTGGGGGTTCTCCTAGAACCATCTCTGTCACTTGAGGCGCAGGTGGCCTCAGTGGCACGGAGTGCCTTCTACCAACTTCGGTTGGTGGCCCAGCTACGTCCCTATCTGGACAGGGATAACCTGGCTTCAGTTGTCTATGCTCTGGTAACCTCCAAGTTAGATTACTGCAATGCACTCTACGTGGGGCTGCCTTTGAAGGTGGTTCGGAAGCTGCAGCTTGTGCAAAATGCAGCGGCCAGATTGATAACTGGAACCAGTAGGTTCGAACATATAAGACCTACTCTGGCCCGCTTGCATTGGCTGCCTGTATGTTTCCGAGCCCGGTTCAAGGTGCTGGTTTTAACCTATAAAGCCTTACACGGCTTGGGACCACAATACCTGATGGAACGCCTTTCCCGACATGAACCTACCCGAACACTACGTTCAACATCTAAGGCCCTCCTCCGAGTGCCTCCTCCGAGGGAAGCTCGGAGGTCGGCAACAAGAGAGAGGGCCTTCTCTGTGGTGGCTCCCCAATTGTGGAACGATCTCCCTGTCGAGGCCCGCCTGGCGCCAACATTGTTATCTTTTCGGCGCCAGGTCAAGACTTTCCTCTTCTCTCAGGCATTTGGCAATATCTGAGGAGCCTGGGTCTGTTTTGTTTTGTTTTTGTAGGTTTTTTTTTTTTTGTTTTGTTTTTTTTTTTTTTTTTTTTGAAGTGTTGAAGTGGTTTTTAAATGTACAGATTGTGTGTATGTTGTATGTTTTTGCTGTTTTAATTTTTGTATATTGTTTTTAATTGTTTTTAATCCTATGTAAACCGCCCAGAGAGCTTCGGCTATGGGGCGGTATACAAATGTAATAAATAAATAAATAAATAAATAAACGCATGCTCCGGATATCACTCGGCCACAAATTGCTTTAGAAAGAGGAGTGGAATGGCACAACAAGGAAGGACAGTGTGCTGGACGTCCCAGGGGGCAACAACCTCCTTCCAAAGGGACCCAGCCCGGTCATAAAAAATATGCTCAGCCAGGTCTGGTCTACGCATGCCGCAACATAGAACTCACGTCCCTCGGGATATGCGACCTGACATGCAAGCTTGGTTAGATTTTTGAGCAATTCAATGGCTGCATTTATGGGTGGCGGACATGTTCGGTTCTGGTGACAATCGGGCCACCGAGCAGGTCAGTAAGTCCCTGTCTCCGCATAACCCTCGTGCCATGAACTTAGTGAGGGCTGTTACTTTGCATTGCTTGAAACACTATATTCTTTTTCGGGCAAAGCATACACCTGGTTTGAATAACGATATAGCGGACGCTTTGTCTCTACATCAGGTACAGAGATTCCGGGAACTGGCTCCCTGGGCTCTCCCAAGGCTGGAGATCATGCCACCAGCTCTTTGGTTGATTGGAAGGAAGAGCTAGATCAGGCCATATGGCAGTCCTTGGCGCCTAGCACCAGGGCGGCCTATCAAAAGCAGGTAGGGATTTCCAAGCATTTTATTCAGCTAAATCACCTTCCGCTTCAGTGGTCCATACTGGTGGGGCATGCCCTCCAATATTGTGTTAGTGCCAGGAAACGTGGTCCTGCAGCATGCACGATATCACTTAAGCAGGCTGCTTTAGGATTTATCACAAAAGCACGAGACATGGCAGATTGCACATCTGATTTGGCATTGTAGGTCATGGAGTGGATGGGAGAAGGTAGCTCCACGCGTTCCGTATGCCAAGCGCCCAATGTCCCCGGATATTCCAATCAGCTAGCAGGTTCATTAGCCGATCCTTTGCCACTCACGATTCGAGTCGGTACTTTTCATGCTGCAGCACGGACTACGTTGGTGCATTCCGGATGCACCACTAGCATTCTCAGGGGAGATAGGTCTTCCAGCGCTTCCCAGTTTTCCATCCTGCGTCTAGACGCACGCAGGGTTCAGCTTCACCTCAGATAGTCCAAAACAGACCAGCTGGGTAAAGGACGTTGGGTTAGCCTTTTTTCCTGCCACCAACCCGGAACTATGCCCAGTACGAGCTTTGTCAGCTTTCATGGCCCTGCGAGGGTCCTCTGCAGGTTTTCTAATTTGCCACACGGACGCTTCCCCACTAACTGAGTACCATTTTGGGCAATCACAAGGAAGGCGCTCAATGCCTTAGGCTGGCCCTCAGCAACGTTCGGCACGCACTCCTTCCGCATTGGGGCAGCTCCCACCGCAGCTTTGCTTGGTTTCTTCTCTCCACAGATGCAGACGCTGGGCAGGGGGCGCTCTTCAGCTTTTAAGTCTTATGTAATGCAAATGGCTAAATAGGGACTAAGCTGCATGTGCTAACGTCTTCGTGTCTGTTTTAGATCTGCCAGTAGCTTCTACACCTATGTAGGTATCCATGTGGCCATAGCATGATCTTTCGGGCCAGCAAATGGGCATCCAGTTCCAGCTTTGGATCCCAGCTCAGTTGAGTCAGCACACTACCTCCGTTGGCTCGGGAAGCGTGGTATGCAGTGGGTGAATCTTGTACCCACCTTGCTGCAGCATCATTCCGCTTCGCACCTCCTGAAATTCTGCTTATCCACCTGGCATGGAATGATTTGGGCCTGCTGAACAGCAAAGCGCTTATATTGCAAGCCTTGATGGATTTCCAGCAATTGCGTCAGTTATGGCCAAGCATTAGGATCATATGGTCCTGCATTCTGCCACGCTTACATTGGAGAGTCAGTTGCGACCCTCTAGCCTGGGAAAGGGCCCAGAAACGGGTCAATACCAAGATTTTCCCTTGCTGCAGCAGCTGCTTGCTCCCCCCGCAAATCCTGCTTATTATTTAGGGGGAAATGCTTTGGGCCTGATAAAAGGCAAAGATCTTATTTGCAAGCTACAGCAGTTTTTTCAGCTACTACGCCAGCGTTGGCCCAGCTTAGGATCATTGGTCCTGCATTTTGCCCCAGCTGCATTGGAGAGTCAACACAGGCTCGCAAAAGGGTCAACACAGAGATCTTTTGGCTCAGCATGGGAACGTTGGCATACAAATATCAGCCGCTCTCGGAGGGAGCTGTATCGGCGCAACGGGGTTCACCGGTCACTGTTAGGAAATGACTTGTTTTATCTGATCTGCAAGCAGGCCTCTGTGAAGTAATGTGTCAAGGGGGAGGGGGAGGGGGAGACTAAGCTAAGTCTTGTCTCCCCCTGTGGCGGTAGGCACGGGCATTTTTATGCTTGATTAATGGTGAGCATTCACTGGCACTGTTCAGGTGATTGGTAAAGCCTGAGGGCCAACCACTGAGAGCCCTGCGGCATCAGTTGGGGGGATAGGGCTTACCTTTGAGGTTAACCCTTCTCATCTACTCGGAGCCATGCAGCACGAGGGGAGACGACACCGGAAGACCTCCCACCTCATATCGAGGAAGCTCGGGGGGCGGCGAAAGCGCAGGCGCCGCTTCTCGGGCTGTGAATGTCTCGCCCGATCCCCACAATGGCCTGGCTGGCCATGGCAATGCCCGCTTAGGTTCACCTCCCCCTTTTCTTGCTTAACTGCTGAATAAATAAAGTGGCCCATGTTTAATCCCAACTTTGGTGTCGACTCTTCATTTCTCATCTCTCGCTTCGCAACGCCTTTTATGCTTTTATTTTCCATCCAAATTACTTGATAATGCCAAATTTTACATCCCTTCCAGATTCCAGATTCCAGATACAAAATCCATTGGAGTGGAAGTATGTTTGTTCACATTGAATGATCTTTTTTTAATTGGGCCACTTCTACCGGCCTAAGGATAAGACAGGGCAGCTGGGGACCTATGGGCAATATCAAAGTCAACATAAGCACAATGGTATTGCACTAGAGGTCCCTTAAGTTGGTGCAACATTATGGACGTTAGTGCTTATGTTGACCTGGATACTGCCCTATGAGTTTAATGAACATCTGTAAAATAGGGAGCAGCAGGTCCAACTCCCTACACCTAGTCCTTCTAATGTGCTTCTACAACATACCTACACATAGGAACATGTGGAGCCCCTGGACACCCTTCTGAAAGGTATTTCTGCATAAAGTGAAACTAGTAGCAAATGTAGAACTCTCTCCTCTGAGAGAAGCCTAAAGGAATTTGGTAAGATGAATAACATTTCTCAGAGTGGTTTGCACAGAGTGGCGTTTTTGAGGGGGGCAGGGAGGGAAGGACAGCAAAAACTACATTAGACCCACTTAGTATTTTTAAAAATGTGGCACAAAAGTCTGACTTCATGCACGTACACATGCAGAATGTTGAAACTTTACTGTGGATATGCTATGAATAGTTTAAAGGAACGATAAGTATAAAAGGAGGTAAGAAGCAAACAACCAATATTGCAATATGCATTATATTGGGAAGATTTGCAGTGTTGGTTTCACCTTGTATTGCCTTTTGAATAACTTTACCAGTGTATTTACCCAGTATTGTGTCTATTAACACTATTAAATCAACTGGCACTTAATTTGAAATAATATTTCTCTGTTGACTTGGCTGATCAGAGTATTACAGTCAAAAGTTTTTGCTTAGCAGACCTTGATTATTTGATTCAGTCAACACAAGCAGCCATTACGCTAAAAATCTTTCCCAGATATGGCTTTAGTTCCAGTCCCTGAGATGGAATTTGCCAGTGTTAGACTAATGCATTTATCACAAACAAAGTGCAGGAACGACGAAGCTGGAAGCTTCGTCGTTCCTACAAATACAGTACTATGTCACTTGAAGATGCTAGGAAACACTTTGTCTGCTCTACTTAATGAACCACAGCAAGCGGTGCTTGGAGGCTAGTGGTATTGTGTGCGGTTTAGCGTCATTAAGTTTACTGAGATGAAGGTTACATTTATTTTTGTGGAAATGCAATAAAAATGCACTGTTTTGTGATTATAAAGTTTGTCACTGAAGAGATAGATGAAACCTTTTTATGTTTAAATATTAATATCTTAATACACATGCTATTCCTAAGTAAAACAGGGCAATTTAGAGATATACTGTTTGCAATTATGTGGGAAAGTGCCCCCTTCCTAAATTGTTACAAGTTAATGCTGCATAGAAAAGTGAAGTCAAATGATGACTTAATCACACAAGGAGACAAAGGCCAGATCTACAACAAGCAGGATATAGTGGTATGAAAGTGGTATGAACGTGGTATATAAAAGGCAGGAGCCACACTACTGCTTTATAGCAGTATTGAAGTACACTGACAACTGTTGGGGCCCACTGATAAATACTAGATACCACTATATCCTGCTTGGTGTGGCTCCTTCCTTTTTATATACCACTTTCATACTGCTTTCATACTGCTATATCCTGCTTGGTGCAGATCTGGCGAAAGGATGCAATCCTGTATTTCAGATGGACTGGGTGGCGGATCTTTAGATTATTGCATAAGTGCATCTTGAGATATGCCTCCACCAGGGAAAATAATTCAATGGCAAAACATCAGGAATACATAGTGGCGGAATGCCATGCTGCTGTCTCTCCATAGTTAGCATAAGTCTGTCAATGGAGGACTCAAAGTGGGGTGACAACAGGGGAGAAGTGGACATATAAATGCCACTCTTCTTTAGATTCCTTTGTGAACCCTGATACTGGTGTACCATGTTGACTGGAGAGGACCCATAGCTCAGTGGTAGAGCACATGCGTTGGCATCTCCAGTTTGGATTGGAAAGTTGACTGTCTGAAACTCTGGAGAGTCACAGCCAGTCAATGTCCAATGGCCTGGCTCACCATAAGGCAGATTGCTATGTTCCTATAAGTTAAAACTCTCTCACTGAATTCAATGAAGAGCAAGACTTCCACTGACCCCACCTCCTCCTCCTCCTCCTCCTCCTCCTCCCCCTCCTCCTCTCTATTATGTCATGGCACAGAAATTGGACCAAATCTTCACCTAATCACAGCAGCAGCAGCATATAAATCCCCAATGGGGCATCCATGATTCAGAACACAGGGCACAGGGCACAGGGTTATATCTTTGTAGCCTCATGTTACAAACACTTAGAGCACAAAGGGAAATGTTTGGTGATGGGAACTATGGAGAAAGGGCAGTTCATACACTCAGGCCTCAGAATACATATAGGAAGAGTACGTTCCTAACACTTGTGTCCTCATCCTTCTTACAGGTACTTGTTGTCAGCACACTGCTCCGTGATTGGTGGAAATCGGAGGTGTTGCTGTGGACACTGTTGAGGTTACTCTGTTTTCTACTTTTTGTTGTGCTCCTGTTTACTTCTCAGCTTTTGCGCTGCAAGTGCTTAAGATCCTGACTAAGTTTTGCCAACATGATATCAACGTAATTGGTCTGCCAGCTTCCATGGACCACCAGATTGCCCAGTGAATCACACAAGTTAAGTCCTTGATATTTGGAAAACTAGTGTAGCATAGTGGCTAAACAATTAAACTTTGTATCAGGAAGTCACTTGTTCCAATCTCAAATCTGCCATGAACTCAGAAGTTGGGTTAACCACTTTCTTTCAGCCTCAGCTTCCCGTCTGCAAAATGGGGATAATGATATTGGCCTGCCTTAGTTGCAAAACCCACAAATAAATTTATGTTAGTGACACAATGGTTAGTGACTCTGACAAAGGTGCCCCATCTCCTATGGGCATCTGCATTCCTCTAGATGTATATTAGAGGTCAACAACAGACAGCCGCTGAGACACATTGTACCTGAAAATGAATAATCTGGCTTCCTAGTTATTATTAACCCAGAAATGTGAATGACAGTGAGAATGAACATAGAACTTGCTAGCAGTTCATCATATGTGTATGGGGGGGGGGGGGGAGATGGGAAGTAGAGCTTTGGCCTACAAGAGACCCTGCAGTATAACTAGTTGCCAGTCATGGATTTACTGGAATGCAGCATACTGAATTTGACAAATGTTATTCCATCAAATATCCAAAATGTTGCCACTAAAAATGCATTTCTACAGGAGAAATATGCATCTCATTTCTAACAAAGGCTTTTTATTTTATTATGAAAAACAGTCCCCAAATGCGAATCACCATTCCAATTTCTTTCTTCCAGATGCCAGTGGCAAAGTCAAGTTATTCTAAGTTACTGAGATGGGAGTTCAACTATTTTTCACCCAAGCCCTTGGGGAGCTATAAATGCTTCTTGATCAATGAGCAAGTCTATTGAATCAGCATGATACTCTGCAAAGTAAATATACTTCTGGGTTATCAGCAGCATTTGCAGGCAGCTCATCCTTTGTAGATCTCCTGCAGTCTCACATAGGGAGTGACAGAAAAGATCCCTTCAGCATATTGCATGAAAATGACCAGGCAATTATTTAGAACTACCCTCTGGACTGAATGATTCTAATCAAACAAGAACAATTCAGTACCATTAGAGTTACAGCAAAAAACAATTCTGTTCCTTCGGATTTTGGTAGTCATCCTGAATCCTGTATGTTCAAATGCATCCAGTAAGTTCACCAATAATTAACCACTTTTCTTTAGTCCACTAGTTAAAAGTTACACAGCATCAAGGAAATATATATATATATATATATATATATATATATATATATATATTACCACAAGTAGAAACATAGAGATGTAGGAGATTTTGGAAAGGACCTGAGTACAATTGTCACTCAGTTCATCTAAAGCAAATTTGAGGCATTTTTTTTTAAAAAAATACTTTACTACCAGAATTACTTTACTACCAGAAAGTAAAGTTACATAGCATGATTTACTTTACTACCAGAAAGAAAGGTGAATCCCATGCATAAAGCTACCCTGCGGAAGTTCACCCAGTAACGAAGACGAACCAGGGGAAATGTACATATCTGAAATATGTGTGTTGAAAAAGCTATATACTAATGATGATTTGTTACAACAGAGGCTGTAACAAGGTATAAAACCACAGAAATTCAACAATAGAGACTATAACAAGGTATAAAACCACAGAAAAATACAATAGAGGCTGTAACAAGATATAAAGCCACAGAAATTCAACACACACAATTAGGGTGAAATATAGAAGTCATACATCCATAGTTCTCCATGTTTGTCAATCTAGGTTCAAAAAGGTCATGACTGTGACAAATTCACTATTATGGACATAACACACACACCCATCTTAATTCTTCTGTTTTGTTGCTTCTTAGTTATGCAATGACATCTTGTCATGAGAATTCAGCATAATGATATTTTTCTCATCAAGATCGGTTTACTCAAAATGTTTATACAGACTTAGACTGTTACTGAGTTTTGCCTTCAGTGACTTGGAAAGAGAATTTGGTGGATCCTCCTTAGGCAAAACAGTTATAGATTGACCAGCTCAATAGACCAGTGAAATTTTCCAGAGGGGTTCCCACTACAGACCTAAGGTCTTACCTAAATTTTATATTTAAGTATGAATTCTACATGATCCGTCCCTGAGCAAAATAGACTGGTTTAGAGATATATTATTGCAAACAGGTAAGAAAGTTCCAATCTCATGATGAAATGTTCTATACATGTTCAGGTTACTTAGAAGCACCCTTTTATGATTTCTGTCATTGAGCCCAAATGGCATGTATGCAGCAGTGTACTGTACGTGGCTCACCTCTTATGGTGAGGGTCTGCTCTGTTGTCCATACAGTGTTCTGGAAGTGATAAGTGTATTTTGGAAAAATAGGAAGCTGCCACATACCAAATCAGAACATTGGTGCATCTAACACAATGCTGTCTACACTGTGCCTAGCAACATACAAAGAATCTGCTCATCTTCATACAAAGCCTGTGTGTTATTGATGAGGCACAGTCCCACCTGATGTGTTTTGCCATAACATTTGACCCATGGTTTAAAGAGTTTAGGCCAGCCTTCCCCAATCTGCTGCCCTCCAGATGTGTTGGACTGCAACTCCCATCATTTCCATTGGAAATGGTTAATGGCAGTCCAACACATCTGGAGAGGACTAGGCTGGGGAAGGGTGTTTTATGCTCTACAGCAAAGTTGGCACCATCTAGCACTATGAGCTTTCATAATGATGGTGCCCATGTGCCCAGGCATGGCTGAGACATTGACCTGGCATAAACCAAAGTTGGATGTAACATGAATGTGTCACATCTCTCCCTCCCTCCCTCTATCTTACCAATCTTTTGAAAGATAATTTTCTAAATTACAGAGCTTAAATGGGATACCTACAATCAACCAACTGTGCCTGAAGGAATTATTTCTTACAACCCATGTCCTGAAGACCTGTTTAACTTCCTGCAGGAATGGATATCAACAGCCCAAAGGATTCACTCACATCATCCAGAATTTAGTCACACTTTTTGGACAAGAAACAAGCTTTGTATTTTTAGCAAATCCAGATGACACTAGCAATTTATCCATGCACCATGATGCAGTAGAAGGCAACTGCCTGGTTTCCCCTTAGTTGAGTAGGTTTTCACAATTCAGTCTACTTTGTATTTGCTTCAGTCTGTTGCCACTCCGGGACAAAACAATTGAAGATTTAATTTCAAACTCCTGTAACAAAAGAAGCTAGGGCAGGAAGTCCAAGTGTCAGAGTGTACTATCACTGTTTGCACTGTTTATTTCAACTGGGCTGTCTAAATAAAAGATAATTAACATGGTTTCCAGGTTTCTGAAGCCTGATGTCCGGATACCTGGATTGTATATGAATAGCTGATTTTGTCAGGAGCAGCTCCTCCTGTCTTCTAAGTGAACGAAGCAAGCTCCCAATAATAAGCAAAGATCAATCATGCAGAAGTAAAAGAGAAATAAAACTTTAAAAACAAATGTAGTGATGGGAAAAAGGAGCACAAATAAATAAATAAATAAATAGTAAAGGCAGTAAAACTGAAATTTCTACTGTGTCTGCCACAAAGCAGTTTTCACATTAATGACTCCTGAAAGGACATTTCCTGATGCTCAGACTTGCCATAAAATGCTACTAAAATTCCCGAAAAGGGTAGAAAATTCTGTGGCTACTCAGCAAAAAGTCTGGTATTAAAAAAGTGCAAGTTCCTCTTCCACAGGCAAATGCTGCCATCTTCTGGACAATCAAGTATTGCGTTGGCCAGCCAGACCTAATGCCTCGGTGGTGGGTTCCTGCCATCGTTCCCACCATAAATCCTATGCAGCCATTCTTCAGGGGAAAGGAGGACTTCGGCCATGGCCATACGAGGTCGCTTTGGTGCCTCGTTCTCCGACATCCCGCAATTGCGCTTCTCCAGGGCAATACCCATGGAAAGGAGCACATATGTGGGGGTTTAAAGCTCGTTGTGCCACTGCCACTAGTGTCCTGTTCCTCAACCCCCCTGTTGTTTTCTTCCTCCTCCTCCTCCTCCTCCTCCTCCTCCTCCTCCTCCCCACGGCCAAAAAGAAAGGGGTCCTGGAGGAGGAAGTCGGTTCTTCCTTCTTCTTTTTTTACTTTTCAGTTTTAATGAGCAGAGGCGGCCCGGTGGCCGTTCGGTCCACTGCGCTGTCACACACCAGCCCCCGTTCTTCCATCCCCCCATTGTCTCCCCCTCCCCCCTCCCAGCACCTGGAGAGAAAAAGTCGGCTCTTCACACTTTTTTAAAGATAAACTCTCTTCTTCTTTTTTTTAATGCGCCCAGCTTCAGATCCTTTATTTTTTTTTACTTTTTATTTAATAGCGCTGCTCGCTGGATCACCCCTCCCCATCCCTGCTAACTGCGACTAATCAGTGGTTGCTGTTGGCAAGGCCACGCCTCTGCCATAACAGTGGAACAAGGTGACAGATGGCAAATGCACATCTGTGTGTTGCTGGGAGGAAAAAGTTGGGGTAAATACCCGACTTCTTTAAAGCGGCGCTTCGGGGGAATGCCTTGGGCAGGCTCTGCAATAGCAGCTGCATCATATAAATGTCCTGCTATCACTGCGGATCCATCCCGGGGCAAACCCCTCATCAAGACAAGCCCTTAGTCTAAGCTGACCAGATAAAATCCAGGTTAGGGCTCATGTAACTTTAACAGTTGTAGCGAAAAGGGAATTTCAGCCAGTGTCATTTGAATGCAATTAGTTCCTGGTGAAATCCCCTCTTCATCACAACCGTTAAAGTTGCAAGGGCCTTGCCTTCTTTTGTATATGGTCACTCTAGTATAGTGCATGCACCTTTAACAGTTGTGATGAAGAGGGAATTTCACCAGGAACTAATTGCATACAAATGACACTGGCTGAAATTCCCTTTTCGCTACAACTGTTAAAGTTACATGAGCCCTAACCTGGATTTTATCTGGTCACCCTACCTTAGTCATACTTTAGTCATACTTTAATCCAGACTTAGTCATCACCATACTTACACTAGGTCCATTGAAGTCACTGGGACTTAAATTAAGCAAGACTAAATTTCAATGGGTCTACTCTAAGAATGACTAAATTGGGATCCAGCCCATTAGGATATTTTAAAATACCAAATTTCATTTGCCTAGAAACAAACAAACAAACTAAACCTCCATGGGTGAAAGCCTTCTTAGACTCATACAGGTGGCTGCTTGCACGTCCTTTGTTGTGCCAATTCATAGCTCCTCCTAGCTTTGATGTCCAATTTATAGCTCCTCCCACTGCATCCAAAACTACTGCCACAATTAGTGGCTGTAAATCTGGCAACAATATTATAGCACTGATGTCTGTGGAACTGAAAGCCAACAGGCATGTTGAACCAGAGACTGTTTTTTCTTCTTCTAATTCTGGACCCCCTAAGCATAATATACACAATGGCTCAATTCAGACGACACGATAGTCAATGTTGGGGTAATAACCAACTTTACAGTTGTTCATCTAGGGGGTACTCCCCACACAACATGGTAATAAAAAATCAACTGTGGTGTGGATTAGGATCAGCACTGAGTTGACTATGACAGCATTTGGATAACGCGATAGTCAAAACAACTGACGATTGTTTTCCCCACACCAGTTGTTTATTGTGTTGTCCGAACTGAGCCAATGTGTCTCAACTGGTGTGAACTATAACTTTTTTAAAAAAAAAATAATAATTAATGCATGTTTTAATTATTTTTAATATTTTTAAAAAACCCTCTAATGGGCAGTTGATTTCACTGACAGGAATTAATAATACATGTTGAAATATGCAACAAAGGCTTCAGCTGAAAAAAAAACTGTGTCGCTTTGTTACAAATCTTCAGCCCATGCAGAAATAAATATCGGGGGAGGCAGGGGCGGTGAATGTTACTTTCAGACACAGCACGGCTTTAGTTCACTTCACTTTCAAGGAGAAAGTGGGACATGAAGCTGTTCCTCTAGCCCCTAATTATACATGGCTCTTGGATCGTTTCTTTTTTCTTCAAAGAACACAATGGGACTATGTTCATTGGATTTTCTGCTGTAAATATATTTTTGTTCTAAAACAATGGCAACTGACAATCAGTATGGAAATGCCATGTTTTGCTCTCCTCTCCCACAAAGGATAGCACCCACTGACCCACTAGGAATGCATCTTTTCAGGTAAACTATGTTTAGAAAGGCATACTTTGAGATAAATATATATTTAGAAATGAGATAAAATGAGGGTGTCCTATGCTTAAAGGCAGCCTCAAAAATCATTTTAAATAAAGATGTCAATAAAGAGAAATGTGTATTTTAAAAGAAAATAAATTCAAAATGTATATTTAAAGGCAAGTTTTGTGTTTTTTTAAAGTACAAAAAAAAAGCAACCCACAGTTTAATATGAAAATGGGATGAGTGAACACATTAATGAGCAAATGTATGCAAAAGGGACATGGACCAGAAAATAAGCTGATCCATGCAAACCTACAGCACACCATGTGCCTCAGCCACCACTGAGAAAGACATTCCAGTCATGGCAAGACTTCTTCACCACACCCACATAAAGGCAAGTATCGTTTTCAGTCCTTCCTCAACCTGCAAACTGCCATGGGTTAAAATGATAATTTTACAATGAGCACAGTGGATATTTGGAATTAGCAACTGATCAATTCACTCAAGGATATGGGGCATTATTTTCTATTAGGAGTGTGCTTCCAATTTGGCTGAATCCCAAATCCTGAATTGATATGGAGAGATTTGGGAGGTTTCTGATTCTGAATTGAAGCAAGCTCCTCTGAAGGGGAAGGGAACTGAATCTGAACACTCTTGAAGCTTCAGGATTTAGGGGGACAGAGAGACGCAGAGGGTGTGCCTTCAAAAATTATACTTTTCTCCCAAGTACCCCATATAAGGAAAAATACCATTGTTGAGAGAAGGAGATGGAGAAGAATGGGTGTAGTTTTGTCACAAGCAGCTGTAGCTTCTAATCACAGTGAATGGTTTTACCAGAGCTTTCCAATCCCAGTGCTTTGGGGAATGGATGTTGAGTTAATATATTGAGGGACTGATAGTTCTCTCTCCCAGGAGTAGGAATATTAAAGGAGTTTGAGTGGAATCTGTTGGACTTGGAAGAGTATAGTATTGGGTGCTTGCTTGGAAAATACTGGATGCTCAAATCCTTCTGCCTCTATCATTACATGCTCCACATCCATCATCCACCACTGCCTATTGCACTTCCCCTGAGTTTGGTGCCAAGTGAGCAGAAAATAAAATTCAACATAACATCTGAGTCCCAGTACATATCATTCTGATATTTTGCAAGTTTCATGCCTAGCGATAACTCAATGACTTATATGACTTCCACACAAATTGGGAGGAGGGGACCAGGAAGGGACTCACTAATCACTCAAAATCCAAAATCTACAAAACGTGCTGCACCTATCCTTCTGAAATGTTGCAGGTTTCTTACTAAGGCCATCTTTATGCTGTATGTCATTTTCAGAGCAATTGCCCATAAAAAACCATGGGGACTGAGGTAAGCATATCCCTTTCTAGAACCCCCCAAACTGTAAAGGCTGCTCTTGTACAAAACCCCCTGAACCTATTCATCTGAATCCTGGCCAGCCTGATCCCCTCAGAAGTGGCAACTGTACCTGGAAATTGTTCTCCAATTCTGCCACTTCTGCTAGTTATTGGTAATTCTGCTTTAAAAAATAAATCAAAATTTAGGTGTGTAGCACAAAATCCACTGCACCCATTTGTCATCAGGAGCAACTATGTCTGCCAATGTCTGACAAATAGGAAAAAAATTACAGCATTTATAGTTGATTCCCAATGATAACATTTCGGAGACTTGAAGTATTGATTTTAAGAAGTTGAATGTGATACATAGGCAGGATCTACACTACTGTTTTATAATAGTTTTTAACAGTATTGACAACTGTTGGGGCCCATGACACATTCCATATGCCATTTTCAAACTACTTTCAAAGTGTTATACCCTGCTTGGTATAGAGCAGGTCATAATTCAAATTCAGACATTAAAAAAAAAAAAGCTTTGCTAAAAACAACTGATCAGTGTCTACAGTGCTGCAAATTAAATGTTGGCTGTATTTTTCTCTTCCCTAAATTATATTTTCTCTTCCCAGGACTTTATTTTACTGACAGGCATCCTATGCACAGTGGGAGGTGCAGCAGAGTTTATTCTTGCCTCCGCTGTGCCTCCTGCTCTGTAATTTAGCTAAGACGTTTTCACCCATGTAGCTGAAGCATCAGGGAGGAAGAGGGACAGAGGCTGGGGATGGTTCATATTCGTTCTTCCTCATTCCTCTCCCCTCCCTGCCCATGGGAACACCCCCTTCTCTCCTCCGTGAGCTTGCATTTCCAAGCTTGTAGAGGCAGCTGGCACAATCCTCTCCATGCCGGCTGCAAGGGGAGCGGCAGGGAGCCGGACTCCTGGATCTGAGGTCAGAGGGCTGCCTCCAGCATTGGAGACAGAAATCTGAAAAATCCTATGACCTCCCAGACACTGTCTAGAGGCCATAGGATTGCTCCTTTAATGCCTTCTGAAAATATGTATGATAGAACATATAGGGCTGTCCTAAAGCATTTTGCTCCCTCAGTCAGAGCACTCATTTGAGCCCCACCCTAAGTCAAGGTGTATAGTTCCCAAGGCCATCTCACAAGTACCTCTCCCCCTTTCTGCTGCTAAAAACAAAATGATAATAAATTAAATAACCAACAATTTGCTGCCTTTCATGATGCCTCATTCTGCCTAATGATAGGACCTGCCTTGGGAATGTAGGTAGCATCACAGCATCCCCAAACGGATTGAATTGTGTTGATATATTCAGTTTACCTGATGGGATTTAACAGACCTTATTTTAAAGCACCTCAAGAATGAGTTGCAGCCAGTGATCATTATTTTATACCACATTTCCTGTTTCAGCTTTACCCCTAGGTTAATAATAATATTTATTTATAACCCGCCTTTCCCTTCGGATCGAGGCGGGGAACAACAACAATATAAAACACAAGAATCACAAACAGTTAACAATTTTAAAAACAAGAAAAAATACATCATTAAAACATCTTAAAATTTATCCGGATAGGCCTGCCGGAAGAGAGCAGTCTTCATGACTCTCTTAAATTCATGAAGACTGCTAATTTGTCTAATCTCCTCCGGCAGACCATTCCATAATCTGGGAGCGATGGAAGAGAAGGGACCTTATCCCATTTCGTCTTTGCAACAACCCTATGAGGTAGGTTAGACTAAGAGTGACTACCCCAAGGTCACCCAGAGAGCACCATGGGTAGTAGAGGTTTGAACTCCAATGCCCTATTTGCTATGCCTCGCAGGATCTGTTTTCGACAAAAAGAAAAACAGCAACAACTCCCTACAGTTATTGCTTGGCGATACCAGAATACAATTTCCTCCTTTGTTATAAACTATAATTGGACCTATATTGATATCTTCAGTTGTAAGGATACGGAAAATTGTTATTAGCTTCAATAATATTTGTGAGTGATCTGCCGTCTTAACACCATGAAGGACATTTGAGGGCCATGAAGTGGAAGGTAAATAATTTCAATGTTGTTCCCAGATAGAAAATCAAAATGTTCCCCTGGCTAAAAGGATTATATCTGGGAATGTTTCCCGAGGACAAAATTAGGACTGCATATTCATTTATCAGCCGGAAGATTCTCTATAAAGTGCACTTCGGCTCTATGGGTGGTAAGAAATGCAATTAATTAATTCTGAACATTAGGAGAAATCTGCTTTCTATTCAACACTTTTCTGGTGCACAGTTCAAGCTTGCGTTGGTTTTTTGTTTTTGAAACACATATTACTGGTGTGTGTGTGTGTGTGTGTGTGTGTATGTATATATAACAAATGCAAAGCAATTAGTAAATAAAAAAAAACATTAAATAAACGTTGTACCGAATGGAAAACAATTCTGTCGCCAAATTGGCTACACTTTAGACAAAGATAAGGTTTTTTTGGGGGGGGGAGGGGGTGCTTCTGATTCTATAACCCAGCAGTAGTGGGAACCCTGCTGATTTTCATTTAAATATTTTTCTGCCTGTCATTGTCCTAGCGGTAATGAGGAAGAAAATATGTTCTTCTAATAATTGCTTGTATGATTTATGAAATATTTATTCCAGCGCTTCATCTCCCTTTCTCTCTGCTCTCCACTTGTCTTGTCAATACCCAGGACAAGATCCAGGACAACAACGCCATCCTCCATAAATTTAATTCCACTGTATACAATGCGGCTTACTCCCTTGTATGGGATTTTTTTGGATGACAGCCTTACCAAGAAACTTTTGGCTCATCTTATATTCAATGTCATGTTTAACACTACCATTGGAACCAATGGAACATAATACTAGTGTTTCACTTTGGTTAGATTGAACCCTTAGATCGCGGAACGGGACTATAACAGTTCTGGTGCCTGGATTACCACCTTCATGTGTTGGATGGCACTGGGGTGGGGTGGGGGCAGCCCTGATGACAGCAGATCCCTGGCTGAAGCACCAGCTGATTTGCTGATGTAGAGTGAACTTCACCAGCTTCTCAAGGGAATGAGCCCACAGCTGGCTTCATGTGCATTGCCTTCCCCATTTGTGTAGGACACGAAGCAGGTGATGCACCTAGTCTGCTTCTCCCACTCCCAATTGGATATAATAAGGGTATTCCTCTCCCCTCCTCCCCCTTTCCCAGCCACTAGTGGCCGCCAGGGAAAGGAGGAGGACTTGCAAAGAGGAGTGCCCACAGAAGGGCCCCATGCTCTGCCAGCTAGAAATCTCCATCAATACCCCCAGAGTGTAGGTCCACAGGCAAATACTTTTTTTGTCTGTGTAGTGCTCATTATATTAGTTTAAATGAAATGTAACAACAGCAATAAGCATATCAAAAACTGATATGGGGATATTTTTTTAAAAAAGTTTTAATTGTATTATTAATTGGCAGAAAAGGCTGAAGTAACATTGCTATAGAAACCTCCAAATCTGTCATTGATAATGAGATGTTGGGAAATAATTCTGTTAAATTAACCAATCTTGTGAGAAGCTGACAATGTAGACTTGTCAGTGTTGTTTTTTTAAATCTAACTGCAGTAATGCTATTCAGTTTTGGGATATGTATTCTGGGCAAATTGATAATGTAGATCAGTGTTTCCCACATTTGTAATAGCTCGGGCTCATTTCACTCTTATATAGGGTGACCAGATAAAATCCAGGTCAGGGCTCATGTAACTTTAACAGTTGTAGAGAAAAAGGAATTTCAGCCAGTGCATTTGTATGCAATTAGTTCCTGGTGAAATCCCCTCTTCATCACAACAGTTAAAGTTGCAGGGGCCCTGCCTTCTTTTGTATATGGTCACTCTAGTATAGTGCTTGCAACTTTAACTGATGTGATGAAGAGGGAACTAATTGCAAACAAATGACACTGGCTGAAATTCCCTTTTCTCTACAACTGTTAAAGTTACATGAGCCCTGACATGGATTTTATCTGGTCAGCCTACTCTTATATCTCAAAAGATTTACTTTTAAATCATGCAACTGTAAAAACTGCCCACGCTAAATGGAGCCTGCCTTCTGTGTTTCTGCTTCTGTGTTACACATGAGTGGAAGGGGGCAAGTCCACTGGCCAATCTACACATTACCATTTTATCTTGGTACTCTATTGTCTGGTTCACATATGTGGCACATGACACACTCTCCAACCTGTTGTTCTGATGCTATTTCTCCCTCAATATTCTGTGGTTGTTGGTTTTTGCGGAGCGCAGGATGAAATAAAGAGACGAGACAACTGCTTGGAATTTAAACATGGGCCACATTTTATTCAACAAGATCTGCAGACAGGGTAACACCTGAGTGGGCATCTACATCATGGCTTCATCCAGAGCCATCCCTGGGTTGGACGAGCCATTCTATCCCATGTGGTGGCGTTTGCCATCTCGCCACCCCATGGGCTCTCCCTTTGAGTAGGGAGACCTCCCTGCGTCACCACCCTCGTGCCACACGGCTCCGAGCAGGTGAGACAGGTTAGCCTCAGAGGTAAGCCTTAACCTCCCAGCTGGTGCCACACGGCTCCCAACCTTGGGCTTCAGACTCTACCTCTCACCAAAACGGTGCCTGAGAATGCTCACCGATATCCCTCCCCCTCTAGATGCCCGCGCCTAACCACCACAAGGGGTGACAAGCGTCAGCTTAGTCGCTCCCCCCCATGATACTAACAATTACAGTCCTCAAACCCCTCTGCAGATCTGCAAGAAAAATGTCATTTCACTGTCAGACAAGTGGACCCCATCCTGCCTAAACAGCTCCCTCCTGGCTTTAGATATATCCGGGTGCCGAAGGCTAAGATCACCATGTTTAACCAGATCTTTATAGATCTCCGTATTCACTCTCCTCTGAGCCCGTTCCATAGCCTGGACCTCACACCCCGCTCCCCAAGTGAATCTTGGGAGCATACAGGACCAGATGATCCTGACACTATGCCACCGCATCCGCAGGCTCTCCAAGTTGGCTTTTATTTGCCAAATCAGGGCCTTGCCCTTCATCTTCCCCAGATCATTGCCACCCAAATGAATGAGCAATATCTGTGGCCAATCTGTCCCCGGATGTCGGTGCAATAACATAGGAATGAGGCTCTCCCACCTCATTCCGCGGTTTCCAAGCCACTGAATCTGTGCATATTGACTCAGCCCCAGCTGTAATCCATGACTCGACTTGGCTGCATGTCTGCTGGCCCAGAAAACCATGCTATGGCCGCAGATGCTCACTTTCAATGGGGTGAAGCCCGTCCGGAGATCTACGGATCAAACACGACAACATTAGACTTCAGCCGCCTCCCACCTTCCGCGAGGCAGCGGCCTCACGTATGTCCTGAAGGCCCCGGAGTGCCATCTTCCCACATTCTGAATTCGACGTGGAGAAAAACCCAATGAAGCTGCCGTGGATGCAGCCCCAATACGGAACGAATGCGTTCCAAACTGTAGGTTCTGTAAACCCAAGCTAGAAAGCGCCCTCTTAATTGTACACCAGAACTGGTACTTCGTCAACTGAGAGGCGTCCTGATGGCGAAACAAAACGCCTGGGCCTTCACCGCGTAAATTCACATACTCTCTCAATGCCCGCACCAGGCATAACTCCGGGTTTGTCGCGACAAACAACCAGATCTTGGTGCCCTTCACCCGCTGATCCATCTTGGATCGCCATAGCCCTATATGTGCTACCCCATCCCTGATCAGCAGATCAGCGAATTGAAGTGCCCTACCTGAACTGTCCCCTTTTGACCCCGCTACGAGCTCCGATATCCAAAAAGCGCCAAAGAATGCAGTTAATGATGCAGCATGGAACAATGCCGCCTCGTAGCTAGAATAGCATAATGTCGGCCATGTAGCCCTCAAACCCAGCAGAATCTCTGCCGATAAAGGAAGTCGCTTATCTGGAGCCCAGGGGGACAGCCGTGTCCAACCCCGTAACGCGCGTCTCACCCTAAAGTCTTCTGTATTGTCTCTAACCCCTTTTATCTTGGACAAGAAGGCCAACGCTGCCAACTTTCCACCGATTGTATGGGCTGATAGGCCACACCGGCGGGAGTAAACGCAAAATTGCAGACTGTGTTCCACCGGGATGGGCCACTCTAACTGCAATTGAGCCGATATGCGGAAATCAAGAAATTCCCTACCTGCCCTTTGGTATGCAGCCCTGGTGCTAGGCGCCACTGACTGCCACATAGCCTGCTCTATGTCGTCCCTCCAATCATTTTAGTTTTCATGCGCTATTGATTTATGTGTATTCCGACCTAGCGGTATTATGATTCTTACCAGTGGGAGTGGCTTCAGTGTTGTAGAACCTGTTTTTCAACATTTCCCCCCACCGTCTTCTTTGATCTCAGGTGGGGGAAGGCATTACAGGTAAAGAATCTCTGGTTTGTTCTCCATTTCCTCTCCTTCTACAATGGGGGGGGGGGTAGCCTTAATTTTTTTAAAAAAAATATGGCAGCTATCTTGTGCATACCCACACAGCTGTGAAGCTTTGAATAACTACAGAATCTTTCTTTTAAAACCTGCATTCCTGCACAGCTGTGTAAGTGTGCAGAGGTTGCCCAGACTTTTTTTTAAAAAAAACCTTAAGTGGGTAGCATGACCTCTTACAATTGCAGCACTATATTATGGCTGGTGGTATGTGCTTGTGATGTAAATACAAATGATACAGCAGGCATGGCTTTTCAACCTCCTCCGACTTCTCACACAATTACAACACCATGCATTGGTATGTGGCACTTGATGGAATTATAAACACATCAGGTGTTTCATTTTATTCATTAAGGTGTGCCTACACAAAGCAGCATTTGCTACTGGCACAGTGATGCCAAAGAAACTAAAGGGGCTCCAGTGGAGTTCTCCAAAGAGTCCAAAGATTGCAGAGATACAAACTTTGGAGACTCTTTGGAGAATGGTAATTATAGTTTGATCTTGTATTGGGAATGACTGGATGACCCAATACCACCCAGTACAGAGACCCAACAGAATTTCCCAATCCCAGAAGAGGCTAATTACAAGCAGGTGTAAAGAAAGAGCAGTAGATTGTGAAGATATAGTGAGAAGACTTCTCCGTGGGCTCTTTGGGGTCCCAGGAGCAGGGCAGGTACCAGGTTGGACAGGGTCTTCACTGCACATCAGGGGTCCTTGGTGGTGGCCATCCCTTGCTTATCATGGTGGCAGCAGAAAGTGTTGCTGTTCTGATACACATCCTTTAAATTAAAATAAAGGTTGCTAGGTCCCAATGGCAATTTGCAGGATGAAGTGGCATTGAAAGCAATACCTGCCGAGTAATACCCAGGGTTGGTGGCAGGTTATGCAGGAGGCTCTCCTGAGGGCTTGGGCTGTCAGCAACTCCTCATCAGTGGTGCTGACCCCTGATGCTGGGCCTGTCCAAGACCTTTCATTAATTTATATGAATTTCCAATGGAGTCCTATACTCAGACATAATTCCTCTTGAATTCAATTTGGCTTATTCCCAGGGGGTTTAGAATTGCAGCCTTAATTATTATGGCACAGTAGCCATTTACTCATGGCACACAGTTTGGAATTACAATGATGATAATAAAGATCAGTTTATATTACACTGTGTGAATATGTCATATTCCTGTTTTTAAAGCCTTCCTGTCTTTTTTCACATAATTATAAATTATAATATAATTCATTAAACAAAAAACCTACGGTTTACAAAAAACAATGTTAAGGCTCTACAGTTTCCAGCTAAGAACCAAAAAGCAGGGAAATTGAGAGTTCAGGTTCCCAAGCCTTAACACCACATCCTCCCTAAGGAGGCAGAAAGTGCAAGTGAGATTCTCATTCTCCCAAAGCAGATACACCATGAGGACAGGATGGAGAATATGATATGCTGAGGTGATTGTGGGGTTGTGGAAAACTCCTGACAAACAACTTAGGACCACCTACTTCTCTTTTTTTGTTTAAAACAGCCCTTTCCCAACCTGTTGCCCTCCAAAGGTGTTGGACTACAACTCCCATCATTGCAAGTCAGTATGTCCCATTGTAGGATTATTATTCTGCTGAAAAAAAGTAAATCTTTACCCCCTCCACAGTCCACCCCCCACCTCCGAGGCTCCAATTTTTAAAATGCTGCAATCATCTGCATGCTTACCTGGGAGTAAGACCCATTGCATTCAATGCAGCTTACTTCTGAGTAGATTGTTAGCACTGTTAAAGGAATCCATGAGGCAGGCAGTGGATTACTTTTGAATAGACTGCTAGCACTGTTAAGGGAATCCACACACACACACACACAAAGGAAGCAAGGAAGTTTTTAATTGTAGGAGTATTGTTGTGCTGGAATGAAAAGGAAATCTTTATTTCCAGGTTTCCCCCTCCACCCCAGGCTCCAATTTTAAAAATGCTGCAATTGTTTACATACTTACCTGGGAGTAAGACTCATTACATTCAATGGAACTTCTCAGTAGACTGTCAGCACTGTTAAGGGAATCCAGGAGGCAGTCAGTCACTCCCCCTGGCCTCTCAACATTCTAATCCAGTTGGAGGGGGGAGGGAGGGAGAGAGAGAGAGAGAGAGAGAGAGAGAGGGAACTCTGAGGGAACTCCATTGGTTACAATGAGAGCTCATACATAAATCATATTTTAAAAGAAACTAAAAGGAATTTTAAGAAGACCTATTCCATCAACTCTAAAGTAAAAGGAAGAGGACATTGTTGGAATTTTAATTACTTAATCTGACAATTCATATGGAGAGATGGGCACAAATGGTCACCAATACAAAACGCAGCTACCAAAGTTAGTCTGAGAGGTTTCCCCCCTTTTGACTTTAAACTGCCCTCCTTCCCTCAATCTTTCACCAATCTTCTTGAAATTTTCAGGTTATGTAAAATCAACATATCTTTCTGGCACATGAAAATTTCAGGAAGACAGATGAAATTTTTTCATTTTTATGAATGTTAGAATCACCTCCCCCCCCCAATTACCCCTTTAACATTGTGGAATGTGTTTTCTACTGAATGTGCCTAACAAAGGAGGCACTAATGTGCCTCCTTTAATACTATGCAATAAAATATAATAACACAAGTTTCAGGCAATTTAGTTTTTCAAATTATAAGTGATTTGTGGTGCTCCTTTTACTCCCCTCCCCTGGTAAGACATAGGAATCTACTTTTTCCAAAGTCTCCTCTGGCAACACATTTCTTGGTGTTAAAGCCAGCCAAATTCAGATGAAAATCCATTCCCAGAGGTAAACAGAATGCCTCCTTATCAAAAATGTCAATTCATGCATGCATCTGTTCCATTCATCGTATTCATGAGGTTGAGGTGGGCTGGGCAAACAATCTAAATAAACAATGGCAATATTCATCTGTTGTATGTCCAGGTATGCCCAAAGGGTTATGCTCTGCCAGGCACAGACTGCAGAAGCTATTCAAAGATGGGAAATTAAGACTAAATCCTCAGAAGGAAAAGTATGCAGGAAACGGGAGTGACACTTGCCAAGCCTGTCATCCTAAATTTCTCCACTGGTATTCTCTAGGGATAGTCAGAGTTTTATAAGATATGAGCCCTGAATGACACCACACGATTTGACCCTTTCAGCTAATTTCCCTCTCCAAGACCACTTCTTATCTTGCTTTGACATGAATGGCCAGTGACACCTGTTTCAAAGATGGTGGCACCATCATCAATATGTTTGCCATCTTGGCTTACTTCAGTATGCAAAATAAAGTTATTGGATATGGCCAGAGACTTTCATGATGACAGAAATGTACATGCCCAACACCTTTTAGTACTTCCTTCATCTCATTGACATATGATGGAAGCTGTGGGCTACCCTTGTTAAGCAGCATATGCTGACTTTAACTAATTTTAAGGGTTTGAGGCTATATAGAGTTTTGGGCTCATATGTCATCCATTTCAAGGTGAAAGAGCCGCCCACCATTATATGGTGACAGAGGATGGAAGGACCATTCCACTGTTACCTTTCCATGTCAGGCAGTAGCAGTGGTTAGAAGGTAAAAAACAACAACAACCCAGCACCATGCAGGGATAGAGTTGTTGACTGGATTTCAACATGCTGATTTCAACAACCTGCTTCTGTTCCAGGGCTACCATCTAGTCTGAAATGGTGAACTTGCACAGTGCAGGCTGTTGTACCCCCCCCCAAAAAAGTATTGAGGACTATGTTTGCTGCCTTGTAGCTCAGTGTGATAGAGCACATTCTTGGCATGCAGAAGGTCCCCAGGTTCGAACCCCGGCTTCTCCAAGTAGGCCTAGGAAAGAATCCGGCCTGAAATCCCAGAAAACCACTGCCCATCAGCATTGAAAATACTCAGCTAGATGGACTAATGGTCTGACTCATTATAAGGCAGCTTCCTAATAGCCCCTCACCCCTCAATTTCTGTGCCATGGTCACCATCGGTGGCTTTGATTAGCAAACCAACTCAGCAGCTCTCATTGCGTCTGCCACAGGGCTCTTGGGTCCAGATGAAATGCACACACCTCAGTCAGAAGCACTATGTTCTTCAATTCATCTGCATTTAACAAGAGCCATTCCAATTTGTTTAATTAGCAAAAGTCTAGAAAAAAATGTTGATGTAATATGGCTGAAGGAAATGCGATAGAGGACATTGTAAGGAGAAGAAAGATTTCCTCTCTTCTGTTTGTGACTCCTTGGCTATTTTTAGGAAAGTGTATTGTTCAATCCTGGTGAAGGTGAACCCACCGTGAAGTCTGCAGGGAGCAGACAGTGCTTTGGAGCAGGTTCTTAGAGCAGGAGACTGACAGACAAAGAGTTTGAATCCACTTGATGATAACAGTTCAGAAAGAAAGAGTGGTCAGAAGCAGATCCTTCAAAATCCTCAGCAAGTCCCTGGGAAAAGTCAAGCTAGGGATGTGCAAATAATTAAAATCTGAGCTCATCAAAGTTCTCTGAATTCCATCTTGAAATTCATTCTGACTCGAATCTGTATCAGATCGAGAACTTTGTTTTCTTATTTTTAGGGATGTGCATGGCCAGAAATTTTGGAATTGGAATCGGATTGGATTTCCGATATTAAAAATATTGGATCCGATCATATCGGGGGGTACACAGATTTGATCAGATCTGATATCCGATAAATATCGGTTCAGATCCGATTACGGACCAACATTTCAGGTGTTTTCCCCATAGGCTTGCATTGGGGGAAAGAAAGCTCCCCCAATGCAAGTCTATGGGGAAAAACACTGGGCCGGCAATCCCTCCCTCCCCCCACTCAAGCTCCTTACCCACCCACCCCGCCGCTGGCGGTCCGTAGTACTGCGAAACAGGCTTTCCGACCTGTTCTGCATTACAGAGATGCGGCGAGTGATGTTGTCATCAATCGGTGCATCTCTGTACTGACAAACAGGCCAGAAAGCCTGTTTCGCAGTAGTACGGACCAGCAGCGGTAGCGGAGGGTAAGGAGCGTGAGTGGGGGGAGGGAGGGAGGGAGGGCTAGCCCAGTGTTTTTCTCCATAGACTTGCATTGGGGGAAAGCTTTCTTTTCCCCAATGCAAGCCTATGGGGAAAACACCTGAAATGGCGGTCTGAAAACCCGATATGTCCAATAGTTATCGGACATATGGATATTGGATCTGATCAGATAGGGTCTCCTTAGGGAATTATCGTTATATCGTTCAACAGATGTCCGATAACGTCCTTATCAGTTTGTTATCGGACATCGGACCCAATACCATACACATCCCTACTTATTTTCACATGAAAATCTGCACACATTTTATGCATATTTTTTTCCAAATGTACACATTAATTGTGTGCATCTTTGAAATGTATGCATTCTTCTCCCATTGATTAAAGTGTATTTGTGTGCATTTCTCAAATGTATGCATGCTGTCAAGCACCTTTTTTTTGGGGGGGGGGGTCCTGCAAATTACATTGCAAGCTCAGAAATGTATGGACTCAAAACATAGATTTGTGTCCAAGTCCATGTTCAGTGTGAAAGGTGGGAGCTCGGTAAATCCTGATCAAAACAAACTGAAACAAATTTCTCATTCATCCCTATGGCTCAGATGCCCCTGCCCCTTACATGAGTATGCAGATCCTTAAAGAGACAGTTTCTGGTCTGGAGACTGTCACTGTATTGTCTCTCTATCCGCTGTGGCACATAAGGCCTTTGAAGGCAAGGATGCTGTGGCTCTGACTCAGAGTCTGCACCCTTGGAGGCTCTTGTTAGCTGGATGTTCAGTTTCAGGGCCCAGTCTAGTGCTACCGACCAACTGGTCCCCTTCCTTTAGCGTCAGTGTACAAATCATTGCTAGTAGTTTGGGTCATCATAGCACATATAAACCCAGTCTGTTTCAACAGGCATTACAATTATATTGTACTGTTGTTCTGATGTTTTAAATTGGTGTTCCCTTGCTGTTGTAGCTACTAATTTTTTTACACTCTGGCTTTTATTCCATAATTTTTTATTGTGTGGACTTCTTTGCTTTGATAGCTGTTTTATATTTGAGTAGTGCACTACCTTGAACAAAGTGGTATATGTAATCAATCAATCAATTAATCCTGGGATTGCTGTTCATGTATAAAAGCCACCAATAAGGGAGGGCACCACTAGACTTAACACCAGCATTTCACCTAAAGTGAAAAAGGAATTTGAGGGCTACTACTCTAACACAAGTGAAAACAGCAGATGATCAATACATCAGTGAAATTCTCACAACAATTCACAAAATCCTAGGTTGACACTGGACTTTACCTAAAGTGAAATTTAAAGACAATTTGAAGTTTTCTCCTCAGGTATAAAGTCTGAGGATTTTTGCCTTACTGCACAAGATATTGGATAGATACCAACGGCTGAACTGCTTCTTTTAGGAGACTGCCAGATAAGTCAAATAGAAGTGATGAGAGATGAAGTTCTAAGTAAACTGGCAAATTAAAAATTAACAAATCACTGAGTCCAGATGGTATACACCCAACGTTTATGAAAGAACTCAAATGTGAAATTGTTGATCTCCTATTAAAAATATGCAACTTGTCACTAAGATCGGCTTCTGTACCACAGGACTGGAAGGTAGCCAATGCAACGCCAATCTATAAAAAGAGAGTGGGGGTGGAGGAGAAAAGAGTAGTCAAACTGTAGGCCCATCTCCCTCCTCTCTAGCCTGAGCACAGTTGTAGGGATCTACAAGCATTTCATTTCTGTTCACAAAATATCCAAGCAAGCCCCATTCGCAATGACGAACACAGATGAGGAAAAGTGCAGGGTTTGGATGCATACTTTGAAAAATGTGCATATTTCCAACAAATCCTGACTGAAAAGAAGTTTTGGAATGAGAACAAGGTGAACTGAACTTCGAGGAGGAATTTGGAGAACCTGGGCAAGCTCAAACATTGCACGTTTGTCCATCCCTACAAATTGGTAGAAAATATTATTAACAGCACAATTGCATGTATGTTTACTCAGACTTAGGTTCCACTGTGTCCACCGAGGCTTGGTGCTTAATAAGTATGCAAAGGGGATTGCAGCTAAAGCCAGAATTCTTGAAGCTACAAGCCTAAACATACTAAGGTGAATTCCTTGAGATTTACTCCAAGTAAGTATGCTTCAAATTGCACTGTAAACAAGCCTAGCTGAGATGGAATCAGCAGGACTTCTCCAAAGGGAAGTCTGGCTCCAGAAATAGTTTAGAATTATCCAAGATGTTAACAAACATGTAAATACAGGTAAAGAAGTGCTTATTAGATACTTGGACTTTCAAAAACCTTTTGACAACGTCTCCTACTAAATGCTCCTGAGCAAACTGTAAGGCATAAAATAAAAGGATGGGTTAATTCAGGGATGAGGAACCTTGTTCACCATTATCTGGAGGGCCATAGTTTACCCACTCTGGGTTAATTAGAGGATTAGTTGTTTGTTAAAGAACAGGAAGCAGGGGATTAAAATAAACAGACAATTATCATAATGGATCAATGTAAAATAAAGTGGGGGGAGGTCCTTCGCTTATCCGTATTGGGACTGATACTATTTATTTATCCATAAATGATTTATTTACAAATTTACAAATGATACAAAATAATTTAGGATGGTGAAAATCCAAGTCTAGTGTACAGAACTCCAAAGCCAGATCTACACCAAGCAGGATATAACACATTGAAAGTGGTGTGAAAACAATACATGGAATGTGTCATGGGTCCCAACAGTTGTCAATATCATTAGAAACAGTTATAAAGCATCAGTGTAGACCTAAAGGAACTCTTTAAATAAGGTGAATGTGCAACAAAATGGCAAATTAGATTCAATGCAAATAAGTGGACAAATCTTCACATCTATAGCAATGGGGGCTGCACTGACTGTCAGCCTATCTACATTACTGTTTTAAAATGGTTTAAAACGGTTTATAACAGTAGTGACAACTATTTTCAAAGTGTTGTATCCTGCTTGGTGTAGATAGGCTCTGTGACGTAACAGGAAAGGGATCTTGGAATCTGGTGAATATCTCGAGCAACTGTTAATGCAGTGAAGAAGGGACATTCCAAACTAAGATTATTAGGAAATGTATTCACAGTAAAATGACCAACAAAATGCTTTTATAGAAATATTTTTTTATAAAAATGAGCACTTTTTGAAAGCAACCACAATTGCTAGAACTTTCAAACTTTTCCAGAAAATTGTGTACCTATTTGTGTTCAGTGTTGATAATGGGGCAAATTCAAAGTTAAAAACAAACTTGAACAAAGTTATTATGCATCTCTAGTGTAGTTTTGCTTGGCTCATCTCAAAAAGTGCACCACATAATAGAAAAATGTGCAGAAAGTGATACCAACATTATCAAGACATTAGTGCACCTTTCCTGTGAGGAAAGGCTGAAGTGTTTAGTGCTATTTAACTTCGAAAAGAAAAGAGAGCAGATAGATACAAGTTGATAAAAAATTGTGCATTGTGTGGGAAAAGAGGAATATATATTCTCCCTCTCACCCAAAGATGTTCATTGACAGTAGATTCAGAATAGCCATGATGAAGTACTAGTTCACGTAGTGCACAATACATGCATGACATTTGCAGGCACAAAATGGCCAGCATCTGACAGTTTTAACATGCAATCAGAGCCATTTTTGGAGGTTGGTTTAACAGTTGAATGGAATCCAGGTTAAGAACTGGCATTCCTATTAATGGTAGCTGCTGGTGGAGGAGGGGGGAATACAAAGGAATACAAAAAATACAAATGCCCCCCCCCCCAAAGTCACAGCTCATACCAGTTAACTTATGTTGATAACTGAGGCTGGGATCCCCTTAAGTGCCACTTTCCCCTTCCTGGGAGGAATAATAACATAAAAACAAACTACATAACAAATGGTTTTTTTGCCCCTTCCACGATGTCCTGCGTTCCCGAACATATCCATCTATCTGCTGACAGGAACAGCGCAGCCGACTGGATGAGCCTATGTTCTTATTGCAAATCAAAAGAACCTTAGAATTCACTAGTTAAATTTCACAGGGGACGATTTCCTAGGTTGTCACCGGACTTTGCCTAAACTGAAACAGGAAGCTGATTTGGATGGCACTCTTCAGATGGAACGGCTAAGGAACTACAAAGGGAGATAAGGGAGTTTGCATAGGACGTGATAAACATTTCTGGAAAGCTGCACACATCCCAAATTGCCAGACATTTCTGCCAGACATCCATCACTCAGTTCTCCTCTTCCTTCCCCATCATGTACATGCATGCTATGAAAGCCCAGACATTCTGTGAATATAGTTGTACAATGAAGTATTAACCATTGTTTTCATAATTTAATTTATTTATTTAATTGAATATTATAGATCCAATTAAAGTAAGCAGAAACTTCGGATTATGCCGTTGTGGAATCACTGACGTGCTAATTCCATTTGTTTCTATAAATCAGTTTAATTAGCTATTCAAACAAAACCAAGCCTAATACAAAACAGAGAGATTAATATCATTGTATAATCAGTTTTTTGCACATGCTGATAAAATGGATTCTTCAGACATTTAAAATGTTATGGGTTGTATCCAGGCTAGGTTAATTGAATTTAGACTACATTGTAATCAATGGTGAAAGACTGTCATGATGTACGTCCCAACGACTTCAACTGGAACTTAATTCAACTAGCTTAATCAGGAGGTGCCAACCCTATATATTCAGTCCCCCTTTCAGACACTTGACAGAGCAATCCTGTGCAAGTCTACTCAGAAGAAATGCCGCATTTAGTTCAATTGGGCTTACTCCTAGGCAAGTGTGAATTGGATTAGATCCAGAGATGTTCAGAAGATGAATGTCCAGTTGAGGATCTCCTGTCTTCTCACAGTCAATATCATTCCCCCTCTGCTCAGTTTGCGTATGCAGTTTGTCAGTATTGATATGGCCTTTTCTATGTGTGAGCCCAGGGCAATCCCCCCCCCCCCACATTGCCAGCCTCCTAAAAAGGGAACTTATTATGCACTCAATATGTTTTATTTTAATTTTTTGCTTCTTTGGAATAGAAATAGGATGCTTTTTTGTTTTTTTTATGAGTTTGGTTTTTCACCTAAAACATTTGTGTCTTTGAAATATCCACACAGAGAGGTCACATTTTTCTTTTTCATTCTTTAGCGCATCTGCACTAGAAAGTTATGTTGGTTCTATATCTCATATTTCCTCTTATGCTTCCTCCAGAATTAGAATGCCATTTGTGAAGTGAAGATCATTCTTTGCTAGAGGTCCCTAGCTGTGCTGGCTCTAGGTTTCAGAGCTCTGTTTTGGGGGCCCTCTCTTTCTCATTGATGTTGCTACTGCCCATTCACTTGCTCTCTCCCTTTGGGACCTGTCATCCCAAAGAGCAAGATGAATGTAAATTGTTCTGCCTTCTCCTCACTCCTGTCACTGTGCACTTGCTTAGAGGAGACAAGTAAAGAAGTAATAACAGCAAGTAGGAGGATCAGTGGTGGACCCTCTGGTAGTGTTTGGCATCAGCAGCAAGTGTTCAACAGTCCCTATTCCTGAGAGTGGCCTTGGCCCCTAGCCCACTTCTCAAAGAACTATGATTCCTAGGATCATCTGGCTAGGGAGAATAATTACCAGGGTAATTAAAATTTGTAGAATCTATAGGCTAATAGAGTGGGTAATGCCCAAGGAATAAAGATTTATGCAATGGCTCATTATTCAGCTAATTGCTGGTGATGCAATGCAATGCAGCTAATATTTTGGCAATGTCCAGTAGTTGCTTCTTTTGGGGAGGAGGTTATTATGTGGATAAATCTTGTACTGGAACAGTCTTTAATATTGCTGGATGTACATGTTTTTTTAAAAAAATTGTTTGCCAGCTACATGAAAATTAACTAGTGGTCAGCGTCAATACATTCTCCCTTCCCTTTCGACAGCTAAAAGTGTGATATTACAACATTGGAAAGATAAATGCTCACCTCCTATAATGCAATGGATTGAAGACCTTATAACATTTTCAACATTTGAACAGGTGGTATATGGATGCCACCTTCAAATAATTACTTATTTGTATATCTGGTTTGCTTTTTTTCCCTTTTGAAGCCTACGTTTAATTGCTAGGCAGTTGTATTTTTGTATATATGCATTTCATATGTATTCCTTGCTATTCTTGTATGTATATTAAACAAAAAATAAATTAAAATACCCATTAGATTTTGTGTGGCCAGCAGTCAGGAGGAGCAGCCTACAAGTTTGTGAGATCTATTTTCTTTCTTTTTAAAGTTTTTTTTTACTAGAATGCTGAGGTAGGGATGTATGAGAAATTCATTTCAGTTCATTTTTAACCTGCAGTTACCCAATTTGCACCTCTTGAAGCTGTACACAGACTTATATGCAATCTGTGACTGAAGCCCATGCATTTCAAAGCTGGCAATATGATTTGTAGACCAAATAATAATGAAAAAAGTATTTGACTACATGCGCACATTGGAAAACTGTACATGAAAAATGTGTACTTAAAATATGCATAAACAATGGGTATATTTTAAAAAAATGTGCACAATTGATGCATACATTTGGAAAAAAATCTGAACAGAAATGTGTACAAATGTTCATGGGAACAGAAAAAGAAAGCTCACAATCTGACATGTAATGAATCAGAATGAACTTCAAGGTGGAATTCAGAGACAATCTCGAATTTTGCTGAGTCACACATCCTTATGCTGAGGACTACCAACTAGAACCAAATACAAAATGGTGACTCGGGCGATGGAGTAAATTATCTACTGACAATTATCAATTATGAACCATTCACTAGGATATATAAACACATGCATGTAAATCATCAGAGATAAGAGAATCTAACACAATACAACACTCTAAAACGGGCCAGCAGGGCTGAACGAAAGACCTGGTCAAAAGTGACTAATTAGTACTCCTATTTTACAGACAAATAACACCGTGATTGAGAGACAAACAATTAGCACAAAGCCAGCCATGGGAGAGATTTCTTGTCTTGCAATTCAGAAAAAAAAACTCAGATCCACCTTCTGTCCTCCCCCCCTCTTATAGGCCCACAATTATTAAGTTCTGCTGCACCATCCCATTCAAACTAATGGAAGTTGTGCAATTGCTCTTTTCAATGGGGACTAAATAGGACAACCTCACAGTGAATTATATTCAAGATCTATTAGTTCTATTCATTAAACAAAAAACCTATGGTTTACAAAAACAACGTTAAGGCTCTACAGTTTCCAACCAACCACCAAAAAGCAGGGAAATTGGGAGTTAAGGCTCCCAAGCCTTAATACCACATCCTCCCTAAGGAGGCAGAAAGTGCAAGTGAAATTCTCATTCTCCCAAAGCAGATAAACCCTGAGGACAGGATGGAGAATATGATATGCAGAGGTGACTGTGGGGTTGTGGAAAACTGATCACGAACAACTTAGGGCCACCTACTTCTTTTGTTGTTGTTGTTGTTTAGAGCAGCCCTTCCCCAACCTGGTGCCCTCCAACTCCCATCATTATTTTTTTATTATTATTATTTATTGCATTTTTATACCGCCCCATAGCCGAAGCTCTCTGCAAGTCAGTATGTCCCATGGTCAGGAATGCTGGGACTTGTCATCTCAAAAATCTAGATATGCAATTTGATATGCAGAGGTGACTGTGGGGTTGTGGGAAATGATGATGAACAACTTAGGACCAGCTACTTCTCATTCCTTAGAGCATGTTAAGAGTTGCAACCCAACACATCTGACAGGCACCAGGTTGGGGAATGTTGTTCAAGAACAAGGGAAGGCAGAATGTAGATCTCCAGATGTTTTGGAATTCAACTTGTAAAAGCCCTATCAGCATGGGCAGTTATCAGGAATGCTGTGAGATGATGTCCAAAACATCAGGATAGATCTATTTTCTGCCCACATCTGTACTAAAGTATGATGTTTTCCAGCATTAAGATATGTGATCAATCAAGGAACTACAAAAGATCTGCATCACTTTAAATGAAGTGTCTAAACCAAATGAAATAACAATGAATGAATCTTGAATACCTAATCCAGATAGCCCTCCAGACATCAACATTAGTTTTCAACACATGGCATAGGATGTCTGTTTCTTGAATATCAGATAAAGGATTTCTCTTACTTGTTCAGCAGTGTGAGATCAAAGGCAGAGCTACCACCCAATACTTTCATGCGTAAGTATTATTTTAAAATTAAGTATGAAATGATTTTTGTCTTCCCCATAATACATAACATGGGAGTTACAGTGCAACACATCTGGAGAGCACCAGACTGGAGAAGGTTGACTCCTATACATGTCTTCTCAGAAGCCAGTGCCACTGAATTCACTAGGGCTTACTCCCAAGAGGTATAGGATTGCAAACTAATCTCATCTGAAAGGTGTTCAAGACAGCCAAACTAAACCTCTTCTGCTCTGCTGTTGCTTTGATGAGATGATGTATTGTGGAGGGATTGTGGGGAGTGAACAGTATAGTTTTTATAAATACCCTTTAAGAAAAAAAAAAACATTGGTTCTTTGAAGGGCAGGATATTGACCAAAAGTTGGAAGTGCCTGGCACAAGCTCTGGTTCTAGATCTGTAATGAATAGTGCCCCCTTTGTTATCAAGCATGCTGCTATATGCGAGATGTGTCTGAAAGAAAAGTATTGGGCAGACCCTGTATTTGGTAAGGGTATGGAACAGCATTCCCCATTCTGCTGCCCTCCAGGTGTTTGAGATGACAAGTCCCAGCATTCCTGACCATGGGACGTACTGACTTGCAATGATGGGAGTTGTAGTGCAACACCTTTGGAGGGCACCAGGTTGGGGAAAGGCTGCTCTAAACAAAAAAAGAAGTAGGTGGCCCTAAGGGTAAGGGTCTACACAGTTCTGAGCAGATTACATGAAGTGCTGTGGATTTATATTGTAATATTTCATATATTTTCTTTAGATTCTACTAGGAGGCTTGTTTGGCCCTTATCAAAAAAATGATGGCAATTGTTCCTAAATTAAGGTGGGGAGTTTGTTTTTTGTAAGAATTAATATAATTGAGTAATGCTGTAAATGGTAACTGCTTAAATGTCGTTCATCATGTTTTAATTTCAGCATATTCTGAGAAAGACCTTCAAAACAGGGGAATACTGGAGTCCTGTTAAAGATATCATATGCTGATTATTATGTCAAAAGACATTATATGTTCATTGTTAAGTTAGAAAATATTATGCCCACTAAAGCAATACTGAATGGAAAATATTTACAAGTGTTGTTTGTATATGGACTTGTATTCTTGGAAAAGAAATTGATGTATTCATATCCAATAAGGACCCAATAGTATGTATGCAAGAATATTAACATTGGGAATATATGAATTTCTGTATGTAATTAATGCTAAGTTTATATATTGTGTTATAGAATGTTTTGAACTCCTGTAAGTAAATTAGAAACATGTTTGTGAATGATATTATATGATTACATTTGCTACTGAGAAATATATATATATATATATATATATATTACAGTGGTTTAAACATTTGTTTGAATCCTTGATATATTTAGGTGGTTGGGTGCCAGTCACCTTGATTTGATTTTGAAATACAACCACTGCCTCCTTTTTGTGGAAATGTTTAAGCACTTAGCCATGTATGGAGAGATGAAAATCCTCTGGATTTTTTTTTTTTTGTATTCATAAATTCTTGATGATTATGCAACACGGAAACCAAGGCTCAGTAGTTTGAAGTACAATGCAGCATATTTAATATTGCATAGGAATCTAGCTGTTGTCTGTGGTGCTGGAGCAGTGATACACACACACACACACACACACACACAGATGCCTTATAAGGAAATGTACACAAATTGGGAAACTGGTAATGTGTACATAAAATACTAAGAATAAACCGAAAGTAAATCTAGGAGAAGCTTTCTGCCCTTATAAACGTTCTTTTTCCTTATATAGTTGTGCATTGGAAATTAAGCCAATTATCGTTGGGGCTTTTATACCAAATAAAACATTTATTTTATTCATTTATTTTACTGTAATTATATCCCACCTTTCTTCCATGGAACACATAAGATTCCCAAGTGGAATTTCAATGAGGTCTGTTTGCTCGCGGAGATGCTGCGTTGGGTTATCACTTTCCCAAAATCTGCTGAAGGTCGAGGGAGCTGGGGAGGGCGGTGGCAGCTTGGGCCCCAAATGCTCCATTTCAAATTTCACTTTCGAAGTATCCCTGAATGGGAATTGGCCATTTGCTCCCCTCCTCCGCAGGCTTTGCTGAGGTATCAGAGCAAAACCGAACACGTGTGATCAAAGGGCTACACACGCATAGGAAATGGAGGGGGAACCCACATAAGCAAAATGGGTAGGTGTGATAAAGGCCTTGGAAGCTCCTGTAGCAGCAGAGGCTTCATTGTTATGGCGTGGATGCTCATGTGGAGCATTGACCACTGGCAGGAAGCCCTGGAAATTGAGTTCTCTATAACTTCCAGTTCAATCCATTGAGCAAGAAGGCATCAATCACTTTCCCCTCAGGCTTTCAGGGAGCAATGGCTGCTCCAAAGGAATGCCCAGGATTTAAAGATGAAACTTCTGTCACTGCTGAAGCCCTGCATACAGGCCCTCCCTGTTGCAACTCCTGTCCTTCCAAGGTACGTTTTGGGAAAGGGAAGGAATGGGGACCAAGGAGGGATGTTTAGCAGAGGCAATGCTGGCCCTGAGGCAAACCATTATGAGCCATGTTCAAAAACAGGGATTGGCCTTCGTTTGGTTATTTACAGGACTGGGGGAGTTAATTTTCCTTGAGTTCAGTCTTATTCCCAGGTAAATGTGCATAGGATTGTAGCCTGAGATGCTCAGGGGGTAAATGTTCATTGGAGGCCTTGTGTCAATGATCCTGTTCAGACAACACACTAAGCCACAGCGAACTTAAACATTATGGCTTAGCTTATTGTGTGAACTATGACTTAGCATGTCATGTGAACCATTCCTAACCAAAGTGGCTGCATAACCATGGTTTAAACACACTCACTAAACATTTGCTGCAAAATGGTTAGCGGCCTAACCATGGCTTAGTGTGTTGTCTGAACAGCCCAGTGTCTTTTTTTTCTTCATTAAAAGTATACTGTTTGTCAATGTTGATGTGGGCCTTTCCATGTGTAAGACCCAGGCCAATTTCACACACACCCCAGCCTCCTGCACCCCTAAACAATTAGTTAACATTTGAAAATATTTAACCTAAATAGAAGGATTCAGTTTGCAGATACAGTATCGAACATGGCCTGATTTGTGTAAACGTTGATCACATAATTCTGAAAGTCAAGAAGAGTTTATGCATAATGACTTAGATGGCAGAGAGAGAGAGAGAAAAAGAGAGAGAGAGAGTTTTATTGGTATTTTAATACTGTATTAGTTTTATGTGCTTTTAATAAAGTTTTATAGCTGCTGGTCCAGATCCGGGCCCGATTCAAAGTGCTGGTATTAACATTCAAAGCCCTAAACAGCGTGGGGCCAGGTTATCTGAAGGAATGCCTCCTCCCATATGTACCTGCTGGGACCCTATGATCATTGACAGGGGTCCTTCACCGTGAACCCCTGCCAAAGGAAGTGAGACAGGTGGCTACTGGGAGGAGGGACTTCTCTGCTGTGGCACCCTGGCTGTGGAATGAGCTCCCCAGAGAGGTTCGCCTGGCATCTATATTATTCTCCTTTAGACGCCAGGTGAAGACCTTTTTATTTTCACAGTGTTTTAACAGTTATTTAGTTTTTTTAAAAAACCTTGCTGTTTAAATTTTTAATTTTAAATTCTTATCAATTTCTGCATGGCTGCTCAGTTTTTATCCTGGCTGTGCTTATATCCTGTATTTTAGTTTATGTTTTTATTAGGAGTGTACACTGGATCAGGTCTGATCCACGATCCGGAGCTGATCCAGGGGAAATCGGATACAATTATCCAATTTCTGATCACCCCTCTGGATCATCCAATCTTTTCCGAACCGGTCCGGAAGGACCCGATCCAGAACAGAAAAAATTGGAGGATCGGCGGGCGCCCGCTGGTGCCCGCCGCCACTTCCATTGGCGGGCACCAGCGGGCGCCCGCCGATGGAAGTGGACAGCAGGGGGGGGCTTACCTGGTGGGGCGTCCTCCCCCTTCCATTGCTGGCTCTAAACTACTGCGAACTAGGCCTCACGGCCTGGTTTACAGGAGAGCGCCAGGTGAACAGGAATTGGGCCCCCATTCACCCACCTGCCGCCATGTTTTCCTCATAGAATTGCATTGGGGGAAAGCTTTTGTTTCCCCAATGCAAGTCTATGGCGAAAACAAAAATGGCGGCCGATCTGAAAATCGGACGTCCGATTTTCGGATTTGGATTGGACCCGATCCGGGGGCCCTCCGATTTTGTCCAATCCGATCCGGGACAAAATTGGAGGTCCCAATCCAGGTCCCGATCCGATCCGGGGGGGTTCCTGCACATCCCTAGATTTTATACTATCTTTGTTTTATATTTTGAATGGCTTTATGGTTTTAAGTTTTGTAAATTGCCCAGACAGCTTCGCTATTGGGAGGTATAGAAATGCAGTAAATAAATAAATAAAAATAATAAATATACACAGTATCCAGATGATAAAGATTGCTTTTGGGATTACTATTCTAGAATTATGAGGAAAAACAACAAAAAGCCCTATGGCATCTTAAACACCAGTAACAAGTGAGTTATTGCATAAGCTTTCATGGACTAAAGACCTAGATTGTCATGGCAAGGCTGGAGTTATAGGCAGTGCTACCTATATCTAGATGTTGACGATGTGGTATCCAGTTCCTGAATTCAGTTGCAACGTGCAATCAGACAACATAGCTCTGCTGGCCAAACAGAGTATTTATACCAAGCCTGGCCAATCAAGGGGCTCCATCCTGTCTGTCAGTCATAGGGGCTGATGTTGGATGCTTCTTACTGCTTTCCGAATTTGAAAAGGGCTTGGAGACCTAAGATATCTCATGGGACTAGGACTCAGGCTTCAAGTATGAGATCCTGGGTCCATATCCAGGAGTCTATGAATTAAACTCCCTTCCCAGTTCCAATGAATGTCTGATTTTTGTATTAGTTTTTCTCAGTGAGCCCATATTGATGACTCAGCAAAGTCTGTTTGGGTGGATTCTTTACATGTGGAAAGGTGATCAACTCACATCTGCATTAGTAATAGCCTGTCAGTGGACAATTCCTGACTATTCACTTACATAAATAAGAAGGAATAAGTTCCTCTCAAAGCGTCCATGGAAGATAGATACACCTGAACTACAATTATGCAAACTGGACAAACACAAAAAGAGAGAATAGTCTTAGGATACTATAAACAAATTTATTAGAGAAAAGCCCGACGCGTTTCGGACACTTGATTTTTATTAGGCCTTATTCTGTCTAGTCGCCAGTGTTTATAGCACAAGGCAGTCTGTCGTAAATAATTTCTGCAGACATTCTTACAACCCTTTGAAGAAGGTTTAATAAAATGAAAGAGACCGGAATGTGTCAGACGTTTCTCCAATAAATTCATTTACAGCATCCTGAGTATGGTTGTCATGAATGTTCAACTGGGTCTGTCAGGGCAGTAGCCTCCTCCCCACCCCCGCACACACACATCCAGCCACCACAAACCCAGTCAAATGTGCTTGGCATGAGCTTGGACCTCTGCCTGCTGACTTGCAAATCCGCCTGGCTTCCAGCATCACGACCCCCCCCCACACACATATACATTAATAGTAGCCACCATTAATGCAGCAGGGGGAAGTGTGAAATTTCCAGATGTTCCAGAAATTGCACATTTCCCCTTTTCACATTAATGGTGGCTGCCATTAGGATGGAAGGGGGGAACGTGTGATTTTCCAAGTCTTGGGAAATTGTGTGCTCCCCTCCCCCATGCCAATGGGGACCTTAAAGGCCCCCATTAACACAAGGATAAAGGTTTACCCTTGTGTTAATAGGGCCTTTACGGACCCCATTGGCGCGTGGGGGGAATGCGTGATTTTCGGAGGTTCTGGAAATTGAACATTTCCCCTTTCCATGCTAATGGTGGCTGTCATTAACGCAGCGAGGGGAGAGGGCTGGAAGCCAGGGTGTGAGGTTGCTGAGTGCATGCGAGCCTCGTGAGTGCTCGTTGGAGGCTTGTTTGTCCCGGCTCACGGGGGAGGGCGGCAGATGTGGTGGGGGCATTTCCATGATTTTGACTGCCGCTAATGCCAAGACCATTCTCTCTTTTTGTGTTCTTCTTGGATGCTCACCCACCTTGCACCCGTGTATTCTTAGGAAACATTCTAGTCTCAAGAGGGTATTGATGTGAGTTGTGACCTCATTTATCAAGCAATGGGCCTATGAGCCACATAGATAACACAAAGAGTTTTTCCTTTCCCACTTACACATCTTAGCAAATGAATGGTTGTTTGGTTGAAAATAGGGGTGTGCACGGACCCCCCGGATCGGATCGGGACCCGGATTGGGACCTCCAATTTTGTCCCGGACCGGTTCGGACAAAATCGGAGGCCCCCCGGACCGGATCGAGTCCGATCCCGATCCAAAAATCGGAAATTTTTGGATCGGCCGCCATTTTTTTCCCCATAGACTTGCATTGCAATGCAAGTCTATGAGGAAAAAATGGCGGCGGGTGGGTAAGGGGGGGCCTAACTCCCTCCCCCCCCCCGGGGCCGTCCGCTGTGGACGGCCCCGGCAGGTAAACCCCCTCCCCCGCGCTCCCTACCCCCCCTGGGGCCGCCTGCTTCCATCCGCTGGCGCCCGCGGGCGCCAGCGGATAGAAGCGGACGGCTCCGGGGGGGGGTAAGCCCCCTTCCCCGCCACTTACCTTCTCGGCACGTCCGGCGCCGGCGGCTACTACCAGCGGGCTCCGCGGCCTACTCTCGAGTAGCGCGCCGGGTGATAACATCACCCGGCGCGCCACCCTGGAGCAGGCCGCGGAGCCTGCTGGTAGTAGTAGGCGCCGGCGCCGGACGGGAGCCGCCGGGCCGGGCAGGTAAGGGCCCCCCTCCCCCCTCCCCCCTCCGCGCGCCCCCTCCTCCCCTCCACGCACCCCCTCCTTACCTTTCCGGCCCGGCGGCTCCCGTCCGGCGCCGGCGCCTACTACTTCCAGCAGGCTCCGCGGCCTGCTCTAGAGTAGCGCGCCGGGTGATGACATCACCCGGCGCGCCATCCTAGAGCAGGCCGCGGAGCCTGCTGGGAATAGTAGGCGCCGGCGCCGGACGGGAGCCGCCGGGCCGGAAAGGTAAGGGCCCCCCTCCCCCCTCCGCGCGCCCCCTCCTCCCCTCCACGCACCCCCTCCTTACCTTTCCGGCCCGGCGGCTCCCGTCCGGCGCCGGCGCCTACTACTACCAGCAGGCTCCGCGGCCTGCTCTAGAGTAGCGCGCCGGGTGATGACATCACCCAGCGCGCCACCCTAGAACAGGCCGCGGAGCCTGCTGGGAGTAGTAGGCGCCGGCGCCGGACGGGAGCCGCCGGGCCGGGAAGGTAAGGGCCCCCCTCCCCCCTCCGCGCGCCCCCTCCTCCCCTCCACGCACCCCCTCCTTACCTTTCCGGCCCGGCGGCTCCCGTCCGGCGCCGGCGCCTACTACTACCAGCAGGCTCCGCGGCCTGCTCTAGAGTAGCGCGCCGGGTGATGACATCACCCGGCGCGCCACCCTAGAGCAGGCCGCGGAGCCTGCTGGGAATAGTAGGCGCCGGCGCCGGACGGGAGCCGCCGGGCCGGAAAGGTAAGGGCCCCCCTCCCCCCTCCCCCCTCCCCCCTCCGTGCGCCCCCTCCTCCCCTCCACGCACCCCCTCCTTACCTTCCCGGCCCGGTGGCTCCCGGCCGGCGCCTACTACTACCAGCAGGCTCCGCGGCCTGCTCTAGAGTAGCGCGCCGGGTGATGACATCACCCGGCGCGCCACCCTAGAGCAGGCCGCGGAGCCTGCTAGTAGTAGTAGGCGCCGGCGCCGGACGGGAGCCACCGGGCCGAGAAGGTAAGTGCCCCCCTCCTCCCCCCCCCCGCTGTCCACTTTCATCGGCGGGCGCCCGCTGGCGCCCGCCAATGGAAGCGGCGGTGGGCGCCAGTGGGCGCCCGCCGATCCGCCGATCCGCCGAACCGGTTCGGAGCTTTTTCGGACCGGTTCGGATTGGATCGGCCGATCCAGCTGCGGGATCGGAAATCGGATAATTTATCCGATTTCCCACTGGACCGGACTCGGATCGTGGATCGGGTCCGATCCAGTGCACATCCCTAGTTGAAAATGGCTACTGATTCATCAGTCATACATGAACCAGAAACCAATATCCTTCATTCAACACACTTATCTAGATTTTGCAATGAAGTTCACCAGTCAAAAATGCACACACACACACACACACACACACACACGGGTAATTTAGCAGAAAGTTCTTTTTAAAATGTATATATTATGGGAAAATAGGTGTGGATTTTTCTGCAGACTTTAAAACAAAATTCACAATCTGATGTGGAAATGGAGCAGAACAGATTACTGCTTGAAAATATATATATGAAAATTCTAGGAAGTGAAAGGGACAGATTCATCCATTCTAATGCAAACATGACACGAAGCATTTTGCCCTGTTAAGGAACCTCTTGGGGCAAAATCCATGCCAAAACAGATATAATTTTAAATGTGTGTCTAGCAGCTACACATTTGTCTTCTTTTTTTTTACTCTAGAATATGTGCAGAGCTCCTCATCTGGATGGCAGATGGGGAACTTTTTAAGGTCTGGATTGAGACTCTTGCATTTACTCTAGAGTAAAAATAAAAAGAAGACACAGCTGCTAGACACACATTTAAAGTAATGCATGTTTTGACTCTCTGTCTTTTCACATGGAAAGCTTATAGAATAGCTGATATCTAATTATCTTGCTGATGGCAAACACAGGCCATTCCATCAACTCTGATATATCCACAAATCTCTCTCTCTCTCTCTCCCTCTCTCTCTCTCTGTCTCTCAACAGCACACAGGGTGAAAATGATAAGGTACTAAATTGGCATATAAAATGGATATATTAAGTGGCAGGATGAAAATTAGTAAGCCTGCATAATATGTGATCGCACCTACTTTGGAGACTCATTATTAGTAAAAGTTATAATCAGTTCATTTGTCTGCAATTGAAAATGATAAAAAAAGCTTTACTATCTGTTACTTTGCCCAGTTGTAATTTCATATTCCTCAGCTTTAGCTAATTGAGAGGAAAGACTATACTAATCTATGTTCATCAAATGTGATGTGACCATTCCTTTTTACCTTATGCAATGTGAGTTATGACCAATGGGGTATCCTCATGGTGCCGACTTGGCACCACATTCCCCCCAAACGTGGCACTTTTGCTCCTGTGGGGTTGTGCCCCATTATCCTCATGCAGAGGAGTGAGTGTGGGATTTGTATGGAACTAGGAGGGGTGAGCTGCCACCATAACTGCTGCAGTCCCAACCTGGCTTCCCCTCCCCTTACCTTGTAGGGATTGAAGCAAAGGGAAGGGAGAACCTCCCCCCCCAGCATAACAGAGACTGTTCTCCCCACAGAGGCAGCATGGGGGCATTCTGGCAGCCATCCAGCTTGCCGACTCACCCCCTCACCCCTGCATGGGCAGACGCTGACCAATTAGGGGGTGCCAGACACCTGTCCATGCCTCTGACGTGTCCCCGGAGCAGCGGCACACTGTCCCTGCTGCACTCCAAATAAAAAAGTCAGAGTAAATCCCCAATGTTTTTGCTTTGGGGGAAAGCCCCAGGATGCATGCAGAGTGGCTTCTGCATCACATAAACAATCCCACGTCACTGCACACCCACCCTGGGGCTTTCATCATGTATAGACAGCCCCCAAGGCTATACATATGTGTGGGAGGGAATACAGTTGCCATGAAATTTTTGGTCTTAATTTTGGGGGCATCCTCAGATGAACTTTGAGACAAGCCAAATGAATGTTTATACAACATTTCTTAACGTTGTTACTATATATATATTTTTCTCAGGAGAAATTAGAAGCAAATTGGGAGGTGCCTCTTCAAGAGAGATGCCTTAAGAATTTTGAAGGTTGATAAAAGCATTTGGATAAGATCGCAGGCTGCTTTTGCAGAACCCTACAATTTCAAATTTCAGATCCATTGCCTTACAAGTGGAGAAGATAAAGATTGGCCATAGCGATTTCCTCATTTAAAAAGTCAATTTTAATGGAGAAGAAATTACAGTATTGTGTACTTTTGAGGTGTCAGTAGTATATTTCTGTAATAAGCTACTGACACCCTGAAGGTTACCGTGAATGAACAGAAGCATTTCATAGTACACATGTTTGTGAACCTTGAGAACCAATTTGTTGTCCGTATATATGAGCTCATGAAGAAGTGTTATGATTTTAAGACAGCTTTGCTTTATAACGGAGCAATCACATAAGAGAAGCAAATCTCTATGCGTTAGAAAACATAAAGTTGTATATAAAAAATACATTCCCACTTGCCTAAGGTGTCAAAAGCAGGTTCTTTAACAGCTACATTGTAGTATGATTGACTACATCCAGAAGTATTGTTGTGGATTTCAGACAGTGATTTTCTAAGCATGTTTGAAGGGCATGCAAGCATATGGTTTGTCAAGGTTTTATGTTTTGTTTCCCCCACTTTTCTTCTTCTTCTTTTGGTTCTGTCAATTACAAGTAGACAATACTAAATTCTAGGGATGTGTATCGTATCGTTAAAATGTACAATAACGATAAGGTCGTTATCGGACATCCGATTAATGATAATGATATGATAGAAAAACCTCCGATAAATTTCCGATCTGAAAATTTTCAGCCGGATTATATTGGATTATTGGACTGCCATATAAATAAATCTATCACTTCTGTATTTTAAAAGTTAGAGGCTTGAAACTTGGTCACAGTGCTTATGGGGTATGCCTAAGTATGTGTATGAAATTTGAGATCGATCCTTACAATCCTCGATTTTATATGAATTTATTAATGATAGTTTAAGTTCTGACAGGTCAGAATGGCAGCTCGCCACATGCGTTCATTCAGACTTGTCAAAAAGTTGCAGGATCTTTAATAAATTCATATAAAATCAAGGGTTGGAGGGATCAATCTCAAATTTCATACACATACTTAGGCATAGCTCATAAGCATTGTGACCAAGTTTCAAGCCTGTAACTTTGAAAATACAGAAGTTATAGGCATTTTTTCTTTAAAAATTCAGCTCTATGGGGCACAATGGGGCTGCAAATTAAATATCAGATTTCCGATAATTATTGTGGAGACGATACAATTAACCTACGATATTATCGGAGACGATAATTCTTTTGGTCTGAAATTCCATTAACGATAAAATACGATATTTTTGGGCGTGCACATCCTTACTAAATTCAGTTTTGTCTTTAAAACTTATGCAGTTCGATTCAGGCTCTATTGACCTTAGCTGCCCATGAAAAGATGCATTACACCCAATTACTAAGAGAAAATAAATTCCATTTAATATGAGGAAGATTTCTTGAATTATATTCAAGGTAATGTAATCCACTATATAACCAGCACAGGCCAGCAAATACCTGATTGCTCTTAAAGTATTGGTCAATGAAAGGGCAGGTATAGAATGTTGGGAAAGGGACTGACGAAAAGACACTGGCTCAATTCGGATGACACGATAGTTAATGGTGGGTTGACTAACCCTAACCCTAACCCTAGGGGGTACTTCCCAAACAACATGGTAATAAATAATCAACTGTGGTATGGATTAGGATCAGCGCTGAGTTGACTACGGCAGCATTGGAATGACACAATAGTCAAAACAACTGACGATTGTTTCCCCCACAACAGTTGTTTATTGTGTCGTCTGAATTGAGCCACTGAGTAATAGTTAGAGTAGGAGGCAGAGAAGCTGAGGAGAAAGAGCTGAAAGGATACCAGAGGGAGATGAGAGACATAAATTTTACATCACGTATTTTTGACCCCAAACTTCAAGAAATGGTAAACACTCTTTTTAAAAAGAACAAGGGAAACAAGCAAACATTTTTATCCAATCATTCTCAGACTACTAGACCCCATGGTGTCACGGGACTGCACTTGTATTGATAGAAGCCCCAAGTTGTTTAGGGCTTTTAATATTATCATTAACACATTAAACTCAAGATGGGAGCTTATTGGCAACCATTGCAGCTTCTTCAAAACCATCGTTGTATGGTTCCTATTTGAAGTTCTTGACACCAAACTATGATGTTCTTGCAATCTGTGAAGGCTGAAAAATCCATGTTCTGGATGATATGGATTGCGTCCAGAGATACAGGAGGCTCTCCTCTTCAGACTGTTGCCCTTCTGGAGTTAAGGACAACAAACATGAATAGGGAGAGGACTGGAGCATTCCCTTCTCCTCACCATTGAACATTTTTCTGAACACCTCAATAGGTCTAACTTTGCCTTTGTGAAACTTTACCATGTATTCAAAGCTGAAACAGGTTGAACTACCAGTTTTTATGTCAACTTTTGATTCCATGATCAAATGTTGAATTTTGGAAGGGGACGATTTCACTATCAAAATCTGAATTCTATGATAGAAAAAAATCAAAAATCAATTTTTTCCCCTCTATTTTTGCTTTCATTCACATCCTCCGTAGTGGTTGTAATGTATTGGCCATGAATCACCTAGAGTATTTCTTCTTCTTCCCAGATACCTGATCTGTCATGAAAATGTTTGATAACATCAAGTGGTAAGGATTTTTCTACAAGGAAAGATTGAGCTTGCATGCGGCTATATATTTTAAGTGAACAAAATTGTACTCACATGAGAGTTCCAATAAAAAAAAAAACCTCCAATGAATGCAGAGATGATTGAATCAAATGGCACTTCAGTTCTGAATGAATGTTCATGCCTATATCCTTCTGTATTCTCCCAGCTGTAGTTACAGTTACAATCAAATCAATGTAAATATGTTTCTATACTCCAACAGCTAGTATTTTACAATGAATTTCATTGCTCTGAAACAGTTTGAGTGGCTAGGTAAAACAGTTATATAAATCCAGTGGTCCTAAAAAGATAACTGGAGGGACAGCAAGGTAATTAGAAACTGGAATTGAAGATGGAGCTTGAAAGTTAGTCTAAAACTACTGGGAGTGAAAATTAATCTAACTCATACCCTTATTTTTATACATATCAATGACATCAGAAAAGGAAATCAGTTGAGAGTAAAACAATCAGCAGATCTTTCTCTGGGATATTGTCATATCATATGGATATGAAACTGTGTGTTATGATATTTATTTCACTGTTATAATGAAATAATTTTTTGCCAGTTGTTTCCTTCCTTTGCCCACAGTGTAAGGTATGATAGTTTGTATGTGTGTGAGTTTTAATAAATATTATTCTCTTGACTATGATAGGTGGCAATGCAAACCTACTGTCAGATTGTAGGGAAGGAAACAGGAATTATATAAAGTGAAGACATCTGGGTGACTACATGTCATGAATATGAAGGGAGAAACATTACAGATTTCTTATGTCTTGTATTTTTGAGAAAACACTTGCTCCGGGATCCAGCATTTAATGCAGCATAATCATTGCTGATGGGATAACTTTAGATCTGATGAAAGCATTCAAAAAGATCACACAGTATAGTTGTTTGGGACTATAACCTTTCCAAAACAATATCCCACTCCTCAAAAGGTTTTATTGGACCATCCCCCACCCACCCCAGAATTCCTCAAATGTTTGGTTTACTTTAGTCAAAATTTCTGTGGTAACACTAGTATAAATCCATACCCCAAAGAAGAAATAATATAGCAAACATCACTTTCCTTGCTGCTGTGCCAGAGCTCACTGACATGAGGGTTTGATAAATAGCAATGACTGCATTCCTTGTCATTTCCTCTCATTTTATTAATCTCCATATGTCACAAAAATTTCAGGCACGATAATTTATCATAAAAAGGAGGTCTAACAAAACAATAATAAACATGACTTTAGCTTCAGCTGTCACACCATGACATTATTTGTGCCTTCCTGTCTGCCATGAGAATCATTTTTCACAACGTAGTTAGTCACACTCAAGTAATAGCTTCATGCATACATTTACTGGCATTCATTCTTCAAAGCTTGGTTTGGGAATGATATTGCCCACAGGTGCATACTTGTAGACCTGGCCCTAAGTTATTCTGAAGAGTTCACCCAATTGTTTAGTGTTAAAGCCAGAGAGGACCTTGCAGGCTTTGAATCCAACTCAACCTTAACTTCTGTCGAAGGATGTCTGAACTTGATGCCAACTAAGAGCTGGTGCAGATGTTTGCAAAACAGAAGACAATCTCAAGAACCTGCTCTACATTCTTCCCTCTCTTCCCCTATCCAGGACATAGAACATGCTGGACACAATCCAGCAAATTAGAGTTTGAGTAAGTACCACTGAAATCTGCTAGTCATGATGGCTATATATTACCCATAGGGATGTGCAAATCAGCCAAACCGGAGCTTGCCAAAGTTCTCCGAATGCCATCTCGAAGTTCATTCTAACTTGAGTCTATATCAGATTGTAAGCATTTTTTTTCTGCATGAAAATCCATGTGTATTTTGGTGCACATTTCCCCAAATGTCCACATCAATTGTGTGCATCTTTGAAATGTGCACAATTCTTATCCCATTGACTAAAGAGTGTAGTTGTGCCTATTTTTCAAATGTATACATGCTGTCAAAGTCAAATGCATTTTGGGGATCTATGAATTACATTGCAAGCTTGGGAATTTATGGGATTTCATCTGAGTTCATGTTCAGTCAGGAAGGTGCACACAGAATAAATACTGATCAAAACTGAACTGAAATGATTTTTTTCATACATCCCTAATTACCTGCAGTATCAATGCTAGTTCATGGGAAATATGAGCAGGAAGCTGCTGTTCTGTTTATGTCCTGCTTGGCCACTGTGGAAACAGAAAGTTGGACTAGACTGGCCTTTGGTCTGATCCAGCACAACACTTTTTATGTTCTAGAGTGAGTTGTGTAGCCCAACCAAGTATGCCTCTTCAAGAAGTATGTCCTTTTATTCAAGGGTGTTAACTCCTGAGTACATATGCATAGGATTGTAATAGTGAGCAGATGTGGGAGAACAACAATACTTTAAAGACATAGCCATCTTTCTTCTTTTCTACTCTAAAGGAAGCACAGGAGTAATGTGAGCTTTAGCTCTTAGTTACCTTTGCATTTAATTCAAATTTCTGGAGGTAAGATTTTCTTGAAAATAGTGTTACAGTCCTTTCACCAGACAACTAAAAACATGACACTGAGTTTTTGTTTGTTTAATATTATTATTTTCCCTCGCTGATAGGCCTACAAAACTTGTGACCCACCACACTGAATCTCACCTGTCAGCTATTTGGGATTTGTTCTATTTCTGGTCTCTAACAAACAGGATGACACCCATCTTGTCGTTTTAACCACAACCTTTTTTATTCCAGTCCTTTTTTTATATAACCGTGTGTTTTATTGCCCCCTCTGGTAGCCTGAGAGAATGCATCCTTGACTATTTCTATATATTACAAGGATATCTTTTGAGGGCTGGATCCATCTCCTGTTTTGCTACTTGCATAGAACTGTAAAAATAAAAGTCAGGGGTGGCTTAAAGGTTTAGATGGCCACAATACATGAGTGGTAAGTAGCAGAGGGCTTCAGAAGTTGGGCCTTCTGCAGAATATTCCTTCTTACAATTGTCTTTTAAGGATTTTATTTCAAAAGCACAGACCACAATTTCCATTCTGGCAAAAGAGGACTTAAATACATGGATTTCCTTGCTTCCCCATTACATACAGCAATATTGCTCACTTTATTAATTCTGAATGGCTATATCTAATGAAAGTAAATGTCTATCTGAATGCTCCAGGGCCTCAACAGCTAATCCTCCGCAACATCAATTGACAAATAGCTTTGGAATCTGTGGGGGAGCAGGGGAGAGTAAATCTGTATCTGAGGCAAATAGTTTGGAAACTTTTGCCAGGTCTCTCTGCCAAGTAATATCCCTTAGAATGCACTGCTGAGACTTTGGTGATTTAGCCAAGCATTGATTACTCTTTGGATAATCCTCTTTGCAGCCAGCAAGATGGGCATCATAATCTCTATGAAATATTTGCTAGGTTAGATGCCATAATATGAAGCCAAAGCATGCCATCTTATTAATGATGAGAGGTAGGGAGTGGGGGGACTTAAATGCGAATGTGAATAGCCTGATTCCATTCCCTGAAAAGAAGTGTCTAACAAGACAGATTATGCCAAAGGACATTTGCATTTTCTCAATGGTATTGTGAGGAGTTCAGGACTTTACTAATAACACTTAGATAGTATGAGATCCCTTGGGTAGGGTGACCATATAGAAAGGAGGACAGGGCTCCTGTAACTTTAACAGTTGTAGAGAAAAGGGAATTTCAGCCAGTGTCATTTGTATGCAATTAGTTCCTGGTGAAATTCCCTCTTCATCACAATAGTTAAAGTTGCAGGGGCCCTGCCTTCTTTTGTATATGGTCACTCTAGTATAGTGCCTGCAACTTTAACATTTGTGATGAAGAGGGAATTTCACCAGGAACTAATTGCATACAAACGACACTGGCTGAAATTCCCTTTTCTCTACAACTGTTAAAGTTACAGGAGCCCTGTCCTCCTTTTCATATGGTCAGCCTATATTTAACAGTTGTACAGAAAAGGGAATTTCATCAGGTGTCATTTGTATGCTTTCAGCACCAGGTGAAATTCCTCTCTTCATCACACAGTTAAAGCTGCAGGAGCCCTGCCCTCTTTTGTACCTGGTCACTCTAGTATAGCTCCTGTGACTTTAACTGTTGTGATGAAGAGAGAATTTCACCAGGTGCTGCATGCATACAAATGACACCTGATGAAATTCCCTTTTGTATGCAACTGTTAAAGATATAGAAGCCCTGTCCTCCTTTTCATATGGTCACCCTACCCTTGGGCCCCCATTCACGCAATCATGAGTGAAGGGAGGGTAAGTATCTATGGAGCAGGGAGGGGTAGCAAAAATATGCCATGTGTGCCAGTCACATAACCAACCCCCTCAGAGTGCTATGGTTTACTTACCCCTTACTTCTCCATGGATACTTTCGCAGCCTCTCACCGCTGCGCCCACATATCTCAGGAGGTGCTGCAGTGCAAATGAGGCCACTGCAGTTGTCCCAGCCATCCAGTGAGCTGTGTGACCATAGAAAATGTCAGTGCCGGCAAGAGTATCACTGGAAATGGTGGTTGCTCTTGCTGGGAGACTCTATGATCACCACCATTTTTTTCATTGTATTGAGGCCAAAAGCACACGGAGTTCCTGTTAGGCAACATGGGAACCACCATGGATGCCTGCTCACCCTGCTGCAGAAAGTGGGTAATGGGTGTGGGGGGGCAACCACCTTACAGCACACTAACCTACCATGGATCACATTTTCAAGCTATCCACCATGGTTTAGCGTGTCCTCTGAACAGGCCCTTGAGCATGTTCCTGTGCCACACATTTGTACCCAGATCCAGGAATAAAAAGTTGAGGATCAGTTATTTGGGGTTCAAACAGTAGCAACTTTCATTAGTTTTTATAATCTGCATATTGCAAACATTCAACCTATTTACTAATTGAATGCCTCCTTCTAGTGTGGGCCTTTGTTCAGCTGAAGTACAGGAGTAATACACATCTTCATTCTTGGGTCTTTTCGGGTAGGGATGTATGAGAATTGTGTTCCTGGCAGTGGTTCCTGGGAGGTGAAGTCCAAAACATCAGGAGATCTACCTTCTGCCCACCCCTGCACTACATCCTGCCTCAAACATCTTTTTCTTGAGGCGCACAAAGTACAAGTGGCAAAATGGTCATGGAATCCAAGGGAACAAACACCAGTAGAACAGGGAATATAGTCCGCTGGATGCTATTATTTTTCCTAAGAAGTGAGCCTATAAATTAACAACCCATTGAAAGGTAAAATAAAAGGGGAATCACCCAGATCAATACTTTCTCAGTAGGAAGCCGAGAGATGCTGCATAGGTTGGACCTCATGATAACAAGGAAGGTCACACAGCAGGCTGCAAACAATGGCTGCCACAATTTGCAAGATTACTGCAGTTCAAAAATATTCCCTCATGGAGAGTGGCCATTAATAGTTCAATTGGTGCATGTTTCCTTCTGAATTGTCAGCCTGCCTTTGGACCTGTGCGTTCCCAGAGGTGATAATGTGACAGCTACCAGCTCTGTCAATTGTAAAGACATTCTGAAAAATGGATGATTAACAGGCCAAAATGATATGACTATGTACTTTGTGGATATTTGCAAACCTGGGCTGTAATACAACCAGATGGTGCAGAGTTACCTAGCTAAGAAGTATGAAAGTTAAGAGGTTCAAACCAGCTGGCATCTCACAGCTTGCAAGGTACACCATGTTCTCACATTCTTAATCACTGATTGTTTACATCAGAGTCTAATTAAAGATCTAGTTAAGTCTGAACATGTGTTGTTTCTGTATGCATATTGTGCTCAGCTTGGATCTATATTACAAAACAAATGCTTATATGAAATATAAATAACCATGTTTAGAGCAAACAATCAGGGAAATTCTTCTGTACTTTGTTACATTTAATTATGAGTCAAATTAGATAAAAGTTAAACCCTTACCAATTATAGATTGTTATGCTATGGGTAGATTTTTTTTAAGAATCCCATTTTTTTGCACGTTCAGTGCCTGCCCATCTTCGTATTCAAACACATTATCTTGTGCCTATTTCTGTGGCTGCTTTGGCCTAATGAATGCCTAATTAACACCCCTTGAAAAGTGTCAGCTCATTTACTATTTGTAGCAGTTTGTGATATTCATTTACTTATGATGAGAAATCATTTTTAGATTACTATTTAAAATATTTTCTCTAAATGACAATTTCTGACCTGAGATCTTTCAAAATTATTTTGGGAGATGAACAAATAGCAAAAGAAAAATCTGTGCATTTTTAGCTTTACAGAATAAGCTTCCCTCGGAGTAGGCACCCGGAAGAGGACCTTTGATGTTGAGCATAGTGTATGGGTAGGTTCATGTCGGGAAAGGTGTTCCATCAGGTATTGTGGTCCCAAACCATGTAAAGCTTTATAGGTTAAAACCAGCACCTTGAATCGGGCTCAGAAACATACAGGCAGCCAATGCAAGCAGGCCAGAATCGGTCTTATATGTTCGAACCTTCTGGTCCCTGATACCAATTTGGCCGCTGCATTTTGCACAAGCTGCAGCTTCCGAACCATTTTCAAAGGCAGCCCCATGTAGAGTGCATTGCAATAATCTAACTTGGAGGTTACCAGAGCATAGACAACTGAAGCCAGGTTATCCCTGTCCACATAGGGACATAGCTGGGCCACCAACCGAAGCTGGTTGAAGGCACTCCGTGCCACCGAGGCCACCTGAGCCTCAAGGGTTCTAGGAGAACCCCCAAGCTACGAACCTGCTCCTTCAGGGGGAGTGCAACTCCATCCAGAAAAGGTTGAATACCCTCCATCTGGTCAGAGGAACCCCCCACTAATAGCATCTCAGTCTTGTCTGGATTGAGTTTCAGTTTGTTAGCTCTCATCCAGTCCATTGTCGCAGCCAAGCACCGGTTCAACACATCCACAGCCTCACCTGATGAAGATGAAAAGGAGAAGTAGAGTTGCGTGTCATCAGCATACTGATGACAACGCACTCCAAAACTCCAGATGACTGCATCCAACAGTTTCATGTAGATGTTGAACAGCATGGGGGACAAGACTGACCCCTGTGGAACCCCATACTGGAGAATCCACGGGGCTAAGCAATGTCCCCCAAACACCACCTTCTGGAGCCGACCTGTCAAGTTGGAGCGGAACCACTGAAATGCAGTGCCTCCCACTCCCAACTCAGCCATTCGTGCTAGAAGGATACCATGGTCAACGGTATCTAAAACCGCTGAGAGATCAAGGAGAATCAACAGAGTCACACTCCCCTGTCCTTCTCCCGACATAGGTCATCATACAGAGTGACCGAGGCTATTTCCATGCCAAAACCAGGCCTGAAACCCGACTGAAATGGATCCAGATAATCAGTCTCATCCAAGAGTGTCTGGAGCTGGCCAGGAACCACCCGCTCAAGGACTTTGCCAAGGAATGGAACATTTGCCACCGGTCTATAGTTATTAAGATTTTCAGGGTCCAGGGAGGATTTCTTCAGGAGTGGTCTCACTACTGCCTCTTTCAGATGGTCTGGGACCACTCCCTCTCGTAGTGAGGCATTAATCACTTCCCTGGCCCAGCCGGCTGTTCCATCCCTGCTAGCTTTTATAAGCCAAGAGGGGCAAGGATCCAATACAGAGGTGGTTGCACGAACCCGTCCAAGCACCTTGTTAATCATTTTGCAGGAATATATTTTAAAAGTAAAGTAACTAATTTTATTTTTTCAAAGTTTGGAAGTCATCATAACCATTTCTCCTGTATATATTGCTTTTTGTATTCTGAGCCACATAAAATACTCCCGGCTGTCAGAAAGTTATCATATAGAGGATAAAGTGAAGCTAAAGCCCTTATCCCTGTTATACTACTTTTCAATGGATAGGGAGAATTTGGAAGGAAAATTCCTCCAGCCACACTCTGAAGTGGAAAAAGGAGTCCTCCATGTATTGAGAACAATGGAACTAAGTGGAGAGATTTGCGATATAGTACGGCAACTGGAGGGCAGGAGGTGTTGGCACAGGTACTCCAGGGGAGGGGCTCCTCCTCACTGAAGATTGCCAAGAGTTGACTTGTGTGAACACACCCAAACCTGATTTTCAAAAAGTGTATTTTTATTATTGTTATTATTATTATTATTATTATTATTATTATTACTATTATTATTTACATTTCTATATTGCCCCATAGCCAAAGCTCCCTGGGCAGTTTACATGAGATTAAAATGAATAAAAACAATATACAAAATTTAAAACCACAAAACATGTAACATACACAGAAAGAGACCTCTAAAAACAACTACAATCAACTTTATAAATAACTGTAAAAACAGATCCAGGATTAATGAAGCTCATCACATATTGCTAAATGCCTGGGAAAAGAGAAATGTTTTAACGTGGTGACGAAAAGATAGCAATGTTGGTGCCAGGAGGGCCTTGTTGGGGAGATCATTCCATAATTCGGGGGTCACCACAGAATTTATTGCAAGCTCAGAAATGCATGGATTTCTGTCCACAAATTGTACTCAGGCCTGCAGTTGATTCTGTGAAGTGCAAATTGGGTAATCTCACATTAAAATGAGAATCCAACAAATTTCTCACCCATCCCTAATTGATATTCATTAAACAAAAAACCTACAGTTTACAAAAACAATGTTAAGGCTCTACAGATTCCAACCAAGCACCAAAAAGCAGGGAAATTGGGAGTTAAGGCTCACAAGCCTTAACGCCATATCCTCCCTAAGGAGGCAGAAAGTGCAAGTGAAATTCTCATTCTCCCAAAGCAGATAAACCATGAGGACAGGATGGAGAATATGATATGCTGAGGTGATTGTGGGGTTGTGGAAAACTCCTGACAAACAACTTAGGACCACCTACTTCTCTTTTTTTGTTTAAAACAGCCCTTTCCCAACCTGTTGCCCTCCAAAGGTGTTGGACTACAACTCCCATCATTGCAAGTCAGTATGTCCCATTGTAAGATTATTATTCTGCTGAAAAAAAGTAAATCTTTACCCCCTCCACAGTCCACCCCCCACCTCTGAGGCTCCAATTTTTAAAATGATGCAATCATCTGCATGCTTACCTGGGAGTAAGACCCATTGCATTCAATGCAGCTTACTTCTGAGTAGATTGTTAGCACTGTTAAAGGAATCCATGAGGCAGGCAGGTGATTGTGGGGTTGTGGAAAACTCCTGACAAACAACTTAGGGCCACCTACTTCTCTTTTTTTGTTTAGAGCAGCCCTTCCCCAACCTGGTGCCCTCCAAAGGTGTTGGACTACAACTCCCATCATTGCAAATCAGTATGTCCCTGGTGAAATTCCCTCTTCATTACACCAGTTAAAGTTGCAGAGGCCCTGCCTTCTTCTGTATATGGTCACTCCAGTATAGTGCCTGCAACTTTAACTGTTGTGATGAAGAAGGAATTTCACCAGGGACTAATTGCATACAAATGACACTGGCTGAAATTCCCTTTTCTCTACAACTGTTAAAGTTACATGAGTCCTGTCCTCCTTTTCATATGGTCAGCCTAAATATAAAAAAGTTAAAAATATAATTAAATACTTTTCAATATTAAAGCATTTTAAACATTTAAAATACATAACAATTTAAAAGTCAAAGGTATAGACAGAGGTCCAGATTATTTGCCAAAGGCCTGCTGGAACAAAAAAGGGTTTGTCTGCTTCCAAAAACACATCAAGGAGGGAGCCAGTGTAGACTGCAAGGATTAGAAAGAAAATGCATGTGTACACTATGCAAAATAAACGACACCACAACTGTTTCTAAACCTTATTAAAAAAACAGGGTGACTAGGCCGAAACCAACATTGTAGGCCCAGAAGCACTTTGAAAAGTTTCAACATTGTACTTAAAACTTAACACCGGCCCAAACTAATTAAATGAAGTGTTTGAAGCTTTCAACTTTATAGCAGTATGGACCAAACTCTTAGAAAAGAGGGAAATTAAAAGAAAGGTATAGCTACCTATTCCCAGGAGAGATCTGAAGATCTGGTTACCATGGATCCAGAGGAGCCACACCCTTCTTCACCAGGGAGCAAAAGAGCAAACTGGCTTTATGAAGATAGCCCAAAATACTCTCAGAGCCAAAGGAATGCATGTTGCAGAAGAGAAAAGAGAAACTCTTCTTCTCCTTCACTCAAAAGGTCTGTGCTAGAGGCAGTGGCCATTTCACTCACCCACCCCACATTCTAAGTCAGGAGGGAGGGGGGAGAGTGACGCTACTGAGCATGTGTCAGTGTCGCGTTATGAGGGAAGATGGCCGCCTCATTGACTTGAATTAAAGGTTAAAGTAGTCCTTAAAAGTCAACCGAAGGGAATTTAAAAAAAACGAAAAGCTTTCCACCAACTACAGTCAAGGAGGAAGAAGACCCCACCACTTGATTAATTAATAAGGCTCTAGAAATTATGCAAATTGTGAGCACAAAAAGTAGCAACCAGGAAGTAAATTTACAAAAGCAGGGAGACAGGTTTGTATTCCTTTTCTACCTTAAACTTCTCTCCTTCCCTCAATCTTTCACCAATCTTCTTGAAATTTTCAGGTAATGTAAAACAAACATTTCTTTCTGGCATCTGTAAATTTCAGAAAGGTTGGTGAAACATTTTTGATTTTATTGCTGTTAGAATGACCCCCCCCCAATTATCACTTTAACATGGCGGAATGTGTTTTTTACTGACGGCCCTTAACAATGGAGGCACAACTATGCCTCCATTAATTTGAACTGGCCCTTAACTTGACTCAAGTTCTTTTGATTTTACTGGACTGCTCATTCAATGTGTGCAGCTTGGTAATTATTTTCATTCAAGGACCTCCTTGCACCAGTAGTTCTGGGAAACACCAAGAACAAGGGAGAAAGTTCAAAAACCAATTTGATGGCAGGTTTCCTACGGTGATGTGGAACAGATTCTTGACTTTCTTATGTTTGAAAATTTAGCGCATAGTCTAGCAAAGGCTGCAAATTCCTTCCCTTTGAATACAGCACTACAACTCAATCGTGATTATGAGAAGTACTGAGTTCATTCCAGTATCATTGGTTTCAAAACTACACCCAATCAAGCCCCAGTTGCAAATTTATGTCGCCTTGAGGTTAATGGGGATTTTCTTCCTGGCTTCAGTTTTATGAGGTCTTGCACTGTTGAATATGCACCAAACATTGTTGATCAATTTTTGGAAAGCAGACTTCTCAGTTGTATGGGAACTACGGCCTTGTTTAATACTTCTCAGACAAATCTAGTACTTTCCTCTCTTCCCCCCCACCCCAGCCCTAATGATTTCCATTATCTCTGTAGTTGATAGAATCCATTTCAAAAACCAATAATCTCTTGAAATCCACTGAGCCACAAATTACTCATTAGAAAATATTTTCAAAGATCATTACCTTGCCCATAGATTTTAGCTGTTCATTTCCTGGATTCTCACTTGTAACACTGCTCATAAGGAGAGGAGAGATTATTCACTCACAAGAAAATGATTCTAATATAATTCAAACCATTTTACTTGTTTATTATTAGAGCCACTGCTTTTTTTTAAAAGGTCAACACTGTATCAATTTGAACATTGATTTTATGACCTGTGGTTATTAGGATATAATGAAATGATGAATGCCATATTCACTGCACTGGATTCAGTAATAACACTCAAAACCATTACTTCATATATGCACTAGCTTCATTTCTTTAAAAAAATCTAATCACACACTGAGAAGCAGGGAGGAGGGCAGTCATTCATCATTAAGATAAGGGCATTGTTGCCATGCTGGTCCTACTAGGAATGCAATTTGTAGGGTGAATGATCGTCATGGAGACCATATGCCTGGTTTCGGCTTCATGAGAATCTCAGCTTTAGGTTTTTTTAAAGGAACATGTTTCTAGTCCTTATGGGTAAAATATATGCTTGGGAGTGTGGGTAAAATGCTTGCCACAGTTTCAGAAGCCAGAGAAATGGATGAATTAAAGACTTCCAATGCTTGCACGCAAGCTTCAGCACCTTGTGTAGTTCCTTGTTCATCCTATGACATTAGAACCATTTTTTTTTTGCCAAGTAATAAAAAGAGGGGGAGAATGCAAAATAAAGTATACAAAATATAAAAAAATGAAAGGATACAAAATGTGTCAAATTGGAATAATTTACACAGGTCACAGAATTCTGGGTTAAGAGTAAGTTTGTTTGCCTGGGCAAAGATGTATTTATTTATTTACTTGCCTACTTACTTACACACAGACTTCATCCACATCCTGGGTTAAAAACAGAGTCTTTGTGGCAGAATTTTCACAAATAATTTCCATTCCACATGCATTCAAGTCATCAGGGCCTCTGTATATTCCTAGCACTATGGTACAGGGAGGAGAGGGTGAGTTTCCTTGAAGCAATGGAGATCATTATGAGTGAAGAGAATCCCATTTTGAAGTTATGGTCTCTTCTAGGACTTGAAGGAAGGATCTCTTCTTGTACTTCACATCAATCTAACGTTTAGAGGTATCAAACAGCAGCTGGTCTAGTTTGGGGGTGACTCATTCCTTTGGAAAGATATTATTCAAACACTCAGTGTCCTCAGAACAAAGATTAGCTAAATCTGAAAGTATACCTATGGTGATCAATGACAAGAAATAGCAGCAACTAACAGCAATTAAACAAAACTATACACATATAAAATGGCAATAAACAGTGTCAGATATTGTTGTTAAAGAAACAAAATCTAGGCACCCATGCTAGGGTGTTAGAATATATTCCACCCCGGCTGTGGAATGAGCTCCCCAGAGAGGTTCGCCTGGCACCTACTTTGTACTCTTTTCGTCGCCAGGTGAAGACCTTTTTATTCTCCCAGTATTTTAACAGTTAAATTAACTCAATTTTAATCCTTGCTGTTTTAAATTTGTATTTTAATCTGTATTAATTCCTGCTGCTTGGTTTTATTCTGGTTGTGTTTTTATATTGTATGTTATTCTGTGTTTTTAGATTGTGCCTTGTTTTATATATTTTAAAATGATTTCATGGTTTTAATTTTTGTGAACCGCCCAGAGAGCTTCGGCTATGGGGCGGTATAAAAATGCAATAAATAAATAAATAAATAATATAACAGGCATACCAGAAAATTGGTAGGAAAACAACGGCAACAATGACTGTCTTTCTGCATTCAAAATGTACATAAATAGACTGAGTTGGAGTTGGTATATCACCCCATTCCTTAAAACCCCAAACCCATCTCATTTGTCAGCTCAAGGATCACTTCATGGACCCTCAATGGGATGGAAATATTAACTAAATACAGAAAATAATATTGGAACCTAATATAAAGTTCCAAACTAATGTGGTCATGGAAATGTTTACTCCTATCAGTCTGGCATGATCATTGCCAACTGTATGTCATGAAAGAGCCGTAAAATAGCTAGATTTAATTATGATTGTGGTGGTGATGATGATGATTTATTTCAAACATTTTATACCACTCTTCAGCCTTCTTAGCATTGCATGGCAGTGTACAATTATAAAAACACAGTAGTAAAGTAATAATTGAAATAATACCATAGTATCCATCAACAACATATTAATATTCCTAGTGCCAAAAAGATTAGGCCTCTATTGGTAAAATTAGCCAAAAGGATTAGGCTGGGGTGCCACCACTAAATAGGTTCTCTTTCTTGCCATTGATTACCGTAGTATTCATAAGAGAGAGACCTGGAAGAAGGCTTTGGCACAGCAGATGGTATAGGAAAATACATTTCTTCAGGTATGTTATGCCTTGGAATAGAGAGTTAGGCAACTACGATTAGCTGTTTGGTAACAGAGAAAAGAAAATTGTCTGGTATGTTCAAATTAATATGTGAAATTCAGTTCTCCAGTCACTCTTCACCACCACACCCTTTTAAAGAACATGGTGTTCAATGTGGTATGAACATTTTCAGTTATCTGTGCCTTTGCTGCTTCACTGTCTTCTTTCTAAGGCCCTTTCCTGCTAAACCCGTTTAACTTTTGCCCAAAATCTTGTCACTCCCATACAGCCCCTCACCCTTTTAACCAGAGTTTAACTTCTAACATGAGCAGCCATAGTATGATATAAACTGTCAAATAGTACATACCATTCCAGGCTGACTGCTAAATACGCGTGCTGTGCCGAATCCTGCCCCCTATTTTCGGGAAGGTTTTTTTTCCCCTGTGAAAGAAGCATTGTTTTTTTCTGCTTATTTTGCAAGGAGGGGGAGAATTTTGAATGATTTTCTCCTTGGGGAGGGGGGCAGTATTTCTACATGCCTTTTAAAAGTGTGACCAGGTAAGGGTTTTCTTTCTTTTAAAAAAATACCCCTGGCACTTGGAGAAGCTGGCAGTTCTTCAAGAATGCCTATTAGAGGCCATGTAACCTCACATTCTCCAATAGGCATTTAGGAAGAACTTCTGGGCTCCAACAAGTGTCAGGTTTGTGTGTGTGTGTGTTTTAAATAGAAATAAGACCCTTCAAAACTTCCTACACTTAAAAAGGTATGTGGAGAACCTGTTCCCCTCGCAAAGGAAAAATTCTCCAAAATTCTCAGTTCTCCCAGCCTCTTTCACCAGAGTTTTCATTTTTCCACCCCCACAAAATGCCAAAAATGGAATAAACAAAATTTTTGGCACAGCACTACTACGTACTATTGCATGCCAGCTATTGAATGCGATCAAACATCAGCAGTGAAAACAAATATAATCAGATGTTAAATATCCCTTCTGAATGCTGAGTGACTATTTGATGAATATGTGGATATTTATTTATTTATTTTTGCATTTATATCCTATCCGTTTTTTCCTCCAAGGAACCCAAGACAACGTACATAATCCTTCTCTCTGTTTTATCATCACAACAACAACCCTGTGAGATAGGTTGGGCTGAGAGTCTGTGACTGGCCCAAGGTCACCCAGTGTGTTTCCATGGCCGAGTGGAGACTAGAACCCAGATTTCCTGACTCCCAGTCCAAAACTTTAGCCACTACACCACACTAGGTAATATCTAGTGACTATTTGAGATCAATATTTGCAGAGAATAATATTGAACTGAATTTTTGAGAGAAAATTCACCTCTTGTGCTACTTTCTGCCTTCTTTTAACTTTTTGAAGTTAGCTATTATGAGAGCCCACCTGTTCTTTTCCCTGTGATCAACGGCTAATCACTTCTGCTAACATGTGCTGAAAATACAGAAATCCACATTAAAAAAAATACACAAACGATGGTCTTCCTGTACAGCCCTTTCTAAGAATAGTCTGTCCCTCATTCCTCAAACCACCACTGATATATTGCCGATCATTAAGATAATCTCTTTTCCTTCCAGTAGGGTTGCAGTGCCAACAAACCTGGAAATAGATGGTTTGACTGGATTTTCTGTTTTGTACCTGTAAACAAAGAAGGCTTCTCTCCCCATAGCCCTGCTTTTTAGTAGGCAGTACAGTGGGGGGGGGGGGGGAGTCTCCAATCTGCCCATAGACTCCTTTCTTACTGCATGCTGGGCTCCCTGCCATTTCTGATTTTTATTTTATTTCTGAAGATTTTTAAAAAATTGAACTGGCATACTCAGGGCTGCCCTCCAGCACTATCTTTATTTGGTGTCAAATGAACCTTGGATGGCTCATTTAGAGTTCTGGTTGGTTCTGACTGAAACCCAGAATGGATTTACAGTCCCACCGACATCAAAGCCACCAGCCTCCAGTGCCTAAGGATGGATAAGAATTTCATTTTTGTTCATAAATCATGTGAACACGTCCCATTTGCAATCCCATTTCTCCATTCGAATGAACTGAAAAACAGGTTGAAAAAAATGGGAGCGAGAAAAAATGAGCTTCTAGGTGATCTTTGGAGAATTTAGGTGAGTTCAAAAATCGCTGGTTCTCCCGTCTGTAAATGAACCTCCCATTGATATGTGGGACAGTCCCATGAGCAATAACCCTGTGGCACCTGTAATTAATTAAAGGGAAAGCAAAGATATAGGTGCATGCTACATATTAGGTAGGGAGATACATTAGGGATGTAGTGGACTCTCCCGCACTAGAGACATTCAAGATGCAGCTGGACAGCCATCTGTCAGGTATACTTTAATGTGGATTCCTGGTTGGACTTGATGGCCTTATAGGCCCCTTCCAGCTCAACTATTATGTGATTAAGTAGATGCATAATGTGACTGTTGGCGAACTCCATCCACAAGTCCTCCTCAAGTACCAGAAATTTTGATTCCAGGTATTGGCAACCCTAACTGTTTCCTATATATGGCAGTAAGCCTATATACACCAGTTGCTGGGGAACATGGGTGGGAGGGGGCTGTTGCACCATGTCCTGCTTGTTGGTCCCTGGTTGACAGCTGGTTGACCACTGTGTGAACAGAGTGCTGGACTAGATGGGCCCTTGGTTGATCCAGCATGGCTCTTCTTAACTTCTTATGTTTCTTTACCGGAAAGAGTATCCCCCCATACAAAGCTGTGTAAGATTTCTATCTGTTTCCCCAGGCCTGGAGTATTTATATCCCTGCATAACCATTGAAAGTCAATAAACAGAATCAAGTTACAGGGATTTCTCATCTCACCTAGTGTCTCTTTCACTGAGCTTATGAATGTGTCTGTTTCTTATCTTTGGAAATTTGCATGGATCACATTTGCATGATAAGCTGTGTTCCACTGATAAGTCAAAAGCCCTCCAGATTTCCCAAATCTTAACAAACAAAGCAGCTTCGGAAATTGAATCTCATAACTGTTACCCAAAGAAGAAAAACTCAAGGCAGCTGCCCATTGTGTTTCTGATGATATATATCATCCTAAACAATTTCTAACTCTAAGGTTTTATTGTTAAAGCACCTCCATTTTCTATTTTCTTACTTCAGTTATGTTATCCCAGTCCATCAGTCATAGGGAAATTTTCTATTACTTGCCGACCATTCATTAATGACCTGGAGTATGATAAATTACACTTTTATTTTGCAATGCCAGTCAAGTTTTGTTTCCAGTAAACACACACACACACACACACATTCAGACACAGCCACACTTATACACAAGCATGACCTCATAGTTCCTGTTTACCACAGGTCCACAATGCTATTTGGACTGACCAAAACACTTTACTGCTGCAGCTGTATTCCAGGAGGAGTGGAGTATATCCTATCAGGTTTTTTCCTTCTTCATCTAGGGTACAGATACTAATTGGTCTCATGTTGCCAATAAACTACATGGATCAAGACTCACAGAAATAGAAAGCCAATGCAGTTGACTATAGTATTTTTACCATATCTGACCTCCTGATTTGTGGGGAGGCACTTCCATAAAGGTAAAAACCCAAACTGTTACCACACATGATCATGTGTGACATGTAAACGTGTAAAGGTGGTATTTCTAAATTCTTCAACCTACTTGCAGGCAAAGAAAATGGGGGGGGGGGCGGAGTTGTAATTTTACCGAATTTCACTGAGGAGATTTCAGAGAATTTTCTTTTTCTTACTCCTGTAGAAAAAGAAGGGTATTTTGCAGATTTTTTAAAATACAGTCTACCATGGTTTTGTGGTGGTCAACATTTCTCTCCCTTCTCCCCAATAAAACATTTCAGTGGCCAACATTACCTCCACTCCCCAGGGTTTCTCCCCACCCCTTAAATTTAAATGGTTGATTTTTCTATATTATCACTGGCCTAGAAAATGAGGCAAAGCTTTCTTCTCTGGCATGGAGTGATGAGATGGGTTTTCTACCTCAAACCCAGCCCTAGCCCCTCCAAGGCAGAACATTGAGATATAGAACTGTGATAAGATTTTCTTCATCACTTGTCAGGAGAATATAAGTATCTTCCATACATTAATGGCCAAAATAGGGCATTGAGCCATATTTAAGAAAGATCCATGCCCCTCATAGCATGGGTAACTGTATTTATTGTTCTGCCACATTGTGTGTGGGTGGGTGGGTGGGGTATCTTATATTTCTGCACCTGATCAGTAGTCCAGGTATGTAAGGTAGTCATGGGCAACTTTTTCCTTTGCGTTCATTACTATCGAATCTAGAGTTAATAAAAATATGACCCAATACATGTGCAACAACAGGAGGCAGTGGTTAACAATATTATACAAGAACACATGTGAATGCACGCAACCGCCTGAATAAACAACAGGACCAGCCATACTAAGTTTAACAATATTTATATTTGTGTACTAGTGCAGTTTATACCAACTTCATTTATTTCAAGTATACTATACTATGAATCAAATTATTTCACATTTCATACTTCAGAATGCCACATAACATTGACAAACTCAACAATTCAAACACCACAGTATACTAATCACAAATACAATACACAATTAATATTTCAATAATATTTCAATGAATCTGTAATATTTTCTTCCAATGTAATTATCCAATAATCCTGTATATATCAGCAATAATGCTGTATATATCAGCAAACTGTTCTTCTTTGTATATAATTCTTTCCAACTTCTATCAGCAAACTATTTTACTTTTTTATATCAGTAAACTATTTCTATAACAGGAATCTGGTATTATACATCTGCTTCACTGTGCTTCTTCAGAAATTGCTGTAATGAAAACATAGTATCAGACCCATTACATTTTAAAGCCCATAGCTCCACACCTACTTGATCAATTTTAAATGGAACAAACAGCACAACACTCCCCACCTTAATCGAGAGACATTGCCATGGCCTTGTATGTGGGGACAAAGCCTCCACCTGAAACCTAGAGAGAGTATAATAAGAAGTTATAACCTTTTTTAGTTAAACAAAATAAACCCAAACCCAAATCTTCATGTTGCTAGTCTGAAAGACCTGAACAGCCTACCATTTGAAAGTCCAGCATTCATTTCCAAAATCCTGGTCACAGCTGTAAGGTAATTGTTACTTGGGGATACTTATATTTAGCATGCAAACCACAAGTAAATATAATGGTTGATTCTAGACTCCCTAAGAAATGCTGGTGTGAACAACTAGGAGGGGGTGGGGGGATGGACGAAGACCTGTGAGCAAAGAATGAATCTATATTCAATCTCCACAGAGCATGCAGCCATGTTAAGCTTTCAGCCTAGCTTTAACCAACAAATTGAAAAATCCCACCGATCCCAGGATAGTGAGATTATTAACAACAATCACTCTTCATGATGGTTTGCTGTTTTTAAAAAAGACCATCAGTTTTCAAGGTATCTAACAAACACTACTTACCCACTCCTGAAGAAAGCCTTCAAAGAGTTAAGATTTCAGCAGATGCCATCTGCTTACTTGGGTGGCAGGTATTTTTCACATTCCCGTAAACCACAGATTCTGCCTTTGTGGAAAGGTTTTGTGGAAGATCTAGTACACTATTTATTGTACTGTCCACTCTGTGCCTGTCCCACAGAGTGTTTGCTATCACATCTTGTGTCACAATATAGCAGATGGCATGTTCAAAATATGGGGTGATATTAGCCCATGGGGCCCTCCTCCCAGTCGATTTTGTCACAAAACAGATCTGAGCACCACATGAAGAACATTTCCTTTCCTGCTTTTCTGCCATATAACCTCCAGGTGGCACTGTGGTATAGTGGATTAGCACAATAAAAACATTTTGTTTCACTTTCACAAATAATACTGCATGTTCCCTGCTCTTAAAAAAATGCACTGAAAGTAGTGTTTAAAAACAGAAGTGAAACTGGAGGATCACAACTTCATCTAAGAATCCATAAACAATCATGAGAAGGGAATAGTGAGTGCACAATAAATGCTTTGTGTGGTAAAGTTCTTTGAAACCTTGTAATAGTGTTTCTTCTCTCTCTTTCTCTCTGTTTTCCTCAGGAAATACTCTGCCTACTTTGGGGACATCATTCGAGGTTTTTGTAGGGAAGAAGATATCTTATTAAGGTCAACAGATTCACAAAAAGATTGAAAACACTTGGTTATATTCAGTTTCAAACCGCATACACAAAGCAGTTTACTTTCAGAGCATTTCTAGCATTTTATAAGTCATAGCTACCGGAGAAATTGCTTATCCTGAGCAATAACCTCAAATGATCAGAATCTAAGCCTATTGCCCACCCTAACCTACTCAAATAGTCCCTCAGTTAATGAATTACAAAGTAATTAACATGTTTTTCCTTCTTGGAATCCATGTGTATTTTGTATCAGCTCCTTTATATATGTACCACTTGTCATATATATGTAGCCCTGGGCATGCATTATATATATGGGAGTGCATTTTATACCAAAATCCTATCTGTGTTTACTCAGAAGTAAATTCCACTGTGTTCAATTTGCCTTACTCCTAGGTAAACATCCACAGGACTACAGCCTTAAATATGTAATGTGTTCAATGGTCCTCATACAAAAAAAAAAGTATACTATTAGAGAGTGTTGCTTTATAGCATTGCAAAGCAATCCTTAAACTTTTCTTTTCTTTTTGTCATTAGATTTTTATCTACTGAAACTTTTGATAAACCGTTTGAAAAAAAAAAATTATTTTGGAAATGTAATTGTAAACTGCATGTCACAGCATAAGCATTTCGCTTCTTCACGAATGCTTTGTTGAAATTTTGAAATGCATATCTTCTGTCACAGTTTCAGCAGGTCTTCAAGCTTTTTTATGACAATCTTTTTAAAAGTTTGTACTGCTGAAAATATTTCCCATTGTTATTTGCTCTCGTTCAGAGAATAGCAGGTTCTAACAGCAATAATTAAAAAAAAAGTGACATTTCCTTTTGATTGTTGGACTATGCAGAAAAGGTATATGCATTTTTTTTTAAAAAAAATAACAAACAAACCCTAAAACAAGGGTTTTTATTATCCTGAAAATCTCAGTGCAAGTGACTGCCCATTAAATTACGTTAGAAATGTATTGTATTGGACTGATGTTTCACATTTTCAGCTTGTTGGGAAGAGCTTTATTTAAATTTTCAAATGAATATCATCACTTCAATTCTAATTGGAATCATGTGGGTCAGCATGCCGTTAACTTTTAAAATAAACACATGATGGGGTGGGCGGGCTCACCTGCATCCGACTCAGTGAATGCTCGTCCCGTTGCCCCCTCCCTTGCTCATTGGGCCATGTGAGCTTCTTTTGAGGCTGGGTTTCAAACTCCTTTTGAGGCACTCGGCAGCCACTCGCCCACGATGCTGAAATTGTGCGCAATGAAGGCTCTGGAACTTGTGCACTTACCCCCCACACACAAAGGTAAAGGTGTAAATGGGGCCTTTATGACTACCATTAACTCAGCGGGGGAAGTGCGCAATCCCAGCAGCGAGGGCGGGCAGCTGCTGAATTCTCGTCAGGCCAAACCGAGCCTCAAGAGAAGCTCTTGCGGCCTGACACTTGCACCAAATGTGTCCAACAGGGTCCGGGGGAGTGGACATGGGGGAGTCCGTTGGCCTCCAACTCAGTCAGGTGCTCACATAATCCCTGGTGCTAAAAATATAGGGACTGAAGTCTCTGTCCCCTCACAATCTAGGACAGAACCATAGATTTCACTGGAGAAATAGATGCAGAAACTGGTGTTTGTTAGAAATTACTGAACCAATCTGAAAATACAAGGAAGGATTTACCTGTTGGTCAGGAAGGCTGGGAGGGTTGTGTTTCCCTCTCCAGTTTGAACTGCCCAGAGAGCATTGGCTATTGGGTGGTATAGAAATGTAATAAATAAAATAAAAAAGGGTCATACAAGGGTGGGTGACCTTCAAGAACTAACACAAATGACCGGCTTCTGAAGCAGGCTCAATAACAGTTCCCCTTAAATTTAAAAAGTTCTAATCAAGTAGTAGATCTGGTTTCACTTCTTATACATCAGCTGCAATTGATACATATTCAACAATATTTACTAACTTAATAGGGGAAGAGAACTAAATGTGGAATAAACCAAGAACAGTACTTTGCCAGTGTGAGGTCCCATCAAGTAAGTACTGTCCCTGGCAAATAGCTCTAATTGGAGTGTTTGCATTCGGTTGTCCTGAGAAAACATTCCTTTGTCTATATTTGATCAAACGTGGTGAAAAGGGTGAAACAATAAAACTGAAATTAGAATTTTGTACCTTTATCAAGTGTTGAGGAGAGTTAACTACATATAACAGTGCCGAAATGCCATATATATATATATATATATATGAATGAAGCACTTTGGAAAGAAGAAATATAGAGCTGGGAAATGGATATGGAGGAGTGCTTAATTCTTTCCCTGAACAGTTTTCCTTCTCTAAATCACCATCCCAAACTAGCTTTAACCACTATGGGATTAAAATACACACATGCACCCTTCTACTGTTCAAACACATGTGTGTATATTTGTTTAACCCCACCCCACTGGGGAGGGAAACAATTCAGACTGGAGAAACATTGGCAAGGCCATGGTTAAGCACCCATTTCCCTGCATGTTCTCCACTTTAAATCCCTCCATCTCTTTTGAAGCAGTTTCACTTTTAAAAAATGGGGCAGAGTTACATCTGCAAGTGTGCAATGTGTAGTTTGCCCCTAAAAAGTTGCTTCAGCCCTATCAATCAAACTCCACATCGGTAAAATGAAAGAGGACTGAGCTATAGCTACGATTCCCTTTAATATCAGAGTTGGCAAATAGAGAACTCAATATTTACATTTCACGTTCTCAGACATCAGTTAAATTGAATCAGACAAATTGGATCAGTCTTTCCTTGGGAAATGGGACTAGATTAAAAAATGATGAAAGCTTGGGATGACCATGTTGATGTTGTTTGATCTTTTCCCGTTATATTTTATTAGTTACACTCTGAGAATATTTTTTTTCCCAAGCTCAAATTAAATTCTCACTGTCTCTTCAAATGGACCAGTATTACTTTTCTGATTAGCTGCACTGGTTGTGAATATTCTGAGTGATTATCTTTCTGGGGCCAAATGTAGGTCAAATCCGTACCAGTAGATCTTGTAACATTTAACTCCTAGTATAATGCAATTAGTCTTGAGTGCATTCATTTATGGCCCAACACATTAATAAACTGGAATTAGTTGTAGAAACCATAGCAACAAAGTAGTGATTAATGATAGTTAACTTGCCATAGAAAAGTATTCAGTTTACATCATTTTATTTCTTCTAAAGACAAGAACAGAGCTTAAAAATAAATCTATCAGTAAATGGCTGACTATAAATATCAGAAAGACAAAGGCCTTTAGTGTTGTTCAGTGGTACTTCTGTCCCTGTAATCAATATATATGATTGAGCCTCTGATTTGAACTATCTTGTTAGCTATAAATGGCGCAAATATATAATGTTGTATTATGGGCATAAAAGACAATAATATTCTCCAGGTTTCAGTCACTATTGTAGACCCTGTGAAATACATGTAAGCTGCCTTCAACATCCTTGAAGGAAGAGAAGTGTTTTAAGTATTATGATATTTTTTTGAAAAAAGTTTTAACATAAGGCATGGTCGTCAGTTAACAGCTCTTCAAGTGGATAATTATCCATTTTGTTCTTGAAGTAGCTGAAAGTTCAGACAGCACAAACCCCCTTTCTATGCCTGTTTTGGTGAGCGCTGTTGACGCAGAGGTTCCACCCCAAAGGGTAGTGATTTGTGACTCCCCAGGCTTGGTTTAGAATGGGCAGGCCTTAAACAAGCTATGCGTGCAATCCTATTGCCTGCACCCTAACCACACAGAAACCCCTGAACTCGGACGCTTCCGAGTTTCCCATGCTCTGTTGGGCTGAAGCTGAAGGATGGCAGGAGTGGCACAGGTGATCTTCATCTCCCTATTTTCCATCGTTTCTGAGTTTCGCTAGATGGGCTTTTAACCCATCTACTAGGGGCACTTCAGAGGGGAGGGAAAGAGGCTAGAGGAGGCTCAGGATAATTCAGTTCCTAGCCTATCTGGTACCTCCCCTAACTGCCCACCAGAATGCTCCTTTTCCTCCTTCTCCAAAGTAGCTTTTCCAGTCTTGGAGGGTAGCCAATGCAGTTCTTTCTGCACTAGCTCCAAGGGGATGGGGAGGGGGTCATATCTCTGACTTCCCCTTTGGAGGTAGGAGCACTGTCTTCTGAGCCATCCTATGCTCCCCGGGACTGTTCTCTTAGAATTTCAGATCCAGCCCCAACTAGCTCATTTTGATACTGGGCCCATTCATTGTAGTTTTGAGTATTTTAATTTTCTAGGGCTTCTAGGTCCTAGAAATAGGATTCAGGACCCTTGGGAAACTACAGTTTCCATGGATCCTGAAACTCATAGATCTGCTGAGAATGCTTGCAGAAACATCCTGGCTTCCAGGATTTCTTAGATTTTGTCTTGCCTCCCCTTGAGGACTCATCAGACAGGGAACAGATCTGATTCTATAAGGAACCAATCCAGGAGACACCTGGCCAGACTGCTGGTGAACAAAAGAGATTAGACTCAGAGCTGGAGGGGGAATATCTGCTTAATCCAAGAAAGAGATGCCACCTGAAAAGACTAGCTCAACTTCCTTCTCTTAGGTGCAGCTCCTGGCAATCAAGGTCTCTTCAGGAAGAGGAAATTTGAATGGCCTTGATCAGTTGCAACAGTGGGCTGAATAGGGTCAGAAGCCTCCAAGTTTAAAAAGCCTTCCAGTAATTCTATATCTTTACTAGAGACAAAATCTATATCTAGCTCTGTTTGCCTGATTCTCTGACTCTTTTCTCCTGACTGATTTACGACCCTGACTGTTCACGACCCTGTTTATTGCCTGCTCCCTGTTGATTTTCTGATGCAGTTAACTTCCTGACTTTTTGCAGACTTTTGGCAACATCCTCTGCTTGGCATTTCAGATTCCACAACAAGGACCCAGCTTCCTACTACCATTTTTGTGTTCTCTTCTGACCTTTGACTAGCTGAACACCCACCGCTGCTCTGTCACAAGCTGAGTAACCTTCCAGAGCAGGGCAGATTTGTATTTCCAAGGGATCCCGACTCCTTGCTAGGATCCAGAAACCCCAAGAAATGACTTGAGTCTTGGTAGAACATAAGTACAACAGCATCCTATCACTCGCGTCCCAGAAACTGGTACTGAGAAGCATACTACATCTGATAGTGGATGTAATGTATTACCATCATGAATAGTAGCCATGGATAGCCTGATTCTCCATGAATTTGTCTAATAACCATTTTAAAGCCAACCAAGTTGGTAGCAATCACTAATTCTTATGGTAGCGAATTCCACAGTTTAACGATGTGCTGCGTGCTATGTGAAAATGTGCTTCCTTTAAGGCCTTTATCACACCTACTTTATCACACTTTGCTTCCGTGGGTTCCCCCTCCGTTTCCTATGTGAGTCTAGTGTTTTGAATCACACATGGTCAGTATTGCTGCGATACCTCAGCTTGTCCTGTTGAACTTTGACTGTTTTGGACTTTGCCCGTTCAGGGATAAATTGAAACAGAAACTAAAAATAGTGACCTCAGGGCGATAGAGCAGCACGACGGGACGACATCACTCGAGTCCAGCGCTGAAGAAGTGGAGCAAAGTCAAGGTGGTTGTGCTTAAAACTGTGCATGTGATAATGACCTTAACCCCCCCCCCTTCCAACATTCAGCTCCATTGGATGACGCAGGGTTCTAGTATTAGTAGAAAGAGCTAAAAATGTTTCTTTATCCAGTTTCTCTACACCATGCAGAATTGTATATTCCTCCATCATGTCTGAGGAGTCCTAAGCCCTAGGCAGGTGCTCACCTGCAACCCGAGGGCTAGAGTGGAGATGGGACATATGTGAGCATGCACACTCTGCATTGGAGCATCCCCACATCCCTGGCTACATCATTGATTTTTGAGCATTCACCATGAAGATTTGTAAAGGGGCCTTTAAGCACATTCACCTGACCATCCTCACAAAGCAGGGATTGAGAACCTGCCTTTTCATGCTTACAAGCCATCTTTGAGATCTTCACTCAAAGATCTTTCAGGTAGCTGGGTACATGCTTTTAGCCTATCTTATTCCCACTTTGGCTGTCTTGTGCTTGTGTTGCAGGTGAATGCTCAATGTGGGATGGGAAAAAAAGAAGTGGGGTTTCAATTTCATGTTTTGAAATGAAGTGGGGTAGTTTTAGGTAGGCTGACCAGATAAAATCCAGGTCAGGGCTCATGTAACTTTAACAATTGTAGAGAAAAGGGAATTTCAGCCAGAGTCATTTGTATGCAATTAGTTCCTGGTGAAATTCCCTCTTCATCACAACAATTAAAGGTGCATGCACTATACTAGAGTGATCATATAAAAAGAAGGCAGGGCCCCTGCAACTTTAACAGTTGTGATGAAGAGGGAATTTCACCAGGAACTAATTGCATACAAATGACATTGGCTGAAATTCCCTTTTCTCTACAACTGTTAAAATTACATGAGCCCTGACCTGAATTTTCTCTGGTCACCCTAGTTTTAGGTCCAGTCAAAAATAAGTTGGATAGCCTTTCACCCTGTGCCACCCCACTTTAATTATTGGATATTAGCAACATAATCAACAATTCAATGGAGAACTATGAGCAGCAGTAGATAGAGCAGATGGATTCACATTAGTTAGTTGTTTTGTGATTACAATGGGGAACTATGATGAGGACTAGTTAGAAGTTTGAATTAATATCTGCACAATCAACCCCTTTCAGTTGATAATCATGTGTCATTAAGCCAGGTCTCTGTGATTGGAAACTTAATCAGAGGCTGTTTCTAGCTTTCTGGCATTTTGTAGACCTCCACAAACTAAGTGTCTGTGCAAGTATCTAGCAAATATCTCATTCACATTCTGTATCATCACTGGAAATAGTAGGCATGCTGTTGAATCATAGTGTTTGGTTTTCAGATATTAAAATACCAGCATGGTGACAGAATGAATTTTAATTTTCAAACTGAAGAAATTGACACCAGAGCCATTTATATAGAGGGCTAAGCAAGACTATTGAAATTCTAATCTTTGTCCAGGGTCACTTTCCCAACCATAACTGCAGTACCTCTTCATCCTACTTATGCAAAATTAATTAAAATCTCCCACCGGAATCACAAGTCTTTTTATTTCACATGCCATTTGCTCAGTTCCATGTTCTTTTTGATGTGGTGGTTTACAAAATAAATAAATTCCCAGCATAAATTCAGAGTTATTAAATATCCAATTTCCTGCCAGATTGATTCCAACATCCACCATCTTGTATGCTATTCATATTTTGTGCATTCTGAGAGTTCTCTACAGAGAATTACAAGGTATCTCATCTGCCTTGCTGGTTTCTTTTCTTTGAAGAGCCTGTGATCACGTGAGCAATCCAAGTGATATGGTGGGTTACTGTAGAACTAGGCCGTTTTATTTCATCTTTTTCCCAGCAATTGATTCTCCATTAGTTTTTAAGCAGGGAGATGAAAGAACTTAGTTTTCGTAACAGAGGGCTATATCCAATGTTCTGCTAGAGCGTCATCACACAGGAGGTTTAATGCACATTTGCCATGACTTTGATCCACTTTTTCAGGGCTGGCTGGACTTGCTCAGGGTGAGAGAACAGCACGACGGGGACGACGTCATGCCAGTCCAGCACTGAAAAAGTGGATCAAAGTCACGGCACATGTGCATTAAACCTCCCGTGTGATGACGATCCTAGTGGACTTCTGTATGTGCAATTGACTTTTATCATCTCTCTATCCTGCAATTCCCATTAACAGACTGTGGGGGGGGGGAAGGCTCCCCAAACCTGGATTGGGGAGGGGGAATCTGTTCCGCTGGTGGATGCCATTATGTCAGTCAATGGACATAAATGGATTCCATCCAATGTTTATATTCCTTAGCTTTAGCACTAACCACCACCTTCTGGCTATTCATTGTAACCCTTAAAAAGTCTGCAACTAACATAGATGCACCATACTCAAGAGATTACACACATTCATCATGACCTATACTTTATTTATTTATTTAAAGTATTTTTATCCCATTCCTCCACCAAAAAGGGTTCCTAGAGCAGCTTACAATCAGTCAGGAAAAAAGACAGTCCTTGTCCACAGGCTTACAATCTAAAAAGATATGGCAAAGAGGGAAACAGGGAAGTGGAGGTTAGAGGAAAACCGATCTACAGCATCCTTCTTGTAGTGGGTTAGATCCAGAGATCCCAAAAGTGTATCATGGAAACTATCACTCTCCCCCTTCAATCTGCACCCCCTGAAAATCTGTTCTCTCTGGAACAGGATGGGATGGGTACAAGAGGCTGCAGTGGGAAAGCAAAAAATTGTCTCCCTTCCCTCTTCAGTGAGTGACAGCCTCCACTGCATTACCAGGCCATTCTAGATCCAAACCCAATATAATTCCTCTGTTATATTTGGACAGTAAGTCCACTTAATGCGGAATGTTCAGTGGTTTTCCTGGAGATCCGAAACCCCCTTCTCTTGATGACTTGCCAAAGACGCAGACTGTTTTCCTTTTCCTTCCAGAAAGTGGTGTAAGATTATTTAGTTTAGCTTTGCAGGATGGGCAATAACCTTGTAAAACACACTTGCAAGCAGGCTTGTGACCATGAAGCGAAAAACAGCCTACCAGCCACGAATGGCAGGACAAGAGGAGATGTGCCAATCGAAAATCTCCCTCCCATTGTTTCTTCCATGGCCCAACATCTTGCATGGCCCACCTGCAACTTGGGAGGGAATTTGCATGGATATGAATGGGGAGCAAATATCTCACATATTCTCTTATATGCATATTAAAGGAGAGAGCCATGTGCCAACTTGTCCACCATACAAGCAGGATTGACAGCCCATTAAGTTTATGCACCCAGTCTTAGTGTGTAGAAAATGGCAGCCTACCACACTCAATCCCTGTGATAACCCTGAGAGTTTGTTGTATGTCAGGGGTGCAGAGCCTCAGACCTGGGGGCCAAATCCAGCCCTCTGGGAATCCACAGAGGGGCAGTAGCCCCTTCAGCTGGCCCAAACCCCTTTCTCCTGACTACCAATTATTTGGTGTCATGGGTTTTATGTGTTTTCCCACATTTTAAAAGGTTGAAATGTCTCTCCTAAGACCTGGGCTAGTTCTACACTACTGTTTTATAGTGGTACTGAAGTGCACTAATATCTGTTGGAACACATAACATATTCCATATACTTAGGGTGACCATATGAAAAGGAGGACAGAGCTCTTGTACCTTTAACAGTTATATTGAAAGGGGAATTTCAGCAGGTGTAATTTGTATATATGCAGAACCTGGTGAAATTCCCTTTTCATCACAACAGTTAAAGCTGCAAGAGCCCTGCCCTTTTTGTGATGACGAGGGAATTTCACCAGGTGCTGCATGCATACAAGCGACACCTGCTGAAATTCCCCTTTCAATACATATGGCATTTCATAGGGTCACCCTACTACTACTACTACTAATAATAATAATTATTTATTACCCGCCTCTCCCTCCGGATCGAGGAGGGGAACAACAACAAACATAAAATACACAAAACTAATTAAAAGCACATAAAACTAATACATCATTAAAATACCAATAAGACAACAATAAAATTATTATTATTAATAGTATTATTATTATTATTATTAATCTGGCCTTAGTTACTTGCAGTTAGAGTTTCAAGCAAAAATGTGTTTGGGTTGATTGCTATTTTTGGCTTTACCCCCCCCCCCTTTTGGCTTCATCTCCACCCACCACTCTAGTGCAACCCGTGAGAGCTAATGCAGGGACTTTGGCCCTTGGGCTGAAAGAGATTGAACACCCCTGTGGTGTGGCATCAAGGCTACTGTTGGAGAGTACATACCTTTGGCATGTAGAAAGAGCTTCACTTTGCTTTGGATCATGGCCATGAGTAAAGGCATTTCTACATGAGGCTTTTATCCCACATCTTAACTGAGGCTTCTGCTTCTGGATTCCTTGCAGGATTTAGATAGGCTCCTTTAGAAGTTTTTTTCCCCCTCTGCTTTTATATGTGTTCCATTATACAACCATTATGTGGCATTGTAGCATAGCGGAATTGCACAATTGCATGAGTTTCCTATGGTGCCATTGAGAAAAATACCAGACTTTCCTCATTAGGGGGAAAAAAAAGTGATGATAGCTGCAAAGCACAAACGAAGCCCCAGATGGTGACGACATCAGGTAAAGGACATGCAAACTACCATGGGTGAGCAATCATGAATGCACAAGAAAAGGCATGTATAGAAAAGCTCTAAGAAGAGAACAGAGCTCTAAAGTATGGCTATCATAGCCTATAGGCCTTTGTCATCAGGATTACTGCACAATATAAACAGCAGCCCAAGGATAGTGGACTAAATATAATATAATACGTTTATGTGACCTTTAACATTTGACAAAAGTACACTTTATTTACCTTAACAATATGCTTAACATAGCCTATTGTTATTACAGTTGTTTTTGTATTTGTTGTTGTAGTCTTTATCTATGCAATATGAAGGCATATTTGTCTAATGACAGAGGGAATTACTCGGGAGAAAATTTCAGAGAATGATGACAGCAGATTATGTGAGCTCTTTAAATCACTTTAGCATGCTTCTACTTTCTGTAGTAAGCCCTAGTTCAGTTCTGAAGAGAGCAAGGCATTTAAAACAGAAGCATTTCCACCATGAATTAATAATAGTAATTACTTGGTATATTCATTGTACAAATAGAATTGTCACTGGAGCATATCTATTTGCCGGCGTATATTACAATATATCTGTGCAGTAAAGAAATCTTTATCTTTCATAAACAATTTAATACACAGTTAATTGTGGTGTTTTCAGTTCATGTTGGTTCTGATTTCTATCCATGGTACTAAGCTATAAACTCTCTCTCAGATAGATAGATGATGATAGATAGATAGATAGATAGATAGATAGATAGATAGATAGATAGATATTCACAGACATCTTCTCCTTTTGATGTGGAATACTCTCAATTCCATAGTCAGGCTAGAGAATGAACACTAGGGATGTGCACTGACCCCCCGGATCGGATCGGATAGCGGATCGGAATCGGACCTGGGGGGTCGGATCGGATCGGATCGGATCGGAGGCTGGTCGGATCGGATCGGACCAGATGTCCGATCCGGATCGGACGCCATTTTGAATGCTTTTTCCCATAGCCAAGTATTGTTTTACAAAAACGCCTATAACTTTTTCATTTTTAAAGATAGAAGGATGAAACTTGGGCACATTGTAGACTGGTTAGGGGTAGTTATCTGTGAGAAATTTCAGAAAGATTGGTGCATGCATTTTGTGGCAATTAATTTTTTAATAAATACCCAGGAATGCCTATAACTTTGTCATTTTTAAAGTTACACACATGAAACTTTGCCACATTGTAGGGGGTACCTTGGGACCTATGTGTGTGAAATTTCGGAAACGTAGGTGCTTGCCTTGTGTGGCAATTAATTTTAGAAAAATGGGTAGTGGTGGGGTAAATACAGTTACGCCTCCCATTTTTTTATTTTTGAAGATACAAACAGGAAACTTGGGCACATTACAGGTACCACTTGCCTTGATATGTGTGTGAAATTTCAGAAACATTGGAGCTTTCCTTGTGTGGCAATTAATTTTTGAAACAATGAGGAAAGAAACACCTATAACTTTGTCATTTTTAAAGTTACACACATGAAACTTTGCCACATTGTAGGTGGTACCTTGGGACCCATGTGTGTGAAATTTCGGAAACGTAGGTGCTTGCCTTGTGTGGCAATTAATTTTTTAATAAATACCCAGGAATGCCTATAACTTTGTCATTTTTAAAGTTACACACATGAAACTTTGCCACATTGTAGGCGGTACCTTGGGACCTATGTGTGTGAAATTTCGGAAACGTAGGTGCTTTTCACTTTGTACTCAAGCAGACACGAGCCCTGTAATGGATACTACCAAGGATCAAAGGGATCGAGACCAGAGTGATCCTTCCTTGCACGCATGGCTGCAAAACTCAGCTAGGCTCAGCCGTTCTGCTTGATAAGTGAAAGTAGGAAAGGAAACACGAGCCCTGTAATGGATACTACTAGCAAGGATCAAAGGGATCGAGACGAGAGAGTGTTTCCTTTTCTTCGCGGGAAGCGGGAGGGGAAGACCTGGCCTCTGTAGAAATTTTTTTGAAACATGTAATTTAAAAATTCCATAGCCATCAAATGCCTGGACCTATAATTCTGAAATTTCTGACACATATCTACCCCTAACCCATCTACAAAGTGAGCAATGTTCAGACTTCTAACTTTTAAAATAAAAAAGTTATAGGCGTTTCTTTCCTCATTGTTTCAAAAATACCTTGCCACCACATGCCTGGACCCAGCTGTCTGAAATTTTACACACATATCAAGCCAAGTGGTACCTGTAATGTGCCCATGTTTCCTGTTTGTATCTTCAAAAATAAAAAAGTGGGAGGCGTAACTGTATTTACCCCACCACTACCCATTTTTCTAAAATTAATTGCCACACAAGGCAAGCACCTACGTTTCCGAAATTTCACACACATAGGTCCCAAGGTACCGCCTACAATGTGGCAAAGTTTCATGTGTGTAACTTTAAAAATGACAAAGTTATAGGCATTCCTGTGTATTTATTAAAAAATTAATTGCCACACAAGGCAAGCACCTACGTTTCCGAAATTTCACACACATGGGTCCCAAGGTACCACCTACAATGTGGCAAAGTTTCATGTGTGTAACTTTAAAAATGACAAAGTTATAGGTGTTTCTTTCCTCATTGTTTCAAAAATTAATTGCCACACAAGGAAAGCTCCAATGTTTCTGAAATTTCACACACATATCAAGGCAAGTGGTACCTGTAATGTGCCCAAGTTTCCTGTTTGTATCTTCAAAAATAAAAAATGGGAGGCGTAACTGTATTTACCCCACTACTACCCATTTTTCTAAAAATTAATTGCCACACAAGACAAGCACCTACGTTTCTGAAATTTCACACACATAGGTCCCAAGGTACCCCCTACAATGTGGCAAAGTTTCATGTGTGTAACTTTAAAAATGACAAAGTTATAGGCATTCCTGGGTATTTATTAAAAAATTAATTGCCACAAAATGCATGCACCAATCTTTCTGAAATTTCTCACAGATAACTACCCCTAACCAGTCTACAATGTGCCCAAGTTTCATCCTTCTATCTTTAAAAATGAAAAAGTTATAGGCGTTTTTGTAAAACAATACTTGGCTATGGGAAAAAGCATTCAAAATGGCGTCCGATCCGGATCGGACCTCATCGGATCGGATCGGATCGGAGGTTGTCCGGATCGGATCGGATCGGATCGGATTTTCCCGATTTTGGGTCGGATCGGATTCGGATCGTGGATCGGATCCGATCCGATGCACACCCCTAATGAACACCTTCTACAAAGCAACCATTTACCACCAGCAACCCCCCTCCTCCTTTAGTCATAACAGCTCAGCCACACCTTTGGGTGCCTTTGTTCTACTCATCAAAAGTAAGCATTTTAAACCAATAAATTTCAATGGAGGTAGTTCAAGTAAGGGTCCATGAAAATGAAATCAACAGGACATAATGGACTATGTCCCTGTTAAAGAAAAATATGAAAGTCTAAACCATATTTTCTACTCTTTAAACTACAAGCAAATGAATGAGAATATTTGTCTTATGCTCTCCATTAGATAGGCTTTGCTCTTGTCATGAACCTTGATTTCAAAATGGTAATCATGTTTTACCTGTAATTCAGCTCCTTGAAGCACTGATGAGACCTAAGTCCATCATTCTCATAACAAGGAGAAACAGGTACATTTCGGCATTGCCCCTCCTCCTGTAAAGTATTTTAATCATATGCTTCAGCAGTCATAATTACTTTTGTGACCTTCTTAATTTAACAGATTTGACTTCCTCTAGTTGTAATTTTGCACGAATAATTGGATAACTAGGCATTGCATGTACCTAAACAAATTAGTTTTTTTTTTTAAAAAAAAGCATGATTATTCACAGTTCATTAGACAAAAGCAGCATTTCATTATGCATTGAAATCACTCCTGTAGAATGTCATTCAAAATTAATATTATGATCAGTTTTGTTAAGATGATCTGAATGGCTGAGAGCTGTACACATGTTTAAAAAAAACACTAAAGCATATGCAGTGTTTTTGTTCAAACCTAATTAAGACTAGAGTAATCAATATCCCGATCCTTGCATCATCGTAATCAATGAATGAATACAGTTGGCCGTTTATGGAGTGGTTACATACCTGAGTGTGCATGTAAGCACTTGGTAAGGTAGGGGGTGCCTTCACGGTGCTGGGTTGCCACTGCCTCCCTCTCAAACCTCGCCCAGCCACGCCTCTGCTGTGACTTTGGAGTGAGATGAGAGCTGTCTTGATGTGGTCTTGTGTGTTCTCACCTCAATCCAAAGAAAAAAGTCTGGGTGAGTCCCTAACCTTTTTTCTCCGCAGCTTCGGTGGAAAGCCCCGGGGTGGCATCATCGACACTGTGCCACCGCTCACCCATCCCAGGGCTTTCTGAGCATTTAGACAGCCCCACAGAATTCTGACCTGACCTGACTAATGGTGACATTTTTATAGTTTCTGTGACAGTAAGCTACCTGGAATGCTATTTTCTTGGCAGAAAGGCAGTGTACAAATCAATCAATCAATAACATTGCAGTGAGTGGGGCTGGGGAGGTTGGGGATATCGAGAAATACCTGAAAAATGAGCACCTGTCCGTTTAAAAATGCAACGCACCTGTCAAAATAGCTCAGCTTCACCATTTTCTCCTTGTCATGTTTCAGGCAGCCTCCATGCACATGGGCAAAGATGAGGGACCTCTAATAGTTCTACCTACAATGATGACATTGGAAAGATCTTCCTGTTTTCACTGTTTACTGCTCTTCCTGGATTATTGGAAGGTGGCAGTGGACCATCTCCCACTTGCACGTGTGTTTCCTAATCATGCCATAGGTGTCAAAGCTCGTTCCCTTTGGTGTGTGGGGGGGTAGAGGTTGTCCAGGCCCACATGATCACGAGTGATGTGAAGCTCTAAGTCCTTCAGCATTCCCTTTCCCTCTTTTCATGAGATCCAAAGTGGGAACAATTCCATATGAAAAAAGAAGTCTTCTGAACACCTTCCTAATTATGCCATGTAAGCTGGGAATGCCACTTAAATATTCTTCAGTCAAAGCTATTTAGACAATAAACTGTTTTGTTTCTATGTTATCTGCCTTTTCTTTGCCTCTTCATATATTATTCATTCCCTGTCCTTAATAAAGCTTTTTAATTTAGATCCACTGGGATTTATGGGATGCTTTTTACAAGCCACAGAACATACTTCCCTGTGAGCCAAGCCCCTAGCTTGTGATATTTATTTACTGAAAATATTTATTCCCTATCCTTCCCCTTCATTAGCTGCACCTGTGGTGTCTTAGAACAGTTTAAAAAACAGTAAAATCTAAGTGAAATTAATTAAACAAAACAACAATGACAAAAGTAAACAGTAAAAGCAAAGATAGGTGCATCATCAGCTAAAAAAAACCCCGAACAACTATGTGGTTAACCATGAAAAAATCCCTAACCTTGCAAATCAAATGCTTGCCAGAACAATGATTTAATAACGGGGACATGAAGAAGAACATTTCCAGAAGAGCTGAGATTTGTATGGGAAGGGATGATCCCTTAGATATCCTGGATCCCAGTCACTTAGAGGATTTTAAAGGTAAATTGTGGCCAACACATTAAAATGTACCCAGTAATGATTAGGCAGGCAGTGCAGCTGTTTCAAATTGGGTGCAATACATTCTCATGGGAAAATCGCCACTAGCATGCTTGCTGCTGCATTTTGGACCAGTTTATGTTCTGGAGATTCATCAAAGGTAGTTCCCCTATATATCACATTGTACTAATCAAGTAACTGAAGCGTGTGTCAACTGTGAATAGAATGAATGTGGCCTCAGGAGGAGATATGGATGGCTGTCGCTTCTGTACCAATATGAAAGAAGTACTGGATTTGGCATGCGTTGGTTGTGCTTCCTGAGAGGAACCAGAAAGAGGTTGAGGTCAACACACTCACTGCTTCTGGTCTGAGAGAGAGAGAGAGGTTGCTGCTTGAGAGAGCTCAGTGGAAAGGCTTTGTTTAAATAAAACTTTGGTTTGTTTGGAAGGCAGTGTCTTTGGGAGTCTGTGGGGTGTAGTACACCAACTCTGAAGCAACTCCTGCCCTTGGTGGAAAATACTCTTGGTGTCCTTCCCCAAGAGTTACAGATTAACGGAGAATTCAAAGCAAATGGAACAAGGGGCATTTAGCCTGTCTTTCTCCAAAGGGAGGAGATAGGATTGTTGAAGGAATATTTCAGGTGTGATCATACCAATAGCTAAAATGATTATTCATGATTGATTGATTGTAACCTAATTTTAATCCTCCATATTATATTGCTAAGGATTTCATTTCTCTATTTCATGACAAATAGAACTGTCTGTTGAAGCGAAACTAAGAGATGCGACGGTTGCTTAAAAAACAGAGAAGTTAGAGATTATATTTGTCTTTGGCCGAAACCACAGCAGGCATCCTGTCTATAAGAAGTTTCACTTCATCATGTGCTACATCCAACTGTCTTGCTTAGTGTGTATTCCATCAATCAGCAATTTTATACTCGTGTAATCGACAGAAAATATATCTGGTCAGCCTTTTTGATTGTGTCTGAAAGTAACCTTTGATTAGGCCAGCCCTAACGTCCCCCCTTAGAAATGCAAAGTGTGCATAATCTTAACATGTATAAAAGCATGTGCCATGTTTCAGTATGTCAGTCAGAACTTCCTGCTCTGACTCCAACGGCCGTTGATCAATTAAAGTCTTCTTTGGACTGGATTCGTGAGTATTCTTTGGTCTCCCCTGCAAACCTGATTAAGTTGCTTGCGTGAATCTAACTCCATTGAGTTAGTGGGTGGGTGGTCACCAATCTTGGAGAGCGAAACCCCCCTTCCTAGGGTTACCCCTAGACTACATATAGGCCAGCTATTGTATCAAAGCATGGAAGGGAATTAGAAAGAAGATCTTTCTCATAAGGGATCTAACTCTTTAACAATTAAGTGACCCCTTTCTCATAAGAGGGAGTCACTAGACCACCCAGGAGGGCTCAAATTCCCCCAACAAGGATTTCAACTGATTTGTCATTACAGAAATGGAGTATCAGATTCTGTATATAAATAAGAGAAGGACATCATTGCTATGCTAGTGCGAACTTTCAGACTAACTGTTATCACAGACAATATGTGGACTAGATAAGTCCTTGATTGGATTCAGCAGAGCAATGTTCTTATTTGAACATGATATTATTAATAGACTAAATGTCAAAAACAAGGTCTTTCCTTTTCCAAGGAATGTACCATGCCCTTTCTGCTATTCTGAGTAACTCACAGTGGAATGATTAAAAAATTACAAAGCACCAAAGGTTCTGCATGAAGTCTGTCTAATCATAGCCTACAAAGGTGAGAAAACTCTAGGGCAAATTTTTTGACAAGATCAGTTCTCTATGAATATTCATCATTGTGAAGGTTAAAGATCATATACATAGATGACAGAATTAGTGGAATATATATTGTTTGCTGTAAACAACAGATTTGGACAGCTGAAATGTGAGCATTTGAAGCTTTTCTCTGACCTAGAATTTTGATTTGAGTGTGTGATTCTATTTGGTCACTGAGATGCCTTTTTGACAAATTATTTCTAATATGCCAAGCAGAGGCTTACATGAAGTGGGAATAATTACAGTGCATGACTAGGCTGACCATATGAAAAGGAGGACAGGGCTCATGTAACTTTAACAGTTGTAGAGAAAAGGGGATTTCAGCCAGTGTCATTTGTATGCAATTAGCTGCTGGTGAAATTCCCTCTTCATCACACCAGTTAAAGTTGCAGGGGCCCTGCCTTCTTTTGTATATGGTCACTCTAGTATAGTGCCTGCAACTTTAACTGTTGTGATGAAGAGGGAATTTCACCAGGTACTAATTGCATAGAAATGACACTGGCTGAAATTCCCTTTTCTCTACAACTTTTAAAGTTACATGAGCCCTGTCCTCCTTTTCATATGGTCAGCCTATGCATGACTAATCCATTTGACCTGTAGCTTGACAGCAGATACTTGAGAATGCTTGATAAATTTCTTTCTAAAATCAAAAATAGAAGATTCAATTGGTTTTCCAAATGGGCAAGGTTGGCATCAATGCCTGGTATCTTTGGCAATTTGCTTGCCTCAGGAGTCCTTGCCAGGCAAGAGGAATTATGAGTCACCATTTTACATTTCTTTCAATGACCCAGAGAGTCCAACATAGTCCCTTTCAAAATGGTGGATACTGCTGGGCCACTCTGTGCCACGATGAGGAATTTAAAATGGCAGCCTTCTTTCATTGCTGGCACTGTGGGAGAGGGGACTCTGAACTAAATTTCTTTCCTCCCTTTTTCCCAAATTTAGAGTTATCACTGAATAATGAGTGGAAAGAAGCCGAAGAAAAGGCCCTCTCTAATGAGTAACTGCTCTTCTTCTTTCTCTTCCTCCTTCCCCCATCAACCTGGTTTGTCTTTAAAGACACATTAGTCATGACTGTAGTGATCAAGTTATCAAGTATTATGTTTCTAGGAATCCAAGCAGAGTATTTCTCATACATGAACTAGTCATCATGGAGCCATGTGGTCCTCATTAAGGCAGCAGCCCCCTGTCTGATCATTTCTCTCAGGACAAAATATGTCATGTCACAAGAGACAGCCAATGAAATAAGTGTGGGCAAACTCACGGTGTGATGATAGCAACTTTGTTTTATCAAATATCATGGACAGTGATGAAGTAGAGCCAGGGCTTGTAGTGATGCAGTGCTGGACCATTTTTTATAAGCAGGGATGGTGACATCATCTGCCACCCCCCTCAGAATTCCTTGTTCTTTCTTAGGTCAGCCACAATTCTCACAGCGGGTGGAGAAAAATGAATTTTCCCAACAGCAATATATTGTTTTCTGTTATAATGCAAAGTCTTTCATGGTGGCTGGATCTTGAATGGACAATTGAGACCCATTAGCTTTACAAAACACCTGCTCCTGAAGATAAATTTCTAGAACTGGTTTCTTCAGGTATGATTAACACGGCTACTGGAATATTGGACTCTCGTTGGAAACTTGGCTATGGGGACTGTCATTATGAGCACCTGAATTTAAAACTACTGATCACGCAGGAGAGGAAGAGGAGGAGACTTGGGCCTGCTGCTTTCAGAAAGTCCTGGAACATCTATTTCCAGTATAAGACTAAACTGGTAGATTAGACTCCTTTCACTTTCAGACAATGGTATTGGTTAAGTGATGAGTTAAGAAGCTTTTCAAATAACTGTTTAGAAACAGACAGTGTTGTAAATGTTTTATAAAGTTTGCCACTCAAATAGTGCAAGGGCCATTGGCAACTCCAGGGACAGAGTTGTAAAAGGAATTTGAAAGCACCCATCACTTTCTGTTTATTTCACATAAAAGCAAAAGAAAATAAACCAACCAACCATCTTACCCAAACCCAACCACAACTCCATACTTAAGCATTACCGTAATTCCTCCTGGAGTAAGTGTAATAGCTTTAATGGAAATGTTAGGCTACAGTGAACTCCTAAATAAGAACGAATATACAACCTTTCCAGTCTAAATTCCTTCTCTTCACAACGGGAAGCCAGCACTAAAACCCTAAGTGTACCTCACTTGGATTTCTAGCAAGTAAAAAGAGCCCTGTGCTGGTGTTTGCCTGAAGCACTTGTGGGCTAAACTAGGGATGCCCCAAAATTTTTTGCAATGGAACCATATGGATTTTTTATGAATCCAACCTACAGATTCAGCAACAAACCCCCTTAGGGCAGATTTCACAGACTTGTGGACTGCATTTCTAACCTTCAGCAATTTTGCACAAATTTCATCATAGGAAATATGCACTGGGGAAAAAAACTGGCTAAAAATGTGCATTTCCTCCGTAGGCTAAAGTAAGAAAATGCAAATTTGGGGGGGGGTGCATTTTGGGGAAATTTGAGCATTTGTGCAAATTCACACATGAGCAAATCTAGAAACTGAAAAAAAAAATGCATTCCATAGGTGGGTGGATGACAGGACAAAAGGAGCCTGACAATCCACAAAACAGGGAATAGATTTTACAGAATTTGTACATCTAGGGTGACCAACTGTCAGGATTTCCCCGGATTTGTCCTGGTTTTTGTTCTATTCTGGGTGTCAGGGGGGATTTTCTGTAATTTTCTATAATGTCCTGGAAAGACACGCTTTCCCTTTAAAGGCTGCTTTAGCATGGTGGGAGGGAATGACACACCTTCTGGAGGTGGGTCATTTCCCTCACACTGCTCCAATCAGGGCCTGAAAGGGGAAAGCGTGTCATTCCCAGACATTATAGAAAAGGCCCTGATTGGAGCAGTGGAGGGTGGGAATTACACACTTTCCCCTTCTCCACCCCATTTCGAGCCTTTAAGGTGGTGGGGGTGAATGACATGCATCCCAGAGGCCCCTGAAAGCTGCTTTCCCACCCCCACCCCACTGGGTGTCCTCTTTTTTAGTTTCCCAAATGTGGTCACCCTAGTACATCCCTAGGCTAAACTGGGGAAGGAGCATGGGCTCATGCACAAGCCCTGCCAGCAGTCCTCCCATATACCTGACTGCTGTTAAAGATCTTGCACTAGTTTAGCCCTCACATGCTGCAGGCAAGCACCTGCATTAGGGTAGTGTATAAATGCATTCTGGATTCGTGTGTCTGAAATGCAGAACATGAGAAGTTGGTTGTTGGGGCCAGCGGCAAAGCAACCACAGAGTAGGTGAGCAAGTATGGCTTGCCTGAAAGCATCTTGGAAGTCACTCAAGCAACAACTTGCTCAGAATAGGGACTGGCGAATAACTGAGGCCCAAGATCACTGAGATTCCCTGAGCACCACCTCATAGCTCATATTGCCTTTCTCCCATTTTGGATTGGGATCTGTTTTACTTTTCATTTGAATGGGAAAACTGTGCATTTGTTATGCATTTCTTTGAAAATGTGCACCCAAATGTTCACCCCCCCCAAAGCCAGACTAAAGCATGAAAATTCATATTTCCCCCCCCCTAAAGTATGCATTTTGTGAATGAAAGCTCAGGAATGTGTGCTAAAATTATATGGTCAGAATGTAAACAGTTTAAACTGAATGTGAAATGAGGTTGCTCATATGATAAAGAATACAGTTTCTCCTAAGTGAGGATACAAGTGCCGCTTCTCTGACAGGTTTACCTGCAACTTCAGCTCCTTCAGGTAAGACCTCCTACAGCCTCCCTCACTCTACACCCATCTTCAGCACCCCATATATACCTTCAAAGGGGATTGATAGTTATCAATTTATGTCCTACAATTTAAAGTGCTTTTCATGGTGTTCTCCACGACCTAGCGGAGGTGTACATTTTGAGATATGTAAGCTACAGATACCACAGCTCTTGGATGGCCCATGAGGTATCCTCCAAAAGCAAAATAAATAAGTTAATAGAATGTTTATTTCCTCCATCTTCAAATGAGGCCATCAGAGCAGGAAATTCTGCAACAGCTGAGGAATGTTTGACTATGTTGCAAAATAAAAATAAAATGGCCCTGTAGCAAATACTGAATGAATTCCAAAAGACATTTTAAAAGCCTGGGGAGACACCCTGAGTATCTGGGAAGGCTAAATAGTTGCTGAAGAGAAATGATAGAGCACAAGATGAGAATATCAGAAAACACTGAGGTATAGCTGCTTAAGCAATTAATCAGGCATGTTAGGTTGAATCCCTCATCACGCAGCTCTGCCTATGGGATCAATTGCACTTGGATTCTTTTCAATTGTTTGACAGTTTGAAAACCAAGGAACATAAGAAATTAAAGTAACTGGGGAAATTACAGCTTAGATCTAAGAGTACATATCATAGTTTGGAGGCCAAAAGTGGTTTCACTTCCATGAGTAAGTCCTATTCATACATTCTTAAACCTGCTTACCTCCACACTTGAGCAAGGAATGGGCCCACGCTGCATAACTCCACTCCAGCTTCACACATGGCACATTGCCACCCCCAGCCATTTGCAGTGAGTACATGAATGTCTGGAGGGGGGAGGCCAATACACATGCACAACTGTATACACATAGGCCTCAACATGAGCCAGAACCTTGATAGCATGGGCTTCCAGTTCATGTGTAGGTCTATATACAGTATGTATATGCACCTATGCCTCCCCACTCCAGGTGTTGGTATACTCCCAGTGTGAACACTTCGGAGTTTCAATGTCATATGCGTGGCGGAGCTAGCGCCAGGTTTTTGAGGGACCTTAAGTAAGACACCCTCATTGGTTCCCCTTCCTTCAGTTGTCATCAGCAGGTATTTCTCCTCATCTTATTTCTCATCACTGGTAACATTTGTTTGCTTGTCAGGCAGAGAACTAGTGAAAAAGTAGGCAGGGGCAACTGCTACAGCTCCTTCTCACCGCCACCACTGTTTGGACCAGAGGGAGAGCAGGTGAACAAGAAGGTTGCAATAGTGGAGTGGAGGAGCAACTCCAGGTTGATCTTGCCAGTGAGCCCCTGCTGTGGTGTTGGCCCTCGTCAGGTGACCAACCACGCCTGCTCTGGATGCTGCTCCTAATGCATGGCCATGCTACCTGCTCATGTGTAGAAGTAAGTGGGTTTAAGAATGCCCAAATAGGGCTACCGTGAATCCAGGATATTAGGAAAGTATGTGGATTAACCTGAAGGAGATACAGTTAAACTGCTGAAGCGGTCTTCTGCCTTGAAGCATCAGTACCTACCTAAACAAATCACCACCAACACTTTTTTTAAAAAAACACCAATAAACAAAAAAAGCTATGATGCTCACATTACTTCAGTAAAGGATCCTATTCCCAGCAGACCAAGGTAATTCTGTTATAAGTATGCTGGTGATGGGCATTCTCATTCAAAATGTGCTGAACCACTTAACACTGAACTAGTGAAGAAGCAGCTAATTACCACAGGACAGCGTGAAGCATAACATAAAGGTTTGCTACCCCAAAAGTCAGCAGATAGCTGAAAGATAGGAACTAATGTTCAGGGGAAAACTTCAAAGACAAGTCAGTTGAAGCAACTATTAATGGAATTAGGAGCTGAACCATGCTATACCCTGGTAATAACTGATGGAGTTCAGTGCAACTACTTACTAGGCACAGGTTCATAGGTGTCATGCATTGTTCACGACTTCTATAGAATCCAAGTGACACATGAGAAATTGCACCCAGTGGTAGAAGTATTTCAGGTAAGAGGAGCTGATAGTCAGGTATTAGACTTCAACTACCATCAGCCCCAGTCAGCATGAATAAAGGTCAGGAGTGCTGAGAATTGTAGTACAACACATCTGGAGGGCACCACATTGGGAAAGGCTCTACTAGAGAGTCCTATGATTTTGGATTCAGGAGGTGGAAGCAGCTAACAATCCACTGAGTAAGAGTTACTTTATTGTGGATTTTCAATCAGTGACAATGGTGGTGGTGCTTAGAAGTCCATTTAATATTGAGTACGGGATGCCAGAGTACAAAGAGGGTAATGACACTTCCGGTGACCTCCAGGGTATATCACAAGGACACATCGTCTCAACTGGATTTAGGAAACAGGATTGTATAACATGGGTCATACACAGATGGCCTTTGCACTAATATGCCCAGATCAAGATCGTCTAGCATCAGGGTCAGTTATGGCAGACACAAATGTTCTCTGAAAAGTCTAAAGGAGACTGTGACGAGAGAGTAGTCCAAAAGGCACAGAAACTGATTAAAAGGAAAGCCATGAAGATAGTGTGAAATGGAGGAATTAAGACAGTCACATCATCTTCTGGTGAAGAGAAAGAAGTCACTGGAATAGAAAGCATGCCACAGAAACAGAGGCAACTTGAAGTGATGTTAGGATCTGCATGAAACACGAGCTTTCCTGGAAGACTTGTGGTCAAAACAGTTTGCCAGAGCATCTTGTAACACAATTTCTGTGTGTATACAGACTACAGGCATCTATTATTATTTTTTACAACAACAGTTTATTGCTTATTACTCAGGCAGGCCATGCACATACAGAAACACAATAAAATACTCCTCTCAGCCAGAGGGAATACCAAAATACAAAGTGATAGTAAAATGACTAACAAGAGCAAGTTAAAAACATCTTCTAATCTTGGACAATATTTGCTAACATGTCATATTATATTGATAAGTTTAGTCTTTTATGGCAGCCAGTGATTTCTGTTTCTCCAGAGCCCGTTTAACAAACTTGGAAGTTCTATATGATGTATAGTAATCTATACCAGCCAATAGTGTTAACATAATGCTTACAGAGGAGTTATAATCGGGCCCAACTATTAAGGGCTCACGATGTTGCTTCCTCAGCTCTGCGTACAATGGGCAGTCTGTTAGGAAGTGTACCATGTCCTCTACCTTGAGACAGCTGTCTAGGCAATCTGTTTTCACAGTATGGTGGGACCTATAGCATGCCTTCACCTCCATCAGCTGGAGTGCATTCAGTCTGCACCTAGTCTTATACCATCTCAGCTCATATGAGGTGACAGAAATCAAGTATGAGGGGGCCTTTCCCGGGAAGGCAACAATACTTTTATAAATCAAGTTGAAATGACTCCCAGCAGTGACGGCCAATGCTGTCTGGAAGTTGACATCATTTAGCCTTCTATGGATCTCCTCCCCGGTGCTATCGTACCCCCTCGCAAGTAGATATGTTTGCAAAAAGCCCAACTCAGGAATAGATATGTTTATCTTGTCTGCCCATGAATCTCTCCCCATATCTTCATATGCTGATAAAACCAATGGTGAAACCAGTTGGAACACTATATTTAGCCAAAAGAGGATGGCTACTTTTTGGACAAGCATTCCCACTGAATCGCAAGCTGTTTCTAATCAAACAATGGCCTTGGAGGTGGATCTAGGCACACCGAGTACTCTGGATAAGAATTTGTGCTGTGTTGACTCCAATGAGGTAATGTCTGCATGAGCCCAGGCAGATGCCCTATATAAAATCTAGGGGAGTAATGTACATTTGTATAGCTCTATTAAGGGGGCTACCATCTTTCCACCTAGTCATGCTGCAAAGCGAAGGATAGCATTGCCAGTTGCATTAGCTGTCAAGACTGTTGCTTTTAAATGCTCAGACCAGGATCCTGACCTTTGGAATGTCACTCCTAGATATTTATATTTATTGACCTGGTCATGCAGGTGGCTATCTAGCTGCCATCAATATTTCTTCCTCCTTTTCCCAAAAATGAAGATTTTAGTTTTATCGTAGTTGACCTGAAGGTCTTCCCTCATACAATAAGAGCTTAAAGCTCTTAGAAGCCTACACATCCCCACCTGGGATGCTACTGTCCTTTAGATGAGGTGGGGAGAAATCAGGACTGGATAAGGAGGGAACTATGTCATTAAGATATAGATTGAATAAAAGAGGTGTTAGCAAACATCCCTGGCACACTCCTTTGTTGACCATAATAGGATCTGAAAGATCTCCACCCAAAGAGACTCTCACACACAAACTAGAATTCTCATGCAACCCTTGTATTCTCCTAAGCAACTTTTGATCAACATTTAAAAATGTAAGCTTGTGCAAAAGGCGGGGTCTAGATATAGAATCAAAAGGCTGCTCAAAGATCTACAAATGCAGCAAAAAGTGAGTGATAATGGGAGGATGTATATTTCCCTACCAAGTATTTTAATAGAAAGCAATGGTCAACTGTAGATCTACCACACCAGAAGCTTGCTTGTTCTTCAGCCAGGAGGTTCTCCCCAACTACCCAATTTTCTAACTTGTCTAAAAGATGTCTTTCATATAATTTACTAATAACATCCAGTAGACTTATAGAGCAATAATTCTTGGGGTCTGACTGGTTGCCTTGTTTATAAATGGGCACCACGATAGCCACTGCCCAATCTTGGGGAAATTTCCCAGTTCTGTCAATAAATGTAAATAAGGCTGCTAACACTAGGGGTGTGCACACCAAAAAATATCATTTATCGTTATCATCATTTCGGACCAAAAACATTATCGTCTTCATTCATATCATAGGTGAACCATATCATCTTCACGATAATTATCGTGAAAAAATGATATTTTTGTAGCCCTATTTTTAAAGAAAAATAATTGCCTATAACTTCCGTATTTTAAAAGTTAGAGGCTTGAAACTTGGTCACAGTGCTTATTGGGTATGCCTAAGTATGTGTATGAAATTTGAGATCGATCCCTCCAACCCTCGATTTTATATGAATATTTTTAAAGATCGTTTCCGTTCTGACAGGTCTGAATGTACACACGTACCGAGATGTCATCGTTAAACACATGCACGATAATGACCTTATTGTATCATTATCGTACATTTTAACGATACAGTACACATCCCTAGCTAACACCAATAGGGTTCCACCAATAGGGATAATCAATAAAAAATCTGGTGGGATGCCGTTCCTTCCGGGGGCCTTTCCCTGCTTCAACGTTCGTGTCAGCATAGCTATTTCCTCGCAAGTGACTGGGGCCCAGCTAGGCAACTCTGGTCTTCCTCTTGCAATGGGGGAAGGCAGGCCATCTTATCATAAAAAAGGGAACAAAATGTAGTTCCTATTTATGTGTGGTGATAAAAGTATCGATAGATGGAGTCCCTGTCTTAAAGCTGAGATAAGATGCCAAAATCTGGGCTTATCATTATTTTCAAGTGCTGATAGAATACAGGCATCTATGATGACACAGTGGTGGCGAAATGTATACTTACCAAGGCGGAAGTCACAGAGTGGGTTAAACCAAGGTCCTCTTTAAGTAGAAAAGATAATATTCCTCTTTTGAGAATTCATATGTAAGTTCTGAATACATCAAGAGTGAAAGTAGGGGTTAGTCTATCTGACCAGATGCCCTTCAAGGAGAGGACAAGGTTGACCCACCTGCAGACTTCAAGGATTTCAAGCAGCATCTTCATGAGTTGTTAGCAAGCTTTAATGACACAAATCATTCCTATGCTTCTCACACAAGTGCTTCACAGGTATTTGCAATATATTTGTCAATTATTTTCATAATTTTCCACATTTTTGTATAACACTTATGATTATTGTCCACAAGGATTGTTTCTCTAGCACAGGGGTACAGAAACTCAAAGCCGGGGGATTTGACTCTCCTGTGACCCCAATCCAGATGGCTGAGATTACCCAAATGGTGATTCCACATTCCCCCTGACCACTGATTGTTTTGTGGTTACTTGGATTTTGTGCCCTTCTTTCCAATTCTAAACAGTTGAAATGCCTTTCCTAAAGCTAAGTTACTGAATGTGAAAGTTTAAGCTAAAGTATGCTGCTATTTTGGTTCCACAACTATTGGTTTTGGCTCCATCCCTTTTACCTTTGCTCCTACCCACAATTGGAATGTGGTCGTGAGAGCTTTTGCAAAATGGAATCCATCCCTCAGGCTGGAAGAGGTTGAACACCCCTGCTCTGGGAGTGGGGCTTCTGATTATTGCTGTGCATTTTTTTTCCTACAACATATTCTGATATTACATTCCAGCATGGGAGCTTTTAAAGCATGCCTGATTCTAGTGTTATTCAGGTAATATCAGAAGCCCCAGATCACAAAAGATGAGATGGTAACAGAATCAAATGAATTTGGATTTTTATGAATCAGACCCATGGATTCCACATCAGGTCTGCTTTTTCCAAGTTGCATAGATTCTGTAGACTTGCAGGCAGTTTTTTGCTTTTTAATGTTCTGGAATTTTATGCAAATTTGTAGAAAATACATAAAATAAACAAAACACCAGATTTTCCTATAGGCTAAAGCACAAAAATGCACAATGGTTTTTTTTTTTGCAATTTTGTGGAGGATTTGCACATTTTCACAAGTGCAAATTTGCACAACTTTGGGAAAATGGGGAAAAAAATTGCTTCCGCCTATGAGCTGATGATGGAACAAAAGGCATGTGACAATCCGTGAAATGCAGATGGAATTTTACAAAATCCATACATCCCTAATGGTAACACATCTTCTTCCTACACTAGCATAATCCGTCCCCAAAATGGGTCTGGTGTTGGAAAGGGACTTCTCAACTCCTTTCACATGGGTCTAGTGCTTCTGATATTATCCAAATATGAGGGCTCAATATTCTGGAACAGAATCTATGGCATGAAGTCAAGATGCAAATGGGGTGAGGGGTGTCCATCAATAATTTTATCAGTGCACAAATTCCGGAGTCATATTTTGGAATGTTACTACTTTCAACTTCTGAAAAGTATTAAAATGATTAACTATATTGAGTTTTCAGCCATAACTTAAAATAAAACATGCAAGTCTCTCTCTCTCTCTCTAAAATAAAATATAAGGGCTTTGTAGCCTTATTTCCTTGTTTACTTCAGTACAATTGCATATGAATATTAATGTGTGCAGAGTTTTTATTGGTGACCTCTTCAAGTTAATAAAAGCTGACAGTTTAATAGGATAAACAAATGTTTTATTTGTACATTGTGGAATATTTTACCAATGATTGGATGTGTGTTTCTTAACTGCTTGTGCAGGACATACGGTAAGTAGAACGTATGTTTGTTAGGTGACCTATTAGTCTGTTGATTCATTGGCTTCGTATTATAATTGAAAGGTCAGGCCTATCCATTAAACTTATCAACATGGCACAAGATATTTTAAATCAAAAGCATTTCTGCTGGAGCTTCATTAATACTATGGCATTCATATTAGAACAACAGCAAAAAAACAAAAAGTTAATGCTTCCAAGTTGAGAAATTAAAGGCAGAGAATTTTCAACACACACAAGACATAGAGACAGCCTACAAATAAATATATTTTCAAGGTTTTGGGGGGGGTTCCTCCATTTTCTTCCTTGGTAATAGTAGTTCTCGCATATACTACTACAACTATTGTTCTTTATCTCCTAGAATCTATTTCAAATGAAAGTTTTCTATATATAAACTGTATGCTAATATTAAAGGTTTTGTCAAACAGTGTATCCAGTGATGTCTCTTCAACAACAGAATTCCCACCATTCATGGAATGAATCCTCCTTCTCCCCCAGCATGCCACCCAAACTTCTCTGGAGAGCTTGAGGACCCTCTGAAGCAGATTTATAAGGGCATGGAAGTCCCATTGTACAAGTGGAAGTCTGCTTGCATGATATTACAGATGCTAGGGATCCCAAAACAGAGGTTTTGACAGCAGGATAAAGAAATGTTGGGAGTTCCAATCATGGAATGTCCATATCACATATACTTTGACCATTGAGCTAACAAAGATTTAGACTTCTTTGTAACAAAGATTTACTTCTTTGTGAGTTTCAATGTATAAGTGGCATCCCCCTGTTTATCCATCTGCATCCTTCTAAACAGAAACATAAGTCTTTATTGATAGGAGTGACAACATTCAAAGTTTGGGAGCCCTCTTGCTCCCATGATGGTTTCTTCTCCTAGCCTTGAAGTCTTAGCCTCCTTTCAGCACTGCAAACCACTTTCTCCATCTCTTCTACAACTTATTATTACATTTACTTTTAAGTTCTGTGTTCCATCTTGCCAGTCAAGTGGTCACTTTTGCTAATTAAGAACATCTCACCTTGGAATCAAATGGTGCTGCCATCTCTTTCATGTGTGTGTGTGTGTGTGTGTTCCAAGTTGCATATCAAAGAACCTAGAGTACTAGGGAACTGGCACAGAACAGCCAAGGAAGAAGAATGAGACTTTCCTTGATAAACTGGACATCTGGATTTTGACATGTGGAGTCTGAGATGCATCAATAGCCTTGGCTCTGCGATGGTGAAAAATACCCAAGGGCAATTATTTGGAACACCAAGGGCCTAGGCATCCAGATGGTAGTGAAGGCATTTCTCTGTCCATTTCAGATAAATCATATAACAAAGTGATGGCACCAAAGTTTGGTCTCAGGTTTTGCTTTTCTTTTAAAGCACCAAACATACTCTGGGTATATTTTAGTTTTGTTTAAACTGATTTGGTCATACTTCTTCACTGAATTGTAGTTCTAATTTGGCTATTCTTGAATACCAAATGAACAGAACTCATGAAATAATAAAACAAGCCAGTGTTCAGTGATAGTTTTAGATCATAAGTGCATGTACAAAGAACAGGCAGTGAAATTCATCTCAAACATTTGCATTTCATTATTAGCTTATCCTTTAGCTGAATTTCATATTTTCCCAATTAATTATCTGACTAGTCAATTTGTTTCCAAATGTGAAATATTAGCTGATTTGAATATCATTATTCAAAGAAGCTAGTGTCTTGTTTCAGTGGAGTTTACTCTTTAGATATCCATTCGTTTTGGACATCTTTTGTCCTTATGTGTTGTTATGCTACTGTTTTGTTTTGATTATTCTAATTTATTTTGGTTTTATTTGTAAATTGCTTAACATAATGCTAAAAAAGTAATGAGATAAGACCAGTTTAGACAGCAAAAATGAGCTAGGCTGGGGATAAAAAGTGTGTAAACCGGGGTAATCTGGGTCATAATTCAGACAAGTACTAAGATTTCAATCCTATACACATACTTCCCTGTGAACTGAATGGGGTCTATTTCTGAGTAGGCCTGCAAAGGAACTGTAAAGGTAGAAGAGACCTTGTCAAATAGCAGTTTTGACTCCATTTCAAACTCTTATTATTAAATGTACATTCTCCTGAGAAGTGGTGATGGTTAATATTGGGACTGCAGTGCACAGAGATGTGAGGTTTAATGCTTCCCAAGTATACAAAATAGGCAACAGCTGTAATAGATCAGAACACAAGAATGCCCTTAGGCACACAGCTGTATAGAAAAAACGCTAGTAAAAAACAGTTTAAACCATTCATGTAATCTTGGGTTAATATGATTATAACCTTAGTAAGCATGTAGTATATAATCTTTATCACACTTATTATACATCAAACAAAACATTCATGGATCAATTATCCAGAGTTACAGTATGTCAATTTATACAGTGATTGATAACATGTAAAAAAAAAAAAAATTAAGTCCCAATCCAGAGCTGACAAGATTCTAGATATTGTTCTTGTTTCACAGGAGCTTCTTCCTGAGCCTTGTGGATACTGTAACAATAGAAATACAAAATACAGGGTACTGGACCAGGAAAAACCATCTAATAATACTTAAATTGTTTTGTAAAAACTCTCATCTTATTCACTCACCACCTGGTAATTCTTTGTTAAATATAACAGTGTATGGCTGCTATTTTCTGTCTTTAGGATATCTATTAATAAACAATATATAAGAAGTTAATGTACCTATTTTATAATATATTAACACAAGACTAAAAACTGCGTTGTTAAGAGGAATTCACAAACCTTGCTTCTGATAGTCATTTCAAAAAAGTTTGTTTCAGGCAAGTCTGCAGTCCCACAGCTGAGAGAGATTAGGTGGCTTAAATACCCAAGGTCTTAAAGATATCTTCAACAGGATAAATTCAAAATGGTAGCTTCTATATTTTCCGGCAAAGGATTAAATTGCCCCTCTTTGTGCAATTCCATCTCAATGAAAAGGGTTCAAACACTAGACTAATGTGGTTTCTGTCTAAAAAAAATAGTGCTCTTCTTGACTTTTCCCAGGAACAGGAATAGAGTTTACTTAACTGATATCTAGATCAAAATACTTAAGGTGAATACGAAATATGTCGACAACCCAGTATAACAAAAACTCACTGACATAGTTTGTATGACACAAGGGTGGTTAATAAGCCATGTGCCTTGTTAACCACCCTGCACATGCTGGCTTGATTTACATAATTACTCTTGCTGGGTGCAGCTATTTGTGACATCCGAACCTCATGGCTGGGCTGGTTAACAAACCACCCAGCCACCCTAGAACAGGTCATGGGTTCTGGGTAGGGATGCCTGTCACTGGGAAATCTGTTTCTTTTTTGGCTTCATGTCTATGATTCAATTTGTATTTGCAAGCCAGGAACTTGTTTGTGTTTTTTTTGGTGTGGGGGGGAGGTTCTGCAATTTGTGCAAATTTCGGCTGAATATACTTAAATTCAGCCAAAAAATTGGCAGAATATATACAAATTTGGCCATAATTTGCACAAATCGCTCAGAAATTTGCAGAAATTAGAGAACTTTCCCCAAAAGGTGCAAAATGACTTCTATCTGAAAAAAAACCCCTCCACAGTGCACTTACATTATATTTTATATTCTCCTTATCTGCGGTGCTGAGATGATTTCATATTTCTTTTGAAATCTCCTGTCTTTGATAGAATAGATAGATTGAGCCTACCTACTCTACATATTCCTCATCTCCCTGGTAACCAAGATGAGCTGGGCATGTGCAAAGCAACACCCATAATATAAAATGCACCCCCCAAAAAAGCACATACAATGGAAAATGACAAACATATTATACTAGACCTTCCCATTGACCTAACATAACAAACAGTTCCCCCCCCCCAAATGCAGTACGAACAGAGAAATCAGGCAACAAATGTAATCCCAGCAAAGTCCATTGAAAAATAAGATTACCTGTCAAACTGCTGGAGGCCATTATCAAATTTTAAAGTTCTATAAATAATGATTTCTTACCTTTTCTGCCCCAATATCAGCACAGCCCATCCTCAAGCCCACCTCTCCTACGTCACCAAGTTTCAGGTCAATCAACAGTTTTTGGAGTATAAACCATAGAACTTAGTGCCCTTCTCATTTCTGGCAATGATGATTGAATGCAATTTGTCCAACTCACCCTTAACGTAATAACATCAATACATTTAAAAATACAAAGAATAGGGGCATGTTCCTGCCCAAATTAAGCACATTTACATCCCATTGATTTCAATGGAAGATTACAGGTAGGCATTACTTAATCTCCCATTGAAACCATTGAGGAAAGGACTGTAACTCAGGGATGGAGCAAATGCTTTGTATGCAAAGAGTCCCAGGTTCAATCCCTGACATTTCCAATCTGCTGAATGAGTCTCCAGAGAACCCCCCCCCCCCCGGCAAACTACTGCTCATCAAACCCAATTTTGGTTCTAACCTGACAAACTGATAGGCACAAGATCACTAAAGTTTAGTACTAGAGGGCACAGATGATGATGCTAGCACACCAAGTTAAATACTTTTAAAGCTGATTTTTTTTCAACAGGAAAGATTTCAGTCTATGCTTAGCAGCCCACTGAAATCAATGGGTCTCGTACAAGTGCTTATATCTGGCTGTGTTGTGGCCGTTATTTAAATCTTTGCCATTGTACTGAAACGGAAAGAGTCCTTACAACCCTTCTATGCAATCCTTAGTGATTTTTCACTACACGGGCTAGAGTGTGACTATCCTGAAAGTGTTGGTTGGTATCCGGGTTGTTGGCAAATGCTAGAAGCAGGTTGATCCCTGCAAGCATTTTGGTAAAGAAGCCTATCCTGAGTAACCTTTAGGAAATGTCTCCAGCCTTCAACATACACATGTGATTTATGCTAATTCCCTTAATGCTTCAGTGCAAACGAGCTTATCCTTGACATCACCTTCAGCCTCCAGACCTTGCTTCCCTAGTACTAATTTTTACATTGCTATAATCTGTCATAAATAGTTCAAACCTTTCCCATAAAAATAGGCTTAAATATCAAAATTATGCCCCCTTCCAGAAACAAGGTTTCTCGGAGACATCCTAAAGGTAAATTACTATGCAAATGAACCAATTAATGATCATATACTTTGATAAGAAGGTCCCTGTGGATTCTCAGAGAAAGCGGTGATTAGAATGAAAAAGAAATTCAGACAAATATTATATATGTCAATGTTATTTCAATACTGCTATCCAATATCAGTAATAACCTGTGGTCGTGATGATGTATAGTACATAAATAGCTATAAAGGAGTGGAGTGTCATGTTATTCCTGAGAAGAGATCCAGCTAAAAAGGCTGCTGGGGAAAATAAAGTAATGTTCAGAACAGAGTAAAATAACAGCATCGACATCACTGTCTGTCTACCTCAAGACACAGTGCCACCTATTGTCACAGGAGCATCTTTATTCAGTTACAACTTCCCCCACAGAAAATGTGCTCACCACATTACAGCATGCAAAAATACTGCAAATACGCAAGGACTTGCATTCAACACATTTTTAAAAATAGAGCGAGCGAGTTGGATCTGGTCTACTATTTAGAGCTGCTGTACTGAAATTAATTGGAGACATGGCTAACATAGGTACCATTGATTTCAATGGCTCTACCCTAAATTAGGGTGACCAGATAAAATCCAGGTCAGGGCTCATGTAACTTTAACAGTTGTAGAGCAAAGGGAATTTCAGCCGGTGTCATTTGTGTGCAATTAGTTCCTGGTGATATTCCCTCTTCATCACAACAGTTAAAGGTGCAGACACTATACTAGAGTGACCATATACAAAAGAAGGCAGGGCCCCTGCAACTTTAATTGTTGTGGTGAAGAGGGAATTTCACCAGGAACTAACTGCATACAAATGACACTGGTTGAAATTCCCTTTTCTCTACAACTGTTAAAGTTACATGAGCCCTGACCTGGATTTTATCTGGTCACCCTACCTAAATATGACTAACTTTGAATGCAACCCCTTCATTGTCTGTAATACCATGAATGTTTGTAATTTCAGCTGTAAAGCATTATCATTGGGAAAACAATGGCAACAACAGGCGAGGGGATGTAGCTCAGTGGTAGAGCACCTGCTTTGTAAGCAGAAATCCTCAGGTTCAATACACGGCATATCCAGGTAGGGCAGGAAAAACTCCAGCTTGAAACCTTTGAGAGCTGCTGCCCGTCACAGTTGACAATATTGGGCTAGATGGCCCAATGATCCGACTCTTTCTGTGTTCCTAATAATAACTATAACAATCTTCATATACACAAGCCATCATATATTTTCTCTGGTGACTTATAAAGAAAACTTTTTTGGGGAGGAAGAGGCTTTATTTATACTATTGCATTACCATTAAGGAGTGACAACATTTTCATTGTTATGTTCTCAATTCCAAGGGGGGTTATCATGCTGCTCCTGTCCACATGCAAAACACCAAGCTCTCATTAGTATTAATTGGAGCTTTGCATGTTTGTGCCAGTAGAGATTACCATGGAAATATTATGGGATTGGAGATTTACATGTAAAAACAGAGTAAACATACCCTACCACTAGTTATTATTAACAGAAGCTTAAATAAGAATACACTTTATGCATAATGAATATACATTTCCATGGCCTTCCACTACCTACCCACAATGAAAGTTCATTTTAATGCTACAAGGTATGAAATCTCCATGTTCCCACTGCTTGTTAACTTCCTACTAGAGCACATTTTACCAAACCTCTCCAGGCTAACTACTATATTCAAGAAAACCTAACGTCAAAGTAAAATTTTACGTGCCTGCAAGGAACTGAAGTTGTTTTCAACTGAAGTCCCCCACAATGCCTACATTTCACAAAATGGTGGCAGCATGATTTTGCTGCCACCATTTTGCGAGAGAGACGAAGCATGGAGGCTCATCATTGGCGGCCTCCAAAGATGCCACATGGAAGGAGGAGGCGTCTGCAGCTATTTATTATTATCCCAACCACCTTCTTCTTTGTGGCACCTTCTCTCCCTCCGTGTAGGCAGTGTGGGTTATCCAGTCACCCCTAGGGGGGCCAAGTAGGATTTTTTTTATTCCTAACCTTTGATTGGTTTTTTCCCCCCACCTGCTTCACACTGTGAGACAGCAGGGGAGTATTAAGTAGGTTAATTTGTTCAATTTGGTCACATTTAATTTGGGGGCAGGTGTGCGGGCATCAGGAACAAGGACAGGGTTGGTGAGCATTCAGAGGCCCTCAGCTGGGAGTCTTGCGGCACCAGCTGGTGGGATAAGGATTACCTTTGAGGCCAACCTTCCTCACCCCCTCAGAGTTGTGCAACCTGAGGGAGGGTGATATCAGAAGGCCTCCCTACCTCAAAAGGGGAACCATGGGGGGTGGCGAATGACATGCACCACCCAACAGGATATGAATGGCTCGCCCGATCCCAAGTACAGTCGACTTTACGGCCTAGATAGGATGCCCGCTTAGTCCTCCATCACCCTTCGCTTGACTTGAATAAATGTAGCCCTTATTTAAATCCAATCTTTTGTCTAGTCTCGTTATTCTCGCCGTCCACTTCCGCAAAGCACTATTAACTATACAAACCTGTAAATGTTTTCGCAGAAGACCCTCTGTGTTCAATGTATGTTTAGGATTCTCATTGATTTCAAATGAATATTTCAGAATGCGCAATGCACATTAAAAATATTTAACCTTTGTTGGGCTATATCCTTAATTTGCAAATTGGCCCTCTTCTGAGGTCCTAATCTGTTTCTTATTACAATACACTTGCATTTGGATAGGGTTATTGCAGCAGAGTAACTCAAATTAAAATTGTCTGAATTACTTACATGAAGTCTGAACAACTGTTTAAAAATTTATTTGTCTATCAAGAAAACAGCAATACTGTTATATCTATAGGCATATGGGTGGATCATCACCAGTGCTTTAGCGACCTACAGAATTGCATATCTATGAAATTGTCTAAGGTCATCTGCAGCTCAATCCATGATGCTGTGAGGCCCAAGTAGTTTAAATCTAAATATAATTCAAATACTTTGAATTAATTGCGGGGTAGGGTGGCATCATATGGATAATGTTTTTATGATAAGTACTCTTTTTTTAAACCCTTTCTTCCAAGCAAATTTGAAAAATGCAGAGAACTATAGACTATGGCCACATCAATTCACATATTATTTCTGACATGTTCCAATTCTAAGGATATACTTGGGTGAGCTGAATTGTATTTGGTTTTCAAGGCCAATCTTGGAGGCAGTCAGTTGAATTCTGAGAAACAACAGGGATGCAGAAGTAAATTGCAGCAATATTTTTCTAACCTTGTGAAGTCTTTTCATGGTGTTTATATGTGCACATCCAAAGATGCAGCTAGCAAATGAATAATTATGAATCTATTGTGTCCAGGCCTGCACAGGAGGGAAGGTGAAATGGAAGTAAAAAAGTCAATTTATGTTGCCTATTGGGAAAAATATATCCAAATTCCATAAGATGTTGGAAATTTGGTATACCGTTAATATTTGTTATTTCCCAGTCATTATAGGCCTTTTCCTCTCCTGCACACTTCAGTTCAGCTCCCTGCATCCTTACTTCTTGGGATTCTTTGGATCCTAAGAATTCAACTGGGTACAGTGCCTAGTCCAGAGCTAGAGAGCTAGTCTATTTCCAGTCCATGTCAGTTTTTCATGTATTCAATATTAAGTCTGTTCCATCCAAGGGCTGCATCAGACTGTGGCTTTTTTAAAAAGGCATAAAAATCATATTTATTTTCACCAGCCGTTTTCTCTAGCATGCACATTTTGTACACAATTTTCTCTAACATATCCTTTTTGGGGGTATGCAACCTTCCCTAATATTCACATTTTTTTGTCTGCAATTTTTGAACAGAGAACTTCACTGCAAAATTAGGAGAAGTACGTAATCCGAAGGATAAGTGTGTGTAGAGTCACATATTAATCTGGGAAATGTGAATTAGGTTGATGCACTGAAAAGTGTGGATAAACTCAAATTTATCTCCATCCCTAGTCCACATTTCCCTTGCACTGTTCTGTCTTCCAAAGCTCTGGGGACAAAGCATAGGCATTGGCCATGTCTACACTGGCCTTTTTTCCTGGGGTCATCCCTGTGTGTCTAAGTGATGCACAGGGGATCCCAGGAGCAGGCAGAGATAACCCTTTCATTTTACTGGGATAAGTGGTTGCTCAGTTATCCTGATTTTTACCGCAGTTCCGGGACCATCCCAAGGATCACGTTCCGGCTTCTTCCCTCCTTCCCTTGAGTAGTGGGGGTCAGCAAGAGGTGAGAAGCTGGTCTGGGGGGAGTGCAGGGGCAACGGGGGTGGGGGGTGGGGGTCATGGTTTTCCTTTTTTTTGAACTCACATTTCATTGGAGCACAATTGCACTCCCAGCTGCGGTTTCTTTTAAAAAATGGTGGGGTGCGATGGGTGTGATGTCCCTCTTGCCTTCTGGGACATTGTGCTTCTGTTTGGATGCTGGGGGAGGATTGCAGAAGCAGGTAAGTCTGCGGTCCTCCCTTTCCCTTCCTTTGCATGCTTGTGTGTAGAAAGGGCCATTGCATCCAGGTTCTGGGTGTAGGGAATATTGCAACTTTGTCTGCAAATTACAGGAAGGGGACAGTGTTCCATTCAATTAGTTAATGGATGGACAAAGCTAGGTTCAGGATCTCTATGGCCTACAGTGTAGATCCTCCTTCCCACTCTGTCTCTGACTTCCACCATTGCTAGGAGCACACATATTTGCTCTCTCTCTCACCAGTGTTATAGAACACAAAGAAATGGACTGAACAAGCTTTGTCTGAAACCCTATGCTGTACCTATATCTTATGTGCAAGAATATCGTGAATAAACCCATTTTACTTTTCTTCACTAAAGAAAGATCCGGTCTCATTTTTTAGCCCTCTGTGTGCATGTGAGACTGGTAAACATTTATTTTGCTCTGCTTTTTGTTTTTCTCTGCTAACTGCCTTTTTAATAGAAGGCAGCAATACTAAATAATTCCATCATGTATGGCACACAGTGGAGCAGTTCATAGTGGGATAAAATATGTGACCATAATTTTACTTGGAAGGGGAAAGGAAAGAAAATGGTTTGAAAAGTTCGGTTTGAGGGTCCAAAGAAGAGAGAGAGGCCTGTTCAGACATCACACTTACCTACCATGATGCAATCCATGGTGTGTTAGCATGTCATGTGGCAGGTGTTTCCCCCCCGATGGTGGGTCAAGCACCCACACCCACTATCCACCTGCTTCAGGAAGGTTATCAGGCATCCATGCTGGTACCTATGTTGTCTAATGAGAACTCTGTGGGGTTTGGGCCTTGTTTCAGAAAATAAAAAATGGCAGCGACCATAGAGTCAGTTGGCAAGAGCAACTGCCCCTTGTGGCAACACTTTTGCCACCATAGAGTTTTTCCATGGTCGGCAGCCTTCCCCCACCCCCACCACCTTTTTTTTTTTAGCTGGAGCAGCTGCTGGGCAGGGATGTGCCCAGATAAATTACATAGTCTGACCATATGAAATGGAGGACAGGGCTCATGTAACTTTAACAGTTGCAGAGAAAAGGGAATTTCAGCCGGCATCATTTGTATGCAATTAATACCTGGTGAAATCCTCTCTTCATCACAACAATTAAAGTTGCAGACACTATACTAGAGTGACCATCTACAAAAGAGGGCAGGGCCCATGCAGCTTTAACTGTTGTAAAGAAGAGGGAATTTCACCAGGTACGAATTGCGTACAAATGACGCTGGCTGAAATTCCCCTTTCTTCACAGCTGTTATAGTTACATGAGTCCTGTCCTCCTTTTCACATGGTCAGCCTAAATTACAGGTAACTACAGGGGTGGTGATGGTAGAAAAAAAAACAGTGCTGTGTGGTTCTTCGATCATGTGATGGGCCCACTTCTGATATTTTCATTACTCCTCACCTCTATGTAGTTCCCCTACCCACCCACTCCTCTGCGTGTATGTGAATTGGGCCACAGAGAAATTTCACATTTTAATTCTACATAGCTCTATGGACTTTGTGAGCACTGATTTGTGTTCTTGAAAGGTACTCAGAGATTTTACTATAACCTGATTACTCATCAGAGGTCCAAGTGCGTGGCAACATGCAAATATAACACACAAAGAAGAGTTGCTTCTCCATTAGCAAACTGGTTAAACTCTTTACTTAAGAGTCACAGTCAGTGGAAAAAAGGAATCACTGGTTTACATCAGGCAGGAAGGCAGACTTGGGGACATAAACAGGTGCCTAGAAACATACAGGGTTTTACACAGCGTATTCAGTAAATATTGTAGCTCAAGAGGCTTGAGAATACAGCACTACCTGTTAATTGATGTCGGGAGCAAAGTTGGAAGCAGAGTATTTAGTGCTGTGCTGTTAAATAATTCAACATGACGGGGGGGGGGGAACCCTTAGGACTGATTCATACATGCATGTTTATCTCTTGATGGCTACAGCATCAGGTGGTGGTGTGTGGGAGAGGGAGAGGGGGCATCCCAATTCGAACACCACTGTTGTGCATACCTAGGCCGAGCTTTAGAAAATGGTACCTACTGTCATGTGATCAACTGCGACCATTGCACATTCACTCCCTACTAGGAACGTTTGGGATAGAATTCACCACAGCCTTGGTGGAAGTCTATTTCATTCTGGAAACGATTGTCGTTGTTTTTTGTTTTTGTTTTTTATGAGAAGGCTTTGCTGGTCAGTCCTGTTGCAGTATTTTATTTTATTGTATTTATTTATTTATTTACAATATTCATATGCCACTCTCCATCCAAAAGATTTTGGTATCGCTGCTGCTTACTGGGACTACCTTGTGGCCCCTGCCTGCTCATATTGTGGTCCTTGAGGAAGCAAGGAGGGTGTCTACCAGGCTGTTGTTGCTGCTGCTTTGAGAGGGCACCCAGCTTCTTCCCCAGCCAGCCTGCCTCTCCATTGCTGGCCTTCCCCCTTTTGGCTGAGTGGCTCATGTTTAAACAGAGTCAAGATAAAACTGGGCTGACGCTACTATTGGACTTTCCTCTTCTGGTCAAAATGGCCAAGTCATGGGGCAGTTGGGGATCCCTGTCATGCAGCTCTTGAGAGCCACATATAAAAAGTTTATGTCACCATATTGCCGCAAACTCCTGACGTCTGTTTATACATTCATTAGCAGGTCATCAAGGCTTGCTTCAAACCTGTCCCTCATCTGGAACTGGAGACTACCATACAAAAAAGCCTGCCAGGGGTAGTAGTGGATGCCAGCAGAAATGCCCCAAACTCTCCTCATAGTCCTCTAATCACCTGGTGTTTTGGTCCGTGAGAGAGTAGTTACTGTTACTCACTCAGCCTCACAGGGCAATGCCATGTCTCTCTCCTTCCCCACTCTTTTATGTATGTGTTCATTTGTTGACTTATTTGATGTATTTACATGATGTCAACTAACTGAAGTTCTCAAGCCTGATTACAATACATTAAAAATAAAACAAAAAAAGGTAAGAGTAAGTGTATGCAAGTTTCACCCCCCCTCCCCCCATCCTCAGAGGTTCCAGCTGCCACATTCTAGGCTGGTCTTCCCCAGCCTGGTACCCACCATATGTTTTGGACTTCAACTCTCATCAGCATGGCCAATGGTCAGGAATCCTGGGAGTTGCCATCCCTTTCTTGATTTCCCCCCATTGTATGATGCAAGATTAAATATTGGCCTAGACAACCTAATTGAAGAATACACCTCAGTTCCTGCTTCTGAAAGTGTTGCCTCTTCCTCATCACTCATTTTACTTGCTGTACATCGCAATCAACAATAAATATACTGTAGGGAAGATTTATCTTTAGCCTTATAACATGCCCCACAACATGTTGTGAACTAATTACAATTACCCAAGTTTCCGCCTGGATCCCACTCTTACCACCAAATTTGTAGCAGACCCCAGGATCCCAGATACTTAATTAGATATAAACAACAGGGCAAGATTAGTACAAATGTATGAAATAAAGGAAAGGCAAGAACATAATTCAGATAATAAAGAAAGGGAAGTCAGTCTCTGTTTCTGTCTCTCTCTCTATATATAACAAAAATGGCAGAAGAAACAGATGCTTCCAACAGTTAAATAAATACAGTTTCAACAAACAGTTATGCTTATACCACAGTAAGGCCACGTCTACGCCATGTTTTTTCCCCGGGGTCATCCCTGGGTCATCCCTGTGCATCCAAATGACACATAGAGGATCCCGGGAGCAGGCAAGGATGACCCCTCCAGTTTCCCAATTTTCCTTGTGGTCCTGGGACCATCCAGAGGACCGCGGGAGGTGTGGCCAGTGCTCCCGCCTCCTCACAAGTAGTGTAACCTTCAAAGTTGGCATGGAGCCATGCGGGGTGGCTCGGTGCCCATGGGGGGTGGGGGAACAATTTTGCCATCCCTGCGGGAGGGGGGTTGGGGGATTTTTTTAAAAAAAATAATACTCACGTTTGCAATGGATCAGAATTGCACGGCTGGCCCCTCTGCTTTAAAAAAATAAATGGTGGCCGCAACATCCCTCTTCCCTTCCAGGATGTTGCACAGCTGTCTAGAAGCTGGGGGACAATCCCAGAAGCAGGAAATCCCAGGATCCTCCCTCCCTGCATCCCAGAAGGCCCTGTGGTGTAGAAAGGGCCAACATCTGTTGAGGTCTTGTCTCTCCTTTCCCCATCCTCCAGAGATGTCTCTTCAGAAACCACAAACCCCTAAAGTCCTGCTTTCCACTTCAGTCAGGCCTGACACACTGCAAACACCTTTTGCTCTCTCAGGAACAGAGAGGGAGGGGTGTCACAGGAGTCCACACACTCAGCCACCACCGCTCATCGGACCTGTTCACCGGTGCTCACTTCATATAAAAATGGCAGCTGGGGATTTCCATGGACTCTGCAAGCCTCTTTTCTCCCTGCCGTGGCACCAGCAGGGCCAAGGGAGACTTACACACAATGGCCAGCAGAAGCATTTCCAGTGCTAATCATTGTGTGTCAAAGTCTCCCATCTTCTCCCTGCTGAGGCACTAACAGGGCAGAAGGAAGACTTTTCTGCGCAATGACTGGGCGCTGGAATGGCCCGCTGCTTCTCTTCTCCCTGCTGTGGTGCCACACAACAACCAGCAGTGGGGTCCCAGCAGGGAGAAAAGAGATTTGCAGAGTCTGCAGATCCCCCAAGCTAGGGTGACCAGATAAAATCCAGGTCAGGGCTCATGTAACTTTAACAGTTGTAGAGAAAAGGGAATTTCAGCCAGTGTCATTTGTATGCAATTAGTTCCTGGTGATATTCCCTCTTCATCACAACAGTTAAAGGTGCAGGCACTATACTAGAGTGACCATATACAAAAGAAGGCAGGGCCCCTGCAGCTTTAACCATTGTGATGAAGAGGGAATTTCACCAGGAACTAATTGCATACAAATGACACTGGCTGAAATTCCCTTTTCTCTACATCTGTTAAAGTTACATGGGCCCTGACCTGGATTTTATCTGGTCACCCTACCCCAAGCTAACATTTTTATACAAAATGGTGGCTCGCTTAGGGAACTGGGCACTTGCCGGGCCGTCCAGCCACTTCATCTGTTTTCTTCTTCCTCTCATGAAGACTTTCTTTACCTTCCCTCCCAGTCAGGCACGACTTGCTTCTTTTTTGCCCTTTCTTTCCTCCCCTCACATCAACTGGCCACATTGTTTTTTCTGTTACTTAGCAACTGCCTCATTTCCTCCGCCATTGCTGTAGTTATCTGATACTTTCAGGTCCTTCCGCAGGAATTGGGGCTAAGCCACTTGAAGGTGCAATCCTATTCATGTTTAGGTAGAAAAGAGCACCTGAATATATAGGCTGACCATATGAAAAGGAGGACAGGGCTCATGTAACTTTAACAGCTGTAGAGAAAAGGGAATTTCAGCCACTGTCATTTGTATGCAATTAGTTCCTGGTGAAATCCCCTCTTCATCACAACAGTTAAAGTTGCAGGCACTATACTAGAGTGACCATATACAAAAGAAGGCAGGGCCCCTGCAACTTTAACTGTTGTGATGAAGAGGGAATTTCACCAGGAACTAATTGCATACAAATGACACTGGCTGAAATTCCCTTTTCTCTGCAACTGTTAAAGTTACATGAGCCCTGTCCTCCTTTTCATATGGTCAGCCTAGAATATATGTTTTTTCTCCTCCTCTGAAATTCCTGAATAACATTTTCATTTTCTGCTATTAATATTATAATTCAGACATGTTGTAGCTTTGAGACAATTTTCATTTTCAAGGTGCTTGTAACTCTTAAGGAATCCCTGTTGCTTGATTTGTTCTTGTCTGAAGATAATGTGAATTTCACACTTAGCAATTCAGTCAATTGCAATGAGATCTTCATTTGCCCTAGCCCACCCGATTGTTACTTTCTTCAGTTTTATAAAAAGTGTATGCGATGTCCTCAAAACTGCTGTAATTATTAATGGTCAGTCTTAGCGTCCTCCATGTCCCCACCGCACTATGACAATTTCCCATTTTAGCCATTGCTATAACATGAGATAAAACACTTCTCCAAACAATAAAAAATAGCATTTTACTAATATTCTGTACTTTAATTAATCTGCTTGAGAAAATCCTTGTCTTCTAAACAATAAATAATTCATAGCAACAGCAAAGTAGTTGTTTGCTTTGGTTTTTGAAGTTTAGCTTGTCATTTATTAAATTTAAACACACAGTGTTTGTTTTAAAGCGATTCCCCCCAACCCATCTAGCTCTTATTACCTGACTGGTTTCCAAAGACAAAGATCTTACTATATAAATTCCGATTATTAGCAACATCTTTCCACAATCTGCAATTGCCTCTTGAGCAAACAAGCAAAAATATGACTTGCAGCCCAATTTTAACATGTTTACTTGAAAGTAAGTTCTAATGAGTTCAACTGGACTTATGTCTGAGCAAATACATTTAGGATTGCAATGGAGGTCTCCATTAAGGATCATTATAAAATACAAACAAGAAGAAAAGTTGAAAACGTTTGATTCCAGTTTTTATGCGGCAGGCAAAGGACAGAACATTCCCCATACATTTTCAATGTCTGGCCTTTGCAAAAGAACGTTTGGGAAAAACAGTTTCCAGCTGAGATGCAACTGGTGGGAAGAGACAATTCCCCATCTTAGTCAGTGCTACAACATGAGATGATGAATCATCCCCACTGGATGAACTCCATGACAACTTCCCCCCAAAAGGTTTCAGACCAGTGTTTGTGATGGAACCAATGGGTTCAGAATCCCTGCTGGGGAAATGTAGGTGAAAACCAGCAGGGTTTATTTATTTATTTATTTATTTTATTCCATTTATATACTGCCCCATAGCTGAAGCTCTCTGGGCAGTTTACAAAAAATGAAAACATTGAACATTAAAACCACCGGTATACAAAATTTAAAAACATAAAGCATAAAAACAAGTTGTAATTTCAATATCCTTTAAAACAACAATTCTGGGTCAAAGCACAACAACAACACAAAACCCTCATCATATGTTGTTAAATGCCTGGGAGAAGAAAAAAGTCTTGACCTGGCGCCAAAAAGATAACAATGTTGGTGCCAGGAAAGCCTCGTTGAATGAAAAGGTCCTCTCCCTTGTTGCCACCCTCCGTGCTTGCCTTGGAGTAGGCAACCGGAGGAGGACCTTAGATGTGGATCGTAGTGTATGGGTAGGTTCGTGTCGGGAGAGGCGTTCCATCAGGTATTGTGGTCCCAAGCTGTGTAAGGCTTTATAGGTTAGAACCAGCACCTTGAATCGGGCTCGGAAACGTATAGGCAGCCAATGCAAGAGGGCCAAAGTCTTATATACTTGAACCTTCTAGTTCCTGTTATCAATCTGGCCACTGCATTTTGCACAAGTTGCAGCTTCTGAACTGTCTTCAAAGGCAGCCCCACGTAGAGTGCATTGATTTAATCCAATTTAGAGATTACCAGAGCGTAGACAACTGAAGCCAGGTTATCCCTGTCCAGATAGGGGCATAACTGGGCCACCAGCCGAAGTTGGTAGAAGGCACTCCATGCCACCGAAGCCACCTGAGCCTCAAGTGACAGAGATGGTTCTAGGAGAACCCCCAAGCTACAAATCCGCTCCATCAGGGGAGTGCAACCCATCCAGAACTGGTTGAACACCCTCCATCTGGTCAGCAGAACCACCCACTAACTGCATCTCAGTCTTGTCTTTATTGAGTTTCAGTTTGTTAGCCCTCATCCAGTCCATTGTCACAGCCAAGCACTGGTTCAGCACATCCACAGCCTCACCTGATGAAGATGAAAAGGAGAAATAGAGTTGTGTGTCATCAGTGTACTGATGACAACACACTCCAAAACTCCAGATGACCGCACCCAACGGTTTCATGTAGATGTTGAACAGCACGGGGGACAAGACTGACCCCTGAGGGACCCAATACTGGAGAATCCACGGGCCGAACAATGTCCCCCAAGCACCACCTTCTGGAGCCACCCCGCCAAGTAGGAGCGGAACCACTGCAATGCAGTGCCTTCCACTCCCAACTCAGCCAGTTGTCCCAGAAGGATCCCATGGTCAATGGTATCAAAAGCCACTGAAAGATCAAGGAGAATCAACAGAGTCACACTCCCCCTGTCTTTCTCCCGACATAGGTCATCATACAAGGAGACCAAGGCTATTTCCGGGCCAAAACCAGGCCTGAAGCCAGACTGAAATGTGTGTCAGGATAAGGCCCTGTCTCCCTAGATGCAGATTCTGACTCAGACTTGGAGGTTGAAGAAGGAGAAGTCCAGCTGAGATGGGAAGCAGGGGAGGAAATTCTCCAAGACTCTTCCAAGGACCTTATTGAACGGGAGGACCAGGCTCAGGGATTGTCTTCCCCCTCCCCCACAGGAACTCAGTCTTTGTTGAAGGGGGGCATCAGAATTGAGAGATCCCAGAGTCTGCCAGAGGGTCAAGTGGGTGGAGATAAGAGGAGGTGGGAGGCGGTCCACTAGACTAGGCAGAGGTTGCAGCTTGAAGACCATCCCTGAAGCCTGGTGGGAAACCATCCATTTAGTTGAAAGGCAACTCTCTTGCTTTGTTAGGTTAATTCATTTTAGAGGATAGCTCCTAGCATTCATACTCCCTTCAGGTATGAAGAGGTGTCCATTCAGTGAATAATGGTTTTGTGGATTGCACAGCAGAACTCATTATTGTATCACACCTTGGTGGGATGGCTTGGAATCACGACAGCGTGGATAACATATCACACTTGTTGCCTAAGGATTAAATCTAACACCACACAAGTGGGTGTCCAGTCGCATGATGGGACTTTCTCCATCTCTCCTCCCTGTTCCCCTGCAGGATTCCAGTGAGGAGGAGAAGCCACCTGAAACTCTGCTGCAAGGGGCTTCCTAGTCCCTCCACAGCAGATTTCGAGAGTGTACAGGGGCTGGAAGGAGGGAGGGGAAATGACCTCCTCCTAGTTCCATTGACAGAGCTGCTTCCTTCAGCAGAACAACACTATTGGACACAAAACCAAGCCTCCATTGGAAATAAACTATGTCCCCTTGACTCTGCATTGCAAAGGAGACACAGTGCTAAGAAAATATGCCATAGACTTGTCTTGAACAAAGATGTGTTATGACTTCTGGGACTTTGTTTGTCTTCATGCGTTTCATTATTGGCCACCAAATTTTTACAGTAAATCATTTATAAAACACAGGCAAAGAAGAATCCATTTTTAAAAAAGCTAATTCAGACTAGTTAAATCCTTCCCTTCCCATGGCTCATCTCATAATCCAAGGCTTAACCCAAGTCTTGTATCCACCAATAATAAACTCCATCAACCAGAGGCTTGATAAATCACCTCACTTTGCTGCCCGTCTAGAACTACAAAATCAAGGTTATGTCAAGCAAACCACAATTCATGATTCAGATGTTAAAGAGACCTGCGCTAACATGATGAACCCAGTCAATAAATAAATAGTGTGGGATTATTGTCCAGTAGAATCAAGATCAAAATTAAAATGCTAAGGAGAGAATCCCTAGTCCTGTCTTTAAAAATAAAAGAAAAAGGGGAAAAAACGTATTGGAGAAATCCTTAAATTATGCTGAAACTGATAAAGGCTATTTATATCCTTGTCAATTTCTTCAGCTGATGTAGCTAACTGATTTATCACAGTTGAATCAGGGAAGACTTGCAAGGCTGGGTGGATCTTTGTGACAAAAGTCATAGTTTGTATACTGTATAGCATTTGTAATGAATGTGTTCAGATTCTCATTCAAAGCACCACTCTACAGCTGCAAAAAATCAGAATATATTTCATATGAATCAGGTGCAATCAGAAGTGTTGTTTGTATATAAACTAGCAAATTAGAAAAGTCTCACAGCCTTGGATTCCTTCTCCCATACATACGTTGTGTGAGGTTCTCTGTGTGTTTTGCTTAAATACATTTTTGCAGCAAAATTGGGGACATAACTCATTTTAATCTAGCTGAATTGTGGCATAATTTGTTCAAGATCACTGGAAGGCTATTGCCTCATTGATATATATTGGAAAGAATCAATGAGTGGGATTCTTTTTTGCCTCTAATGTTTATTTTTAAAATTGTGTTTTTATTGTATTTTTTTCAAAGAAATAATATTGCTAAACCAAACAAAATGAAAATATAAATCCAAAGAAGAGCAGACAATATAATACACAAATAACCAAAACTGAATATTGTTGTTAAGACAGTTCTTTATAGAATTAACAATCATATAACATTCGCAGAGTAATCAAGTCCACCCAAAACGGTCTGTGTTGACTTGAGAAATGCTTTACTGAAGAATTATTGTTTACATATATAAGAAACATAAACCGTCTATTTATAAATAGTGATGGTGATCATCCATCAGACAACCAAACGTGTTCAGTTAACGCACCCATCAAGGATAAATCCCATACCCTTGTGTATCCCTGAGCAAGCAGAAGCAGATTATTACTTTTCCATTTACAAGCAATTTCCACACAAGCTGCCAAAAACCAAAAGATTGACTAAGTCCTTGTGAAGCAAGAGACAAAGACACCCATCAAAAAACCTACATAAGTTTTACTTTAGGTTTTGGAATTAATAACATATATTTTTATTTCAGCATAAACCAGGGTTCAGAACTTCTTTACAATATCATCTTTCCACCACTTGTGATAATATGACCCAGTACATTTGTGGCTTCAATAATGGGAATATTTTTTATAGATGATCATGGCTCTTCCTATAATGAAAATATTTTTTGAAATGTGTCTCTTTGGGCCACATTTCAGTAGCGAGCGAGACAAAGACAAAACAAGGCAGAGCGAAATGCAAGGGTGTGGAGTCAAAATATCAACAAGGCCAGCATATTGTAGCTTAAAGCTCTTACTGACAGCAACTAAGGTTTAGGAGAGGCATTTCGATGGGAGGGGTAACCATGTGCAAAAGCCAGTAAACCACCAAACGATTGGCAGTTGGAAGAAAGGGGTGGAGCAAGGATAAAGAGATGTAGCATTCTAAGGAACCCCAGAGAGCTAAATTAGGACCTCAGGTTTGGCCAACGGGCCAAAGGTTCTGCACCCGAATCAAAGAACCAATTTCATTGTTTCCAAACGTTATGCCAGTTATCTCTTATGTCATATCCCCATGTTGCCCTTACAACATCAGTCAAAATACTGTTAGGGCAAAGATCCACCTGGTACCATGAGGACAGCGGACAACCTGCATCCAGCTCTCATGGACCCAGGTGGACATGTTCAGCACCAGGACAGACCCACACCCCCTTTGTCCTTTCCCCCCACTGCATTAACATTGGCACCACTAACGCATCAGAGGAAAATATGCATTTTTTCTAAGCCTGGGTAAATTGGCTGGGGGAATTGCACACTTCCCAGAGGACATGGAAAGTATGCTTTGCATAGGCTGACCGTATGAAAAGGAGGACAGGGCTCATGTCACTTTAACAGTTGTAGAGCAAAGGCAATTTCAGCCGGTGTCATTTGTATGCAATTAGTTCCTGGTGAAATTCCCTCTTCATCACAACAGTTAAAGCTGCAGGGGCCCTGCCCTCATTTGTATCTGGTCACTCTAATATAGTGCCTGCAACTTTAATTGCTGTGATGAAGAGGGGATTTCACCAGGTACTAATTGCATACAAACGACGCCAGCTGAAATTCCCTTTTCTCTGCAACTGTTAAAGTTACATGAGCCCTGTTCTCCTTTTCATCTGGTCAGCCTAGCTTTGTATCCGCACCCCATGAGCCAATCATGGCCTTAAAAACCTTCTTAATTCAAGGTTCAGAGGGCCTTTAAGGCCATGATTGGTGGGGGGAGGCAAAGTATGCTTTCTAGGGCCTCTGGAAAGTGCACAATTCCCCCAGCCATGCTAAGGGCCTGCTGGGGGAATTGCACATTTTCCGGAGGCCCCAAAAGTGTGCTTTGTCAAGGGCTCTGGAGACTCACCAAGCCTGTGAGTTCTTTATTCCCTAAGTCAAATTATTATACATTTTAGAAACTAAGCTCTTCACTATTCAAATTTATTGAATTTTGAGCAATTCAAAACCAGTTACAGCATGGGTGGAATGCTCCATTATTGTAGAATTGGTTGCGGCGAGGCCTCAGCTGTGGTTGGGCCCGGCAGAAGAACACGGCGGCTGTGCCGCAGCAACACAGCAAGGCCTCAGAGGCGGCGGGCAGCGCGGCAGCGGCCAGCGGAAGCGGGAAAATTCGGGGGCAAGCCGCGGCGGGCGGCTGAGGAACCGGCGGTTGGGCGCCTGGCGGCTTGGGAGCTGCACTTAGAGCTGGGCAGCCACGGCTGAAGGACAGCTGCAATTGGAACGCCCGCAGTGTGCACGGACGTGCACATAGCCCTAGCGCGGCCCAGTGAGGCGACCTGGGCAGGAAGAAGCGGCGAGGGACACCCAGATGTGCAGCACCAGCAGGCCCCATCATCTCCTAGGCCTCCAGGCCATCAGGTTTGGAGTATCCGGGGGGAGAGTAGGCGGGCGTCCGGGCTGGTACTAGCCAGGAGCACCAGCAACAGTCCTGACTGGTCAGGTAGCATATTTGGGGAGGTGGGTTTTTGAGCAATAGGGCCCTGATCCATTTCTCTACAATTAGCAACTGCTGGGCTAACAGACCCCCCCCTCCCAAAGCATATTCTACTGCTCCTTGATCACAGGCCATAGTTTATAGCTCCTATTCTGCTACTTAATTCTGACCCAATTCGATTGGATTTCACTATAGTTGGGCTGTGTATTTGTACATCGCTTATCAGTGCACCATGCCACCAAAAAAGGGAGTTGGGGGAAAGAAAGGCAAAGGAAAGGCTCCTACACAATCATCCAAACGGAGAAGGCATATTGAAAATTCTTCTTCTGAAGAAGAGTTAGACCCTCATGTTTCCAATATAGTTGCTAGATTACAAATATTGGAAAAAGAAAAGGGCATCACTGTCCCCCCCAACCATGTCCATTCCACTTACTCATGCGGGGCATAGACAAACATGAAAAAAAGGCAGGATGACTTATGGGATACTCTTTCAGCTCGGTTAAAGGTGGTTGAGGACTCCTCGGGCAGACCCACTGGGGATGTGCCGGATCCTGAAGTGAGTGTAATCCTGTCATCCACCTCTTCTAACACAGGACCGAGTACGGTGGCTCCTTCTGAACCTGCTGTTCAGTATTCCAACCCGTGCAGGGACCGGGGCCCACAGTTCAAGGTGAGCAGCAGTCACATTACACCACACCATTTCCTCAATCAGTCGGGTCTTTGCCAACGCATTGGGGTTTCATGCCATGGTTGTCTGGTATGGGGATGCAAATAGGGAATGCAGCACAAGCATTCATGTCTCCTCAAGCCTTGGTTTCCCCAGTTACTCCTTCTGCTTCATCAACTACTTTACAACAAGGGGGTATGGCAGTGGCAGGCCCTACAAGGCCTCAGCAGCTGAATAATTCTGGGGACCTTCTTCAGGAAAGTTTATTGCACACACCCCCGGTTTCCGACGCAATGGCTGCTTGTGCCAATGTATGGCAGGGGACGGCCAGCGTGTCCGGGCCCGGTTCCTCACAGGAGGTTAGGGACCCCTATGTAGGTGCGACGATTGAGACTATTCCTACTGGCAGCACATCCGCACCGTTAGGGTACCATCTGCTCCCTGCAACCAGGGAAAAGATATGTAAAGGAGAATATGTCAATATATTCTCCTTGCTATTTCAGGAACATGAGAGTACTGAGAAAGAAAAGGGAACAGACAAAAAGGCAGAAAGGGTTAAAAGGAAAAAGTGGTTCGTACATGGGCCAATTGGCTCCCTGGATTCCTCATTTATATGGGTGTGGTGCTCCAGCGTTTTCCGGTAAAAGGGGTCATTCTAACAAAATACCTCGATATGATTTATCGAGCGTATTCCGAATATGAGGGCGGAGCTTGGCTGGCTTACGATGAATCATTTCATCGTAGAGCGGCTTTTGACCATGCCCTACGCTGGGATGTCAAAGATCATGATCTGTGGCTACAGTTCATGACGCCAGCCAGGCCTGGTTTTGGCGATAGGGTGGATAGTGGCCATATTTTGGCCAAACAACAGCCTGCGTCCACCTCTAAAGGGTACGCGGGTCAGGCGGTTCATCACCACCCGCTCTGTTGGGACTTTAACAAAGGGATATGCAATCGTAATTCCTGTAAATACAGACATGAATGTCAAATTTGTTCAGGCCATCATGCCACAACAAATTGTTTCAGGAACAAGAGCGGAAAATGGCCTGTCAAGGAAGGACAGGGTGCCAGGCACCCCGGGGGACAACGTCCTTCCAAAGGGGCCCAGTCCGGTCAACCTTGAGCCCCTCAATAAGTTGTTAGCGTTGTATCCCGAGCGGCGCGAGGTACTGTACCTTAGTGCGGGTTTTCGGGAGGGATTCTGCATCCCTTTCCAAGGCGTTAGACGTAGTTCGCTGGCCAAAAATCAAAAATCCATCAGCCTAATGGAGGACATTGCTCGGGAAAAGATTGTATGGTGCGGAAAAACGGGGTAGGGGCTTTGATGGGCAAATGCGATATAAAGGCTGGAAGCCCACATTGTAAGTACATGATGGAAAAATTTCACATATTGGGCGAGGAACTGGGTGTCCCTCTGGCGCACGAAAAAACCGAAGGCCTATCGGTAGTGATTAAGTTTTTAGGTATCGAATTAGATTCCAATTTGCAATGCTGTCGCTTACCAATGGATAAGCTATGCACACAGCGCACTAAATTGTTGAGCATTTTGAATGATAAAAAAGTATCGCTGAAGCAATTACAGGAAGTCGTGGGACACCTAAACTTTGCTTGTAGGGTCATCGCCCCGGGGCGTGCCTTTTTGCGGCACTTGTGCGCAGCGATGTCTGGATTGCATAAGCCACATCACAGAATATGGGTCTCTAGGGCCATGCGGGCTGATATTTCCGTGTGGTTGGAATTTTTGGTACATTTCAATGGGGTATCGTTTTGGCGGCGAGAGCTGTTAGTACAGGCAGATTTACAGGTTCACTCAGATGCCTCAGGTTCATGGGGTTTGGGCATTATTTGGGGAAAAGAATGGTGCGCGGAACAATGGCCTGAGGAATGGCTTTCCGACGGCACATGCAAAGACCTTACCTTTTTGGAGTTGTTTCCTATAGTTGTGGCAGCACATTTGTGGGCTATTAATTGGGCCAATTCCACGGTGTTGTTCTGGTGTGACAACCAGGCCATGGTGCAGGTAATCAATTCTCTTTCCTCTCGTAATCCTCGCGTCATGAACCTGGTGAGAACTTTTACGCTACATTGTTTGAAATTTAATATTCTCTTCCGGGCAAAACATATACTGGGTTTGAATAATGACATAGCGGATGCTTTGTCCCGACATCAGGTGCAGAGGTTTCAGGAATTGGCTCCTTGGGCCCTCCCAAGGCCGGAGAACATGCCTCCATCCCTTTGGCTGATTGGAAGGAGGAGATAGAGCAGGCTATATGGCAGTCCTTGACGCCTAGCACCAGGACCGCCTATCAAAACGCAGGTAGGGAATTTCAGGCATTCCGCTTATCTAATCATCTGCAGCTGCTGTGGCCCATTCCCGTAGAACATGTGCTCCAATTTTGCATATGTTCCAAGAATAGAGGATTGTCAATCCGCACTATTTCGCTTAAGTTGGCAGCTCTAGCGTTTATGGCCAAGGCACGCGGCATGGAGGATAGTACTTCAGACTTCCGAGTACGCAGGTCTCTTAAAGGCTGGACGAAAGCGTCCCCGCGTGTTCCTGATGCAAGGCTTCCATTGACCCCGGATATCTTAATCGGGCTACAGGCCCGGTGGCCACTTCTTTGCCACTTGCAATACGAGTCAGGCTTGTTTCATGCTACAGCGCTCACAACTTTCTTTGGGGCATTTCGGATATCCGAGGTTTTGGCTTTATCTAAAAAAGACAGTTCCAAAAGGACATTCCAACTCTCTGATTTACATTTAGAAACAGGAAAGGCCTGCTTATTTTTGCATCATTCTAAAACAGACCAGAAGGGCAAGGGATGTTGGGTTACCTTATGCCCTTCTACCAACACAGAATAATGCCCATTAAGGGCTTTGGCAGCTTTCAGGGCTTTACGTGGGGAAACTGTGGGTTTCCTGTTTTGCCACCAGGATCGCACGCCTCTTACCAAATACACTTTTGGGCGATAGCAAGGCGGGCCCTTGACCACTTGGGTCTGCGCGCAGCAATGTTTGGCACACATTCTTTTTGCATCAGGGCAGCTTCCACCGCAGCAGCCTTAGGCTTTGCTCCTTCACAGATCCAGGCGCTAGGCAGATGGCGTTCCGCAGCGTTCAAAACATACGTGAGGCATATGGCTAAATAAATTATATGTGGCAGGTGCTAACGTCTCCATGTTTGTTCTAGATCTGCCAGTGGCTATGGCACCCGTGCGGGTCTCCATATGCGGCCACAGCATGGTCTTTTGGGCCAGCAAGCATGCAACCAATTCCAGATTTGGATCGCAGCTCGGCTTGAGTCAACACACTACCATTCGTTGGCTCAGAAAATTTGGTATGCGGTGGGTTAATCTCATTCCCACTTTGCTGCAGCATCATTCCGCCTGGCTCCCCCCGCAGATCCTGCTGATTCATTTAGGGGGAAATGATCTGGGCTTAATGAAGGGCAAGGCCCTCATTTTGCAAGCTTTGGCTGATTTGCAATATATACGCCAGCGTTGGCCCTGCATACGGATCATATGGTCCTGCATTTTGCCCTGGCTTCATTGGAGGGTTTCACGTGACCCCCTCGCTATTGAAAAGGCTCGTAAACGGGTCAATACAGACATCTTTACAGCCCTGGAACTGCATGGGGATATTAGCATTCAACACCCTAATATCTGCCGCTCTCGGAGGGAGCTGTATAGGCGCGATGGGGTACACCTTTCCCAGCTTGGTAACGACTTATTCTTAGCCGACATTCAGGATGGTCTCCAAAAAGCAATTTTGCGGGGAGTGGGAGTGGGAGACTAAGCTGAGGCTTGCCTCCCCCTGTGGCGGTAGGAGCGGGCATTTTTTATGTTTTGTTAATGGTGAGCATTCACAAGCACTGTTTCAAGTGATTGGTAACGCCCGAGGCCAACCACTGAGAGCCCTGCGGCATCAGTTGGGGGGATAAGGTTTACTTTTGGGGCCAACCCTTCTCGTCTACTTGGAGCCCTGCAGCACGAGGGGAGACGACACCGGAAGGCCCCCCACCTCAGATTGTGGAAGCTCAGGAGGCGGCAAAATTGCAGGCGCCACTTCCTGGGCGGTGAATGTCTCGCCCGATCCCTTCAATGGCCTGGCTGGCCATGGCAAAATGCCCGCTTAGGATTACCTCCCCCCTTTTGGTTATTTGTAAATAAATAAAGTGGCCCTTGTTTAAAACCCAGCTCTTGTGTCGACTCTTTATTTCTCATCCTTCGCGCCGCAAAGCTTATTACAACTTCTTCTAGACTGGCTGTAGCATGTGTTTTCTCCCTCTAAGAATACATAAGTGCTGAGTTGCCACGCTTTCTTTGTATAAGCTGACTCTGCTGTAAATCACACCAGGTAATCTAACAGCAACAAGATTATAAACAATGGGTCCAAAGAGTAATACAGTGCAAGTGAAATCAAGTGTTATTTTGTCAACTGAGTCTTCCCTGTACTAGAAATCTCCTGGGTAGCAAACTGCCCTTGTGTATATGGTTCTTTACTTTTATGGGTGGTAGCTAATTAACCAGAAAAAGAAAGGGGGGAAGGTTCCGCTGTTTTATCCTCCTCTGGACCATTTGACGACGATGATGATGATGATGATGATGATGATGATGATGATATTAAAAGCCTGACTGTCAGGCTGCCGAATTTGGTTTGGGTAAAGCTGGAACTTTTTGGTTTGGGTAAAGCTGGAGCTTTTTGAGTACGCAACCTCATGGTAATTTTCACTTAGCCCTGATATCATGCTTTGTTGAATTAGGGCAGAGCAGTTGGCCAAATTAGCAGTGGACTTTCTCTTCTATATCTCCTTTCATATGCAACTCCTTCACCTCACACTGGAACCTATGCACAGGCACATCACATCATAACTACTAATAGCAGAAACAAAACAGAAGGGTCCAACCTTTTGCCTTACCTGGGGACCAGTTCTTTTTTTAATCACTGGATGGGTATCACAGTTTTAGGTTATTTCAGGTGTGCGTCTTTGTTCAAAGAACAGTGGTTCTACCATGCCTTTGTGACAAAAGGTAAAGCAAGAATCTACTATGGAATCATCAAGTGTAGTTCCAATGCTTTCGCTTACAACCTCAAAATTCTTGAAGAACCTTCAAGATAGCCTTTGAAAATAGAAATCCTTGTTCTCATGTACCTGTAGAACTAGATAATCGGCCAAATGATATCTACAAGAAACGTATATGTAAGAGTGCCACTGTGATGTAACTTAGGAATGTTTTAATTTAGCCAGAGCATATTTTCAAGACATCCCTCAACTCTCTTCCTTTGTCATTGGATCTCATAGTATATAAATCTTGTTGTTTCTTGTTCAGTGAGAAGTCAGTTCAGCTGCCAGAAGGAGGGTGACCTCATCATTACAGGTGAACACTCTGATAAAGTTGCACAGTCTATCTCACACTTTACAATCCAATTTCCCATTTCCCTCACCACCAGGATCTAATCAATCTTTCAGCAGGATCTAAGGCTTGTGACATGATAGGTATACATTTACTTGGGAGAGATTCCCCCCCCCTTTTCCAAGAATGTCTCTTATCTCACCCAAGCTTATTTATTTGTTGATGTCACCTTGGTTACAGGACTCTGGGCTCCTATTTTATTTCAAGGTGACTTAAGGCAATTAAAATCTTTATTTTGACCAGATCTCCAGGCATATCCTGTTAGGTTAGCACAACAATTTCTGTTCTTTAGTTGTGGCCACAAGTCCTGACACTAGAAAGATTTAGCTATTCCTTGGTCTCCTATCTTTGAGCCCACATTTCTAAAGCAAAATTCATATTCCAGTTATCTTCTTTTGTAACATGGGTGTCTGTAGGGTGTTGTGACCCTTCTCCCTTTACTAACACACAGCAAAAGAGAGACATCTGCTGGGTGGATCAACTTTAGCTGCATCAGATAATGGAAGAGACAGATAAGCAAAACCATTGCTAGGAGAAATTCTTCCCTGCCGGTAAAATTGGGTGAGCTATGCCCTTCTGGGACCCACCTGCAGTATCTTGGGCAGGGAGGTGATGAAGTGAGATAGTCACAGAGGAACTGGAGTCAGAAAGCATATAAAGGCCTGTGATGTTCTCAGGAAGAAGCAAAAGAGATTCTCCTTCAGCCAAGAAGCGAAATCACTATCATTCCCTCGATATTCAGTTGTCAGTCTGTGTTAGGTGTCGGATGCTTCGTAGACAATTCACAGGGCTGGCCCTGTGAATTGTGGACTGAAGACTTGGCAATTTGTCATGAGAAAATGTATCTCTGCTTCTCTGGTATGTGCTTATCTCAAATGGTAGGCCGAAGGCCTTGAACATTCTCTGAGAATTAAACTATGCTTTGCAAAGGTGGGGGCTATCTTCCTCACACTGTGGCGTCATCAGAAGAGGTTGAACCGTGCCGCCCTGTTGGCACGTGAGTTTAGATTACAGGCCTGAAGCCCTGTCTATCAAAGTAGCTTAGAATTTGCCCAGCCTCCACACTATATTGCCTTGGTCCTGAGAGTAATTCCGTTGCTAGGAATTATCTCGTCTATCCTCTTGCTGCTCTGCTACTGCTGTGAGTTACTATTCTGATTTGGAATTGTGAGATGCACTCTATACATGTTCTGTTAATGTTTGGACTTGTTACTTCTAAAGAACTTTGCCATGAGAAGTGCACTGTGGCTTTTCATAGATTTGGACTTGAGATTACTGTTCTGGATTCGTGTTCTATAGCTTGCTGTCTCTCTCCATGGAGCCAAAGTTACGGGCAGAGGGAGGCAGAAGCTGATCGTTGCTGTTCTGAAACTCGTGTGTGTGTGAGACCTGTGAGAGGACCTTCCTCAGAGCTAAAGCTACGTGAATTGGGAAGGCTCCCTAGGTCGAAGAGGTTCATTTCCTGGCTTCTGGCTTCCGTGGTCAGCTCAGCGTTCCCTGACAGGCTGAGTGAAGATTTAGTTGCCAGTTGACCGTTATACTACTGTTAGGAGGCCTAATCCTAGAGTCTCTCTATGTTCCAGAGGATTCCAGTGCAGCGTGGCCGCTCCTGCCCTCTAAGGACTAGAGTTAATCTCTAAATGTCAGTCCCTGAGTGAGTGCTGTTCTCATTAAGCCGTTCTACCTGAAAGCTGTGTGGTCCGTCTTCAGCTTCAAGTGTGTGTTTGCAGAAATGAAACCGTTATGCTTTGAATCTCCATGTGATTACAATAAAAGAAATCTCACTGTTATTGTTGTGTATCAGTGTACCTGAAGTCGTGAGCAAGAACTTTAGAGAGTTAGCCAGAGTCACGACAGTCTGTGACTGCTACTGCTAATGAACCCAAATGATACTACCCTCACAGAAGAGGGAGGTTGCAGAAGGCTTGAGGGAACCTCAAGTTTTGCAAAAGTACAACAAATCTTTAGAAAAAGAACCCTATTGATGGAAGAGCACAATGAAAACTGAGTGCGGGTTGCTGACTGACTGTTGGGAGCGGTAGGAAGGGAAAACTAGGGGTGAAGGGGAATGGAATAGATAGTAGATTAGGGACAGTGAGAATCCTAGTCATCCATTTATGCATGCCACTAATTGGATGACAAGGCACCACTGGCTTCATCCCGGCTCACTGCCAACCCTTGACGATTACCCACAGGGGAATGTGGCCCTTGACCAAAAAAATAAAAGAAAGTTCTCTGCCCCTGCTTTAATGTCCTACATCACTTACGACCTGGCTATCTAAAGGACTGCCTGCCTCATTATGAACTTGCCTGGGTATTAAGATCTGCAGAAGAGGCCCTTTTGAGGGTACCATTGCCCACAGAGGCCCATTTGTCAGGAACGCAAAAAAGGCCTTTTCACCTGTGTCACTCCCAAACTGTGGAGTGCAGTCCCTCAAGAACTACGATTTACCTTCCCTTGGCCTTTAAGAATGGGTGTGAAGACACATTGTTTTAATCTTGTGCCTTTTTACTTGTGTAGTTCTTTTAAAGTTCTAATGTTTTGCTGGTTTTAATTCTCTTATTTTTATTATTGTAAGATGTTATTGTTTTAAATTGCTGTGCATTGCTTTAAGAATATTAAACCAGAACATAAGAAGAGCCCACTTGAACATAGCCTTGGTCACATGTCTGCTTTTACAGCACGCAATTAAGACAAATCTGTTCTACAAAACATCTTAATGTTAAAATCACTGAAATAACAAGTGAGACATCCAATGTATCTGAAATTAACTTCACTCACTTCTACTTTTGTAGCTTTTGCTGTACTTTGTTGCTATACTTTGTGTGATACATTCTCCCCTTGCTTCAAATATATTTTCTGATTGTATCCTTACTCTGCTGCTTAACAGGGTTTACTGCTGGCTGGCTGGCTTTTTTATTTTTGAAGTTCTTTTTTTTTAAAAAAACTTGTGTATGATTGTCACAAGTTTCTCTACTCTAACATTAGGGTGGGTGTTGTGGGTGGTGGACACTACTTTGCCTATTCACACTTCTCACTTATATACATTAGCTTCTAAAGGCTTGTGCTTTGGTACCACTTTTTACATCCAGACTTTGAACTCCTGTCTACTTCCTGCACAAACATGTGACTCTGAGACCTTCTTTCTAATGCCCTGTGTTGCATGCCTGCACCGTGGGGCTAAGTTACAACAGGAGTTTCTGGGTTTTCTGTGCAGCCTCTGTTGTCTCTCTCTCTCTCTCTGAGTCATTGCAGCCAAACCAAAACCTCCAGCTTCAAATCTCCCTCCCTCTTCCAAAGTCTCCCAAGGGTCCAGTCAGGCTGTGCACTTGTACCCTGTGGCCGGGGAAAGAGTGCCAGCTTATTGCTTGATCACATCTGGTGATTCTTACTTTAAAAACCATCTCCGCCACCAGCCACCTCTGCCTGCACCAACACTGGACTCTGAGATACCTCTGCCACCAGCCGCCTCTGATTGCACCAAAACTGGACACTTTCTGTTTCGTTTTTACAATGAGTTTAGGGCAAAGCATTGTGGGCGTTGTAGTTCAGTCACCCACTTCCTCCTTAGCCCCTCTTTCTTCCCCACCAATCAACTGCTAAGCATTTGGACACCAGTAAACGAAGCACTGCCCCCATGAATCACAAATGGTAAGGAAGGACACATTATTTTACTTAAAACGATTTATTAAAAGTGAAACCGTTGTATATAGCTGAAGTGAGTTTTAAAAAACCTCAGGTATACAACGTTAAAGGGAGTGCATTATGTGTCCCAAAGAGTTTTCATAACCCTTATAAAATGTTAAAAACCTAGCGTGTAGATCGGCTCCTTGTCTCTAAGAGATATGCCAGCCAACCAAAGCTGCAAATCTATCTATTTTTCTCTGACACACACTTCAAACGTTCTGCATTGCATGCCAGCAGTGCAGACAAAGCCTGGCTCACAAGTGAACAAAGTGAAGTGGAAGGGAAGGGGTAGCGAAGCAATGACATGCCAGGTTCCAACATCCACAGCAATATCCACAAAGATGAGAGCTCTCTGTCAACTGGCATCTCACTGTTGGTCATGAGAGTTTTTCTCTAAGGATGACCCTTCATCACCCATGATTTGGAACTCTGGGAAAAAGGCCTCTGGCCCATTCTGTTTTGCCCTGTGGGCTGCTTTGACTGACCTCTCCTTTCCCACTTTTGATCTGTGGATGCCTCACGTCTGCTGTGCTCCAGGTGCCTAACTGACACCAAATCTGCAACAGGCAAGGTGCCTTGCTCGCCCAGCACTTCTTAGTTAAAAACTTGAGATCCCCTTGATGCCGAGGGCTGAAACTGCTCAAGGTGCAAGACCCCAAAGAGGAGGTTTGACAACCTGAGTTTGAAGGATATGTATGGCTCCAGTGTTTGTTTTGTTTTTTTTAAATAATTTGAAAACCTCAAATTTTAAATAAAATTCTAAAAATCAGCAGATGAACAGATCTGCTTGAAACTTGGCATGGCTAAAGCCCTGCTTATCATCTATCATGATGTCAAGTTTAATCTCTTTATCTTTAAAAATGACCGGTATATATACATATATATATATATTAAAACCTCATTTTAAAAAAAATCCTAAAAATCAATGGATGAACAGATCTGTTTGAAACTTGGCAAGGCTAAAACCCTACATAAGAGATATCAAGGTCCCAAGTTTCATCTCTTTAATTTTAAAAATGACAGTTTTTAAAAATATTTTTAGAACCTCATTTTTTTTAAAAAAAAAAAAATCCTTAGAACTCAACGGATGAATGGATCTACTTCAAATTTCTTTATCTCTAAAAATGATGGAGCTGTAAGCATTTATGTTAATTCCCATTGACTAAAAAGTAGAGCTGCCCTTTGGGTGGGGGGAGGATGGGGAAAATATGGATTTTTCTTCAAATTTCATAATTCCTCTCCTTCCCAGATTTGTCAATAAAATCCTGACATGACCTGGTTTTTCCTGACATATGGTCACCCTCCCACCCATGTTCATCAGAAACTGGTGCACACAGGCCTCTGCTACTGGAGGGAGCACATAGACATCAGAACTAGTAGCCATTGATGGCCTTTTCCTCCAGGAATTTACCTAACCCCCTTTTAAAGCCATCCAAATTGGTGGCCATCACTACATCTTGTCGTAGAGAATTCCACAGTTTAACTATGAACTGTGTGAAAAAGCTTCATTTTTTTTAGCAAATAAAGCAGTATATAAATGTTAAAATAAATAGATAGAAAGAAAGAAAGAAATATGCCTACTCAGAAGTAAGTCCCACTGAGGTCAAGGGACAAACTCCTAGGTAAGTGGGTATAGGATTGCAAACTCAACATATTTTAATAATAACACGATCAGAATAAAAGCAACATTTTCCTGTGCAATGCTTAGCACTTAAGGGAATTTTTAGACATCTTTTAATGTTTGGCGCTTTAAAAATGTATTTATCAAACATGGAATAACTAATCAGATAAGGGTTGAGGCACCTGATTATTTATTTGAAGCTTTCATCCTAAATATGTAATGCTAATGAAAGTTTATTTATATATTTCAGCTTTGCACAGCCCCGGGGCCCCTGAGACACATTATTATTATGTTAACAAGTGCTGTTTGCCACTTCCAGTCTTTGTAGAGATGACATTTCAAAAGATTCACCCCCCCCCAAAAAAAAACCTCTTTAAAGTTTGAATATAGTTCCTACTCTGAAATCACAGTCTCAGTGAGAGGGTTCACACAATTAGGGAGGGGGGAGGAGGATTAATGAGGGGGAGAAGGAGTTTGCAGGGGGGGAAATGGGCTGTAAATTGACAGGTTCATCCCCCAATCCTTCTGAAGTCTTCAGCAGCCTCCAATCACAATGGTGGAGGTGGGCTTAAGGAGAATCAGAAGATCGAGCTTCCTTCCTCTTTGCTCATTGTGGGTTAGAGACTTGGTAGGAGTAAGACTGATCTTTGGGTAGCTTAGGCTTGAGTTTGGAGAGACTTGGAGTGTGTTTCGGTGGTGGTACTAGGGCTTTCTTCTTCATCTCCCCCCCTTATCTCACTGTTATCTCTTGCTTTTCTGTAATCCTCTGTTTCTCTTGGGAAAAAAACCATTCCCTTAAGTGTGTTTGTTTGCTTGTTCCATTCCATTCCTCCCCCCTTCTTCCCCGTTCCTCCAGTTAGTCCTCCTGCTTTCTTTCTGTCTGTTCTTTTGGTGGTTGAACTTGGTCTTCTCTTCAGGTTTCCCCCCTTTCTCACTCTTTGGCTGAATTTGGACAACACGATAATCAATGGTGGGGTAATAATAATCAACTTTACAGTTGTTCATTTAGGGGGTACTCCCCACACAACATGGGGAGTCCCCTTTGTATTCAAGCACTCCTTCACAGGGGAGCCCTGTTGGCCTACCTCTTAAGGTGGCAACACTTTCGGGGGTCTAGGTGGTTGCCCAGCCTCTGCCTCTGAGGTGAACCCCCTCTTCCTGGAGGGATGGACTAGCAGTGGTGATCTCCTTTGAAGGCCCAAGCTCCCTGAGATCTCCTGACATTGGTTGTTCCTTGTCTGTCTCTGGGATCTCTAGCTTTTTCTCAGAGGACGATTCATCCAGCAGAAGCATGACAGTGGCTCAATTTGGACAACACGATAGTCAATGGTGGGGTAATAATCAACTTTACAATTGTTCATCTAGAAGGTACTCCCCACACTACATGGTAATGAATAATCAACCGTGGTGTGGATTAAGATCAGCGCTGAGTTGACTATGGCAGCATTCGGATGACACGATACTCAATACCACTGACGATTGTTTCCCCCACACCAGTTGCTTATTGTGTCGTCCGAATTCAGCCTATATGTTGCCTCCATTTTTCTCTTTGTCATATAGATACAGATACAAATCTATTCTAGACTGTCTTTACTCTTTAGTCCTCCTGCTTGCTTGTTAGGAAAAAAAAACCCTTTTCCATTTCAGCATGTGCTCTCTCTCTCTCTCTCTCTTGTGTGTGTGTATGTGTCGGTGGGCTGTAGCTTTACACAATCACTATGTGTGGGCACACACACATTGGCTCAATTCGGATGACACAATAAACAACTGGGGGGTTGGAAAAAATCATCAGGTTTTTTTACTATCGTGTCGTCCGAATGCTGCCATAGTCAACTCAGCGCTGATCCTAACCCACACCACAGTTGATTATTTATTACCATGTTGTGTGGGGAGTACCCCCTAGATGAACAACTGTAAAGTTGACTATTACCCCACCATTGACTATCGTCTTGTCCGAATTCAACCATTGTATAAGCAGCACATTATTAATATATATGAATAATATTAATACTAAAAATAATAACAATATAAAAACAATAATGAAACCTAGAGGCACAACCTCTCAGTACGGGCGTGGCAGAGGAGTTAGAGGTGAGCAAGGTGCTGGTGGGAACAGCAGCACCACCAGTAGCCAGGTTGGCTCACCTGCAGTTGAAACTCAGGCGCTTTGCTTCGCTGTGGCAGCAGCAGCAGGCACAGGCACCTGAATCTGAAAGCAGTGCCCGCAGGTCACTTTTTGAGGCAGGGAAAAGTGCCCCCTTGGCAGATGCAGATGCTAGCAGCAGAAGGAGGAGTATCACCGTCTCCTTCTTTATTGGTAGAGGAGAGCCCGCTGATGGACCTTACATCTGAGATTGTGGATGTCCTCAGCATGGTTGAGGGTCAGAAGGAGGAGATGCTAATACCATGAGTGAATCCTCTTCTACAAGTTTATCAGAAGAATCAGCAGGCTCTTTATTTCATCATCATCATTATTACTATTACTGTTACTATTCCAATTACCATTCACTGTGCTTACCCTGGAGTAAGTGAACTTGGAAGGACCGTGAAACTGAAGGCTCCTCCGCCTTCTCACCTCCTATATTAAGGGGATGCCAAAGCATCTCTCACTGTCCATGTTTTGAACCACTGTGCCGCCTTGCATGGTTGGTGTGTGTGTTTCTTGATTTGAATGAAGATGATTCTTGGCTCACTGACTTGTGCAGCCATTGCTGCCCGCTGCTGCCTCTGTGCCTGCTGTCTGCCCGCCTGCCCTCAGGGAGATGTTGAGGAGTAGCCAGATCTCATGGTCAATGCCACAGATCTATTTCATACTTGCTTGACACGTGCCCCCATTGCTGCCCACCATTGCCGCTTTGCCCTCCAGCCTGCCTGCCTACATGCCAGAGCACCTGCCCGTTTCTCCAATATTATCCATCTGGTCCCGCCTCGCAGGTTTGGCTTGCTCCCAGCCAGGTAATGTGTGTCTTGCAGGCACCCTATTACTTGATTTCCCTCTTTCTTGTCTGAATGAGAAGAGCCTTAGGGGATATGTCAGATTCAGAACAAACAAAAGAAAACTGAAGTAGAGGAGATTTGCACTTGAAGGGATAGTGTGAGCTTGAATACACATGTTCAAAATTCAAATTGCTCTTTGCTTTTTGAGTGGCTGCTTGGTTTTCATTGTTTCCTTAAAAAATCATATTTTTTAGCAGTGGGTTACAGGAAAGCCACTGCACAGATCTTTCTGCAATTTGGTACATGTGAGCACCTGCAGGGCATCTGTAAGGTCTCCACATTATATGTTTGTCTCATGAACAATGAGAAAGTTATAGCACTTTGCTTTGAGTGGTTTGCCTGAAAAGTCATAGTTGTAGCAGTGGATTACAGGAAAACTACTACATAGATCAGTCTAAAATATGGCTCTCATGAGCATCTGTATGGCCTCTGCAACCTCTCCAACTTTCATGTTTCTATCTTAAAACATAAAAATGTTATAAGTGTTTATTTTTTCCAGTGCAAGTCTATGGGAAAATGAAAAATCTGAATGATTCGGACATCCAAATCTTGATTTGGATCCGAGGCAAGGCAGACTGGGTCCGAAATGACCAGAAGTGAATTGGGCTGGATTCGAAAGGTCCGAATTGGGATCTGAAGCAAATTGAGGGGTCTGTGCACAGCCCTAGTTTGTATTCAAAATCTGCACAGTTGTTGACCAAGAAAGCCAAAAGCATTTATTGTGGCTTGTCAGGGACCAAACACCCCCCTCTTCACCTCAAGTTTTGCATTATTAGGCAACCAGTGAAAAGATATACATAGCCGGTAGTCTGATTTAGCACAGGTTGTGCAGGCCTGGTGTCTACACACATTTGTACCTGTGTCTATTCATTAAGCCATGAGTGATATTTGATAACTTGAGAATAAATATAAATGAATGAATGAATATGGATAAATATGATGGAAAAGAAACCTCTGGAGAAAAGGGGCAGCTTCAGAGAGGTAGGTTGGCATGGAATGATTTGGAATACAAGATCTAAGGAGAAAGGTTAGAGGAACTGGGCATCTTTAGACTGTACAGATGTCTGCAAAGATAAGATATTTCTAAGATGAAAAGGGCCAAAAGAACCAAAAAGGGTATGAAGTAAAAATTAATGAAGAAACTTTTCCCATCTGTGCTAGTATTGGTTATTCATTCTCTGTCTCTGTCTCTCTGTCTCTCTCTCTGTTTTAAACTGGAAGACATATGCTCCTTGATGAAAACATAGAGGAGGGTAGAGGTCTAGAAAGTGGAATGAGGTTTATCCTCTAAATTATCTTCTGCTTCAACTTTTGGTTATTTTGCAGAGAGGAAGATGAACCTGGGGTCATCCAATGAAGCTAAATGATGGGAGATTCAGGACTGATAAAAGGAAGTACTTCTTCACACGGTGCCTAGTTAAGCTATGGAATTTGCTGACACAAGATGTAGAGATGGTCTTAAATACCGGATGACTTTAAAAGGGGATCAAAGACGTTCTCAGAGCATAAGGTTATCAACGGCAGCCAGTCATGATGGCTGTTTAGCACGTCCAATATTAGAGACAGTATGCCTCTGAATATATTAGAGACAGTATGCCTCTTGAGAACATGAGAAAGGGGTTGCCCTTGTGCACATATCCTGCTTGTGGGCTTCCCATAGGCATCTAGTTGGCCACTGTGGGAATGGAATGCAGGAGTAGACAAGGCCTTTAGTCTAATCCAACACAGCTCTTCATACAAATCTTGCATGCCTTCCCATCTTTTGGCCATATCCAACATGGCAAAGATATGAAATCTAGTTTTACATGGAACCCAAAGTCTCTCTATCTCTATTTCTCTCTCTCTCTCTCTCTCTCTCTCTCACACACACACACACACACACACACACACGTGAAGTACATCGGTTTTAGATGGAGACCCAGCAAAATTGGGCCACTTTGGTCCAGTTCTTTTGCTTTCTTAGTTGAACTAGGCTTCCCCTGTGAAGGCAACAGAAGCAAACCCATTCCAGAATGAAGTTTCATTAACTGATTCATCTTTCACAGGCATGAGAGTTGTGGAGACTTTTTTTTTTGTCTCCTTCAAATAAATAAATAAATAAATAAATAAATAAATAGGAGCATAGGGGAATAAGCACCATCTCTTTGGAAGGCTCTCAAAATGTTAAGGTTGCTGTTTCACAGAGCCAGCTGTAGTAGTTATCATTCCGAAACTTGGTAATCTTGATTCCCTCAGAAAGGGCAACTATCCCTGCAATATTCATCCAATTATGCCCAATAATAAAACAATTATTCGAAGTTTCATTTTTTTTAAAAAAAATCAGAATATAAAGGTGGGCAGGACAAAAAACCCTGCACCTATTGGTCTGACATAATCCCTTTTCTATTCAATTATTTGTTTATTTGATTTATTCCATGGCATTCTACCAAAAAAAAATGGCACTCAAGGCAGCTACCAGGCCTGCAAATAAGATCTAATTCTGAACAAGAGAAAAAAAGATATAGCCATTTTTGAATTTCACATGATAGTCAATGGGAAGCACAAAGCCTTGGATTCCAAACTTCAACTCAACCAAGTCAAAGTGGATGGACTCTGAATTGGTCCGAGAAGAATCGGTCCATTTTCCAAAGCACTGAAGTGGGGTTCAAGTTAACCTGGGGGCCAGTGCACATCCCTGTTACACACACACATGCATGCACGCACGCACACAGAGCTATTTGTTGTTGTTGTTTATATAAACTACCTCCCTGACCCTTCCTGTCAGCCTTGAAAAATTCAACTGTAGTGCTATATGCTCATACTGTAGCAGAATATATGGCAACCTATTAACATGAAATTCCTGTTGCATTAATGTTCTTTGAAAACTAACACAAGGATATTGTTTCTCAAGCACATGCTAGGAACTGGGAAGGAAAGTGCTAAAAGCCCTGAAGCGGTCTTGAGGCAATAGAGAGTGTGAGGCGGTGGCAGAGGCAGCTGGAGGTCTCTTCTCTCTCTGCAGTGCACTTTCTTGGTGCTAAATAATAAATTCATGCATCAGCATTAAGTATTATAATACCTATTGACATGATATATTGCTAGTCTTGATATTATTGAATTTTCCTTATAAATATTTGAATAAATACTGTCTCCCGTTTTAGTCATCTACCTGCAATTCACTTTAGTTTGACACAGAGTTGACAATCTACCTCACCATTATTCACAGTATGTAAATGATGCAATAATCACCTCAGCAGGATATCACACTACACACACACACATTTGACTGTTACTGTGGAAAGAGAACCAGTCAAATCTTAAATTGAATGCAACAGTAAACTATTCAATCAGCCTGGTATATTGAAATAAACAGGAAACCTAATCCGGAAGCTAATTTATTTTTATTTGTGGAGTGATAACATGAGGAATATGGGGCTGCTGGTCCCTGAGCATGATGCTTCAGGTATATGGTATGTGGTTCTATGGCACAATGTGATCACCAGGGAAATCATTACTAACGGGCGGTTCCAGCTGGCCCAAGGACATAGGCTAATGTTCAATCTGCTGGGCAGTTTAGCACTTAACAGCTTTTGTCAGACTGCTGGGTTTCATCAGCGTAACTCAACCTGACTTGAGCATTGGCTTGATGTTGCAATTTGATGAGAATTTTAAATGAAAGGATTAAGAATTCCAGAATGGTCTCTTCCCAGGGATTCTGCAATATCTGTGATTTTGTGCTCCCAACAGGGGGGGGGGAACTTACTTATTTGTTTAAGTGTCCCAAGCAAGTGGCAGGTTTGAAAATATTTGGGACCAAACAGTGATGCCAGGGCTGTTGCTCAGTTAGATGTGATGCACAACAATGCTTCCAATTTGTATTGAAAGAGGGGTCTGTGCTGTTGAATGGGGAACAGAATGGACAGTTCTGCAGATTGCAAATATTAAAGGCACCGATGGTGCCCCACAAAGGTACAAGCCTCCACTGCAACATGCTATATACTGTACACTATTTCAGAAAACTCACTTCAAATTGCAATGCCAATAGCCACAGAAATAAAGGGACAAGTTTCACACATCCCTGACTGTTTGGAAGGAAAGCAAGCTATAGATAGGATGGAGAGAGAGAGAGAGAGAGAGAGAGAGAGAGAGAGAGAGGAGTGTATCCTTGAAAGAGCAAGCAGACCTTTCATTATCTCAAAATATTAATTAGGGATGTGCATGTCCAAAATATCGTATTTTATCATTATCGGAATTTCAGACCAAAAAAATAATCATCTCCGATAATATCGTAGGTTAATCGTATCGTCTCCACAATAATGACCGGAAATCCGATATTTAATTTGCAGCCCCATTGTGCCCTATAGAGCTGATTTTTTTAAAAAAAAATGCCTATAACTTCTGTATTTTCAAAGTTACAGGTTTGAAACTTGGTCACAATGCTTATGGGGTATGCCTAAGTAAGTGTATGAAATTTGAGATCGATCCCTCCAACCCTCGATTTTATATGAATTTATTAAAGAACATTTAAGTTCTGAAAGGTCAGAATGACAGCTCGCCATGTTGCAGGATCTTAAAAAAATTCATATAAAATTGAGGGTTGGAGGAATCGATCTCAAATTTCATACACATACTTAGGCATACCCCATAAGCACTGTGACCAAGTTTCAAGCCTCTATCTTTTAAAATACAGAAGTTATAGGTTTATTTATTTGGCAGTCCAATAATCCGATGTAATTGGGCTGAAAATTTTCGGATCGGATATATATTGGAGGTTTTATCGTATCGTTATCGTTAATCAGGTGTCCGATAATGACCTTATCGTATCGTTATCGGACATTTTAACTATACGATACACATCCCTAATATTAACCCAATTCCTTACAAATTCCAAGTATCATTTGCCATTATGCTTTAACTCAAAAATAGGGATGTTGTAGAAACCCATTTAACACAGATCCCTATGACAGAAATTGCACAGGATAAATTTTCATTGTTCAGTTTATAAACTGATGAGCTTATGTACCATTGATTTCAATGGATCTACTCAAAATATGACTAAGTCTGGATCTAACTGATTGAATGTTGTAAAACTGTTTTATTTTCTATCACTGCTTTTGTCGTATTTACGACTCTTAGTATAGGAAGCCTGCCAACTCCCTTATCTAAGAATGTCTGGGAAAAATGCCAGGCCTTTAACAGTTTAAAGGGTTTATTTGCAATTCCAAAATCCAATTACCAATAGCCAAGGTCACGCCAAAAGTTCAGTCCGTCCGAATGTCAAGCCGAGGGTCAAACCAAGTATTAGAGCAGTCCAAAGTCCAGAGCCAAAATAGTCAAGCAGGTGTTCAGTCCACAGGTTCCGATTCAGGAGTATGCCGGGTGTCAAGAGCCGAAGACAACGGTTGTTCTCAACGGATCTTAACTTCTGACTTCTTTCTCCTTTATAGTTGCTTGAGCCTGTTCACAGCTGCATGCAATTCCTTCGTTATCTTACTTAAGGCTTGCATCAGCTGTGCTCTGTTTTCTCAGTCTCATGCTTCGCCTTGTGGGCTTAGCTTTCTCTGCCCGTTTGAGCTGCCGCCTTTGCTGGGGAGTTACTGGACAAACTCCTTCATGCCCCGAGTCTTCTTCATTAGAAACAGGGGGTGGGAGAGGGTGGCTTTCCTGGGGTTCTTCAGAGGAATCTCCCTGCTGTTCCTCCTCCTCCGGTAAGTCCTGGGGAATGGGTAAAGCTGCAGTCTCTGCCACTTCTTCCTCCTCAGAGGAAGATTCTTCAGACTGCCTCATGACAGCTTTGAACTTCCTGTTCTAAAAATATATATGAAATTGAATTGCTTAAAATGTATCTTTCAGTTTGGTAAACATCAAAACCTCTCTTGGGTTAGAATTGAGCTGGGTTCCACTGCTGGGAACAATCTACATAACTCACTTCTTGCAGTGCATATATACTGAGATGGAGCATACATATCATCATTAACCAAAAAAACCTACGGCTTACAAAAAACAATGTTAAGGCTCTACAGTTTCCAACCAATCATGAAAAAGCAGCGATACTGGGAGGCAGAAATTGCCTGAAGGAGACAGAAAGTGCAAATGAAATTCTCATTCTCCCAAAGCAGATAAACCATGAGGACAGGATGGAGAATATGACATGCAGAGGTGACTGTGGGGTTGTGGAAATCTCATGATGAACAACTTAGGGCCATCTACTTCTCTTTTTTTTGTTTAGAGCAGCCCTTCCCCAACCTGGTGCCCTCCAATGGTGTTGGAATACAACTCCCATCATTGCAAGTCAGACCAAGGCATCACTACTGGCATCTCAGCTGGTGCAGTTTCACCTGCCCCATGCCTTCCCCATTGTGCTAGTCTCCGTTCCAGAAGTACACTACAGAGAATCCCCATTTTTATTTCCAATAATTGATTGGAGATAACAGTGGGTATTTTTCTCTTCACTAGCCTCCAGGGGGTGGGGCTTGGGGAAAGGCTAGAAAGGAGGCTCCGTGGGCAGTGAAATGGGGAAACTTCACACAACTTGCTCATTTATGAGAGTCGTTTTGGATTAAACTTTAAACAGTCTACAAATTAATCTTACATTCCTTCGGAAAGGGAGCTAGTGTACATGACAGGAGAAAATGACCGATAGCCTGATCAACAGCCCACACAGAGCAAAGGAATCTCCATTCATGCCAGCTAAGATCCAATTCAAGTATTTAGGAAATTTGTCTGGTGCAATCCTCTCACAGGTCGTTATCACATGGGCAGTTTTAAGCACATCCACCTCGACTTTGATCCACTTCTTCAGCGCTGGACACACATGACGTCGTCCCCATCCTGCTGCTCTCCTGCCCTGAGGGTGCAGTTTTTAGTTTCTGTTTCAATTTATCCCTGAACGGGCAAAGTCCGAAACAGGCAATGTTCAGCAGGCCAAGCTGAGGTATCGCAGCAATACTAACCATGTGTGAGTCAAAACACTAGACTCCCATAGGAAACGGAGGGGGAACCAGCAGAAGCAAACCGGGGGGGGGGGAAATAGTAGGTGTAATAAAGCCCACAGTAACCCCTATTTGAATGCTCCAATGTGTAAAAACATCCTCTATGTGGACAGCTAATAAACCAATGAGAAAGCTAAGTTACAACTTCTATGCCTGATGTGCTAGGTGCCCATTTTCAGGGAATTCTTCAAAGACTGACAAGATATTCTACCTTCATTTTAAAACGACAGTCTCTGGCGGTTAGTCGTGGTGTGTGTGTGTGTGTTTCTCTGAATATTTGAACTAAACAATCAGGCTCCTTATATTCTTTTTCATTCCTGTATGTCACGCTGATATTTATGCATCTTTCAAGTATTAAATAATATATTGTAAAAGTTAGACTTAAAGTAGATACCGCCATTCTAAAATTATCCTGGTAGGCACACCAGATAGGATTGCTAATTATGAAATTTAATTATAGCATCCATCTTTCATTTTATTCCTTGAGTTTTAAGTGACAATTTCAAATAAGCTCATCCATCATATCAAGCTAGGTCATCCTTCTTCCTAGTTACTGCATGAGGTGGGATTAAAAAAAACAGTATGAACAGATACAATTTAGACATGCCTGGGCACTCTGTTGGAAGAATAACTTTCAAGCTAAAACTCAACTGAGAAAAGTTTAGTTCTTAGAAAATGGTGCAGAACTTGGGCACATCTTTATGAACGCAATACCATACTCATTTAGCTGGCAGTAAACCACATGACAACAATGGAACTTACTTCTCAGTAGACATGTGTAGGGCTATACTGTTAATAATGTAGGCACTTTGGGCCAAACTAAACATTCGTTAAATGCATTATTTACTTTAGTATAAGCATGCAAGGACCCAATTCAGATCAGAACTGTGGCACTCGAGGAGTCAGGATTTCAGTTTCCCTTTATTTACAATAAAGTAAATAATCCAGTCACTCATAGCATTACTATGCTTGCTTTGAAGAACATTTAGTTCGACTCTTTTGGATTATTTTAGTTTATTGCATTCTGTTGTGTGATCTAGCGAAAGATAAATCCTTTTGATGTTAACAGGAGAGTTGGGCATGTGCTCAGTTCTCTGCATTGAAATCAGAGAAACTTACAACTGCTTAATTTTCGTTCAATTATTGCCTCAATGAGAGCAGTTGTCTCACCATTGACCAGTGTTACAAGGCAATTGGTATTTTCAATGACAGGCAAACACTGTAACATGCCCATTGTAGCTTCTTGGTGGGGATGGGAGAACTTACCATTGAGCTTACCAAAATTCTCTGAAATTCACTTTTAAGTTCATTTTGACCTGTCCCCTTTCCATTTTCAACCTGCTTTTCAGCTCTGTTGAATGGGGAAACGTGTAATTTGAACAGTAAAAGTGTGAATTCCTGTACGTATTTTTCAGAAATGCTCCCTCCCCGCTGCCGTTGACTGAATGTGAAAATGCATTTTTAAAAAATGCACATTTCAATGCATTTTCAGGTAAAAAATGCATGTTTTTAATATGACCACGTTGAACATGTTGGTATTCTGAATGTTAATCTCTTGCTGCTGCTTCACACAGTACAGAGTCAAACTATGGAATTCACAACCAATGACAGCCACTAATTTGGTGGCTTTAAAAGGGCGTTTGAAAAGTTCCTGGAGTAGAAGGCTATCAATGGCTACCAGTGCTGATAAGCTATATGCTACCTGCAGTATCAGAGGCAGTTAGCCTATGTACTCCAGTTGCTGGGGAACATGGGCAGGAGGGTGCTATTGCACTTGTGCCCTGCATGTAGGTTCTGGTTGATAGCTGGTCAGCCATTGTGTAAACAGAATGCTGGTTTACATGGACCCTTGGTCTGAACCAGCATGACTCCTCTTATGTTCTTATGTTGTCATTCCTCACTCCGAATATCCCTGAGTGCTACCCTCCTGAAGGTGCCTTCCTGACCTTTCCATCTCTCTCCCCTTCTTTTGGCCTATGGAGTTAGAAGTAAGCACCTCTGAGCTTGATGAAGCTCACCCCTCGGTAACTATAGGGTTGCAGTCGTGCAGGTGATCCTAATAAACTGAGTGGACTTCTGCTGTTTATTTGCCATCCGCCTGTGTAGAAGAGTGAGCAGTTTAGCTTTTATTATTGTACCTCTTCTGCAACCTCCACAGCTGCTGCTTTCTACAAAAAACAAAAGAAAGCAATCCTTCAAGAAAAGCATCACATAGATCAGTCTCACCTGAGATCTGAATTCTTTTGTAGTAACAGGGAAATTTTTCTGCAACAATCATCGAGCCAGCCATGGAAATATCAGTTAGCTACCAGAGTGTTGGTTTTTTGTCCATCCATGTTTACTATTTATTTTAACGTTAATTTATAGTATTGCTTGATATAAAATATGACTCCAGTTTTATGGCACCTTGTACTTTCACCTACAATTACAATATGTTATTTTTCTGTACTCTGCAATGATCCCCTTCAATTTCCCCCATATTTTCGACATGCATAAACTTTAAATGATTGTATGCCATATTCATTTCTATTTGTCTCATTTTTTATTCATGTTGAAAACAATATCCTCTGGATTTGTTGCATAGTTTCAAATCTCCAGTATAACTTAATTTAGTGCCACCTCCAGTTACGGTTGAGTTAACATAAGCGAGGCATAAGGAAAATAAAAAATATTAATGTTGTCACATGGCAGAAAAATAAGAATAATGTGAAATAAAAAGCAAGTGCTGTTTAAATGCATTGTTTAAAAACAGGGGAGTGGGGAGTGATTGATGGCTTCTCAACACTAGGAGGCAGACAAACATTTGGAATTTCCCCTAGCTATTCTGCAATTAATTAGCATATAAATATTAGCATTTGCCTATTTAGCAGGTAGAAGAGTCTTACATGGAAAACATCACACGTAACAGTGTGTGCATTTTATGACTTATGATAGATGACTGAAAAATAAATGTTCTTTCCATTTGGTGATAGACTAATGCACTGAAGTGGTAAAGTATATAATATTTCGCTTTCTGATGAAATGCAGCAAGTACAGGCCTGATTGTAAAATGTCAAATCTTTACCACCAATACAGCAATCCATTTTATTACACCATGCCGCTTCCTGCTAGTTTGGTGGAAGAATGGCAATCTGGGATTTCATGCAGCACAGGAACACCCTCTATGCCAGCTATTGTCACTCAGTCTCTGTTTCACATCCACACTTTTCTTGTCTGACAGACATTTCAGTGGCTGCTAAAATCTCACCTGGAGAGAAATGCAAAACAAATTTGGTGTTCCCGCCCTCAGGAAAAGCATTTAAAAACGTCTAGGAAAGCGAAAAGGGGTTTTGATAAAGGTTACAATATTGGGGTGGGGGGTGGGGATTGCATCTGCTATGTTGCTGTAGTAACCACACCTTTTGCTGCTCAGCCCATATAATGTGACATTTATTCTCACGACCAGCATTTCTTCCCACTTTGGCTCTGCTTTGAGGCATACTTGACTACCTTCTCCTCCTCCTCTCAGAAGCGCTGACCTGGCATCATCACTCTGCTCGCCTCTGCCACAGTGCAAGTGGGAAAAGCGAGAAGGGTCTAGCTCCTCTTCCTGTTCTAGCTCCTATGATGGCTCACAACCCAGCAAGAGCTATCACCTGCACCGTGAAAGAGGAGGAGGCAAGGCAAGAATGTGGAGGCCATGGGGACCATGGAACCTCCAGCGATGGCAGAGGGAAGCGAGGATCTGAGGTTAGAGGAGGGACACAAAGGGCCTGGTGGGTGCAGGCGTACCTGTGGGTGCCACATTGCTGACCCATGATGTAGTTAGTAGATAGACCCCTTGACTTGAACCATGGTGACGTGAGTTCAAAATCCTTCTCATTCACAGGGCCCAAGTACACGAGGGATCAATGTGGGCAGCCCTGGCCATGAGATCTAAAAGAGGTAGCAACAACAGATGCACAGCCTTTTCTGTATAGCTTTGCACATTCATGTTAAATAATGGCAACAGCAAGCCACTGTACCTTGCTGACTAACTCCCACATCTCTTTAAAATGACACCTCTATCAAAAGCTAATAGGGCACCCCAGTTTCAACACAAAGACCTCTTAGAAACGAAGCCATGGAAGAATGAAGACATATAGGTGGAATGACGAATGTAATCTACCCATTTTAAAACTCAGAGAGGTATGTTTCCACACTTTCAATAGCAAATCATTACACACTGGGTAATTATAGCCTTTCTTGACTATTGCAATAAAATCCACATGGGAGTGCCCGGGAAGGCCGTTATTAGCTTTTATCCTAGGGGGTAGTGTTGGTTACAACGTTAACTAATTGACTAACAATATTCCACTTTGTCAGAAATGAACAAACATAAATTAAGCACGATGTTTCAAAATATAAATTGTTAATGAATATTAATTGTATATTTTAAGACCTTGTTTGAAAACACTTCCTTCCACGCTTCGTTAGTTCCAACTCTTACTTCATTAACTTTGGTAGTTTCCTTTCCACTGAATAAAATTAACTTTATTCATATAATCTGTTCCATTAAGCCTTTTGTAAACCTCAACTCTGTGCTCCCTGATCTAGCTTTAATCTATGGAAATGAGATATTTCTTAAGTATGCAGAGCAGTTCATCAATTACAGTCTGATGCCATCCTTTTAATCTTCTCTTTCTGGATTTTCACCTTACGCATTGTCCTTCACAAATTAAGAAAGAAGCTACGTTGAACAAAGTTAAGAAAAGGAGTTCCATCAGAGTAGTTAATCCAGCAAAGGTCTAAGAGAAGACTGGGGGAGGGGGTTATACACTTGCTGTCGCCAGTTCAGCAGTTGCAGTTGGGTCTCTTTCTTCATGAGCTACAGATGGATCCCATGTAAGCCCTTCCTCCTAAACAAATCCTGGGTAAAAGTGTCTTCTGGCAGCCAACCAGGCACTTTGATGATGATGTTGTTATCGTAGTGCTTCCTAAATTCTCCATCATCAGTGGCACTCTGAAGAGCTATGGGATGAGGGAGGAGACTTGGGAAGCATGGCAGGGCTCAGGATGTTTTTGAAGGAGTTATTGGGGATACCAGGTGAGGAACCTCTATAATGGGTCTCCTCAGGGAATGGAGTTTGCTGGGGGATCATCTTCCTCTCTTGAAGAGGTCTCTCCTGAATTTGGGTTAACCAGGAGCATGAAACATGGTGAGGGGCGGTGGGAATTTGTCTGGCTTGTGGCTTGGGAAGGTTCTGCAGCCCCAATCATTATCCCCTGTATGTGCAATTATTGAAAGAAAAACTGTAGACCAGTTGAACCTCTTTCAGACAAGGGCTGAACTCAATTTCTGAGAAGCTGTTGAGAGATGCATTCCAGTGGTGGATGACACCAAAGCCAAAAGGTGTGGGGCCAAAATAGTATGTATTTTAGCTTAAAGCTCTTACTCCAAGTAACTAAGTCTTAGAAGAGGCATTTTAAAAACTTCACAAAATCCAGGAAACCGCCAAACGCTTGGTGGTTGTGCAAAGAAGGTGGGGCTGGGGAAGCGTGCTTTATGGGGAACCTCAGGGCTGGATTGGGAGACACCAGGAGGGCCTAATTTGGCCTCCAGGCCTGACATTGTGCATTGTAACATAACCACATGTGCCACATGAAGAGTAGCATGCCATTTGGCACTTAAAAGTCATCTGACTGTCTGTTCATGTGGGACTCTCTGTCTGAGCCTTCCTGCTATCTACGATAACACTTCTGAAATCTCCAGGGAGGCTTGTTCTCCATTACTGTTGCTTTCACTGAGGAAACCCCCAGCTAGCTTCCAGGAAAGCACTGTATTCCAATAGCACAGTTCAAAAGTCACCAGTATAGACTTATTTCCTTGGGAGTCTAAACATTAAAGTCCAAAAGAGCATTAGCCATTGAGTGTAGGCACTCAATATTAAAATTTATTGTTGTTCATTAAATTTCATGCAGCTCTTCAACAACTTTCCTTAATTAATATAGCTGTGGCAATGGCATATGTTATTAGTCTCCCAATCTTTTGGTAGCTATTCTCAAGATTAGACAAGTGATTTAAAGTTATGGATGTCTATATTTCCACTTATTGGATCGGTTGATGATGATGATGATATGTCTAGAATGCAAGTTGGAATCCATTCTTTATGAGGAGTCTTTGAGGCTATTTTTGTTTGATACCCCCAACATATTTTATCCTTTTATTTTAAGCTCAGGTAAGACTACATGACTATCTCACAGCGGGGTAAAAGCGTTTGGATTTAAGCTACAGTTGCCACCAAAGTTTCACATACAGTGAAATCTGAAGTGGTGTGTGTGTGTGTGTGTGTGTGTGAAGTAGGGGTGTGCATCGGATCGGATCCGATCCACGATCCGAATCCGATCCGCCCCAAAAATCGGAAAATCCGATCCGATCCGATCCGATCCGACACAACATCCGATCCGAACCGATCCGATCCGACGAGGTCCGATCCGGATCGGATCGGATCGGCGGATCGGACGCCATTTTAAATGTGTTTTTCCAATAGCAAAGTATTGTTGTTTTACAAAAACGCCTATAACTTTTTCATTTTTAACGACAGAAGGATGAAACTTGGGCACATTGTACACTGCTTAGGGATAGGTATCTGTGAGAAATTTCAGAAAGATTGGTGCATGCAGTTTGTGGCAATTAATTTTTTAATAAATAACATGGAATGCCTATAACTCGGTCATTTTTAAAGTTACACACATGAAACTTTGCCACATTGTAGGTGGTACCTTGGGACCCACGTGTGTGAAATCCCAGAACCGTGGGTGCTTGCCTGGTGTGGCAATGAATTTTTGAAAAATGGGTAGTAGTGGGGTAAATGCAGTTATGCCTCCCATGTTTTTATTTTTAAAGATACAAACAGGACACTTCGGCACATTACAGGGAACACTTCCCTTGATATGTGTGTAAAATTTCAGACAGCTAGCTCCAGGCATGTGTTGGCAATGAATTGTTGAAAATTGGGTAGCAGTGGGGTAAAATACAGTTTTGCCTCCCATTTTTTTATTTTCAAAGATACAAACGGGAAACTTTGGCACATTGCAGGGAACACTTCACTTCAAATGTGTGTGAAATTTCCGGAAGCTAGCTGCAATATTTTAGTGGGAAACGAACGTTTATTCATGGCATTTCACATGGGATTTATGGGTTGGTTTGAAGAGCTACCAAGCTCTAACTCGCTCACATGGCAGAGGACCTATGGCCGCTCATACGCTGAAAATTTCACAAACTTTGGTGCAATGCTTTAGTGGGAAAACAAAGGTTTATTCATGGCATTTCACATGGGATTTATGGGTTGGTTTGAAGAGCTACCAAGCTCTAACTCGCTCACATGGCAGAGGACTTATGCCTGCTCAAACGCTGAAAATTTCACAAACTTTGGTGCAATGCTTTAGTGGGAAAACAAAGGTTAAACTTTATTATTTTAAACCTTCAGGAAAGGGAGGGGGAGGCTGTGTTTGTGTGTGTGTGTTTGACAGCTTGATCCACCAATTGTGCTTTAGAATACATGACTGAATCACCCAATCCTGTGAAGACTTTCTTCAGCCTCCAATCGCAATGCTGGAGGAGGGCACCAGTATATATTCTCTCAGCCCTGCCCTTCTGGCTCTTTGTGGGTTGAACGTGGAGGAGATTAGGGAGTGTTTTGGAGCTGTGTTGGAGAGACTGTATTATTGATTGTATTTGGAGGTGGTTTTGAGGAGTTTTTCTGATCTTTTACTTCAGCTTTTCTTGTTCTCTCTCTTGGCTTTCCTTTCTCTCTTGCCTTTCCTTTCTTAGATAGCACGTTTGTTTGTCTGTGAGTTCAGTTTGTCTTTGCAGTGAGTGTGTTTGTTCTTCTTTCGCTTTCTGAAAAAAACCCAAAAAAATAATAAAAAAATATTTCTATCCTCTCTCTCTCTCTCTCTCTTTCTCTGTGTGTGTGTGTGTGTGTGTGCGCTTGTGAGTGAGTGTGTGTTGCTGGGCTGTGTAGCCTGCTGCTACAAACACAAAAAAAGTCAGCAAAGCACACACTTATACAAAAATAAATAATAATAAAAATAAAATGAAGCGTGGCACTCAAAGGGGGGGTGCTCCCAAGGCAGCATTTGGGAGAGGCCGCTCTGGGCGTGGCGCTGCTGCTGCTGCTGCTGCTGGGACCAGCAGCAGGCAGCCTACTTCCACACCCCCAGTTAAACTGAGGCGTTCTCCACTGGGGCAGCAGAAGCAGGCAGAGGCAACTCAAAGTAGTGCCTGCAGGGCACTCTTTCAGCAACATGAGGCAGGTGCTGGGAGCAGCAGTGGGCATGAAGAAGGAGCACTATATCCAGCTCCTTCTTTGGTGGGTGAGCCTGTGAACCCGCTGACTGATCTTTTCCCAGATCTTGTGGAAGTCAGCGAGGTTCAGAGTGAGAAGGAGGACTCTGATGTGGGGCAAGAGGAAGAGCAGGCAGCACCAGAGACTTACTCTCCACAATCCGTCCTCTCTTCCACTCATTCCCTTGCTCCTGAGGTGACACCACAGAGCGAAGGCGCCGGCAGGCCGTCTGTGTCACCCCAGAAGCGACAGGCAAGCAAGGTGTGGGACCACTTTGAGGTGGCAGTGGATTCCCGCTTTGCTGTCTGTCGCCACTGCAAGATGTCAGTGAGCAGGGGAAAAATGCCAGGCCACTTCACCACCACGAACCTCAGCCGCCACATGCAGAGGCACCACCAGTCTGTTTTGCTTGGGACCGAGGCGGGCACCTCGCAGCAGACTGGTGCTAGCGGCAAGGGCAAGCAGAAGGCTCCTGCAACTTCTGCCAGCTCTCGACCTCCCATCCCCAAGAGGCTTCGCCAGGCCACCATGGAAGAGATGGGGTGGGGGAAGTATGGAGCCACAAGGTGGCATTTTCCAGCGCCCAACCAGATCACCAATTGCATCGGTGAGATGGTGGCGTTGGATAACCAGCCATTCAGCCTCGTCGAGAACGCAGGCTTCAAGAGGCTGCTGGCTCTTGTGGTTCCATACTACAAGCCGCCGTGTCGCACCACCCTGAGCAGGCGTGTGGTGCCCTCCCTGTACCAGGCATGCAGGGAGTTAGTTCTGGGTCGTCTGTGCCAGGCAGAGGCACAGAAGGTGCACTTCACTTCGGACATCTGGTCCAGCGAAGGAGGAGTGCACGCTTACCTGTCCCTGACGGCTCACTGGTGGGGAGCCTCAGGGCAGGAAGCACCCAGGACTTCTGGGACTGGGAAGGAGGGCTGCCGCTGGGCCCTCCTTCATACCGCAGTCATGGACCAGTCCCACACGGCGGAGGAGATTACGGAGGCCATGAACCGCATGGTGGCAGGGTGGCTGGGCGGGCACCAGCACACCCGCGGTTACATGGTCACGGACGGGGGAGCCAATATGCTGAAGGCGGTGCGCGATGGCGGATTTGAGGGCATCCGCTGCATCGCGCACGTCTTCAACCTGGTCGTCAGGGATGGCCTTGGAGGCAGCAAGGCCCCTCTCCCTCCCCAAATCCGTAATCTCCTAGAGAGCTGCAGGAAGGTGGCTGGGCATTTCCACCACAGCGTGAAGGGCAGTCGGTTGCTGCGGGAGAAGCAGCAGGAGCTGGGACTTCCGCAGCACCGGCTAGTGCAGGACGTGGCAACACGTTGGAACTCCACCTACCACATGCTCGAGCGTATGGTGGAGCAACAGCGTGTTGTCCACGAGATGTTCAGGGTCGGGGACATTGGCATCCAGGCCCCACTGTCCAGGCAGCAGTGGGAGGCCATGTCCCAGCTTCTGGTGGTCCTCAAGCCGTTCCTTGAGGCCACCGAGACCCTGAGCAGCAGCACTGCCCTTCTCAGCCAGGTGCTCCCCGTGGCCAGGCATCTCCAGAATCAGATGGGCGAGTTTCTGGAGGCCGGGGATGCCGTCACCGGCAGGCGCTTCCTGCCAGAGGTGCGGGAAGTGGTGACGAGGCTGAGGGAAAGCCTATCCCGCCGGGTCCAGCCTCTCTACAACGAGAGGCAGTACATGTTGGCCACCATGTGCGACCCGCGCATCAAGGATGGGTTATGTGGGCAGACTTCCCGGGCAGGTTGGGTGGAAATGCTGGTGACGGACGTTCGGGCGGCCCGGGATGCCAGGATTGGGCAGGCAGAGGAGGAGGCCACCGAAGCCCAGGCGCTAAGTCCGCTGAGCACCACCAGCAGCGGCGGCAGCAGCACCACCACACCCAGCAGGGGGACAGGCCAGGGGTTTTGGGACAAGGCTTTGCAGGCTGCGGTTGGGCATAGAGGCACTCAACCCAGCCGCCGCCAGGATGACGCTGCAGCAGCAGTGCAGCGTTACCTGGCGGAGCAGATGGAGGACGGCTCCATCGAACCCCTGGCCTACTGGTCATCTCGGCGCCAGATGTGGCCTGATCTGGCGCGGGTGGCCATGGACAGAATCAGCTGCCCACCGTCCAGCGTTCCAAGCGAGCGGGTGTTTTCCATGGCGGGCGACGTGGTCACACCCCACCGCTCTCGCTTGGACGCTGAGATTGTGGAGCAGCTGGTCTTCCTCAAGGTCAATCTGCCCCTGCTGGGATACCCCACCCTCATGCCCGCGGGGGAGTAATTGGCAGGCACCCCCCATCCATCCCACACCTTTGGGCAGGCACCGGCAGGCCCTTGATTTTTTAATTCTTATTTTCGGTTAATCAATTTTCTTTACTTTAATTTACTGGCTGTGTTGTTTACAGCTCAGTAACTCAACTCTGAACGATGGATCCCGAAGGGATCTAGTTCCTTCTCCTAGCCTCTTACATTGAGGGGATGCACAAGCATCTCACACATTCTATGTTGTTTGACTTGAACCAATGTGCTTGCACGTGTGCCTCTGAAATTGGACTCCGATGGCTCCCTCCAGGCCTTCTGTAAGGTCCCACACTTCCATGGGCGTTTCTTCTTGTAAGACCACGTCAGAGGCTCATGAGAACTTTGGATAAGAAGAAGGCTTAATTTTATCGCCAAGGAACGCATGCACCTCTCTGACTATGAACGAAGGACGCGATAGGATTCCTCTTCCAGGCTCCTACATTGAGTGGATGACAAGCAGCATCCCACACTGTTTCTGACTGTGTCTTTTGGACTTATGTGGCAGCCTTGCAGGGCTGTCACTGTGTGTTGTGTTTATTTTGGCTATATGATTTAAAAAACTGCCTGCCCGCCTGCCCACCTGCTAGGTTGCCGCCATTGTGAAGTAGCCGGAATGCGTGGGCTGGTCTCACGGTTCTATTGCTTACTTGTGCAATGCGCAAGCGCCTGGCATCATGCCCGCCTCTGCCTCTGCCTCTGCCTCTGCCTGCCTGCCCGCCTGCTAGGTTGCCGCCATTGTGAAGTAGCCGGAATGCGTGGGCTGGTCTCACGGTTCTATTGCTTACTTGTGCAATGCGCAAGCGCCTGGCATCATGCCCGCCTCTGCCTCTGCCTCTGCCTGCCTGCCTGCCTGCCCGCCTGCCCACCTGCTAGGTTGCCGCCATTGTGAAGTAGCCGGAATGCGTGGGCTGGTCTCACGGTTCTATTGCTTACTTGTGCAATGCGCAAGCGCCTGGCATCATGCCCGCCTCTGCCTCTGCCTCTGCCTGCCTGCCTGCCTGCCCGCCTGCCCACCTGCTAGGTTGCCGCCATTGTGAAGTAGCCGGAATGCGTGGGCTGGTCTCACGGTTCTATTGCTTACTTGTGCAATGCGCAAGCGCCTGGCATCATGCCCGCCTCTGCCTCTGCCTCTGCCTGCCTGCCTGCCTGCCCGCCTGCCCACCTGCTAGGTTGCCGCCATTGTGAAGTAGCCGGAATGCGTGGGCTGGTCTCACGGTTCTATTGCTTACTTGTGCAATGCGCAAGTGCCTGGCATCATGCCCGCCTCTGCCTCTGCCTCTGCCTCTGCCTGCCTGCCTGCCTGCTAGGTTGCCGCCATTGTGAAGTAGCCGGAATGCGTGGGCTGGTCTCACGGTTCTATTGCTTACTTGTGCAATGCGCAAGCGCCTGGCATCATGCCCGCCTCTGCCTCTGCCTCTGCCTGCCTGCCTGCCTGCCCGCCTGCCCACCTGCTAGGTTGCCGCCATTGTGAAGTAGCCGGAATGCGTGGGCTGGTCTCACGGTTCTATTGCTTACTTGTGCAATGTGCAAGCGCCTGGCATCATGCCCGGCCCGCCTCTGCCTGCCTGCCAATGTGACTTTGCCTGGAGGAGCCTATGCCACTGTGACTTTGCCTGGAGGAGCCTATGCCAATGTGACTTTGCCTGGAGGAGCCTATGCCACTGTGACTTTGCCTGGAGGAGCCTATGCCAATGTGACTTTGCCTGGAGGAGCCTATGCCACTGTGACTTTGCCTGGAGGAGCCTATGCCAATGTGACTTTGCCTGGAGGATCCTATGCCAATGTGACTTTGCCTGGAGGAGCCTATGCCAATGTGACTTTGCCTGGAGGAGCCTATGCCAATGTGACTTTGCCTGGAGGAGCCTATGCCACTGTGACTTTGCCTGGAGGAGCCTATGCCAATGTGACTTTGCCTGGAGGAGCCTATGCCAATGTGACTTTGCCTGGAGGAGCCTATGCCACTGTGACTTTGCCTGGAGGAGCCTATGCCAATGTGACTTTGCCTGGAGGAGCCTATGCCAATGTGACTTTGCCTGGAGGAGCCTATGCCAATGTGACTTTGCCTGGAGGAGCCTATGCCAATGTGACTTTGCCTGGAGGAGCCTATGCCACGGTGACTTTGCCTGGAGGAGCCTATGCCAATGTGACTTTGCCTGGAGGAGCCTATGTGCCACTGGAGTCCTCCGATCCACAGCGGCTGCACGAATAAGGTAAGTGTGTGCAGTCAACGCAGGGACACCTGAGGGTGTCCAGAAGTGGGGCAGTCTGAGATCTTACTTCCGAGTAAGCAAGCAGGCAGCCCCGTGTGCCTACTGGGGCGTGGGCACTCAGGACCGGGCAGATGCCAGTCCTGGGTGAGAGGGAGCCAATGGTGGAAAAGTATGATTTATCTCATGTTAATTCTTTTCCCCCCTCCTCCTTCTTTTGCAGCCTATGGAACTCTTCGCCACTGCGCAAAGCGGACCCGTGATTCCAGACTGCCCATCTGCCCCAGCCACGGCCACATGGAGGTGGCCCATCGATTCACGTCGCCCGTACGACTCAGGTAAGAGTGCAGGTAGAGTGGGCATATAGAAAAGAAGGCAGGGCCCCTGCACCTTTAACTGTTGTGATGAAGAGGGAATCTCAGCAGGAACTAATTGCCTATAATGACACTGGCTGAAATTCCCTTTTCTCTACAACTGCTGAAGTTAGGAACCCTGACCTGGATTTGATCTGGTCAGCCTAACGTAGGGTGCTATTAGGAGTGAATGAATAACCCCAGGACAAAAGAAATGGTGATTCTCTAATGCTCCGGTAAGCTGTGTCCTGCCAGACACAAAAGGATAGCCAATCACTCTAACAATGGGCTCAGAAGAGTGATTTAGAAAGGGAGGGGTGCAGCAGGAGAAAGAGGATTGCGTCACTAACAAGAGAAGTGTGCCGGTGGGAGACTACTAGGACTTGCATGTATTAATTTAATACAAATCTTTATTTATTTTCCTTTCTTCTTTTGCAGTATAAAAGTATTCATGTAATATTCATTTTCCCCCTCCTCTTCTTTTGCAGCCCATGGCACTCTCACTGCCACAGTGCCCGGGAAAGGAGAGACTTTGCCCATTACATGCCAGCCTGCCTGCCCGCTGCTGATGCCACCTGCCGCCTTCCAGATCGTTCCTGCGAGGCGGGCCAGCCGCCTTCCTTGCACAAGCCATGGGACTAGGGGTCCTCCAGGAGAATCTCACCTAGTCCTCAACGCCCTCAGGACTATGGTAAGTGTTCTGTGAATGGGGGGGCACCTTCCACCTAACTGAAGGTTGGCTGTCTGCCTGCTAACTTCCGAGTGAGCAGGCAGCCCCGTGTGCCTGCTGGGGCGTGGGCACTCAGGACCGGGCACATGCCAGTCTTGGGTGGGAGGGAGCCAGTGGTGGAAAAGTATCATTTTTCTCATATTCTTCCCCCCCTTCTTCTTTTGCAGCCTATGGAACTCTTCGCCACTGCGCAAAGCGCACCCGTGATTCCAGACTGCCCACCTGCCCGTCACTGCCCGCCTGGAAGTGGCATCTTATCAACAACGCCCTCACGACTGTGGTAAGTGTTCTGTGAATGGGGGGGCACCTTCCACCTAACTGAAGGTTGGCTGTCTGCCTGCTAACTTCCGAGTAAGCAGGCAGCCCCGTGTGCCTGCTGGGGCGTGGGCACTCAGGACCGGGCACATGCCAGTCTTGGGTGGGAGGGAGCCAGTGGTGGAAAAGTATCATTTTTCTCATATTCTTCCCCCCCCCCTTCTTCTTTTGCAGCCTATGGAACTCTTCGCCACTGCGCAAAGCGCACCCGTGATTCCAGACTGCCCACCTGCCCGTCACTGCCCGCCTGGAAGTGGCATCTTATCAACAACGCCCTCACGACTGTGGTAAGTGTTCTGTGAATGGGGGGGCACCTTCCACCTAACTGAAGGTTGGCTGTCTGCCTGCTAACTTCCGAGTAAGCAGGCAGCCCCGTGTGCCTGCTGGGGTGTGCGCACTCAGGACCGGGCACATGCCAGTCTTGGGTGGGAGGGAGCCAGTGGTGGAAAAGTATCATTTTTCTCATATTCTTCCCCCCCCCCTTCTTCTTTTGCAGCCTATGGAACTCTTCGCCACTGCGCAAAGCGCACCCGTGATTCCAGACTGCCCATCTGCCCCAGCCACGGCCGCATGGAGGTGGCCCATCGATTCACGTCGCCCGTACGACTCAGGTAAGAGTGCAGGCAGAGTGGGCATATAGAAAAGAAGGCAGGGCCCCTGCACCTTTAACTGTTGTGATGAAGAGGGAATCTCAGCAGGAACTAATTCCATACAAATGACACTGGCAGAAATTCCCTTTTCTCTACAACTGCTGAAGTTAGGAACCCTGACCTGGATTTGATCTGGTCAGCCTAACGTAGGGTGCTATTAGGAGTGAATGAATAACCCCAGGACAAAAGAAATGGTGATTCTCTAATGCTCCGGTAAGCTGTGTCCTGCCAGACACAAAAGGATAGCCAATCTCTCTAACAATGGGCTCAGAAGAGTGATTTAGAAAGGGAGGGGTGCAGCAGGAGAAGGAGGATTGCATCACAAACAAGAGAAGTGTGCCGGTGGGAGACTACTAGGACTTGCATGTATTAATTTAATACAAATCTTTATTTATTTTCCTTTCTTCTTTTGCAGTATAAAAGTATTCATGTAATATTCATTTTCCCCCTCCTCTTCTTTTGCAGCCTATGGAACTCTCACTGCCACAGTGCCCGGGAAAGGAGAGACTTTGCCCATTAAATGCCAGCCTGCCTGCCCGCTGCTGATGCCGCCTGCCGCCTTCCAGATCCTTCCTGTGAGGAGGGCCAGCCGCCTTCCTCGCACAAGCCATGGGACTTGGCATTCGCCCTCAAGGAGAATGTCACCCAGTCCCCAACGCCGCTGTTGGACTTTGCCCTGGATGCCAGCCTGCCTGCCCGCCCGCTGCTGATGCCGCCTGCCGCCTTCCAGATCCTTCCTGTGAGGAGGGCCAGCCGCCCTCCTTGCACAAGCCATGGGACTTGGCATTCGCCCTCAAGGGGAATGTCACCCAGTCCCCAACGCCGCTGTTGGACTTTGCCCTGGATGCCAGCCTGCCTGCCCGCTGCTGATGCCGCCTGCCGCCTTCCAGATCCTTCCTGTGAGGAGGGCCAGCCGCCTTCCTCGCACAAGCCATGGGACTTGGCATTCGCCCTCAAGGAGAATGTCACCCAGTCCCCAACGCCGCTGTTGGACTTTGCCCTGGATGCCAGCCTGCCTGCCCGCCCGCTGCTGATGCTGCCTGCCGCCTTCCAGATCCTTCCTGTGAGGAGGGCCAGCCGCCCTCCTTGCACAAGCCATGGGACTTGGCATTCGCCCTCAAGGGGAATGTCACCCAGTCCCCAACGCCGCTGTTGGACTTTGCCCTGGATGCCAGCCTGCCTGCCCGCTGCTGATGCCGCCTGCCGCCTTCCAGATCCTTCCTGTGAGGAGGGCCAGCCGCCTTCCTCGCACAAGCCATGGGACTTGGCATTCGCCCTCAAGGAGAATGTCACCCAGTCCCCAACGCCGCTGTTTGGACTTTGCCCATTAAATGCCAGCCTGCCTGCCCGCCTTCCAGATTCTGCTGTGGAAGGAGAAATAAATAATACTAGGTGCTGCAAGAGACCATGTGGATTGGCTCTACATCAAAGCAGCCTTCTGGTTTAGAATTACATACTACACAAGAAAAGAACAATCATTTATCCTGCAAGATCCCTTCCCAGGCTAGGATCTGAATAATAGCTATTAGCTAGGATCTGAATAGCTATTAGCTGGGATCTGATTAGCTACTAGTGCATTTCGTAGCATTCCTGCAACCAACACCTGTCTTGTCATGTAAATGTATGGGTCCCTAAAGCAATTTACAATCACTTTACATTTTACAAATGAATAAGTGAAACTTTCTTCCCTCATTACCATTCCACACCAGGCAGGCAATGTCCCCTTCCTGAAGGTTTAAAATAATAAAGTTTAACCTTTGTTTTCCCACTAAAGCATTGCACCAAAGTTTGTGAAATTTTCAGCGTTTGAGCGGGCATAAGTCCTCTGCCATGTGAGCGAGTTAGAGCTTGGTAGCTCTTCAAACCAACCCATAAATCCCATGTGAAATGCCATGAATAAACGTTCGTTTCCCACTAAAATATTGCACCTAGCTTCCGGAAATTTCACACACATTTGAAGTGAAGTGTTCCCTGCAATGTGCCAAAGTTTCCCGTTTGTATCTTTGAAAATAAAAAAAATGGGAGGCAAAACTGTATTTTACCCCACTGCTACCCAATTTTCAACAATTCATTGCCAACACATGCCTGGAGCTAGCTGTCTGAAATTTTACACACATATCAAGGGAAGTGTTCCCTGTAATGTGCCGAAGTGTCCTGTTTGTATCTTTAAAAATAAAAACATGGGAGGCATAACTGCATTTACCCCACTACTACCCATTTTTCAAAAATTCATTGCCACACCAGGCAAGCACCCACGGTTCTGGGATTTCACACACGTGGGTCCCAAGGTACCACCTACAATGTGGCAAAGTTTCATGTGTGTAACTTTAAAAATGACCGAGTTATAGGCATTCCATGTTATTTATTAAAAAATTAATTGCCACAAACTGCATGCACCAATCTTTCTGAAATTTCTCACAGATACCTATCCCTAACCAGTGTACAGTGTGCCCAAGTTTCATCCTTCTGTCGTTAAAAATGAAAAAGTTATAGGCATTTTTGTAAAACAATAATTTGCTATAGGAAAAAGCATTCAAAATGGCGTCCGATCCGGATCGGAAAATCCGATCCGCGGATCGGAATCGGATCCGATCCGATCCGACACACTATCCGATCCGATCCGACCCCCCAGGTCCGATTCCGATCCGCTATCCGATCCGATCCGGGGGGTCAGTGCACATCCCTAGTGTGAAGGCTGAAGTCTTAAAAAATTGGAAGGGGGAGGCTAAAGAGTTTTTATAAAACCAGTGAAATTTCTCAGGGACAGCCCCTCCCCCTGCTCCAACGTGGTCACCAGATTTTACCTAGACTAAAATCTGAAGCTACTTTGGAATTCCTCTTCAGGTGAAACATTTGAGGAATTCTGATGGAAGAATATTAAAGGAGCCCCAGCTAGGAGTGGACAGGTTTGATTTTGACCCGTCAACTGGTCCAAAAAGATTAAATATGTAAAGTTAAGAGCAGAGCAAACGGCAGGGGCACTGTTAAGATTCTTTTTTGCAAAGGGGGGCAAATTTATACCAGCGGCCATTCGAGTATTTAAAGCAAAAATGGTGGCCCAGTCTTTGTTCGGAGCCCCTATCTGGTTTCCTCTGTCAAAGGCCTCATTAGAAACCATCCAAACAAAATTCCTGAGATCAATCTTTGGAGTCCCAAGATGCGTGTCAGGAGCCGCCATTAATTTGGAGGCTGGTTTAAGCTCTATGAGCTGTATAGCATGGACACACACGCTAACATTTTGGCTCCGTCATCTCTGGACACAATCGTCTGAATCTCTATCAGCCCAGGTTCTGTTGGACCATTTCCAATCTACCTGGAGTAGGGCTGTGCTGTGGAAACTTTCATCTCTGGGCTAGTCACTTCCCCACCTACTAACTTTGGATCCAGGTAATGCTAAACAGATAATCAGGCAAAGACTATTGGACATGGAGATACAAAATCTACATGGGAGTGCCTTGGGCCCCTGCTGTCCTCTTTCTTTGGGTCTTTCAGATGCTATGCCTAGTGGGAAAATGGCCTATTTAGAGTGGCTCGATATCCCCAAATATAGACGAGCCTTCTCTTTGGCCCGTTTTAATGTCCTTCCTTCTAAGTTGTTGGAAGGAAGATACAATAAAATCCCTGTTGAGAGAAGGCTTTGCCCATGCAACAACTCTGAGGTAGAGTCCTTAGAACATGTGTTGTTTGACTGCTGCTTATATCAAAATGCTAGGATTGCCCTGCTGTATCCTCTCACACGGCATCAGGTGGGTTGTTCCAGGGAGTCATTAGTCGAGTTGCTTTTGAAGGGGGTAGATAAGTGTATTACAGTGCAAGTTGCGAAATTCCTATCCTCTGCCATCCAAAGCAGAGCTCTAATTTTAATGTCCTGATGTAAATAATTTTGTACATATTGCATATAGTGTATTACTTTGCTGGTCTGTTTGACTGTAAATAAAGTTCTTCTTCTCTCGATTTTGACCTGTAATGTTTCAAATAGGCAAGAGCCAAAGAGCCATGTGAAAAGCTTCCACATATTTATCATCACTTTTATCCATACCATCCATAATGGGTCTCCCTTCTAAAATATTTCCACCCTGTGCCTAGTGTTCCTTTCAGAGGTTCCTATAGAAAGTTAAGATATTCTATGGTTTAAAAAACAAAGCAACAACAGTGCATGTAAAGGAATGCTCAAACATGTATCTGGGATTCTAAGCACTCCAGCCATAACTTGCAATGTATGAGAGATTTAAAGCATAGTTCATTTTTTTTGTGTGTGTTTTTTGTTTTTCTTCACTATTACAACTTTTTGCTTGGAAGATGTATAAGCAAGTTGACAGTTAGAAAAAAAATAGAATAGATGGATGCAATTATTAATGGTGTAGTATTAATTTTATAGGTCAATGTATAGCAATTATCCCTCCACCATCTGTAAATTAAAATGTATTTTGCTATCTCTTTCAAATTTGCATTTAAAATTGAATAATGTAGTGTGCATAGATGAACATCATTAACCTCTAGAATCTCAGTGTCTTCCGCAGTTGCCTAATAAAAGCACGTCCCAGGCACATAATTAAAATGAAGTTATATAAGAATTAAAGAGCTGTATTTATTATATATTGATGACAACACAAATCAATGTAGCCTATCAACAACAGAAAACGATGTCCTATCTGTAACTAAAGAAAGAAAATGGATATGCATTGTTTCCAAGAATAACTGTTACTAAAGACTATTACTTGAATACATAATTATCTAATCATATTAGTAATATTATTCACACACTGCAAATGCAAGCTATTTCCTACTCTTCCTTCATATACATTTTGTACATGAGCTTGAACAGTTAGCACTAATTTGAATGTACCAACATGGTTTTAAAAGTTCCCAGTTATTCTTTTTTTGTTTCTCTAAACATTTTAATCTCAGTAAACTTATAAATTTAATCATGAGCAGTGTGTGTGTGTTTAAAATAATTTAGATCCATCCTACGGGTGTATGTGTGTTATTTAACCAGGTTGAAATGAATATTTAAGAACCCCAAAATAAAGTTATATATTCACAGAAGGACAGAGATGCCTATGTACATGTATCCACCTAGACTGTTTACCCACACTACTATTTGAAGCAAATCCTCGGATTGGCTAACACTTCTAGAGGGTATGCTTTGAATGTAGAAGTTCCCACCTTCACTCACTGCCACCTGATTAAAGGGATCTGAAACAGCAGGTCTGCAAGAGAGCTACACATGAGACTTTAAAGCAGGAGTGAGCAACACATGTCCCATGGGCCACATGCGCCCCCTGGGCTCTAGTGTGGCCCTGGTCTCCCCTGCTGAAATTTGGCAGTATAGCAGTGGCAAAATAAATAATAATGGAGGTTTTCAGCCAAATTTTGACAGCAAACAGCAATGGAGGTTGAAAAGGAATATATTTAGCATGAAAAGAGGCCAAGTTTGTCCATTTTCCAGCCTCCATTGTGGTTTGCCCTGAAATTAGGTAGCAAACCACTGATTATTAGCCATGGCCATGCCATAGACTTTTAATGTTGGGGCAGCAGTGGGAAGGCAGCCCCAGAGGTTGGGGGGAATGGACCTCAGACCCAATGAAATTACCCATCTCTGCCTTAAAGAGCTGCTGGTACTGGGGAGTAAACAACACTGACTAAATTGTAACTCTGCATTCCAAAGAGTGATATAGATACAAAGATCCCAACAACCAATAGCTCACCAAGGGTGCAAATTTTGTACACAGTTTTGCCCAATATGTACATTTTTTTTGCAAGCACAATTCCTAATATCATGCATTGGTGAATGTTATTTTCACTAATACATGCCTTCTTGTATTCATCCCCCCCCCCCCCATGGAGTACTCCACTGCAAAATTGAGATGTGTGAATTTTGAAGGATAACTAAATTTCGGTTTGCGAATTGATTCAAAGGATGAACCTAGGTAAGTTTGCATTCAAATGTGAACCAAATTTCTCCTCTATCCCTACTCTATAACTTACTCTAACATCTCTTACCTCACTAGCACCTCTCCCTGTGTTCTGACCAACCAAACCAGCCAACTCCTACTTCTAACTCAACTAACTCCCTTTGAGCAGTATCCAATTGAGGTCACACTGCCGCAACTCGTTCTATTGTTCTCACAGCCAGGTGGGCCCCACTGCTTGTGAAATGGGACTTTGGCACTTCTAAAAAATAACCCTGGAAATGATGTGTGGAAATGCTTGTTTCCAAATTGTTTTGGGAGCTCTGCTGACCTGCCCCTTTCCGAGCATTTCTGTTCATTTTGGGTTGCATTTAGAAGTGTCAAATCCCTCTGTGTAAGTGGCGTGTCCAGTGAGCACCACAGAACCAGCTGAGCCAGAGCAGCCCTATGGGAAACTGCCCAAGGAGACTTATTCTGCAATCCTATGAATGTTTAGCCACAGAAAAGGCTTACAACTCCCAGCAATCCCCAGGCAGCCATGCAGACTGGCAAATGCTGGGAGTTGAAGTACTTTTTCCTATCTAAACATGCATAGGATTGTACCCTTAGCTGAGTTAGAAGTGGGTCCTGAAAACACACAGGCACTATAAAATCCTATCCGTAGTCCACTCATCTTCTGTCTCTGTTTTTATGGACTAACTGGCTTTCTTAATGACACTATCCACCATTCCATTCTGGCCTCATTCCTTCTTCATTCATTTCTTACAGGACTAAAATGTTGACTCTACATATAACTTTAAAAACTCTAGCCTGTAGTCACTTCCATTTTTTGAAAGATGGCACAGAGTCAATGACAAAGCTCTGTTTAAACAGTAGAAATAGGAGGGGAAAGCTGTAGGGATTCTATGTTAAATTGGAGGGCTGAACATGAAAGATTCTGAGGATTTTCATTTCTTACTTTAATAGTCATATTGCTAAGACTATATTTGCATTGTGACAATTGGTCTTAATTCCACCATTGAACATATTGGTATATATCACATTGTGTCTCTGCTGTTATAACAGTAATGTAAATTTGTTTAAAGTGAGAACAGATCTGGCCTCTTATAACCAGTATGTGGAGTTGTCTGCAGTGTGATTTCTTGAACAAGATTTCAACATAGAGATGGTTCTTGCAGGAAACAGGATGTATGAAACATCAGGTGATGCCTCACAAATGTGAAGTGGCATTTAGGTCCTATGGTTTTGGATAAATACTGCCCAGTGTCAAATTTGCCATTCTTGGTCAAGGTACTGGAACATGTAGTTGTGTCACTACTCCAAGCAGTGTTGGTTGTATTGATTATTTAGATCCATTCCAAACAGCATTCAGACCTGGAAACAGCTTTAATCACCATTAATAATAATAATAATAATAATAATAATAATAATTTATTTATTTATTTCTTACCTGCCTCTCCCTCAGGATCAAGGCAGGGAATAACATTAAATACAACAATACAATATAAATAAAAACATATAAATGATTAAAAGAGCATATAAAACCGATACAATATTTAAATAACAATCACAACATCTTAAAATTCTTATGTTTAAAATTCATTAGTTGTCATGGCTGCCTTAAACTCGGAGAGAGTATTAAGTTGACAAATCTCTTCTGGCAGGCCATTCGACAGACTGAGGGTGGCCAAAATAAAAAGGTCATCTGGGTAACAGTTGTCAGCCTAGTTTTTGCTGACTGGAGTACGTTCTCCCCAGAGGATTTGAGTGTGCAGGGTAGATTGTACGGGAGAAGGCGATCCTGCAGGTAACCTGGACCCAAACCATGTAGGGCTTTAAAGGTAATAACCAACACTTTGTATTTCGCCCAGAAACTAATTGTCAGGTAGTGGAGTGATTTTAATGTTGGTGTAATATGCTCACCCCCAGGTGTGCCAGTGACCAACCTGGCTGCCATATTTTGAACTAGCTGAAGTTTTCGAACTAGGTACTGAGGTAGCCCTATGTACAGCACATTGCAGAAGTCGAGCCTTAAAGTTACCAGTGCGTGGAAGGTTTCATCCTGTCTACCATGCTTTTAAACATCTACATAAATACACTTGAGGGGGAGTGAAGTCTCAGCAACAGGCAGATGAACTCAGCTGAACCTCTCATATCCATTTGCACATTTTAGGGTTCCTGTGGAATTCTTGAACCAGTGTCAGGAGGCAATGTCTGGAGGCTGGGGTGGATGAAGATGAACAAACTGAGACTTAATCCAGACAAGATGGAGGTACTGTGAGCTGGCAAACCAACTACTCTGGATGGAGGTTTATAACTGATTTTAGATGGGGTTGCACCAAATGTGTAATTTAGGAGTCCTCTTGAACTTTGTGCTAACTGGGGAAGTTCGGGTGGCTACATTGTTCAGGAGTGCTATGATAGCTGTGGCCAACATTGTATCAAAAATCTGCCTGGGCCCACGAGGGCAGCGGGCACCCCTGCATCCAGCCTTAATGGGCCCAGGCAGACCCACCAGATGCTAGGATAGGCCCATGCCCAACTGCTCTCAACCCCCCCCCCCCCGCTGTTGGGGGCCTTCATAGTACCATTAACAGGGCCTTTAAAGCTCCCATCAGCAGAGGGAAGAAATGTTAACATGTTAATGGCTGCCGCTATTAGAATGGAGGGAGGGAAACACATGATTTCCTCAGCCTTGGGGGAAGTCATGTTTTTCTACCCCCCCCCCCCCACTGCACCAATCAGCTTTCAGAAATATTTTATGGCTGGTGTTTTATGAATCTTTGATGCTTTGTTACTGTATTGCTTTTATATTATATGAATTGTAATGTTATAAGCCATCTTGAGAGGAATTGTGCCCTGAAAGGATTGCTAGAAATATTTCAAATAATTTCAATAAATGAATAAGGGACTGCAATTGAAAATGGTGGACCTGCGTTGAGTTCTCCCTTCCCGTAACACTCATCTTCACTTACCTATGCTATGACATCATCACATTGTGTGTTTCCCCTCCCACACTCCGCATTCGCCTGGCACCTACTTTGCACTCCTTTCGTCGCCAGGTGAAGACCTTTTTATTCTCCCAGTATTTTAACAGTTAAATTAACTCAATTTTAATCCTTGCTGTTTTAAATTCGTTTTTTAATCTGTATTAATTCCTGCTGCTTGGTTTTATTCTGGTTGTGTTTTTATATTGTATGTTATTTTGTGTTTTTAGATTGTGGCTTGTTTTATATTTTTTAAATGATTTCATGGTTTTAATTTTTGTGAACTGCCCAGAGAGCTTCGGCTATGGGGCGGTATAAAAATGCAATAAATAAATAAATAAAATGCAAATGCAATAAATAAATAAATCATTGGCTGATGCTGGTGTGGGAGGGATATGCATAACGTGATAATGTCGTGATATGTCACTGCATTTCCCCACGTCTTTTCAGACAATTATTGTCTCCCAAAGTGGCCCACATCAATAAAGGAGAGATGGGTTCTGCCATCGGACTTACAAAATAAAATTCCAACATACACAAGGGAAGGGGAGTGGAAGAGGAAGGCCAGAAACGCCCTTCCCCCATATCCCGGCACGTGAGTGCAGGGAGGCAGTTGTGGGTGGGCGGGGGAAGAGAGAGACGTGCCTTCTCCCCATTGGTGGGAGCTTGGTGGCACTAGATGCCGGGGTGTGGTGGATGAGCCTATATTAGGCCACCGTGCCCAGTTTCCTGCCTCTTCTTTTCGCGGCTCCCTCCCTCCCTCCCAGCATGCAGTGTGGGTTCATCTGGTTGTCTGTTAGAGGGCCAAGTAGGAATGTTGGCCCATGGGCTGCCTACTTCACACTGCAAGTCTGGAGAGAGTGTCTTAGGAAAGATTTATATTTCAGTTACAGGTTAATTTGGTCACTAATTTCAGGCAGGTAGGGGGTGGGCACTCGTAGGTAAGGGATGGTGAGCATTCTGTGGCACCGTTCAGGTGACAGGTCATGTCTGAGGCCTTCCACTAAGGGTTGTGCGGCCCAGTGGGGGGACAGGGCTGACCTGTGGGGCCAACTCAACTCGCTCCACCCGGTGTTGGGCGGCCTGGGAGGGAGCGATGTGAGAAGGCCTACCCTCCCCAAAAGGGGTATGGCCTGGGGGTGGCGATCACAAGACGCCACTCAACAGACATAGAACGTTTTCACCCTATACCACACCTGGCATAGTTGCTGGGGTAGAATAGGGCCCACCTAGTCTCCCTTTGCAGATCATTAATAAATGTGGCCCATATTTTGCACCATATATATATATATGTGTGTGTGTGTGTGTCTCATCTCTTTATTTCCCCCCTCATTCCCCCACAACAAGATGATGAGCTATAAGCAGGCATTTATATCCAGTTCAGGCCAGGCTGATCTTCCCTTGCTGATGTTCTTGCTGGAAGATCAATCGGTTGCTCTTGTTCCTTGGGTCAATGGATGAGACTGGAGTGTTCTTTTCTCTTACTCTCTAGTCCCAAAGCAAAAGTCATCTGGAGCAAAGTGTTCTTTCTGGCAGGGAGGGGCTATTCGAGCTTTCTGAAATTCTCTGAACTTTATTTCAAAGCTCGATTCAGTTCACTCCTCTTCCTGTTTGCCAACTCCCGCCCTCATTCAAACAGGAAAAGTGCACATTTTTAAATGACAATTCCACAATTTCCAGTTCCCTTCTGAAATAGAAATATGTGCTGCAGAGAGATCTGTTTAAGATTTGTCTTTGAATTCCACTTTTTCAAGTGCATTTTTTAAAAAAGGAATCTTAATCTTATCTAGAGAATGCACAAAGGCTATCCAGCTTTCACCAAGCTTGGCAAAAAACAAACCAACAAAACTCTGATGTTTAACTCACGGGGCATGTGGAAGTTACTATGTCCTAGGGACAAAATCCAATCAAGTCCAATCAATCCTTTCAATTGTGTAATAAAGTCTTGAGAAGATTAAGCTTTGCCACCCGAAAGTGACATTGTTTTCCATTAAATAATGAAGCTCTCATTGCCCTAGTAAAGCAATGTCAAATTACTGTGAAGTTAAGGACACAATGCTTCAATCTTTCATTATTTTAAGTTACTGTTCCTGGTCATTTTGACACTCTCAATAGATTGGGAAAGATTTGACATGAACAACTGGCTTCTTAATGTGTGCCAATGGATTGGTTTTGGCAAGGAAAACACATTATTTACTTGGCTTCGTGTTAATTTACATTCTTGTTTCAGGCTAGTTCCCCCTTCCCAAACAGCAATGAAACTATACCCCCAAATTCAATGTTTCCTGCTTTGTGTGTGTGTGTATATATATATATATATATTTAAAGGTTACACAGAAAGTGCAGAGTGGATGTTTTTTCTCCCAATTATGGCACACAGGGAACAAATAAAATGAAGGAATGTTTCTTACAGCAGGACAAAGGGGGAACATCACAATAATCAGCTGTTGTTAAGAAACCTACTTTATGCAAAAATCGCAAGATGCTGAGCCAGAAAAAATAACAAAAGAAATAGTTAATGCCTTTGTCAGGATCTGCAAAACCAAACAAAGGAAACAGAAGTGGGAGAAAAGAATGTAGCTGGCCTAGGTGGAAGCCCTAGAGCTTCTCCACATGAGCGTTTTATTGCACTCCCATGATTCACCGCTCGCAGAAGTTTGTGGGTCCTTTACACGATGCTGTCAACCTCTAGCATGTCTCTTGCTGTTTACCCAGCAATCTCATTTAAAAAACAACAGCAGCAAAAACCCAACCAAAGATAATGCAGTGTTTAAATTATGGCAGGATTTCTCCAGCGCGTAAAACTGGTGTCGCGCTATAATTCTGCCACTAGAATTGAATTTAATAGCATTGCCGAGAGGGAAAGCTTTCAAATTTCAATCATATGGTCACCATCTAAAGGAAACACAGAGGTAATCTACACCGCTACATGAAATGTTTTTAAATTATTTTACAACGGTGTAAATTCCATCATTGTATTACGTGTCAGGGCACACGATGGTCTTGAAATGTTTAAGAGCTTACTTTTTTGAAGTTCTTCAAGCGTTTGCGGCAGTCACACTGAGTTCTCCGCATATCTCTTCTTGCTACATTTCTTCCGGTAGTATAAAACCCACCCACTTCCTGTCAAGCAGTTCCTCCTTTCCTTTACTGCCAATTCTGCTCTTATGTGAAAGTGTATGACTACAAAACGGTAAGGGAGGACACATTCCTTTAAAAGCAATGGGTTTTCTAGCCAATATTATGTTTTAAATCTGTAACACACAATGCAAAATGAAACTAACATAAAACAGTTCATTATGTGTGTCGTGTGCCCCAAAGAGTCTTTGCAACCCTTTTGTAACGTCTTAAACCTACAGTGTAGATCACCTCATAGTGATTGCGGAAAAACTCCAGAAGAAACCCCGGTAAGGATGTGGGGCTTTTTCTTAATGTAGAGACACCCTTAGTCTGCAGATGGTAATAGTTTTCAATGGGGTAGGCAATGCTTATGATGCAAGCCTACACTTGCCTTTTCAGGAACAAGTCCGATTAAATTTAATGGGGCTTGTTTTCAGATAACTCACCATAGGATTACAGCAGAAATTAGGTAAGACTGTGATCTCTGTAAAAAGGTTTCAAGTTACACCAAAGGCTACTGCAGTAGGAGGGCAACTTGTGCCCAGATATTTTTGCCTGCAACTCTCATCAGCCAGAGCCAGCATAACCAATGATGAGGGATCATGGGAGTTGTGGACCAAAATATCTGAAGAGCCAGATGTTGCCCACCCTTGGGCTACAGGAACAGAGATGCATGGCCATCCACCCTTTGACAACATTAACACCAGCAGTTACTCAGTTCTAGGGATGGGTGAGAATTTTGTTCAGTTTGTTTGTTGATAAAGTACATTTTTCCCCCAAATTTGTTTGAAGTTTAGATAAAAAACACTGTGGGAGAAATCAAAACTGGCAGATATGTCCCTTCTGGCCCAGGGTTTTGAGTGCCCAGTTTGAATCCCTGTTTATTCAATCATTTTTGTGATACTAAATTAGGGCTGCTGCCTCTCCCTTCTGAGAGTCTCTTTCTCTTGAATAGCTACATGGCAGAAATCAGCAAATATTAGCCCTTTTTAGCCCTTATGAGGTATGCATAAAATTTTGAGGGTAAATGAGAGGAAAAGTTTAACCCTCGCCTCCTAGAGTGCAATGGTCCCGATCTAAATCAGGGCCATACACCCTTACACAGGAGTACAAAGCGTCAACTACATGTTATATGTTTGGCATAACATGTAGTATGACCCTGTGGTGCCTCTCAGAAAGACACTAGTGGAATGACTTTGGGTGGAATTGAGTGAGTCTTCTTCAACGTTTAATGCCTCCAATCTTTCTGGGGCAGGATCTACACTACTGCTTTATAACGGTGTTGAAGTGCATTGACAACTGTTGAGGCCCATGACACATTCCATATACCATTTTCAAACCACTTTCAAAGTGTTATATCCTGCTTGTTGTAGATCTGGCCTCGGTACATTTATACCGCTCCTTTTCTCTGAAAACAATTTGATTATTTCTCCAATTTTCCCATTAAAATCTTAATGTAAACTAGGGTGGGAGGAGGTATGTATAAAGTTTCAGTGTGTTTTTAGCTTCCTGGCCACTACAAGAATTGCAAAATAATCAGACTTGCCATTCAGCAGCTGGCAAGACAACCAAATGCATTTTGTACCTTTTCATTAAAAAAAGGTCCCATGTGGATATCATCAGTGCATGATTTACAGGGCAAAATTAATGGCAAAATAGATTCATTATAGTTTTCTAAATGTTATTAATTTTATAGAAATAAATTATATTCTGCTTTTCTCCTTGAAAAAGGAGACACTCAAAGCAGGCATCTAGTCCATCATTAAATCTGTCCATGCCTATTAGTAAATATTAATTACTAATAGGCATGGGCAACCTCCCCAACATCTGGTCCAGGGGGGAGGGGGTCCACTATGGGAAATCAGGGCCACTTGGGGCTCATTGGATTTCTCCAGAATCCTGGCACATTCTCCAGATTTTGCAGGGCAGTTTTCCAGCTTTCAAAAAGGCATAATGTGCTAATAAGTATTATCAGCATACTGATGAAAACCCTCACCCCATCCCTGGACAATCTCTCCCAGCAATTTCATCTAGATGTGTACAGCATAGGGGCAAAAGCTAACCCTATGGAACCCCATAGATCAAAGGCAAAGAGGTTGAGCATGAGTCCCCAGGGCCACATTGAACACAGATTCAAGTACAACATGTGTTCAAAACTCCATACATTTCCGAGCCTGCAATGTGATTGGTGGACCAAAGTAAAAGTGCCATACCCAGCTGCAGGGAGGCCCATTGCTGCGGGGAGCTTGCCTAGCTGTGGAGAGGCCCATTGTGATGTTGTGGGGAAGAGCAGGACATTGTACATGTCCCCATTGGTGGAGGCTCAGCGGTGCCACAGGCTGAGGAAGGAGACTTCGGGGATTGTATCTGCCCATTGACACTTACCCTCAGCCTCTCTCCCTCCCTGGATGCATTGTGGACTCTGCTGGTCAACCTTTTGGACTCAGTTTTTGACTCAGTTGAAATAGCTGATATGGGAGGTCTTTTTGCCTACTTCACATTGTAAGTGGGGTAGGAGTGTCTTAGGTTAATCTGTTGGTTGATTTAATGGTTAGGTCAATTTGATCACAAGTTAACTAGGCTGGGGGGCACGATGAGGGAATTCAGGGATGGTGTGCATTCTGTGCACCGTGACAGTGACAGGTAATCCCTGAGGGTCTCCTGCTGAGGGTTTTATGGCCCCAGTGGGGGGGATAAGGGTTAACTGTGAGGCCAACTCACCTCACCCACCTGGTGTTATGACCCGGGAGAGGATGACATGGGAAGGCCTCCCCTCCCCAAAAGAAGCAGTCCTGTTGGTCATGATCGGCAGACGCCACTCAATAGGATTGGAATGTTTCTGCCCATTAACAGCCCAGCTAGCTGCTGGCTGAGTTTAGCTGCCTGCCCAGTTAGTCCTTTGCAGATCTAATTTGAATAAATATGGCCCAATTTCATATCGTATCTACAGGTCTCATCTTTTTATTTCCACTCATCCACTCACAATGCATTTGACGGCATGTGTACATTTGAAAAATGTGCACAAATGCACTTTAATCAATGAAAGAAAACTACACATTCAAGTGACAGAGACATTTGAAAAGATATGCATGGAAATTCACAAAAATTCTCATGTGGGAAAAAAAACAAAGCTTGCATTTTATACTGACTAAAGTCAGAATAAGTTTTAAGAGAGAATTTGGAAGACTTTGGCGAGCTTGAGTTTTATTGATTCACACATCCCTACACTAACTCCTGATGAAAATAATCTATTAGGATAATGAAGGATATTTCTGTCTTAAAACCAGGCCTGAAGCCTGACGGAAATGAATCCAAATAATCAATTCCATCGAGGAATTTGTGTCCTACCCTCTTAGTTCTGTGTGACATAGATGAGTATTTCCTCCTTTTTATCCTGACAGTCACCCTGTGTGGTAGATTACCCAGCAGCTTTGTGGCTAAATGGGAATTTGCATCCCATGACTCCCCAGGCCCTGTATGTACCTTCTCTCCCCCTTCCCTTCCCTTCCCTTCCCTTCCCTTCTCTCTCTCTCTCCCTCCCTCTCCCTCACACACAAACACATCTAAAAAAGTCTATAAGGATCTTTATGAGAGTAACATTTCTCTGAAGCATTCACAGCTTCACAAAATCATGTTCCCACCAAATCTTGCCTAAGGTGAAATTCAAGGTAAAGTGCTACGGGAGCAAAGCACCTGAGGAATTTTGAGAGATGCAAAGTATGTATCAATAAACTTAGAAAAAAAACACCTCTGCATCTCTATGTTACATAACCTTAACCTGACTGCAAGCATCGTGTGGTGAGGAAAAACATTATTTGTATATGACTTTCTTCTAGGTATCCTGGAAAGCTGTTTAGCTGTCACAAAAATACAATAGTGTATAATGCTATGATATTTTCTTAGCACATAAAATATTTTCTTATTGCATAGAAGTATAAACAGAATGAAGGGGTCTGGTTTTAGATTATGTTTCTGCATTAATGAGTCTAAGGAAACATCTACAATTTCAGAGCAAAAATGGTAGACAGCAGATCTATGTGCTGCTGACAAACGCTTGTTAATCCGTAGACCCCAAAGCTGATAATTAAAGGATTTTAGACGCGTTACTAGTGAATTCAATTCAACACATTAGAGTTTATAATCCCAATGACCTCAATTATTAAGTATGAGTGATGGCAAATACTGCTAATCCAAATGCCCGGTGTCTTAATTTCTCTGTAAAATCCAATACTTAGTTAACTAGCTGTGAATGAAGGTTATCTGAATTACAAAACATTCTTATCTTTCAAAAAAGAAACAAGAAGAAAAAGGCAAGTGTCTTTGGGGTAAGGGCATTGTTTTTAACAATTTTCAGAGTCCGTACACAGTACTGGCACATGGAATTTCTTCTTTGAAAACTGAGGAAAGATAACAATAACAATGTTGAAACTAAATGAAGGAGAGGGGGAAATCTACATTAAAAATCTTCCTCTCTCCTTTCCTCTGCCTCTCCATTCACTAGTTGAGTAATCTTGGAAAACGCACCCCAAAGTACTCCATACTACCAGGACATACATAGGGATGGATGAATCTGTCAGTTTCAGTTTTGGTCATTTTCTCATTTTTTAAATCTTTAATTAGGTTCATTTCAAATTATGAATTTCTCCAGTCATAAATTTGTTCATCCTGAACCTTGAGGATATATATTTTTAGGACGGTGCAAGCCTCGGATCCGGATTTTAAAACTTCAGTGGCCATTAAGTGCACAGCACTAGGCTGAAGCAGGGAAAGAGCCTACAACTCCCAGCATGCATTGCTAGGGAGGGAAAGACTTACTGGGCTCTGGAATAGTGAGCACCCATGGCCTCCCCACCACTGCCCTCACAATCCAGGCCGCAGAAATCCCTAGATGGGTCGCCACACTTTCTGTGAGTGCCCTGCAACCAACTGCTTCCCCTGAGAGCTGCCGCTTCTCGCTGCAGGTAAAGGCTGGGCTTGCAAAAGCAGGTGGCACTCAGGGGAAACAGGCATCTTTGGAGTCCTTATGCACTTGCGTGGGTGGGCAGGCAATCATGCTGGTGGCGGTGAGGCCATGAGTGCCTGCCATTCCCGGACCATGGTAAGTCTGCTTCTCCCTAGCAATGTATGGTGGGAGTTGTAGGCTCCTTCCCCACTTCAGCCTAGTGCTGTGCAGTAAATGGTGGATTCTTCATAAAATGGCCACTGAAGCTTCGGAATCCAAATGTGAAGCTTGCACAGCCCTATGTATTTTTTTTAAAAAAGTTTGCATGAAATTTCATTCATTTTTGAATGTAATTTTCCCATATATATATATATATATATATATATAATGCATTTTTGGGGAGAATCCCATTGCAAAATTAAGAGCAGTGTGAATTTCAAAGGATAACTGAGTTTTGATTGACACAGTGGTCTAAAAGTGAGAAATTAGGTAAGTTCACATGAAACTGTCAACTGAATGAATTTCCCCCACATCCCATGTTGCAGAGGTTGGTTGATGCAAGATTTTGCTCTTTGACCTGGAGATAAATATATAATAATTAAACAAAAAAAAATATGGTTTACAAAACAACATTAAAACTCTACAGTTTTCAACCAAGCACCAAAAAGCAGGGAAATTGGGAGTTAAGGCTCACAAGCCTTAACACCTCATCCTCCCTAAGGAGGCAGAAAGTGCACGTGAAATTCTCATTCTCCCAAAGCAGATAAACCATGAGGACAGGATGGAGAATATGATATGCAGAGATGACTGTGGGGTTGTGGAAAACTGATGACGAACAACTTAGGGCCACCTATTTCTCTTTTTTTGTTTAGAGCAGAACTTCCCCCAAAATCATCACCTTTCGAGGGCACCAGGTTGGGGAAGGGCTGCTCCAAACAAAAATGAAGACGTAGGTGGCCCTAAGTTGTTCATCATCACAAGGAGTTCTTCTCCATCTGCACTCAAGCTATCTCCTATTTTGCTTCATCATTTCACGTGTGTCCAAGCAAAACAATGTTCTCTTGCCTCATCAGGACCTTAGTTTTCCCCCCACAATTTCTATGTATATACTCCAAAGCAAGTCTTGTTGAAGCTTCGGAGTAAAGAAGTGTAGAAGTGTTTTGCCTGGGATTGCCCCTGGTGCTCCCTATGAGTCCAAATGATGCATAAGGAGTCCTGGGGGGGGGGGGGGTTGGCCATGGGATTTTCCAGGTTTAAGGGAAACCGGAAAAATCCTGATTCTTCCACGGTCCCGGGAACTTCCTGGGACCACGTAAGATGAGCCAGCCCATCCTGGGTGAAGCCGTGCTTACTTGTGAGTAAGTGTGGCTGCAAAATGGGAACAGAGCCACATTGCACGGCTCCGTGCCCATCAGGGCAGGGGAAAAACGAAGCCCGCCATCCCTAGGATAGCGGGGGGTGGGTGAGGTCCCCCGTTTTCGCCACGTTTTCTTTTTTTAAAACTTACCTTGTGTTGGAGTGCAGGTGCGCTTTTCTCCTCTCTCTTTTTTTTTTAAAATGGTGTCGTGAGCTTGCCCCTTTCCAGGTTTCTTCTCATGAACTTTGGCAACCTGACAAGACACTCAAGACAGTGAGACTCCTTTTATTGGATTACAAGCATTATGGTTTCATTTTTGCAGACATCCACTTAAAGCTGTTAACGGCCAGAAAGCTTTAGGCTCCAGTCTTGGCACGATCCTTTAGGCAATCACTCGGGGGAGAGAAGAGTAAGGTTAGCCCCTATCCTATCTGAGCATTTCCAGACGCCACACACGCTGACTCTTCAAGAACATGGCTAGAGCCCAAGGAAGTGCGTCAGGGCACAGGGCCTCCTGGAGCCCGGCAGAGACAGCTCAGTCTAGCACTAACAACACCCAGACTGCCAGAAATGCTGAGCTGATCGAAATAAGCAAGACCCCAGGGAACGAACCTTGTTGACCTAGGAAACCTCCCTTGCACATACTTTAGCTCTAAGGCAGGCTCTCTCACAGGCCACACACACACACACACAATCCAGAACAGCGAATCTCATCGGCCTAGGAAACGACCCCTGCATGTACTTTAATTCCAGGGGAAGTTCTCTCACAGGCCACATGCACACAATGCAGAGCAACACAAGTCTAAGTCTATGAAAAGCCTCAGAGCACTTTCCATGGCACAATCCTTAGAAATTCCAAGTCCAAATAGCAAATGAGCATGTACAGAGTGCTTCCAAAATCTCCAAACAGGTAGCATCCAAACACGAGGAGTTTCAGGCCAAGTGTTGAAAGGTGAACTCTAGCAAGGGTTCTTTACCCTTGCTCCTCCTCTTATAGACTGTAGGCCTGGCTTATTCCAAGCCACTTGACAGACAGGTCTTCAGACCTGTAAACCAAACCTACGTGCCAACAGGATGGCACAGTTCAACCTCCTTTTGATGATGGTACAAAGTGAGTGACAGCTTGTCAGAGAGCCCCCCTCCTTTTCCAAACATTCTTTGTTCCCAGGGAAACTACTCCAAAGCCTCAGCTAGCAACTTCCCATGAGAAACGGAGACAGATGATAAGCTTACAGAGAAACAGACTTTCTTAAAACAATCCCAAATTCTTAAACTTTCAATTCACAACGCCCCTGGCCTTGTGATGCCCAACAAATGGCGGGCACAACGGCCCGGGAGCAGCTCAGGTCATTGCGCCCATTATGTGAATTGAGAGCGCTGATCCTGGAAGTGGCTACTTCCAGGATCGCCTGCTCTCTGCCCTCTACACCCCTACAGTGTAGAAAGGGCCTAGGATTGCAACCTAAAGGTGACTTCAAATGTGCACATCTCATATAGCCTGTCAAAAGCATGGCCATCTCTGCATTCAGCTATTTATGCAGGCTTGCCACCAACTTATAATGTCAGAAAGGGAACATGCATAGAGACATTGTGCCAGGGACCATACACACCAAACCACCCAGAGTTAAATCCTTCGAGAAACTATTACTCCTTTGAATTGAGAAGATAACATTCTTAACTAAATTAAACAAATAGGCATGTTTGTGAAATGCATTGAATTGAAAATAGTGCTGTAAACTGCTCATTTGGCAGAAGCGTAAACAGCAGCTTCAAAATACTAACTGCTAGATTTGTATGCCTTTTATTTGAGCAGCTGCACCCTGCAAATAATAATGGTGTATTGATTTTTCTAAACAAAAGGACCTATAACATTTGTTTTGTAAATAATATTGAAAAACATAAATATACAGTTTATAAATATTTGCATTCATTAATTGCTTGTGTAGAAGCTGGAAGAGGATAAATTGCAAATATTATTTTCTCTTGCTTCCCCTCCCCCCCTTCAGCAGAGAGGCAGGATTTTAACTGTCCAATTTTCTTTCTGTTAATGATGCAGCCAGCAGTGGTCTCAAGATCTCTGCTTCAAAAAGATCCATGTATGAATTATGCGAATATAATATTCATATGTGAACAGAAGATTACAAATACAAGGAAAGAAACCTAGTAAAAGAAGCAAGGTTATGATGGCATTATATCTGAGAGAGAGAGAGAGAGAGAGAGAGAGAGAGAGAGAGAGAGATGAAAAGACTCACTGATTGGAAGTGGAAATAGAAAAGCAACTAAGATAGGCAGAGCAAAGGGCATGGTCAGACCCACTTTTCAAGACCTAACCCATGATTTGTTCCCAATAACACCTCTGGAAATGATAGTATGTCAGGACATTCTGTTATAGCAGGCTTCTGAAACTCCCACATCTACTGCTTCAAAAAGACCACTGGTAGCACTCAAATAAAAGTGAAGGGGGGAGTCTATGAATCGACTCTATGATTACTGCCATAGAAGTCACATTCCTAGAGTTTCCAGAGCTGCTTAGCACACTCTAGGAACAGGGCTTCTATGGCAGGAACGATAGTACCCATTCAGAGTGTGTGTGTGTGTGTTTTCCTGCCTAAAATCCCAGGAAATGATTGGTAAAGCAGAGCAGATTGGTCCAATGATCAGCTCAAGGTGGCTGGGATGGAGAACAGGCTGCAGTCTTTTCCCTCCTGCAGTAACCTCCACACAGCAATCTCTCTGTGTGAGGTGTGTTTAAGAGAGAGTTCCCCATGAATTTACATAAATCTAATTGCATGCATGTGTGTATGTGCAGCCCCCTGCCACCCAGAAGTAGGGACATTGTGAGTCCAATAAACTCACCCGTGTCTGCCCCCCATTTCGCCCCTGACACATTTCTGGACCCACGCTCTGAGTACCCACAAGGTCTGCTGACCTGCTCAGCAATCATCTGCCCTTGTCCAGAATCTCCATTATGTGCCGTAATAGAGACTCTGGAAATTGCACATTTCCCCCATTGCATAAATGGGGCCTTTATGGCCGCCATTTATGCAATGGGGAAAATATGTAATTTCTGGAGTGAGGATGGACAGCTGCCAAGGCTTCGTCGGGCCTCGCCGGGCCTCAAAAGAAGCTCATGTGTGGTGCTGGCAGTTGGGTGAATGTCTGAGGAATCAGACACAGGTGAGTTCACCCATCCCTAGGACACTTGATGCAGCCATTGAAACTGAAAAATCTTGTGCACCCCTGTAGTTTGGGAAGGCAGCCAAGCTTTTACTTCAAGCTACAGAAAGGGAGGAGGAGGAAGAACAACCAATACTCTCAGCCACCTCATATTATCAAAGAAGACTCTCACACACTGGTGAAAATATTTCGGGGTGTTTTCCCCCTTCCATTGCCAAATGCTAAAAAAAAACTAAAAAAAAACAGCAGCAACAAAACAACACCTGTTCTGCCCAGGACTTATTCATAAGGTAGGAAGTAGAGGAATACATCAAATACCATTGGGAAGGGGTCAAACCTGTTTCTTAGCGATCCCTGCTGACTGTCAAGCATTTTCATCCTTGCATACACCCATGCTATGGAAGACAATGGAAAGCTGAGAAACGCCTTCTATGCAGATGCTCCGGACAGCAGAGGTCATAGGGTTGGCCTCCCTCTTTAAACACATGGAATGAATATATGGTGATACTAGCACAACAGAAGAACCACTCGGGGATGATTGTATTATTGTATAATGCCCAGTTTCATTGAATGTTCATGCAAAGGTTTAGAGTTTCAAAATATACTGTCGTTGAGTTAGAGAGAAAAAACCCATACAAAAGATTAGTATAACTGCTGATTCTGTATTGATTTATGATGGCATTAATTTGTCATTTAGCTCGTGGAATTGACTATTAATAATGCTTGACACTGAAAAGATAAATTCTCTTCTATTTTTTTTTTTAAATTAAAACAGATCTGGCCACTTCCTCAAATATATGTTTTTTTCCTCTCTGTGTCTATGTATTTAAATAAATTTAAAAAAAAAAAGGTGGGGGTGGGGTGGAAGGATTTTCCTGACCTTGTACAAGAGGTTGGTGACTTTCCTCCTTGCCTTTTATTCTTTTCATAACAATCCATAGATTAGGAACTATTCCAACAAAAGAAATCAAATCAATTAACAAAAAAGGATAAGTAACAGTGAGATGAATAAAAGTGATGTCACAATACTAAAATTAATAGGCAAGTGGATTGATTCTCCCTTTTATTACAGTATTATATTGTTCCCTGTTCTTTTTAACATCTACATGAAATAGCTGAGTGAGTCATCTGAATAAGGAGCTATCAATATGCAGATGAAACCCAGCTCTTATTTGTCTTTTTCATCTAAAGATGAGGCAATGAAAGAGTTTAGCCAGTGCTTTGGCACAGGAATGGACTGAATGAAAGCTAATAAAGTGTGGTTCAATCCAGACAAGATGGAGGTGCTGTTGGTGGGATATTCATCTGCATGGTGTTGTTCACCCTGTTGCACACTCTCTGAAGGAAAAGGTCCACAGCCTGAGGGTGCTCCTTTATTCATCTTTGCCACTGGAGTTGCAGGTTGCCTCTGTGACACAAAACACCTTTTACCAGCTTAGGCTGCTGTGCCAGCTGCAACCCTAACCAATACAGTGATAGCCTGTCCTCAGTTATCTGTGCTCTAGTAGCCTCCAGTTCTTTCTATTCTATTCTACTGAAGTGTTTGTTGTATGTTCTCGATGTACTCGGAAACTGTACATCTGATTGTTATGAAACTTTCAGGAGTTGTTGTACCTCTATCTGTTTTTAGGTTTTATGCATAGTGAACATTTCAACTGCCATCTTAATACAAAATGGCAGCCCATTGAAATGTTTGGACACTCACTGCCTCTGTGCCATTTCATCAATTGTTATGAAACTTTTAGGATTGGTTCTACCTCTATCTAAGATGGTCTTAGGCATCTGAACATTTCAACTGCCATCTTGAAACAAATTGGCAGTTAATCAAAATGTTTGGGCACTCACTGTCTCTATGCCATTTGTTTTACTGTTATGAAACTTTTGGGTTTTGTTCTATCTGCATCTGGGATGTTTTTTTAAACACAGTGAAAGTTTCAAGTGCCATCTTGAAACAAAATGGCAGCCAATCTATTTTTTTACAGATTTCCTGCTTCACTACCAGCTCATCGATTCCAACCAAACTTCGCAATATGATTTAGCAATGCTGAAAGCAGATTTTACCCATACAAAATTGTCACCATCTTGAGACAAAGTGGTGACCAATCAAAACACTTAAAGATGTACTGCAATGGAAGTGTTTGTGTGTCCTCAATAGACTCAAAAACCATACATCCAGTTGTTATAAAACTTGGGGGATTTGTTGTATCTCTGTCTGGAATGGTTTTAGGCATAGTGAAAAGTTTGTCTGTCACCTTGAAACAAAATGATGGCCAATCAATAATTTAAAAGGTTTACTTCTTCAATGGAAATGTTAGTTTGTTTGTCTTCCAAGAGAGTGAAAACCAGGCACCTAAAGACCCAGGACTGTGAAACCTATACAACTGAAACTTGGAATGCAGGCCAAGGGGACCCTACGGGTGTATACCTCAGGGTTGCTATTATTATTTTTAAAGAAATATACATTAATTCCAAGTAATTTAAATGTACATATGTGAATGAAGCCTGTAGAGTCATACAGCTGTCATCTCCCCTCTTCTTCTGGGCAGCACTCCCTCTGGAGAATAAAGTGGACAGACCCCTCAAGAGGCTATCGGGTCACCATGGCAGGCCCATGTGCTAATATAGGGATAATTATTAGGGATGTGTGCGGACCCCCTGGATCGGATCGGAACCGGGATCGGAACCAGGGTTAGCATGTCAGATTGGATCGGAGGCTTTCTGGATCAGATCAGATTGGACCCAATCCCGATCCGAAAATCAGAAGTCCGATTTTCAGATCGGACGCCATTTTAGGTGTTTTCGACATAGGCTTGCATTGGGGGAAAGAAAGCTTTCCACCAATGCAAGCCTATGAGGAAAACATGGGGGCGGGTAAGTGGGGGCTTAACTCCCCCCTCCTTGTCCCTCCCCCCCACTCACACTCCTTACCTGCCAGAGCCGTTCATTGCTATCTGCTGTCACCCGTGGGCAGCAGCGGATGGCAGCAGACGGCCTCGGCAGGTAAGCCCCCTCCAATTTACTCACGCTCCTTACCTGCCGGAGCCATCCGCTTCCATCCACTGCCATCTGCTGGTCCCGTCTACTGAGAAACAGTGGCCTGCCTCTCAGTAGTGCGCTGGGTGATGTCATCACCTGGCACGCTACTGAAAGGCAGGCCGCGAAGCCTGTTTCTCAGTAGATGGGACTAGCGGACAGACGCGGATGGATGTGGGCACCCTGGCAGGTAAGTGGGCTCCTCCCCTTCCCCCACTTGCACTTCTTACCTGCCAGGGTGCCTGCTTCCGTCCGCTTCCGTCCGCTGCTCCCGTCTACTGAGAAACAGGCTTTGCGGCCTAGTTCTCAGTAGAGCACCACCCAGCGCTCTACTGAGAACTAGGCCATGAAGCCTGTTTCTCAGTAGATGGGACCAGCGGATGGTAGCAGGCGCCCTGGCAGGTAAGTCCTCTCCCCCCCCACTTGCGCTCCTTACTTGCCAGGGCGTCCACTGCCATCCGCTGGTACCTTCTACTAAGAAACAGGCTTCATGGCCTGCCAGTAGCGTGCTGGGTGATGTCATCACCCAGCGTGCTACTGAGAGGCAGGCCGCAAAGCTTGTTTTTCAGTAGAAGGTACCAGCGGATGGCAGCGGACAGCCCCAGCAGGTAAGGAGCGTGAGTGGGGGGAGGAGTTCCAGTCCTCCGATATCTTCCGATCTGGATCTGGTCCTTTCGGATTGGATTGGATGAGATCAGATAATCCAGATGTGAGCATCGTAATCAGATAATTTGTATCTGATTTCGGCCGGATCGGGTCTGGATCGTGGATCGGACCCGATTCGGTGTACACCCCTAATAATTATATTGGCTTTCCTTGCAGATCAGTTGTAAGGATTAGTGAGATAGTGTATGTAGAATGATATGTATGTAGAGTGATGCGCTTTGAACACATAAAGCAGAGGGAGGGACTTGTGGCCTTGGACCAACTCCCATAAACCATTGACTATACTGACTAGGGCTGATGGGAATATAATCTAGCAACATCTGAAAGGACCCAGGTTGAGAAAGTCTGAATTAAAGAATGAACAACAAACCTGAAGAACTCTTACTATTAATCTCATACAAGAACCCCCCCCCCCAAACACACACACACACACACACACACACAATGAATAACTGAAAAGCTGAAATCTCAGGGTCTGTAAACAAAGCCCTATGAGGAGAGACTGAAAGGCATGTTTAGCCTGGAAAAGAGAAGAGAAGATTGAGGGGAAACATGATAGCACTCTTCAAATACTTGAAAGGTTGTCACACAGAAGAGGGCCAGGATTTCTTCTCAATCAACCCAGAATGCAGGACACAGAATAATAGCTCAAGTTACAGGAAGCCAGATTCCGGCTGGACATCAGGAAAGACTTCCTGACTGTTAGAGCAATACAACAATGGAATCAATGACCTAGGGAGGTGGTGGGCTCTCCCACGCTAGAGGCCTTCAAGGGTCAGCTGGACAACCATCTGTCAGGTATACTTGAAGGTAGATTCCTGCACTGAGCAGGGGGTTGGACTCGATGGCCTTATAGGTCCCTTCCAACTCTACTAGTCTATGATTCTATGAAATCATCACCTCTGGAAATAGTACCCCTCAGCAGAAAAAAAGGAAGGGGGGAATATTACACTACCCAATTAAAAACAGAGCAGAATATAAGTGAGGTAGATTGCTACTGTCAATTAGATATAATTAAGTTCAACTCTGTAATTAAAATCACATCTAGTAGAAATCACCTTCATTAGCAGCTAGTTTTTATATAAACACTATTTTCAGACGTTACCAGCTTACAAACACATGGCTCCAGGAACAGACTAAAATGCATATCTACAGGTGAGAGCTGATAGCCATTTGCCACAACATGCATGTACCTACTTGGTTAATGAGTTTGTCCTGTATTGTCCTGCCAAGTGGTGAAGAGAATCTTATCACAATTATGCACCAAATTAGAAAACAGGGAAGCAACAGACTGGAAAAAACTCTAATTGGGTGACAGGGCAATCAGATGACCAATTTACCAAGTGATTATACACATGTCATTGTGTATAGTCATCTGTATTCATCCTGTTTCATTTCTGGATTATCTTCAGTTCTGCCTGTCATGGACACCCATGTTAACCAATGTGAACCAATCTTCCTAAGCAAACAGGCATTTACAAAAATGTGGTAATCATGCAGAGCTGCTGCAATGCAATTCTATCCATGTTTACACAAAAGTAAGTCCTGCTATCTTCAGAGAGATTTCCTTCCATTTAAGTGTGCATAGGATTGCAGCCTAATTATACAATTAATCAGTGAATGACCACAAAGCATTCAATCACATGTTTCAATACAACTAGATGAAATTGAAAGAATGTTGTGCGTAACAATGAGTACCTTTCAAAACAGCCTAACTTATAAAGCCAATGATGTTATGGACTTACTTATAAGTACATGACACTGGGCGAGTTCACATGTCATACGAAGCCATCCTGACAATGAGCCAGTGTGGTTGGTTTTTCACTGACAATCAGGCACATGACTGCTTGGCATGACTCTGTTCCCCCTTGCTCCTGGCACATTTCCCAGCTGACTTTGCAGCACAAGCCCTCCCACATCCTCGTATTCCCTATGGTTGAGACCCCCCTCCCCCGATTGCTTCATGTCTCTCAAACCTAGGAGTTGCAAAGCCCAATCTCAGAGCCTCATGTTCTGTATGGAGGAACACTCTCCTCCCCCCATTACTACCTCCTTTCTGAGGAACGTTAATTTTGGAAAGCCCTTTTTTCTGCTCCTTCAAATTCGCGCAAAAGAGATTTTTTTATTATTATTATTCAGTCCTTCTAATGAATGCAAAAAGAATCAGTATTTTTATATTTTATTTTTCAGTCCTTTCAATTTGTATAAATGGGATTATTATTAGGGATGTGTATGGACCTCCTAGATTGGATCGGGACCCGGATCGGGATCTCCAAGATTGTCCTGGATTGGCCAGGATAAAATCGGAGGTCCCTTGGATTGGATCAGATCCAATCCCGATCCGAAAATCGGAGGTCCGATTTTCGGATCGGCCGCCATTTTCGCCATAGGATTGCATTGGGGGAAAGAAAGCTTTCCCCCAATGCAAGTCTATGGGGAAAATGGCGGTGGGGTGAGTGGGGGCCTAACTCCCCCCTCTCTGACCCTCCCCCCTCATGCTTCTTACCTGCTGCGGATGGCCCCAGGAGGTAAGCCCCCCCCCATGCTCCTCCTTACCTGTCAGAGCCATCCACTTCCGTCTGCTGCCGCCCGCGAGTGGCAGCAGATGGAGGCAGATGGCCCCGGCAGGTAAGCCCCCTCCCCCACTTGCACTCCTTACCTGCCAGGGCCATCCGCGGACAGCCCCAGCAAGTAAGGAGCACGAGTGGGGGGAGGGGGTCCAATCCTCCAATCCGATCCAGATCGGGTCCTTTTCGGATCAGATCGTATTGGATCGGCCGATCCAGGTACAGGGATCGGGATCGGATAATTTTATCCAATCCCGGCCAGATCGGATCCGGATTGTGGATCGGACCCGATCCGTTGCACACCCCTTATTATTATTATTATTATTGCCTTCAAATGTGGGCAAATGGGATCGGTATTTTTTATTTTACTTTTTGCCCTTCATATTTGCGCAAATGGGATCAGTATTTTTTATTACTATTATTTTACTTCAGTTCTTCCAAGAATGCACATTTGCAGGAATGCAGTTTACATTCTCAAGTTTTATCAGTACGACAGTAGCTAGTACAGTACTCTGTACATCTAAAAATACTACTAGTCAAATCCCCCTTCTCTATCATGTTGAAATGCCAGCTATTAAATTCTTCCTCCCCTTTGACACTTTCCTTAACAGTGAACTCTGAAAGGGGTGGCTGAACAAGATGGGAGCTTTTGTTGCAGGTGTAATTACTGCCGGAGTAGTGGAGCTTATTTCTGCCTTGCAAATTAAAAACAACAACAAAGAAACATGTAAATAAAATAGGAAAATATGCAGTCCTGGAAATCTGAATTTAGGGCTTTAAATTGAAATTTAAAGCTTATCTCAAATGATAACATAATATAGCACCCTCTATGACAATAAACAGAAGAACCTTCCCTCATCTTTCTCCTGACTCTCACAGAGAAGCAACGCACACCCTTGTGTCTTACCCAATAACATGAACATAACTTAAGATTCCACTTCTCATTTAAAGTCTCATAGGGCGCTGCCCTTGCCCCACTTTGGTGTTGCCCCATTTGGGGTAGACTTTTCCAGGGTTGCCCCACCACCCATGGCGGACCCTCCTGAAATCCTCTCAGCCTTATTTATTTATTTATTTATTACATTTGTAAACCGCCCCATAGCCGAAGCTCTCTGGGCGGTTTACATAGGATTAAAACAATTAAAAACAATATAAAAACAATATAAAAAAACAAAAAATCCTTGAAAGTTCATCCTCAGAGAATTCCCCTCAGTGTAAGAAAGTAAACAAAACTAAGGCAGTTAGAAGTCTCATGGGTGACTTACAACAGTCACAGCTGACACACTGGCCGCGTTCGGACGACATATTAGGCAATGGAGGGGGGAATAGCACCCTCACTATTCATTATTTTTCTGGTACTCGCCACATGGCATGTTGCCCTTCCCCCGTCACATTGCTGAAAGTCTCAGCATCCATTTGGGCTGCTGGTGCTTCTTCCTCTCTCAGTCTTTCTGGCCCTATCCCATCATGCATTGCAAGTTCTACTGGTTGTATAGGAATGGCCAGGTACTTTCAGCCGCTTCTGTCAGAGAACTCTACTATCTGCTGAAATAGTACACTTGAGGAGGGGGATTCAACAATGGGGCCCATCACACAACATTTTAATCAATGGGTGTCAAGATAAGCAATGGAACAGCCCATTGTTTTTCTCCATTGTTTAAATTGACAAAATAACGCACTGTCAGTTGTGTCCCCCCCCCACATGACACAATAATCAACACAATGGACAGCTGATTCTCCCCTTGTGTCATCCGAACCAGGCTTCTCACTGAGATAATTCCATTCTGCTGCACTCTAATCTGCAATATGCTCAGTACAGTGGCTAATGCTTTGAGTGCTTGGTGCTAGAAGTCAACAACAAAGTCTCCTCCAGCTCTCAGGTGTGGCTCATTTCTTGCAGAAAGCTCCCATAGACTTCAATATCAGATGCAAAGTGCAATCCTATACATGTCTTTTCAGAGATAAGTGCCACTGAGTTCAATATGATGTACTCCCAGGTAAGTGGCTATAGTATTGCACCTTTAGTCTCTTACAGTTGCCGCGATTACATACCGTCCAGACAAAGTTCTCTCCAGAAACGAAAATTCTCTGCCCTTAAGCCAACATTACTGATGTGTATGGAGATCATCCAATTAAAAAAAAATTAATCAAGCCACTTTAATAAATTAAAACTGTAAAAAATATTTATGATTAAACAATAATTTATAACTGAAACAACAACATCCTTCTATTTTCAGATGCTGCGTGTTAATCACCATCTTAGAAAAGACATTTGTTCCAGTATGTGAGAAAAGTGGGAATGTATTTTCTAGTGCTGTGCTGAAAATTTCGAGCATTCAATTTACAGCATTTCATGGGGACTGGTGTTGGGGGGGGGGATGAAAACTCGGGTGAAAGAGTCTGGGAGAGGTGTGAATTTCAGAGAATTTTCTCCTTGCAGAGGGGAACAAATTTTCCACATACCTTTTCAAATATAGCCAGTTGTTGAGGGGTCTTCTTTCTTTCTTTTTATTTTTTTTAACAAAACACCCCCAGCATTTTCAGGAGCCGAGGAGTGCTTACTGGACGCTTATTGGAGACAACAAGGTCACATCATCTCCAATAAGCTAAGAATTAAGAACTGCTGTGCTCATCCAAATGCTGAAGGCACTAAAAAATAGGAAGAGCCCTCAGGAATCAGCTATGCTTAAAAAAAGCTATGTGGAAAACCTGTCCCGCTCCCCTTCCTGCAAAAAAAAAGGCAGAAAAAACAATGCCTCTTTTGCAGGGAGAGAAAAAGATCCCGAAAATAGGGGACAGGTTTCGTCACAGCACTAATCTTTATTCTTGACAATCTAGAAATAAACAGCAGTGTAGTAATCCTTTATAATCGCTGGCTTCTTTACAACCTCAAAATTGCCACGTTAAAACCTGCTGCAAATGCATTTCTTCACTTCAAAGGCTCTAGCTGTTATTCAAATCCAAAACAGCTACTACAAAATTGCAGGTCCTTCTTAAAACAAACCTTATAAAACATACTTCAAGAAAACTTGGCTTGGAATTAGAATCTGAAGCCATGTGCTGCTGGATTGTTTTCATTTCTTTTAATAATATAAGAAATGTCCTTGCATTAATCTTTTACATTACTGAAATGCATAGCAAGTATGATACTAACTTAATGTTGTACTACATTAAATTATAACTAGCACAACAAACACATTGAAATCAAAGTTTGTGAGCTTCGGGCAGCATCCAACTGTGTCATTCCACTAGCGCAAATGATGGTGTGCCAATTTAGACTGGGTTCTGAACTATGCCCAAGAGGAAATCCTACTAAAGTTATGCTTGTGCAAGCACATTTACAAATTTGGTTGCACACTATGTTTGCAGAACTGCGGTTTTATGCAATCCGCTGCACATCATGCTTCTGCAACCAGTTGTGCAAGCTTAATGTGCAACTGACTGTGCAACAGAAAGATTCAGTGGAGTTCCATTAACACTATTTGAGTTTGTGGAACCATGACATTGGATATAGCTTTTTTGTGTTTTGTTTTTGTTATGTGATATTTGCAGATAGAGTTGGACATGATGAAAGCCATCCACTTGAAGAAAGCTCTAGTCATAGGAACATAAGAAACTGCCTTAGGCCCCCTCTACAAGATTTCGGTTTGATGCCCGGTTGCCCGATTATGCGCATATACGGAGAAGCGCATTTACTCCTAATACCAATTCACGAGAGGCAGTGAAGCGCATTACAGGCTATATGAAACACACTTTAAAGTTGTTTACATGCGGAGAAGCGCATATTTACATGACCATAAGGCACTTTAACTCCCGCAGCAAATTAAAACTTGCTATTTAACGCGCATTCGAAAATGCAAATAATCGGAGATAAAAAGCACCTCGACCCCCGATTTGTGCTCCGCTCTTGTAGAGGTAAAATTTGTAATGCGCCTTGAAAGAACTTTAAATCGCTGTTGTAGAGGCACCCTTATACTCGGTCAGATCATGGGTCCATCTAGCTCAGTATTGTCAACACTGACTGGCAGCGACTCCCCCAGGGTTTCAGACAAGAGTTTTTCCTGCCCTATCTTGAGATGCCAGGGATTGAACCTGGGACCTTCTGCATGCAAAACAGAAGCTCTACCACTGAGCAATGCCGAGCTGTTAACTTCAGCTGTTATGGGCTTTTGGATGGGATAAGTACATGTCAGAGAATTGCCTGAGTGGTGGCAGCCTGAACTCCACTCGAAGGCCTCACATTGTCAAACGATGTTCAGCAGGCAGATGGAAAATCAACTCCCCTCAGAAGACTGGGCAACTCAGGTGCCACCTTTTTTTAAAAAAAAATCAGTGAACAGCCAATTGCTGAAAATCGGGAGTTCTGTAAGACAGAGGCAGGCATCTTGGGATCAAGGAATTTGGGCCCTTCCTCCCCCTGATACAAATTAGGAAAGTGCACGCCCGAAAATATCATATTTTATAATTATCGGAATTTTGGACCAAAAAAATTATCATCTCCAATAATATCGTAGGTTAATTGTATCATCTTCACAATAATTATCGGAAATACAATATTTAATTTGAGGCCCCATTGTGCCCTATAGAGCTGAAGTTTTTAGAAAAAATGCCTATAACTTCTGTATTTTCAAAGTTACAGGCTTGAAACTTGGTCACAATGCTTATGGGTATGTCTAAGTATGTGTATGAAATTTGAGATTGATCCCTCCAACCCTTGATTTTATATGAACTTATTAAAGAATGTTTAAGTTCTGACAGGTCAAAAGTTGCAGGATCTTTAAAAAATTCATATAAAATACAGGGGTGGAGGGATTGATCTGAAATTTGGCACATATGTGTAGCAACATGTGCTAGACATGTGTATGAAATTTGAGATCGATCCCTCCAACCCTCAATTTTATATGAATTTTTTAAAGATCCTGCAACTTTTTGACAGGTCTGAATGAACGCGCGTGGCGAGCTATCATTCTGACCTGTCAGAATTTAAATGATCTTTAATAAATTCATATGAAATCGAGGGTTGGAGGGATCAATCTCAAATTTCATACACATACTAAGGCATACCCCATAAGCACTGTGACCAAGTTTCAAGCCTCTAACTTTAAAAATACAAAAGTTATAAGTTTATTTATATGGCAGTCCAATAATCCGATATAATCGGGCTGAAAATTATCGGATCGGATATTTATTGGAGGTTTTTCTATCGTATCATCATCGTTAAACACATGCACGATAAAGAGCATATCGTATCATTATTGTACATTTTAACAATACGATACACATCCCTAATACAAATGATGAAGCTTACCTTCCTGGTCCCTGATTCCAAAAGGAGAGAATAATATGAACAATGGTTTGGTGAAAGGTTAACTCTTCTGGGTAACAATAGTTAATATCTGGGGAGATCATTACACTTCATAAAAGACAAGCCATACAGGTTGTTAAAGGCTGAGATTTTTTGCTAATCTTTCCAAGCAAGGATTCATACCAGGCAGCTTTAAAACATAAGCTCCCATTCATTTACTTTCCAACATTCTCCTTTCCTTATATTCCATGGCCTATTTCTCCCCACAAGCAGCCCAGGGACTGTAGTTGAGGCAGACTACAGAAATTCTTAAGGGATAAACTTCTGAGCACAGACATGGGAATAACCTGCACTTAATGAGACACAACAGTGCCGTCTATGTAATGCCTCCAGAATAGATTTTTCTGTTCTTTTCCCTTTCTTTTCCCTTTTCTTTTCCCTTTTCTTTTTCTGCAAAGAGACTTAAGGAAGCAAATATGAGAAGTTTACATGAGCTGATTGAATTAGAAAGTAAACAATACACAACATTATTTTTCCTGACTAGCTCAACTGCAGATAACCCGTCGTTATGTGGTTAAGCGTTGTGTTATATAGCTATTGCTGCTGATTTTGGAGTGGTGGCCAATAGGTTTCAGGAATTGCTTATTAGCGGTACCAGGAAACTTCCCCATTCTGTTTGCCTTAATAAAATTAGACCCAAAGAAATAAATGTGACTGACTATAAATGTGCTACATTTGAGGAGTCTGATACCATTTCATAGGCCCAGGCAAACAAAATATTCTGAGTGGAAAAAAGGATTAGCTGGTGTGGTACCATCGATAGAAGTAAAGCATACTACAGAATATATATAATTAAATTAGGTGTTTCTGTTACTCCTGCCTTCATTTGGGTAATGGTGTGGGAAGAAAATTCAAAACATTCCAACAGGTTGGAGGTCCTGAAATACTGACACATTAACAGTGTAACCTGATACTTGCAAACATGCATAGCAGAGGTATGCATGATTGTCTTATTTACTTCTGTGTCTCCAATGGAGGCATTTTTTTAAAAATCCCACCATGGCAGGATGGAATCTCAGGATGAACATGGGTGGAGTAAGCTTTGGGCAGGATCCAATGGGGGCATTCTGCGCATGGCCAGCCCCACCCCATATATGTGCAGCCTCTACCACTGGTGGCTGTGGCAAGTCCCAAAACTAATAAAAATGCTAATTGATGGAAGTTCATGACTTACTAATTTCAGGGCTTGCTGCTGGAAGTGATACCTCATGGCTGCCAGTGGTAGGGGCTGTGAGCACATCAGGGCTGCCCGTGCATGGAAGATACCCTTTGGATCTTCCCCATAAATTCCCCCTCCTGAAGAGCCACAGTCCCAATCTGAATGGGGACTGCATATGCTTACACTGAAGTAAGTAAGCCAATCAGATGTAAGTTCTATTGAGTTCAATGGGACTTACTTCCAAGCAAGTTGGAGTATATAGAATTGCAACCCTAACTGCAAACCTACACATGTCTTATCAGAAGTAAGCTCCATTGGGTTCAAAGGTATTTACTTCCAGTTAAATGGGTATAGGATTGTGCTCAAAGTCTGAAATCCTAAATACTCTTATTAAGGAGTAAATTCCATTGAACTTAGTGGGGTTTACCTCTGAGTAGGGATGGCTAGTTTATATCATTTCCCTTTCTCCCAATTGTATGTCATTGCATCTCTGCATTAAGCCACAATTTTTTTAAAAAAAAAATCCTCTCAAAATATGTATTTAAATACATATTTTAATACTGGTTAAGTACATGTTTTATCTGAAGATATATACTGAAAAAACTATTTTCTCTCTGACTATGTATTCAAAGACATATATTGATAATTTGAACTGCTAAGGAAATTTAGGGAATTGGAAAATGCTGTACTTAGCTAAATTCTGATTGCACATCCCAGCTAGCTTAATACAGACAGTTCTTTCACCACTGTTAGTAATAGCAGGAAAATAAATCTGTGTGAAGATCCCTGGGGGAGGGAGTGGTAAGGACAGGCAGTGGGGAAACTGGCAGAGGGGAATGAAGTCAGGGGGGTCCAGGTGCCCTTGGGGGCTGCAGTAAAGGCTTTGGGTGGCCCATGCAGACCCTGGGCTGCGTGTTGTGGAACCCCGCTTTAGAACAAATTATGGAATTGCTAGGCTGATGGTGAAGCAATCAAAGGAAGTACTGAAGAATCAATCAGGCAAAAACAGGACGAGACAAGTTACAGAAAGTTTGTGTTGTGTTGTGTAGTACTATCTTGCTCCACTTCCTTGCAGCACAGGAAATTCAATTAACTGCCGATTATCTTGGTGGAAGTACTTAGACATAAGGATGTCATGTAAGGCAATTAATAGTAATTTCTCCCTCTACTGTGATATGTGATGGAACGCTATCCTAGAATATATAATTGGCTACATTGTTCTGAGCCCGCCCACTCAAGGGAGGGGGGAGGAATGAACAAAAGTTTGATTTCAATATTTCCTCATTACAAGTGTTAGAAGTATTAGATAACAGGAGGTAATTACACATACTGGAGCATTGTTGAAATCTGAGAACAAAAGTACAAAAGAAGATGAGAAAATGAATTATTGATAGTATATTATTATCTGGCAGCTGGTTATAACCTAAGGGTGATAGAGATCAAAGAGCAAGCATGTTTGGCATGTCAAAATCTTTTCATATAGAAAGAATATGATTTCAAAAGTAGTAAAGCCGTATATGTTATGCTATATTCAGATATGTTTTTGAAGAGGAGATCTAGATTACGTGATTTGCTATGTCACATTTCTCTTGCTTTCTTGTAAGAAAGCTAGCTTATTGAAGGAACTTTGTTTTGATCAAGACAAATGGAATTAAAATATCATAGAGATTAATTCTTTTTTGTGACTTCTGGTTCAATCTATGGACTTTGCCTAGGAAACTGAAATTTTGAACTAAATATTCTGCAGTGCATTAGGTAACCCTTCTATTCCACTTCAGTTCCACATCTAACAACATCTCTGCAAATTAGTTCCAGCACTGGAGAAGTGCAGTTTTCACACCCATCTGGAAGAAGGAGGTGTGACACAGTCATTACGTGAAGTAGGGCTACAGCTTTATTTAATTATTTACAGTGAGACCCGCAATGAGATCTACCAACTCTGTGGGAATGCAGGGGTCCCTATGGATGAGTGAATGCAATTTTCAAGCTCGATGTGGTTGTCCAAATACTTCCTTGAAGCTCATTTCACCTTGTTAGAGTTATCAAGCATGATGTCTTTTTTGAGGAGGGGGGATCAGGAAAAAAATGCATTTTTTTTAAACTGGGCAGTAAATGTGCATTTGTACATGTCCACAAATAAGCAAATAATTTTTTAAAAAATGCACACTTATGTAAGTATACAGTTTTGAACATGAACACAAATTCGAGAAACTGCAAAAAGAAAAATCCTGGGAATTGTGTTCTGCTCATGTTCACATTTGGAGTTGTGAATGGAATATGTTCACAGGCTTTGCAAACAGGAACAAAATTCTCATACACCCCTAGGTGTCCCATCGACACCTCCTCTTCTAGTGACATTTTGGGTGCAAACCAGCCCTGCTCCAGATGAAAACCATAGGCTTACAGTTCAAAAACAGCTGGCCTCTTGTTATTGAGGGATGTTCTTTCCAGCTCATCATCCCCCTAACCCTTTGAATGTGTGCTCTGGGCAAAGGTTGTTCCTTTCCCCATCCCTGGGTGACACAGAACAATGGGCAAATCTAGGCAGTCAAGTTTCACCATAAAGGGGCATCAGGGTGTTTTCCAAAGATTGCCTTCTGATCTCTCTCTTGCACTGTCCTGCTATTGCTACCAACCTATTCGATCATAGCACCACCAATACCACTCTCCTGTATTCCCCATTTGAGTCAGAGTGGAGTGTTCCAAGGCCAAGAAGGGGGCAGATAAAAATAATAATATCCTGCCTGGTCCATAAGCAACCAAGCAGATGACGAAAGAAGCTTTTCTACCCTATGGCACCGTCCCACATGCTGGCTGCATTGTCACACTACATGTGTCATGGTGCTACATGGGCCTCCACTTGCCTCCCTATGGGCATGAGCAAAACAGCCCCTCTGTTAGCTCAGATATGGGGTAGGGGAGAAGACCCAATCACTACAGTTTATTTGCACCCCCCTGCATTAATGATATGCATGGACATAAATAAAACTGTATAAAAGGGTAATCTTGATATGATTGTCGGTTTGTGAAAGTTTCATTCTATACAGAGTTTTAGCAAATGTATACATGTGCTTGCGCAGATTGGTAATTCAGGTACTAATCCTTACTTGGCCATGAAGCTCACTGACTGACCTTAGACCAGTTACCAAATTTCAGCCTATGCAGTCTCTAATGGTTTTCAGGTTCTCTCTCTCTTGCCAGTCCCTGCACACTCAGGTCCTCTGGGAAGAATCTGTTACAGTCAGCCAAAACTAGGCTGACAAAATGCCCGCGCACACACCCTGCGCAGCTATGGCGGTGGCGGCTGTTGCGGGTGGGGGTGGGGTGACGAGGCGTGGAGGCCTCCCATTGGTAGGCCTCCGATCAGGCCACCGGGGATGGGAGGGGGAGCGATAGCCTATGAAACGGCCGGACGCCCCTCCCATCTCCCTCTTCTCAGCGTGGCTCCGAGCGGATCAGAAGCGTGGACCAGGCTCTTCGCCGGCCCACGGAGCTTACAGAGGAGGAGGAGGAGAGCGGCGACGAGCCTCTGGGGGCTCATCAGCGGAGCGAGAGGCGGCGTTGGCAGACGGTTACGGCTCCGAGAGCCGGGATTGTTTTCTTTGGGTTGGGGGGAGGTGAAGGAGCGGCGAGTGGGGGCCGCGGAGGCGGCGCGGAGCTACCCGCGCGGCGGCGCTTCGCCCCTGACGGGTTAAGGGCCCCCCATTCGCGGCGAACACCCCCCCCCACTCACACACTTTTCCGGCCCCTCTTGGCTTTAATAGGTCCCAGCAGCAGCACCCAGGCGGGCGCGCCTAGGCTGCCATTAGGTTTAGGGCCCGGGGGGCAGAGATCTTGGTGGTCCATAGGCGGCTATTCAGCAGGCGGGTTTAAGCCTGGGCTGGGGAGGCTGGGAACAGAATCACCCATACCCCCCCAGTGTTCAAAGGTTTGTTTGTAGTAGGTGGGTTAGAGTTACCCCCTCATTACACCCCTCCCCTTCCTTCGGCTGTTAATCAGCCGTGGGGAGGTGATATTGCTGAGTGGTGCAGCTAGGCTGGTTTGGCAAGAAATATATATATATATATATATATATATAATTAACTTTATTTAATTCAGCATTATGCCACCTAAAAAAGGAATAGGGGGGGAAAAAGGGAAGGGCCGGGCTCCTCCAACCATTGCTAAACGCCCAAGGGCTAGAGCGGAGTCCTCTTCGGAGGACGAGGACAGCCCGGAGATTACAGCCATTTTAGCAAGATTACAGGCGGTGGAGAAAGATAAAGGAATTATGCCACCCAATACACAAGTCATAGAACCAGCTAAGACAAATCAGCGCCCATTTACTAGAAAGCAGAAGCGTGATCATTTATGGTCTTCAGTTTCAGCCAGGCTAGCGGTGATTGAGGCGTCCTCAACTCCAGATATCCAAACACCTGAGGGCAACAGTCAGCATGCGACTCAGGCGGTTAGCACAGCCGATTCGGATACAGTGCCACAGGTCGAGGTGGCGCCAACGACAACTACGGGACCGGCCTTTCAGGGAGCACCGGCGATTCAGCCTCAAGGTGAGACAACGCACAACATGCAGTACATCAATTGCAGGCTTGGGTGGGCGAACCCATGGAATTGGTTCCCGTGGTGGTCTGGTCCCGCCTGGCATGCAATGCCTGGTACAGGGGGGAATACACAAGGGGGAGGGGCGGTGCAGAATGCTGTAGCAGCAAATGCAGCGGCACATGTTACCTCATCCTGCACTTCTAGTAGTGACGGTCAAGTGGCAAGCCAAACAGGGCCCCTGTTGGTAGCTGGTAGCATCAATTCGTTTACACCCATTCAGTCACAGGCGGCAGGCATAGTACAGGACACGCACAAGTCAGGAGCTGGGGTTATCTCCCCCTCCAGCCAATCGGCTGCTGAATCGACCTCACAATTGCCAACTGCGGCAGCGGCGTGTGCTGCAGTATGGCAAGGGCCTGCTGGCATCGTTAACACGGGCGTTTCAGCAATAGCACTGAGTAAGGACCCATATGCGGGTATAGACCAGAACGCTATACCGACAGGCAGCATTGCGACCCCATTGGGTTTTCACCTACTTCCGGCTACAAGGGAAAAAATTTTGAGGGAGGAATTCGTGGATGTGTTTTCCTTGCTTTTTCGGGAGTTGGAAAGCAAGGAAAAGGACAAGTCAGGGGAAAAAGATTTCGAACGCAACAGGAAGAAAAAGGTTGCTAGAACCTGGGCTAATTGGCTCCCGGGTTTCCTCATTTATATGGGCATTGTGCAGCAGCGCTTCCCGGAAAGGGGCTACATTTTGACTAAGTACCTGGATATGATTTATAGAGCATATACAGAGTACGAAGGGGGTGCCTGGTTGGCGTATGATGAGGCCTTTCGTATGCGATTGGCATTTGACCATTCTTTAAGGTGGGACATGAAGGACCACGATTTGTGGCTCCAATTCATGACGCCAGCCAGGCCGGGATTCGGGGAAAGGTCCGATAGCGGCCATATTCTGGCCAAAGGACAGCCCGCCCCCCCCCAGTAAAAGGGAGTGCGGGGCAGGGGGTTCAATCCCGCTTGCCCTGCTGGGAATTTAGTGCAAGAGGGACATGTGCCCGCCCTCAGTGCAAGTATAGACATGAATGCCCCATATGTAATGGTCCACATTCAGCCGCCAATTGCTTTAAAGCAAAAGGCGGAAGGGGATATAGCAAGGATAACCAAGGGGGCAGGAAGCAAGGTGGGCAACAACCCCCTCCAAAAGGGCCCCAGCCCAATCAAAATTGATGCACTGCTGCGACTTTTGAGTCAGTATCCCCATAGACAGGACGCTGACTACCTTAGGAAGGGGTTTCTGGAGGGTTTTCGCATTCCGTTCATCGGCCTGCGCATGTCTTCTTCAGCAAGGAACCAGAAATCAGTTGCTCTTATGGAGCAGCTGGTGCGGGATAAAATAGATAAAGAGCTAGAAGCAGGTAGGGTAGTGGGACCATTTGAGGTTCCGCCGATACCCAATTTGCGGGTTTCTCCTTTGGGCATAGTCCCAAAGAAGGCACCAGGGGAGTTTAGGCTTATTCATAACCTATCTTCTCCTAAAGGAGGGTCTGTCAATGATGCAATACCGGAACACTTATGTTCTGTCAGGTATGCATCATTTGATGAGGCAGTAAGAATGGTGCGCAGGAATGGCGTAGGGGCGCTTATGGGCAAATGCGATATTAAATCTGCATTCCGCCTATTGCCCATCAACCCGTTAGATTTTAATCTCTTAGGCTTCAAGTTTCAGGGACAGTTCTACATAGACAGAGCTCTCCCGATGGGGTGCTCAATTTCATGCGCTATGTTTGAGAAATTCAGTTCCTTTCTCGAGTGGGCGGTTCAGCAGCGCACAGGCACTGTTGACTCCGCCCACTACCTTGATGATTTTTTATTCGCGGGTCCGGCTGGCTCCATCCACTGTGCATACTTAATGGACGAGTTTGGCACACTTGCCAAGGAACTGGGGGTCCCACTAGCGCATGAAAAGACTGAAGGTCCAGTTACGGTGATAAAATATCTTGGGATTGAGTTAGATTCGGTGGAGCAATGCTGTAGGCTGTCTATGGACAAGCTTGCGGCTTTGAGAGAGCGTTCGGGGATAGTTCTCGGCAAGAAGAAGATTACCTTATTGCAGCTGCAACAGCTGCTGGGACACCTGAATTTTGCATGCAAGGTAGTGGCTCCTGGTAGAGCCTTCCTGCGGCATCTTTGCCACTCCATGCGGGGGGTTTCCCGGCCGCACCATCGAGTGCGTATTACACATTCCATGAGGGAGGATTTTAGGATATGGCTGGCTTTTCTCGAAGAATTTAATGGAGTTGCATTCTGGCGTAACGAACTGCTCCTGCATCCTGAGTTTCAAATTCACTCAGATGCTTCAGGTGCTTTGGGCTTTGGAATTATATGGCGTGACCGTCGGTGTGCCTTGCCTTGGCCTCAGGAATGGCGTGAGTCTGGCATATGTAGGGATCTTACCTTCCTGGAGTTCTTTCCAATATATGTGGCGGTGTGTTTGTGGGCGAAAGAATTGGCCAACGCAGTGGTGCATTTCTGGTGTGACAACCAGGCCACGGTCCATGTCATCAACACGCTAGCATCCCACAATCTTCAGGTTGCGGGGCTGTTACGTGCCTTTACATTACATTGTTTGCGGCACAACATTCTGTTCAGAGCCTGGCATGTGCCGGGGCTCGATAACGGTATTGCTGACACCTTATCGCGTCAGCAGGTCAGACGTTTTCGGGAACTTGCTCCTTGGGCAAGACAGCACCTGGAGGTCATGCCGGAGACTTTGTGGGAGATTGGAGGACCGATATAGAAAGCGCTGTGTGGCATTCCATAGCTCCAAGCACCAGAACCTCATATCAAAAGGCAAGTAGGGAGTTCCACGCTTTTAGAGAAATTATGCAGCTGCCGCAGGATTGGCCTTTACCAGTTGATCATATCTTGCAGTTTTGCGTTGCAGAACATAAAAGGGGGCTAGCAGCTAGGACTATTAGAGGTAAGGTGGCGGCTCTGGCATTTTGCGCTAACCTCCGTGGAGTCCCTGACACCACAGGTGATTTTAGGGTGCGTCGGGCTTTACAGGGTTGGGCTAAGTCCTCGCCCCCAGCACCGGACTTTAGGCACCCTTTATCCCCTGAGATATTGGTTGGCCTAAAGGCATTATGGCCTTCACTATGCTTGTCAGAATTTGAAGCCGCGCTATTTCACACTGCAGCGCTGACAGCCTTCTTTGGAGCATTCAGAATCTCCAAGTTGGTCGTGGCATCTAAGACGGATAGTTCAGGTAGGGCTCTCCAAATACAAGAATTACAGCAAGTAGGGCAACAAATCTGGTTAATTTTGAGAAAATCCAAGACCGACCAACAGGGAAAAGGTCAAAGGGTAGTGTTATCCCCATTGCCTAGGAGCGATTTATGCCCAGTTCAGGCCATGGGGGCATTTATAGCAAGGAAAGGGTGTGGCCCTGGTGCGTTGTTTTGCCATCAGGATATGTCCCCTCTGACCAAATTCCAGTTTTGGGCCATTACAAAACGTGCTTTGAGAGCCCTTGGGCTCGACGAGTTCCAATTCGGTACTCATTCCTTTCGCATAGGTGCTGCATCCACAGCGGCGGCGATCGGATTTCCTCAGGACCGCATTCAGGCGGTGGGCAGGTGGCGGTCACGTGCATTTCGAACATATGTGCGAAATATGCAATAAAATTTTGCTATATCCTAGGAGTTAATTCAGTTGCGTTTAATTTTAGATCTCCGGATCAGTCATGCACCGCTGAAGGTCCTCATCTGTGGACATAGCTATATCTTTTGGGCTGCAAAGAGGGCATCCCGAGCAAGCATTGGACCTCAGCTGGGTATGAGTGCAGTGGCCAGCATCGAATGACTGGGCCAGCGTGGTATGAGGTGGGAACAGTTGCTCCCTACCTTATTTCAGCGTTACACACCTGACTGTTTACCTCAGGTGTTGTTGGTTCATCTTGGAGGCAATGATTTGGGGCGTTTGCCAGGCAAGGCTTTGATAGTGCGGGCCTTAGCCAATTTTCAAATAATCAGGCAGCGTTGGCCTGGAATTTTGATTATATGGTCATGCCTGATTCCCAGGCTGCAGTGGAGAGGAGTCCACAATGTTAAGGCTTTGGACCGTTCACGGAAAAAGGTGAATGGAAAAATTTATCAGGAACTTTCTAAATGGGGTAACTGGAGCATTTTGCATCCAGAGTTAGTTTCAACGCGGAGGGAGCTATATCGGACGGACGGGGTCCACCTTTCAGACCTCGATTCCGATATATTCTTGATGGATTTGCAGAAGGGATTATGCGAGGCCATCTCTAATAGATGGGGGGGAGGCCAATAGGGCCCCCTGTGGCGGGTAGGTGTGGGCATCTTCAAATGATAGGGTCGGTAAGCATTCTAAGGCACCAGGCGGTGATTGGTAATACCTGAGGCTCAATACCTGTGAGCCATGCGGCCCAGGTGTTGAGGTAAGGGTTACCATTGAGGCCAACCTTTCTCACTCACTCCGATCCAGGCGGACGGAGGGGGAGTGACACTGGGAGGTCTCCCTACCCAAGAGGGGAGACTGAGGGATGGCGAGGAGTTGGCGCCACCCCTTAGGTTCTGAATGCCTTGCCCAAGACTATCACGGTGTTAGCCGTAGTGATCGAAGATGCCCACTTTCTCCCTTCTGCATATCTATCAATAAATGTGGCCTTGTTTGAAATCCAATACTTTGTGTCGTCTCGTTATTTCCACCCTCCATTCCCGCAACTGTTACCCAGAAGACCTTCTCTTCTGCTGCTCCCAGACTGTGGAATGGCCTGCCAGAGGAGATTCGTCAACATAACAGGCTTGTTAACTTTAAGGAAGTCATAAAGACCGATCTCTTCCGGCAGGCCTACACAGTTAAATTTTCAAAGTTTTATTGGTGTTTTAATAATGTATTAGTTTTATGTGCTTTTAATCAGTTTTATGTATTTTATATTTGATGTTGTTCCCCGCCTCGATCCAGAGGGAGAGGCGGGTCAGAAATTATTATTATTATTATTATTATTATTATTATTATTTTATTAGTCAGTCAGCATTCCAGGGGCACTGAGCTATTTTCAGTTTCCCCCACCCTTAGGATTTTTTTCCTAATTTTTTTTTTTTCACTTCTGTATATCTTGCAGTCTCCCTGCAACTTCTGATACCTCTCTCTTGTGTGTGTGTTCTGTCATTTTGGGTACCTAAGTAAAGGCACAGATAATTTAATCTGAATTAGAATATATGACTGGCTACCATAATGTTCATTTTTTTCAGATATGTTCCGTAGTTCTCGTCATTCTTTGCTCATTCTGTAACACAAGAATTCTGCAGATGAGAGTAAAAGTTCTCCTTTGGGTGGGCTGGAGATGTTAAGCAATGGAAAGTGTTTGATCTATGTCTTGCCTTTAAGGTCTAGTGTCAATTCAATGTCTCTCTTCTGACTATTATGAATTCTGGGACCCTAAGCATGAGATTCAGCAAACGTGTCATAAATCTACAGAGAAAACTCAAGAAGCTAGTAGTCCTGGAATTTTCCCCGTATAGACTATCTACATTGGTGTGATACATCCAAAGAGTATACTTTAGAAAATGATACAGTTCCCTGGGCCATGAGCTATGATACAAAATGTAGACAAATTGATCAGCAGAAAATAATAGCAATTTATTTCGTTACTCCAGGCCAGTGTGACAGTTACAATGCATTTATTTATTTATCAGGATTTTTAAAAAAACTCACCAGCAATAAGCTTGATTGTGACAGATCTAATGACTGCAATTGTTTGTGTATCAATGCTGGGTATTCCACCCTAAAAGTGATTGTAACAGGAACTAGATTATCATGGCTGCCATGTCATTCCCAGAAGGAAAGAAAGAAACAACCCCTCATTATTCCATAATTGGACTGGGGATATAGTGGGCAGGACTCAATGGCTCAATTCGGATGACACAATAAACAACTGGTGTGGGGGAAACAGTCGTCAGTTGTTTTGACTATTGTGTCATCTGAATGCTGCCATAGTCAACTCAGCGCTGATCCTAATCCACACCACAGTTGATTATTTATTACCATGTTGTGTGGGGAGTACCCCCTAGTTGAACAACTGTAAAGTTGATTATTACCCCACCATTGACTATTGTGTCATCCAAATTGAGCCAATGAGTGGCTTACGCTCACACCAATTCCTTTGCAGCTCACCAATTCCCTTCAACAAACGGTGGCTCCTACCAATGCCAGTGGGACCCACCACTTAAGCAAAGGAGATTTAGCACTTCCTACAAGACTACTTGAAATGCATGGATACACTCATTTCTGGAAGGGGAAAGGGGGCGGAGCTCCCTTATGGGAGCACCAGTGACCTGCCTCCTTCCAGAAATGAGAGCTGCCTGGAAGTGCAAAATCATTATTGCGCAAGTGGTGGGGTCCACTTGTGCAATGGAATTGGTGGAGCACAAGAGAATCAGCAGGGCTATAAAGCCCCATTGCATTCTGTCCTATGACAATAAGGTCTATATGCAGTGGGGCACCCTAGCATCACACAAATGATGTATTTGTATAAGCAAGCATTTGCCCAATGACCATGATTCTTTTCCTTCCCAAAGGATATAGGTTGCATGCCCCAAGGTCCAGTTCCAGTTTTTGTTGATTCTTACAGAGATGGTTGCAAGTAATGTCATCTTAGGACGGTGTACCCATGACATATTGTACTGAGGCAGTACTGCCATGGCTGACATGGTAAGATAGTGCTAAAGAGATACAGAATCATCCGGAGGCACCATTCACCCCTCTTTTGTATACTTTTTTTAAAAAACAAAACAAGGAGAACATATTTCCATTTGCAGATTGCTTTTGCTGGATCAGTGCACTGGAGATTTGCAAAAAAAAAATCATGCTAAAAGAAAGGTATTCAGTGCACCTTACCACATTTCGCAGCTCATGCCAGGGGTATGTTTGATAGGAAACTGGCATCAATCAAGTTGCGATTCAAACCCTAAAGCAATTTAAACCATCCCTACAGGCAGAGAGCCGGTTTCGAATCAGGAAACAAGAATATGCATAACATCTGCAGCCATGCAGCCAAAGGAAAAGCAGGCTAGATGAGGAAGAAGTAGATCTTCCTGGATGAGATCACTTGTGATTAGATTGCTTATGGCAGGAGTCATGGGCTGCAAGCAGCCCCCACACCTATTCTGGTAGAGGTAGCAGGGCTGCAGCCCACAATGGGGCAGCATTTTTTTTAAAATGGCTCCAGAACTCCCAAAGCTGCCGATCCCTGGCTTATGGGATGGATGAGTGCATGGATATAAGACAAGTCATTTGAAGACATGTCCAATTTCCCCCTAATTTCAGGAGGAGCGGGTGGCTTTGACTTTTCCGTCTTATGACTGTACATTATTGCCTTTCTGAAGACCTCTCCAGAATGCTTTCCAGCCAAGCAAACAAAATCATTGCTGCCCTGAACAGAGCACTATCCCAGGCAAGGAAAGCTCATTTATATGGACAATACCACCACCCCTCCCAGTTGAAAGCTGCTTAAAACCCATCAAATAGCTTTGGGGGTGTCAGGTACTAAGTCAGAGAAATGGCTGATTTACCTCCTCCCTTTCACATTTTTCTTCTTACATACTGGACAAGGATATGACCTGTATCAGCCTTCTCCACCTTGGTGGCCCAAGCCAACATGGCCAATGATGATAGGGACTGTAATCCAAAAACAGCTGGAAGGTAGCAAGTTGGGAAAGGCTGTTATAAATTATTTTGTTTTATCTGAATTATCAAAGACATATGAGAAAGCACATGGGCAATTTGCACAACTTCAGGTGCAATCCTATGCATGTTTAGAAAGAAAAAAGTCCTACAACTCTCAACTTTCCTTCAGATAGCCATAGTGTCTGGAGAATGCTGGAATTGTAGGACTTTTTTCCTGTGTTAACATGCATAGAATTGCATGTTAGTCATTCATTTGCTGCAAAGTTTCCTGACTGGTTTAGCTTCTAGCCACTCTGCGTTTCCCATTTATAAATTTAGGAAACTTATTTGCTAGCCTCACACCTAATGTATTTTGGTTGGCTTACGGATTAGTCTGTTTTAGACATTAAGGGTGCAACACTATGCATGTTTAGATAGAAAAAAAAAGTCCAACAACTCCCAGCATTCCCCAGGAAGCATGGTTGGCTGGGGAATGCTGGAAGTTGTAGGACTTTTTTATGTCCTAAGAAGCAAACTTTGGCACACTAATTATCATTGTGGTACATACTTTTAATAATATCTGCAAAGATCCATAGGTATTATCTATCGTGAATTTACATTTTCATCACTGAAGAATGCTTATTATGCAAAGGCAGAAGGGGGGGGGGGAAACAAACAACAACCAATATTCCCACATGTAGCCATTACCATCAAACTCTATTTAACTCAAATCAGTAGAAAAGCAAGATAATTGAAAAGGCTCAAATTAATATCGGTATGTGGCTCCTGGTTTGGAATCCCTAAGAAGGGGAAGAAACACGGTAACAGACTACTGGTGTCCGTGATCGGTGCAATTTCAAATGCAAGGCAAGGTCCCACGTTCAGTTGTAACTCTCATGCATAGCTGAATCTGAAACATTCTTTCAGGCACAAACAAAAGCATGGCTCTATTAATGACATTCTCTAATTAAGATATATTTCGATACATCATCATTATTGCCTTGCAAATGGGAAATGTTCTGCGAGCTTTTTCATCAGAAGCATATAGTATTTCACCAACATAGAGTAAATGTGCACACAATCCAAACGTCTCATTGGTTATTATTGAGGCAATGGCAAATGTCTCACTTTCTGTCACCTAAATTCTAAGTGCCCAAACCATTCCATGTCGCCACCTACTCTTCAGGGAAGGAAGGGATAATTTTAGGTCCCTTGCAGAGTGAGTTTTAGAGGTAACACCACTCAGAAGACCTTGCTGACAGTAGGGAAGTGTGAATCAGCAAAACCCAGGCTTGCACATGTTCTACGAATTCTGCCTCAGAGCTTGTTGTGACTCAAGTCTGTATCAGATTGCAAGCTATATATTTTAGTATTATTTATGCATAAAATCCATGTGTATGTCCCTGTGTATTTTTACAGTAAATATAAAGTCCATCTATACTACAGTGTCTCTCTGTCCAGGTCATTTGTCCTCATTTGTCTCTCCTTCATACAATAGCAGCTTAATTCCGAAGCCCGAGGCGATAGAGACTTCGCCCTTGCAGCTGCCGTGGAGGAGCACTTGGATTCCTGCGGCACCGAGGCCGGTGGGACCGGTGATGATGCCGAACGAGTAGGTGGCGGAGATGAAAAGAGATGCATCGGCAAAGATGAGGTCGAAGCCGGTGGAGTTGATGCCGACGTCAGCATCGGTGTCGGAGTCAAAGACTTGGATTTTGATTTCGAAGCTGAGGGTCGGGTCCCCGGTGTCGATGACTTCAATTTCGATTGCGAAGTCGAAAATTGCTTTACGCCTTTTGAAGATTTGGCCTTTTTGGATTTTTTGGTCGACGCTTTTATCAGTGGTTGAGAAGAGGGCCTCTTTTGAGGAACCTCAGCCACTTCCTGCGTTGCGACCCACACAGGGGACGAACAGGCTGATGCTGGGTTAGAGCGGTTTACAAGCGGCTGCCTACGCTCCCCAGAAGGTGCCCGGTCCATCGGCCGGGATATCGATTCCGATTCCATTGGAGAGGAGGACGGACGGGTAGACTGGGCCGTAGGATGTTGCGGACGCGGCCGGTCAACAGCAGATAGGGCCTTACTCCAAAGTAAGCTATGGAGTCTGTCAGCCCTATTTCGTCTAGTCTGACGAGAAAAGGTCATACAGTGTCTGCAGGACTCTACAACATGGCTCTCTCCGAGACATAGAAGGCACAGCGAATGACCATCCGTAAGGGTCAACTTAGCCCTACACTCTGTATAATGCTTAAAGAGCGCTGACTGTGTCATAGGCCGTGGCAGGCAACGGCCTGAAATTTCTCCTAACTAGGTCTAAATATAACAACTATTTTTTTTTTATAGATAGATAGATAGATAGATAGATAGATATAAGAATAACTACTAACACTAAGCTAACTAAATTTCTATTTCAGACAATCTACGAACGATTTTCTTCGGACGAAGTCTCCCGCGAGGCGATCAGCGAAGCGGTCGAAGAAGAACTGAGGTAGGCGGGACCTGAGCATGCGCGATACGATGGTGGGGGAGGGGTTCCCGCCTAAAACCTAAGCTAGCTATAGAAGTTTCCCGAATGGGGCTCGGCACTGGCGCGAGGCCCCATATGTGTGATGCACAGAGACCACGAAGAAGAACAGCAGGCAAGAGTTTAGTCAAAGCTTCAAAAATAGATTTCAGATGTTCTCCCCAAATATTTGTAAAGCATATTTTGTTTTGTGAGCAATCATTCCTCATTGACAGCTATGTATCATTTCTGTCACTTAGGTTTGGATTTTCATGGCATCCATGTTTTTTCCAAGCTTGAAGGACTAGGCTTTGGGCAGTAAGCACAGTGTGTCAAGACCAGGTTCATTTGAGAGCCAGCCTCTGCCCACAGCCTAGCAAGAAAGCTAAATTATTCAGTGTGTGAATTCCAAGAACAGGTATTTGCATTCACCCAATACCACCTAGCATCGAAGCATGTACATGGGTTGCCTATTGGACGGCAAACAGGAAGACAGATGAATCTGACTAGTGTTGTCAGACTTCATAACATTTGGTGAGACTTTTCTAAGTGTCCAAACGATAATACTGCTCCATGGCCTGTGAAATGATTTCTGAAGTGCTTTGGAAAAACTAAATCCTTTGGCTTTGCTTCCCAGAGTCCCCTCTTTATTATGAAAATTAATGATGGTTTACATATGTTAAGTCTCTAATCTTTACATGTGCAGATATAGCAATCCCTCAGGCATTCATAGAAGGAAAACATGTCCCTAACACCAAATGAGAGCCTCAATGGTTTTGTACATATGAGGTTTGCTTGTTGGTTTGTTTTTCAGGGGGTGGGCAGGATTAAATGAATATTTATTGATTTTATTAAATTTATATTCTCCCTTTCCACTACAAATAATGATCAGGACAGTTAAGAACAATGAAAGATAAAAGACAAAAGTAGAATTACAGCAAGTCAAAAAACAACAACCTCTATTTCAACAACCTGTGGACAGCCAGGATGTGTTAGTTTTATTGCATCACTCTTGTTGCATAAAAAAATGACTAGTGCTGTGCTGAAAATTTCTCCCACGAAAATGTCAACCATCCTCATTCAATTTAGTAGAAAAAGAAATTACTTTCAAAAAGGAAAGTAATTTAGTTCAGGGTTCTTGTTACCTTACTTAAGAGATGACTAAGAGTGTGCATGGTTGTCAATCATCTTTCGTTGTACAATCATCTCTCTGCTAGCCTGGGACTTCCTGCACTTCCTGCCCGGGGGAAGACATTCATTCCTCCCATAGGGCCCTTTCAATTCAGGAAGTGCAGGCAGCCTGAGAGACTGTAGGGCAATGGTGAGATATGTCATATAAAAAAAATACAGACAGTACTCTCATGCTCAATTCGGACGACACAATAAACAACTGGTGTGGGGAAAACAATAGTCAGTTGTTTTGACTATCGTGTCATCCGAATGCTGCCATAGTCAACTCAGCGCTGATCCTAGTCCACACCACAGTTGATTATTTATTACCATGTTGTGTGGGGAGTACCCCCTAGTTGAACAACTGTAAAGTTGGTTATTACCCCACCATTGACTATTGTGTCGTCTGAATTGAGCCTCAGTCACCTCACAGTGATGAGGTAAGGTCAAAAACACCACCAATATAGATTCAAAATAAATTATAAAATGCCTTGAGAATGAGGCAGAAAAATGGAAACCTCTTTCATGGGGGAATAAAACTTTCAGGAAATTGGAGAATGGATTGTTAGTGTCACCCTTTACCTGGAGCTGGATGCAACAGTGCCCCCCACACCTGCTACAGGGCTTTCAGGGAAGGAGCAATGTTCCAGCACCTACATTAGAGCAAGATGTACCCACAATTACCCCTCAGAAATGTAACATTTGGAAGACCCTAGAGAAGTTCCTGAGCCCTGAAGAATGACAACTAGAGCTGAGCCCAAATTCCTCAGATTTTTTTCTTAAAAAAAAAAAAATCCTTACATTTTTCTTTTCTTACCCCCTAGAAGGAAAAGGACACTTTTCAAAATCATTCCACATTTTCTTTACCATTACTTTTGCGGTGGCTGCATTCCCTCCCCTCAATGCCCTTGTGTGATTCTAGAGATAGGAGGCTTTGTAAAGGATACAAAATGGGGGCCAGGCTGCCAAAACAGTTGATGGTGTTGCCACTTGCAGTGGTAGTGCAGAAAAACCAAAAAATAAAAAACACCTTTGGGAAAAAAGGAAAGACGCTGTTCAACAATCCTTGCCAATGGTGATGACTACCTGTGATAAATAGTTGGAGAATTTCTCCTTCCCCAAGAGAAATTCTGTGAAATTGTACCAATTTCTCTGCCCACAAATAATGTGGAGAATTTCAAGAGGCCAACTGTGCACAGTTCTAAAAATTACCTAGATGTATTATTTGTTTCATTATACCTTTGGTGTTTTTAATGGAAATTGGTTTTAGCTACTTTATATTCATTAAACATAAAACCTATGGTTTACAAAAACAATGTTAAGGCTCTACAGATTCCAACCAAGCACCAAAAAGCAGGGAAATTGGGAGTTAAGGCTCACAAGCCTTAATACCACATCCTCCCTAAGGAGGCAGAAAGTGCAAGTGAAATTCTCATTCTCCCAAAGCAGATAAACCATGAGGACAGGGTGGAGAATATGATATGCAGAGGTGACTGTGGGGTTGTGGAAAACTGATCACAAACAACTTAGGGCCACCTACTTCTCTTTTTTTGTTTAGAGCAGCCCTTCCCCAACCTGGTGCCCTCCAAAGGTGTTGGACTACAACTCCAATCATTGCAAGTCAGTATGTCCCATGGTCAGGAATGCTGGGACTTGTCATCTCAAAAATCTAGATATGCAATTTGATCTGCAGAGGTGACTGTGGGGTTGTGGGAAATGATGATGAACAACTTAGGACCAGCTACTTCTCATTTCTTAGAGCATCTCCTTATGTTGAGAGTTGCAACCCAACACATCTGACAGGCACCAGGTTGGGGAATGTTGTTCAAGAACAAGGGAAGGCAGAATTTAGATCTCCAGATGTTTTGGAATTCAACTTGTAAAAGCCCCTATCAGCATGGGCAGGTATCAGGAATGCCACGAGTTGATGTCCAAATCATCAGGATAGATCTATTTTCTGCCCACATCTGTACTAAAGTATGATGTTTTCCAGCATTAAGATATGCAATCAATCAAGGAACTACAAAAGACCTAAATCACTTTAAATAAACTGTCAAAACCAAATGTAACAACAATGAATGAATCTTGAATACCTAATCCAGATAGCCCTTCAGACATCAATATTAGTTTTCAACACATGGCATAGGATATCTGTTTCTTGACTATCAGATAACGGATTTCTCATGCTTGTTCAGCAGTGTGAGATCAAAGACAGAGCTGCCACCTAATACTTTCATGCGTAAGTATTATTTTAAAATTAAGTATGAATTGATTTTTGTCTTCCCCATAACACATAACATGGGAGTTACAGTGCAACGCATCTGGAGACCACCAGGCTGGAGAAGGTTGACTCCTATACATGTCTTCTCAGAAGCCAGTGCCACTGAATTCACTAGGGCTTTCTCCCAAGAGGTATAGGATTGCAAACTAATCTCATCTGAAAGGTGTTCAAGACAGCCAAACTAAACCTCTTCTGCTCCACTGTTGCTTTGATGAGATGATGTATTATGCAGGGATTGTGGGGAGTGAACAGTATATTTTTTATAAATACATTAAAAAAAACATTGGTTCTTTTAAAGGCAGGATATTGACCAAAAGTTGGAAGTGCCTGGTACATGCTCTGTTTCTAGATCTGTAATGAATAGTGCCCCTTTTGTTATCAAGAGTGCTGCTATATGCAAGATGTGTGTGAGAGAAAAGTATTGGGCAGACCCTGTATTTGGTAAGGGTATGGAACAGCATTCCCCATCCTGCTGCCCTCCAGGTGTTTGAGATGACAAGTCCCAGCATTCCTGACCATGGGATATACTGACTTGCAATGATGGGAGTGGTAGTCCAACACCTTTGGAGGGCACCAGGTTGGGGGAGGGCTGCTCTAAACAAAAAAAGAGAAGTAGGTGGCCCTAAGTTGATCGTGATCAGTTTTCCACAACCCCACAGTCACCTCCGCATATCATATTCTCCTCATGGTTTATCTGCTTTGGGAGAATGGGAATTTCACTTGCACTTTCTGTCTCCTTAGGGAGGATGTGACGTTAAGGCTTGTGAGCCTTAACTCCCAATTTCCCTGCTTTTTGGTGCTTGGTTGGAATCTGTAGAGCCTTAACATTGTTTTTGTAAAATGTAGGTTTTTTGTTTAATGAATTTCATGGCTTTGTGTAACGGATGACTGGATATTATACAGTTGACAACCAAGCCGGCATCAGCCAGAATGTTATACCATCTTGAAATCCAATATAAAATCAAAGCTAGTGTTATGTGTTGAATTCACTTTTAACATTAATAAATCAACCAAAATGCTTGCATCTCCCTCATTTTTAAAGATAAAGAGATGAAACCTGGCATCATGGTAGCTCTTAAGTAGGGATATAGCTATGCCAAGTATGAAGCAGATCCGTTCATGCCTTGATTTTTAGGAATTTTTAAAGTTCAAACAGAAATCTCTTTAGGGTCCAGGACCTTGAGCAGTACAAGTTTAAAAAATGAAATTAAAGATAAAGAGATGAAACTTGGCACCATGGTAGCTCTGAAGTAGGGATTTCGCCATGCCAAGTTGGAAGCAGATCCATTCATCCCTTGAGTTTTAGGAATTTTTAAAACTTCAAACCCAATACTCCTCTTTGGTGCCTAAGGCCTTGAGCAGTACATTAAAAAAAAGAAAGTAAAGATGAAGAGATAAACCTTGGCACCATGGTACCTCTTAAGTAAGGCTTTAGCCATGCCAAGTCGAAAGCAGATTTTTTTAAAAAATATCCTAAAAATCAAGGCACGAACCGATCTGCTTCCAACTTGGCATGGCTCAATTCTAGGGTGACCACTAGGGTGTGGCCTAGTGGCTAAAGTGTTGGACTGGGAGCTGGGAGATCTGGGTTCTACTCCCCACTTAGCCATGAAAACCCATTGGGTGACTTTGGGCCAGTTGCAGACTCTCAGCCCCACCCATCTCACAGGGTTGCTATTGTGAGGATAAAACGGAGAGGAGGAGGATTATGTATGCCGCCTTGGGTTTCTTGGCGGAAAAAAGATGGGATATAAATGCAATAATAAATAATAAAAAAACTGTCAGGATTTCCCCAGATTTCTCCTGGTTTTTGTTCTATCCTCAGTGTCAGGGGGGATTTTATGCAATAGTCTATAATGACCTGGAATTACACACTTTCCCTTTTAAGGCCACCATTAGCGTGGCAGGGGGGAATGACATGCTTTCTGGAGATGTGTCATTCTCTCCCATTGCTCCAATCAAGGCCTTAAAAGGGGAAAACGTGTCATTCCCAGGCATTATAGAAAAGGGCCTGATTGGAGCGGAGGGGTGGGGTGAGAATGACATGCTTTCCCCTCCTCCGCTCCAATTGGGGACTTTAAGGTGGCCCCAGAAAGCCATTTTCCTGCCCCCCCCCACTAGGTGTCCTCTTTTTTGGTTTCCCAAATATGGTCACCCTACTCAGTTCTTGCACAGGCTGCATATCCATCCCTAGATATTTACTCAGAAGTAAGACCCATTGAATTTCCTTGGTTCTTGAAAAGCAACACACTTGCTTTTAGATTTGCCGGTCTCAGCATTCTATGTGTGCTATGAATGCCTGCTCTGTCTGTCCCTATAGTTTCCTGCAAGGTCCAGCCAGGGGCAGCCAGTAAATTAAACCCAGGGGTGGAGGGTGGGATTCCCTCAGGTTCATCTGACAGCAGGTGCTATAGAACATGGACCTTCCAGGAGTATTGAGGCTGGATTTCTGGCAGACCCAGCTAGGCAACTTTATGGCCTGTTAGTCCCTCCATTTGGTAGCCCACAGAGCACCTGCCTCATAAGGCAAATGGCCACATGAGAACTGTTATTATGGCCTGCTACTTTGTTTGTCTTTAGTAGTCTGTGGTCCAGATCTCTTCAGAAGGGGAAATAGTGTTTCGTGGTTGGGGTCAGTCTAACTTATCTCCAGGGATCCCTTACTCAGTGCCTCTGATAGCAAAGAGATTGAGGATTTTCCCCAACTCTGTTACTCTTGAAGTTACTAGGCCTGTTGAAAATAGATTTTATAACATAAGCATAAAAACAGTGAATACCCCTTTTAACTTGTTAAACCAATGAAAACATGCCACACAAGAATTCTTAAGATATGAATGGCTTATAAAGAAAAGTAAATGCAAAAGAACATCAGATGCAGAAGTGAAATCTGAAACATTACTAGTAGTAGTAGTAGTAGAAGTAGTATCCTGCCTTTTGCCCAATGCTGGTCCTCAGGGCAGCCTTACAAAACTAAAACATATACAGCTAAAACCTATAAATAGGAATATACTAGGCTGACTATATGAAAAGGAGGACAGGGCTCATGTAACTTTAACAGTTGTAGAGAAAAGGGGATTTCAGCCAGTGTCATTTGTATGCAATTAGTTCCTGGTGAAATTCCCTCTTCATCACACCAGTTAAAGTTGCAGGGGCCCTGCCTTCTTTTGTATATGGTCATTCTAGTATAGTGCCTGCAACTTTAACTGTTGTGATGAAGAGGGAATTTCACCAGGGACTAATTGCATACAAATGACACTGGCTGAAATTCCCTTTTCTCTACAACTGTTAAAGTTACATGAGCCCTGTCCTCCTTTTCATATGGTCAGCCTTAATATACAAAAGTTAAAAATATAATTAAATACTTTTCAATATTAAAGCATTTAAAACATTTTAAATACATAACAATTTAAAAGTCAAAGGTATAGACAGAGGTCCAGATGATTTGCCAAAGGCCTGCTGGAACAAAAAAGGATTTGTCTGCATCCAAACACACATCAAGGAAGAAGCCAGTGTAGACTGCAAGGATTAGAAAGAAAATCCATGTGTGTACGCTATGCAAAATAAACAACAGCTCAACTGTTTCTAAACCTTATTAGAAAAACAGGGTGACTAGGCCAAAACCAACGTTTTAGGACCAGAAGCACTTTGAAAGGTTTCAATATTGTACTTAAAACTTAACACCGGCCCAAACTAATTAAATGAAGTGTTTGAAGCTTTCAACTTATAGCAGTATGGACCAAACTCTTAGAAAAGAGGGAAGGAGCACTGTGTGTGTATGGGGTGGGGGAAATTAAAAGAAAGGTATAGCCACCTATTCCCAGGAGAGATCTGAAGATCAAGTTACCATGGATCCAGAGGAACCACACCCTGCTTCACCAAGGAGCAAAAGAGCAAACTGGCCTTATGACGATAGCCCAAAATACTCTCAGAGCCAAAGTAATGCATGTTCCAGAAGAGAAAAGAGAAACTCTTCTTCTTCTTCTTCTTCTTCTTCTTCTTCTTCTTCTTCTTCTTCTTCTTCTTCTTCACTCAAAAGGTCTGTGCTAGAGTCAGCAGCCATTTCACTCACCCACCCCACATTCTAAGGCAGGAGGGAGGGGGGAGAGTGTGTTGCATTATGAGGGAAGATGGCCTCCTCATTGACTTGAATGAGAGGTTAAAATAGTCCTTAAAAGTCAACCAAAGGGAACTTTAAAAAAACGAAAAGCTTTCCGTCAACTACAGTCAAGGAGGAAGAAGACCCCACCACTGGATTACTTAATAAGGCTCTAGACATTATACAAATTGTGAGCACAAAAAGTAGCAACCCGGAAGTACATTTTACAAAAGCAGGGAGACAGGTTTGTATTCCTTTTCTACCTTAAACTGCTCTCCTTCCTTCAATCTTTCACCAATCTTCTTGAAATTTTCAGGTAATGTAAAACAAACATTTCTTTCTGGCATCTATAAATTTCAGAAAGGTTGATGAAACATTTTCGATTTTATGGCTGTTAGAATGACCCCCCCCCCCCTCCAATTATCACTTTAACATGGCGGAATGTGTTTTTTACTGACGGCCCTTAACAATGGAGGCACGGCTGTGCCTCCATTAATTTTGCATGTTTTAATATTTTTGTTGTAAATTGCCTTGGGTCTTCTTTTAAACAGAATGCAACCAACAAGTAACGATGATCACAATGATGTTATTCTTTATTTTTGCTCAGAAATGAGGGTGGGTAGGGAGAACCATTTTACTTCACATTCTATCACACATGAAATTTCTGCCAAAATTCCCCAGACAGAGTGATAAAGGTAACCAAACCGCCCAAGGATGAGGACGTTTTTTTTCGTCCTTTGTAAGGCCTCATACTCCAGAAATGTGGCCTTGGATTGAACACATGGCTATACTTCCCAAGAATATAATTAACTGCATGTGACCAGCAATTTCAATTCAGCTCTGAACACTTTCTGTATGATCCTGGTTAGTGGCAGGGTCTCTATTACGATATAGTTCAGTGTAAATACAATGCGTGTATTGTATCCTTTCCATTATAAATCAATAAACTCAACTGTGCATTTCTTAAATTATTTATTTAAGTATACGCAATGCATTTTGTAAAATGCATGTCAGAGTCTTCCTTCTCTAGGAGCATGAAAAGGGGAAGGTAATCTTCTTCTGAGTGACAGACTTGCCAGGGGTGATTATTTCCATTTCATCAGATACATTTAAACAACCATGTTTCACGTCCCTCTAAAGCATTTTTGTTCCTCATGTCACCGAACAAATTAGTGAAGTCTAAATTTCAGCTCAAGGCTCTGTGTATCATTTCATAGCTGTAGTCGGGGGGGGGGGAAATCACCTCCCAACAGCTTCCATCAGGGACCCTGAATCTTCTCATTTACATAAGAATGGGAAGTTAATTGTGTTACTGATATCCCAGTTTCCCTAAGGAGTTCATTAAGCATGCTGAAACATGCTGAGAATATAACTTAACTGTCAGCTTGGATAATCATGAAAAATCAGCTTAAGTGAACCAGAAACATAGGACATAACTTAATATGTGTAAAATATAGTACTAAACAAACTAAGAGAAAAGCTCTTCTGAGATCACTGGTGGAATCCATGTGGGATTCAGTCTTTCATAATGTCCCAATATATTCAATGTGCTCCAGGGTCACAAGATAAATTGCAAACCAGGCTTTTTAGGGTTTGTGTCCAACTGCTGGCCAGAGAACCCAAAGTCATGGGAGCTGTTGTTACGCGACCCACTCACTGTGAGACTCTGTTTTATCTATCTCTTTAAAGGATCCCAACTATGAACACAGTTGGTATATGGCTGCCCACTCTGTGGATTATTTTCCCTTTCTGTTCCCACCTCTGAGCATCACCCTTTTACTCTCCCACTGGTTCTGTGATTCTCTGACCCCCTTTTTGGTCCCACAGCAACCAGCTTGACACTTTGTGCACCTTTTTATTCACCGTTTACTTTACCGCTGCCACCATATAACTCAGTACCTTACCTCAGGTACTGAAAGAATCCAATCCAGTGTGAAACAAAATACCTTTTATTTAACAAGAAGTTCATGTATTTTATCATGCTTGGTTTTTTTCATTTGTTTCAGTACTTTGTCGTTACAATAAATATATCATGCCCACTCTAACCTCTAAAGTCAAATCTAATTCCTCCTGCTCTCTCTTATTCCCAAAATAATAAATAGCAGATCCTACACTATCTATCCTCTTCAGCAGACTAACTCCGATTCTCTCTCTCTCCCAACCACCACCAACTACTAACCAACTGATTTTAACTGTCATTCCCCTTCACGCACTTGAATCCAACATCCAATCAGCATTCACTCCAACATTCCATTCACTCACTCCCCCTCCCAACAGAATTAACTACTTACCAGACGTATCATATGAAGTCCAAACAGTATATAAAAACAGTGAACCTGCTTCGTTCAGGAAAAAAGCAATACAACCTCTGATTCAGCCTTTAATCCAAAAAAGTTCTTGCTAGTATTTCACCAATCTTTCTGAAATTTTCAGGAGCCAGAAGAAGTGGTTTTATATATCCTAAAAATCTCAGAAATATTCATGAAACTTTGAGGAGAAAGAGCAGTTTAAGGACAAAGCAAAAAACAAAACAAAAGCTTGTATCTATCAAAAGTGACTTTGAATGGGTGGGGAATATTGGTGACCATTTTGCAGTCAAAATTCCTTAAGAGACCAGAAGGCTTTCACCTGAACCATTTTTTTAAACATGTCATAATGGTCCACTAGACAAACCATAAGCATGGGGATGCTCACTAGCCCTCTCTCTCTTTCTCGTTCCCCCAACACAGCTGATATAGAATATTAAGATGGAAGAATTAATCTAAATTTACCTCATATTATTAGTGACTGAGAAGGAGAAAAGGAAGACAATGCTATCTGATAGGTTGGGGGGCTGAATCTGCTGGGAAATGTACAGAGGTAAGGAGTCTCTCTCCCCAATTTTGCTGGGAAACTGATGCATGATGACTCTCCTCACACTTCGATTTCCCAGAAGATAGAACCCCCACCACCAGCCTGCCAAATAGCCCACTAAACAGAACATGATAAGGGGTAAAGGGGCTCACTGAGTTCTACTGAAGGGATTAATGTACAGTGGTTAGAGCTACACTATGTTAGTCTTGAGTCATGGCAGAAATTCAAATGGGAAAGATGATAGTTCGTCTCTGTATGAGATGTCTGGGATGAGGCAGGTGAACAGCTGCCTGCATTAATAGGAGCTGGGATGATGCTTTGAGTTCTAATGAAGGGACTAAGGTACAGTGATTAGAGGCATACATCTTCAATTAAAAGGAAAACCCATCGTGTTCCATGGCATGGCCCTTCCTCCCTGTCGACATCACCACCATTATGTGCAACTCTCCCATTCTCCTTGCTGACAGGAAGAGTGGGGAGTTGCACACGGTGACAACAGGGAGGGAGGGCAGCACCATGGTGCTTTCCTGATGCGACTGACATGGCTGCTACCTTGTTCAACTCTCCCGCTCCTCCTGTTGGTACCAGCAGGGAAAAAGGAAGAGTTGTCATGGTGGCAGCAGCAATGGTGGTAGCAGAGAGAACTTGTTATCTTGCTTTCCCCACATACCCCCCCCCAATTTACACAAATTGGGGACTACAGGGTGATGGAAGGGGAAGGAACAAGTTCCCGGATTTGGGGAGCAAACCCCTGGCTCAGCTCGGAAATGCAAGCTGAGCAGGGCTGGCATGGAAATCTGATGGTCTCTAAAAGTGCCAGATTCCCACACGATGGATATCCCATCCTGCAGCTCCCATTATTGCCAGTCAGCATGGCCAATGGCATCCTCATTTCCAAAATTAGGATAGAATACATGTGATCCACCAAGGAACTCCAACATAGGTGCATCACTTTAAATAGACTGTCTTTGGCAGGGATGTGTGGGAATTTATCAGGTCATCAGGATTTGGTGAGCTCTCTCAGGTACCTTTAAGGTGAAGGGCATGTCCAGAAATCTACCTCTCAGGGCTGTGGGACCCGTAGTCTAATCTGATTTACTTGGGTCAATGTTGTGGATTACCAGAAGGGGGATATTTGGGAAATCCCCTTTATTCACTTGCATGGTGTGGCTGTGGGGTAGGGATGTGGTGAGAGTTCGCAGGTGTGAGTGGAATCTGATGCACTCCCCCATGCTCACCCTTCTGGACCCTGCTCACCAAGCTGTGGGACATTCATTGACCTGCTCGTTGGATGCCCCATGGTCAGTGAATACCTGGCAGCCACACATCCCTTTAACAAGCCACCATTGTACACAACAATGGTGGCTTGGGGGTTTCTGGGAAGGTAATGTTACATAAATGGTAGCCATAAAAGGCCCATTTATGCATTACAGGCATGAATGGAGGACAGAGGGCCCCACACCTTTGTCAGGTGTTCGCCCGGCTGTCCAGAAGCTCACGCAGTGCTGCAAGCAGAGGTGGGCATTGTCTCGGCAACCATTCAAGGAAGCTGGGTGCGGATGAGTCTGTCCATCCCTACTTGGGAGACAGGGCTGGTCTTCTTCCCAGTTTTATCTATAGTTTGGCTCATACATTTAATGTGGCCTGGATACACTTAGTTTCCTGCACTGCCACTTGCAGATCCTGACATGACCACCCCTTTAGCCCTCATGTGAACAGGCTGAACACTTGCATAGAACATATATCCTAAGAATTGTTAAAAATTAGTTGGTAGATAATGATGGAAACTATTTTTAGAGTTTTTTGGAATAAAATTTTACCTTTGCCATGTAAAAGAAAGAATGTAGAAGCAGAGGAAGAGGACCAAGGCTCTGGAGCTGCCGTCTTGCATTTCATTCTATACTTGGTCATTTGGGTGAGTAGCACTTTATGAGATACACCTTTTTCCTATTGTTCCCTTCATGTCAGTGACTGTGCAAAGACATTTTTGCCTGCCCTTTCAACATAGAGGATCATTAGGATTGTATGGGGATGATTGTAAGGCTCTAAACTCAGCGGTTTACAGGCATCTAAAACAGAGTGGAAGGCAATCTTTGTCTCCTCCCACTCCTCCTGCTCTGTATTTTCACTAGATGGGCTTTTTCACCCAATCAGAGCACATTCTGCTCTTAAATGAACATAAATGAAATTCTTGTACTTCCCAATTGTAAAAGCACTTACTCAATAGTATGCCTTTCAGTATGATCCCTGTGGGACTTGCTTAGACCCCTGGGCAATTTAATAGACAGGGTGAGAATGTCCACCTAGGAAACATACTAGTGTCATTCCAGGGGCATTCTGGGAAAGATGTATGGCAGTGGCAGTCAGAGATCCCATCCTACTGCCGCACCTTCAAAGTCATCAGCAAAGCTAGTAGCTATTATTTAACTTGTCTTAAAAAAGAAAGGGATAAAGATAGACAGAGGGTCCATGATGTTCTATCTGGTTGAAGCATGAAATGGGATGAAAAGATCTCAGCCCTAATTATAGTACAGGAGATGGGGGGAACAGAGAAAAGGGCCTGAAGGAATGAAGGGGAGCAAGAGTTAAGTACAAGGAAGGTGGGGGCAACACCAGCTGAGAAGGGAAGATAGGGCTGGATTCGCCCATCCACTCAGCTACACCTCATCTTTATGGCCACATTTCCATACACATTCCAATATACATTCCTATTATTTAGTGTACATCAGTCTATTATTGTTATCATCATCATCATCGTCATCGTCATCGTCATCATCATCATCTCTTTTCTCGTTCATGGCAGTTTGTCTAGACGGATATGATGGGCTTCATCAAGTCATGCTATCTTTTACTGGTTCAGAAATTTCTTGATGATGATGATGATGATGATGATTAATTCAGAAAAATGCCTGTTGTGGATTAATTGTATGGATAGAAACATGGTACATCAATGACAGAAAATAGCAGACTTATAACAGAAAAGAGGAGTGGAACAGAATGATTCATTGCTACAAATTGAACTTAGTATTACTTAATAGAAGTGGGGAGCCTAACTAAAGGAAATTGTTGGGGAAAGTAGTGTGATAAACTACTTTCTGTTCCAGCTTCTAATGGACCCCCATGTTTTGCTGCAAATCTACTGACATCTTCATGAAATTCAGTTACATTCCTCTTCTATGAGAACAGCTCTTATTTTAGCTACTTACAATTCTTCCTTTTGATGGAATATATACCCTTTGTATCAAAAGTCTTAGAAATATTAAGTACATAATATGTAACCTATGTAATAGTGCAAATTATACATTTAAATACTTTTACCACTCTAATTTCCGTAGTAATCACATAGATTACATGATAATAGATATGCTGTAACTCATTATATTTAAACATTTTTCTTTTCTAGGGATATATATATATATATATATATGTGTGTGTGTGTGTGTGTGTGTGTGGCTCAATTCGGACGACACAATAAGCAACTGGGTGGGGGGAAACAATCGTCAGTTGTATTGACTATCGTGTCGTCCAAATGCTGCCATAGTCAACTCAGCGCTGATCCTAATCCACACCACAGTTGATTATTTATTACCATGTTGTGTGGGGAGTACCCCCAGATGAACAACTGTAAAGTCAAAGATTACCATTGACTATCGTGTTGTCCAAATTCAGCCTGTGTGTGTGTGTGTGTATCTAAGATCCATACTCCAGAACAATGATATACTGTGACATTACAAGCATACAACTGATTCTGAGAAATTAAAAGAAAAAAAAAACTTTGCTGAAATATAATTATAGATCATGCAACAGTGTGTTCTTAGTTGAGGTCAATAAGTAAAAACCAGATTCAACAATGTTAAATGGAAATTAGGGGATGGACCATTCTAATTTTCATAAAACTGGAACAGATTCACTAATCTTTCTTATATTTACAGGTGATAGAAAGAAGTGTTGGCTTTACATAACATGAACATTTCAGGAAGATTGATGGAGAAAGAGCAGTTTACAGCCTTCTGTCAAAAGTGACTTTAAGAAACAGATTTGCAACCATTTTTAATCCAAAGCCTTTATCACACCTACCCGTTTTGCTTATGAAGGTTCACCTTCCGTTTCCTATGCGAGTGTAGCCCTTTGATCACCCATAGTTGGTTTTGCTCCGATTCCTCAGCTAAGCCTGCGGAGGAGGGGAGAAAACGGACAATCCCCGTTCAGGGATATTTCGAAAGAGGAGGAAAAAAGAAGCACTCAGAGCACGAGAGGAGCGTGAGGGGGAACAACGTCATGTGAAAGAATTGGATCAAAGTCACGGCGGGTGTGGATCGAACCGCCCGCGTGATAAAGCTCCAAGTTTCTGGGGGGAAAAAAGTGGTCTCACACTAACGGTTTTCCATTCCTTTTCTATTGGAATCAGTGGGAAAGTATTTTTATTTAAGCTTTTATTTATTTATTCAATTAGAAGCTTTTTAACATGTACAAAAATCCATGCAAACCCAGAAGCTTCCCTTGCATCTACCAGCTGAGGATTTAGACTGTTGAAGGGGAAAGGGGAGAAAATCCAGCAGCCCTTCATGCCATGTTTTCTTGTGCCTTATTTGCTATGGATATCTGTTGGGAAAAATTACCTGCTGGGACATTTAGTGAGTATGAACCGAGCAAGAGAAGGACAGAAAATTATTATTATTATTATTATTATTATTATTATTATTATTATTATTATTCATTTGCATCCTGCCTTTTTCCCAGGTCTGGGACTCAAGGTGGCTTACAAGATCATGGATATTTTAAATGAGTAAACACTTTAAAGAAATCCTGTTACAGATCTTTTAGTGTATGTGTGCATGTGTGTGCTTCTTCCTGCCTGTAGAGTTCTACACATTACAAGTGATTTCATTTGTGGTTCGAGTTCTCACTTGCATGTGTGATGCTCATTAGGGATGACCTGGCACCGCCTCAGATCCGGGCCAAGGCAGTCCGAATCGGCCTGCCTCAGCTAGGATTAGGGGATTTGGTCCTAGGCTGTGCACAGCCCTAGTCTGCAAGTTCTTTATGTTTCGTTATATAGCCACTAGATGGTGATGCTGTATAGCGCAACTCCATCATTACACACTGCTGCTATGTCAGATTAACATTTTTTCCTACAGTATCGCCAAACTTTCTAAAAGGTAAAAATGTACAGGTCACGGCCTGGAAGTTGGCAACATCGTGTAAAGGACCTGCAAACCTCCGTGAGTGACCAATCACATTTGTGCAATAAAAGCCTTGCGTAGAAATGCTTTAAGGCTGAAACATGCCAGTCTCCAACTTGGACACATCTGTTTTTTCAAAAACAATGGAAATTCAGTGATCAAAAACCTGCTGGTTTAAATAGGGTGACCAGATACGAAAGAGGGCAGGGCTCCTGCAGCTCTAACTGTTGTGATGAAGAGGGAATTTCACCAGGTGCAGCTTGAATAGAAATGACACCTTCTAAAATTCCCTTTTCTATGAAACTGTTAGAAATGCAGGAGCCCTGTCCTCCTTTTCATGTGGTCACCCTCAAAAATATGAGAGTTAAGACTCTGATGTTGGCTCAGACTCCAAAAGGCCAGGAAATGGGAAGCTAAGTCTCATGCCTTAACTGATGTGCCCTGTGATCAGTGATAATGTTGTGTGATTTCACAATTTCGCTTGCTTACAACTTACCCTCTATGCACCCACATGTTCCCTAGGTTTTTCTGACCCAAATCCAGATGGGGATAAAGGAGTGCCTGGGACCAACAAAGATGACCCACATTGTCCTGGTTATGTATCCCCTTATGAAGCATCTTAGCCTTACTCTATTGCTAGAGAAATCCTCCGGGGAGTTGACTCATGCAATTATTCTGTATGTTGACCCATTCTGTGCGTTGACCCAAATGGTGAGTTCACAGCGAGATATGGGGGTCTCCTTTGACGCAGCAGATCTGAAACTAGTACGGCTGCTGATGTGGTGCTTGTAGCTGTATTTCCTAGCACCAATGTGGCTGATGATGTTGTCAGCAATGAAGCAAAATGTCAAACAAGTTTTGTGCAGGCAGAGGGAGGCATGTCATGGATGTTTAAGAGGCACCAAGAAAAAGTACATCTTGGCAGTGTGGAGAATATATCAATTTTTAGCAGGAATGGATTGCTTAATTATTTATATTAAAGAACATTTGCAGGCCAGTGCCTTTTCCCCTCTAAAAGGTGCGAACAAAGATTTACTTAGAGAATGAAGTTAGACAACTGAGCTCACGAACCAGAGTCCACACATCTTTTCTGCTGTGAAGATCTGCTGGGAGAATGGACTTTGAAGTAAACAAGTACTGTGCTGGAAGAGGTGGTTTCCCCTTCCACTTATTGCTTCTTTTTAACTGCTGCAACCCCATAACACCAAAATGGTTTTATCCTCACCTGGCCTTTCTATTTTCAAAGCAACCACAGCTACATCGTGCAGCCATGCTGGTGGCTTTCTCTTTCTTTTTTTTAAATTTTATTTAATATTTCAACATATAATAACATACATAAACAACCCTAACATCCCCCCATGCTCCCCTACCCTTGAGACCTTCAATGCTCTAATATATTATACATTTTTCCAAAATTGCAACGATTCTTTTGAAGGTGTACAACCTCTCCCCTTTACTAAAACATATTCTATAAATGATCCCCAAATACTTTCAAAGTCATTCTTTTTGGATAATCCCATCCCAACTTTAATTTTACATGTTAATCTATCATTAATTGCTATATCCCACACCCCTTTATACCATTCTTCTATACTATAATTCCCTTGTATTTTCCAATTCTTAGCTATCATTAATCTAGCCGGTATCAGGAGGTTGTTTATCAATTCTCTTGTATTTTTATTCCCATATTCTTTATCAAACATCGATAATAAAGCTAAATTTGGACTTGCTTCCACTTTTTTACCCAGTATTTCACTTATTTCTTTAAAAACTCTTTTCCAAAATTTTTGTACATAGCCACATGTCCACCACATATGGAAATATGTCCCCACTTCCTGACAACCCCTCCAGCATAGCATTGACCTTTTCTTATCTTTCTGATGTAGTCTTACGGGGGTGAGATACCATCTCCAAATTATTTTATAATGATTTTCTTTTATCCTTATTGATAACAACTTTAAAGTTCTTAAATCCCATATCTTCCCCCAGTTATCCTCAGTAATTTGTTTTTTAAAATTTTCTTCCCAGAATGTTTTCAAAATTTCTTGTTGCTCTCCCTCCTCTAACAATATTTTATATATTTCACTTATTATACCTTTTTTACTTTTATTTTCCCCCTCCTTCTCTCTTGACTCAATTAACTTTTCAAATCTTGTTTCTTTTCTACAGTCCTTATTTTTCTTTTTCCATTTCTGTGTCCATTGTTCCAATTGTATACACTTAAACCATATTTTTTCTGTCCTCTTAAAACTTCTTCTATTTGCTTTTTGTTAACCAATCTCTTCAGCCAATCTTTCATTTTAATTATTTTTTCCCCTCAATAACCCTTCCAATTATCTTCTCAAATTACCTGGGAAGTTCTCCAATAAAACAACTGTGGTTAGAGGGGAAATTCCTGGTATTAATTTCTTTTTATACTTTCCCCAAATTTCTATGATATTTTTTAGGATGGGGTTTTCCATATCCTTCAATTGATTCTTTTGTATTTTACTAAAAAATATATTTTGTAGCTCTAACTCTATTTCTCCTGTCTGCGTCTCTAACCATTCTAAATCCTCTTTTCCTACTATACTATTTATAACATATCTTAATTGATTAGCTAAATAATAAATCTTTATATTCGGGAGTCCCAACCCTCCTTTCCTTTGAGTCTTATACCATTTCATTTTATTAATTCTTGCTTTTCTATCTCCGTTACAGTAATTATTTATCATGCTTTGCCAACTTCTTATTTCTACTTCTGTTATTTTAATTGGTAACATTCTAAACAAAAAAATAATCTTTGGTGATATTTTCATTTTAATAACCGCTATTCTACCAAACCATGAATGCTTTAATTTCCTATAAGCCTCTAACTTCTTCATTATCTGTTTTTTTAAAAAACTACTAAAATTTATTTCCTCTAACTTTTCTAAATCTTTTGTAATATAAACTCCTAAATAACACACTATATTTTAAATCTTAAAATCAAGTTTTGAACTACACTCCTCCCTTTCTTCTTTGTCATAATTAAATAACATCATTTCTGATTTTCCCCAATTTACCTGTAATCCTGTATTCTCTCCAAATTCTCTCAAACGTTGTTTTATTTCTTCTATGCTTTCCCTTGAATTTTCTAATGTCAATAAAGTATCATCCGCAAACATATTAATTTTTATTTTATCTTTCCCTCCTATCCCCTTCAGCCTCTCATCTTCCCTAATAACATTTGCCAATATTTCTATAACAATTGCAAATAGTATTGGGGAGAGAAGACACCCTTGTCTTGTTCCCCGGGCTAAGGTAATTTGTTGTGTTAACCCGTCATTTACCATTACCTCCGCCTTATTGTTTGCATAAAGCTGATTATTCACTCCCATGAACCTTTCTCCAAAACCAAATATCTTTATAATAGTTTTTAACACCGGCCATTCCACACAATCAAAGGCTTTAAAAATATCTAAAGCTATCAACCCTGCTTTTAAATTCCTTCTTTTAATAACATTTATTATATTCAATACTCTCCCTATTAAATTAGGCATTTGCCTCTCTGGAATAAATCCACATTGATCCTTTTTTATACACTTATTTATAAAGGTGAGTCTTGTTGCCATAATTGCTGTAAATATTTTAGAATCTTGATTAATTAAAGAAATAGGTCTATATGATGCTGGGTCCATTAAATCCTTATCTGGTTTCGGGATTAGTATTATCAACGAATGTTCCCACGATGGTGGGGTCTTCTCTCCCTTTATTATATTATTATACAATTTTTTTCATTTTTGGTACTAAAAGCTCTTTAAATATCTTATAATATTCCAGCCCGAGCCCATCTACTCCTGGAGATTTCCCTCCTTTCAATCTATCAATAATTCCCTCTATTTCTTTTTCATTCACTAATGCTTCCATATAATCCCTATCCTTACCTTGTAATCTTATCTTCCAATTCTTCTCTACATATTCCAGTATCCTTGTCTGTGGGCCCGCTTCTGATGTATACAATTTCTGATAAAAATCTTCATTTTTTAAAAATTTATCTTTCATTAAATTACAACTTTTCCCAGTTTTATCTTTAATTGTCCCTATTATATTTTTTTCCTTCTTTGATTGCATTGACTTTGCCAGCATTTTAGAATTTTTATTACTATATTCGAAGAAATTTCTTTTCAGATATATTAATTCTTTTGGACTCTCTCTATATCCTTTTCCTCAAGTTCTTTCTTTTTTGCTTGGAGTTGAGCATATATATGCTTATCCTTATTTATTCTAAATTGTTCCTCTAATTCCTTAATCTCCTCTTCAATCTTTTTACTATGTGCTTCTTGTTGTCTTTTTAATTTACACAATTCTCTAATACATATCCCTCTTACTACTGCTTTCATCATGTCCCAAACTGTCCCCTGCAAGTTTACCCGTTTCATTTATTTCCCATATAGTCTGTATTTCCATTTTCATTTTTTCCACAATATTTTTATAACTTAGAATTTTAGTATCCAATCTCCACCTTTTTGCTTCCGTGTAATCTTTCTTTATTTTAATATCCATGCTCATTAATGCATGGTCTGAGACCTTAATTAATCCTATTTCACAGTCCATAATCTTAGAAATCATATTCTTTGAGACAAATATATAATCAATCCTGGAAAACTCTTATGTTTTGATGAATAAAAGGTGTATTTCTTTTCCTCCCCTTTTACTATTCTCCATACATCCTTCAATTCTCTTCCTTCCATTACTTTGGCTAAACCCGTTTTCCCAATACCTTTTATAGTGTCTTTATCTTTCATTTTGTCCATCACCATATTAAAGTCTCTGGCCATTACAATATTTGCTTTCTCTACATTCCCCATATTTCTAAACACTTTATCATGAAATTATATTTGCTTTTCATTTGGAGCATAAACATTAACCAGTACATATTTTTCATCCCCCATGAAACAGCGTAAAATAATAAATCTTCCCAAAATGTCCTTTCCCACTTTAACTACATTAAGTGCACATTTTTTAGAAATTATTATCACAACTCCTCTTGCTTTAGAAGTCCCATATGCTTTCTCATATACACCCAGATTCCTCATTTTAAGTTCATTTATGCCATCTTCCTTTTGATGTGTTTCTTGTAAAAATATTATATCAGCTTTCCTTTTATTCAACAACCTTTCAATCCTCTTTCTTTTAACAACACTACCCAGCCCATTAACATTTAAAGTTATCAATCTTACTTTATTTTCCATTTCTCCATTCTTAATTTTCTTTGTAGGTCTCCTAATGTGACACAATTACCCCCTCCTTCCTTCCCCCTCCCCCCACATATAACCCCCATTTCCTCCCCCCTTCAACCCCAGGTTTCCCCGGGCGGTGGCTCCTTTCCTCCTCTTCTTAGGACCCTTCGGGGGGAGGGCAAACATCCCGCATGGAACCAAAGCAGAATCCCCCCTCCCTTTGCTCTTCTTACTTTCCCTCTTTGATCGATATCTCAGTCACAAACTGCTTCCTCCTGCTGCCCCTTCTTCTTCTCTTTCTTGTTCCTGCCTCCCGTTGGTGTCTTTCTCCATCAGGCCCAGGCTCCGCAGAAGATCCATTCCTTGCTCACATGATGTTATTCTGTGTTGTTTCCCCTGGTACATAAATCTCAGAAATACTGGATATCCCCAGCTATAAACAATTGAATTCTTCCGCAGGGTAGTTTTACACAGCTTTACACTTTTCCTACATTGAATTGTTTGAATGCATAGATCATTGTAGACCTGTATCTGTGAAGCCTGGAACATCAATTGCCCAGCACGTCTAATGGCTTGCATCAATTTTTCTTTTTTGTAAAAACTGGCAAATCTTACTATTATGTCCCTTGGGACCATTCCACCCCTTTTAGGTCCAACTCTGTGTATCCTTTCAATATCTGCATCATCCCATGTCATTTGAGGATCCATCTCCTTAATCCATTTCATTAGCTTGTCTTTCAGAATCTTTGAGTTTCCCCCCTGCTGTTCATGGAAGGATCTGATGCAAATTCTACTGTCTCTGTCTTCCATAGAAATTAGGCGTAAATCCATATCTTGTAGGATTATTTCTTGCTTTTTTATATTATCTTTGTTCTGATCAGTTTGCTGCTCCAAAGATACAAGTTTATCATTAATCATTTGAAGACCGTTTTGTAACTCCCCTTGAGATTTCTGGATCTTCTTCACCTCCTGCATAAGCTCATTTTTCTGCTTATCCAGCATGCTTTGGATGCCAGCCAATAAGTCTTCAGAAGACATTTGCTCGGCTTGTGGTTTCATTGTTTTAGGTACAGCTCCTGGCTTAGCTCCATTTTTATGATTCCCACTTCTGGTTTGTGACGGGCCCGCTTTCCCATTCGTCATGATTGCTTTTTCTGAATTTTCTGAATCCTTCCTAGTCAAGCGGGACCAGCTCTTATCGGATGGGTGAGTTTTTGATCTAGTCCACCTCAGTGGTGAAATTTTCCTGCTTCTACCCTGTTCTCTGCTCATCTGGCATCCAGCCAGCGGATACGAAGCTCGGTCTTTCTGCCACCCTTAGATCCTTGCTAATTAGTTAATAACATCCAGTATTCTTAGTAAATATCCAATTATTCTTTGCTTTGGTTTAAAGTTGTATCAACATAGATAAGTGCACTTCTGCCGCATCACTTCCCAGCCTTGGCAACTCTCCCAAACTTATTAAGCGTTTTATAACACTGCTGATTTATTTAAAACTCTGCAGTTTTCTTTCCCTTATTCTGTAAAGATTAACATAACAAATTCAGCTTTCCACTCACAGTTTTGTGTTCTTATAGATGGGATATTTTTCTTTTTAATTCTTATGTGGGAGGAAAAACGATCCCGACCTGTTTACTCCATACATCCCGCCCTTCTGGTGGCTTTCTCAATGTGGTAGATTGTTGTTGTTTTCTTTCAGACCCCTAACCCATTCTATCCCAAAAAAGCACCTCAGATTTGGAATATCTTGCAGCATATGGTAGAAATCTCAGTGTGGTGGAAATCTCAGTGTGGTTTAAATTATTATTATTATATTATTATTATTATTATTATTATTATATTATCATTATTTTGTCTCATTCATCATAGTGCAATTGAAGATCAATAATAATAATGATAATAATAATACGTTTTTTTTTTAAAAAAACCTCACATTAATTATGCTTTACAATAGCACACAGTCAGAAAGATGAAATCATCATAGTATAGTGGTATGAGGGACTGTGAAATATGACCAGTTCATAGAAAGCTGGTTTCCACTTATCACTTTCATAAATAAAGGAATAGTAGACCATAAGCCTCAGACAACCCAAAAGTCATTCAGGAAAGACTTAATAAAATAGTATTTTAGTAATAAAAAAAGACAGAGGCTGAAGACTGAGTGGACACACGGTTTTAATGATCGTGACACAAAGACAAATATGGGAATGTGTTTTTATTTGTTTGTATTGTTGGTATGTATTATGTTTGATGTTGTTAATCATATTGCATTATTAACGATGAGTCAATAACAGTTAAAAAAAAAGAATAGGGATATTGAGGATTTCCTAGATAAGTGCTCTCGCTCACTGTTCAAGACATCCTGCCAGGCTACTAAGATAGGCAATGAACAGGCATGGTTCAACACACAGGAGGATTTCTCTGCCAGTACAGTAAGCCTCAGATGCTTCATATGGGAATAGAAGACCAGGAGAAAGTGGGGCAACTTTGCTGGTTCCAGGAACTCATCCTCCCCATCTGGATTTAGGCCTGAAAAACCAACAGGTAGGTAGGTGAGTGGAAGGTAAGTGGTCAGAAAGCAGAATTGTGACATCATGCAATGTCATCACTGACCACAGGGCACTTCTATTAAAGCATTATCCTTAGCTTCCCATTTCCTGGCTTTTGGCAGTTTGAGCCAATGTGAGAGACTGCCTTAGCTCTAATGGTTTATACTGGCAGGTGTTTTTTATAATTGAAGTCTTATGGATACTCCTTAAAATGTGATAATATTTTCACAAGAATGCTAAAAAACACACACACACCATAAATTCAAAAATAGGCGTCATTGTAAAGAATGGTAATGGCCAAACTAACAGGAGAGAAGTGCTGCTGTACTTTGTAAAATGTCCTGCAACTATATAATATATACTATTTATTTAAAGCATTTTAGTTTGCTCTTCAAGCAAAAACAACCCTAGAACATTCTACATAATAACAATAAAGACATGCAGGTTTATAATCTAAATACCACAGCACAAAAGGAAAAGGGGATGAGGACGGAAAAGGAAATCAAGCAAAGTTAGGTACCAATTCTTATAGTTACCCAGTAGCCAGCTGGAATCATAGAATCATAGAATAATATAATAGTAGAGTTGGAAGGGGCCTACAATGCTATCGAGTCCAACCCCCTGCTCAATGCAGGAATCCACCTTAAAGCATGCCTGACAGATGGTTTTCCAGCTACCTCTTGAATGCTTCTAGTGTGGGAGAGCCCACAACCTTCCTAGGTCATTGGTTCCATTGTTGTACTGCTCTAACAGTTAGAAAGTTTTTCATGATGTCCAGCCAGAATATGGCTTCTTGTAACTTCTGTCCATTATTCCGTATCCTGCACTCTGGGTTGATCGAGAAGAGATCCAGGCCTTCCTCTGTGTAACAACCTTTCAAGTATTTGAAGAGTGCTATCATGTCTCCCACCAATCTTCTCTTCTCCAGGCTAGACATGCCCAGTTCTTTCAGTCTCTCATCATAGGGCTTTGTTTCCAGACCCCTGATCATCCTCATTGCTCTTCTCTGAGTACGCTCCAGATTGTCTGCATCCTTCTTGAAGTGTGGTGCCCAGAACTGCACGCAAAACTCAAGATGGGGCCTATCCAGTGCCGAATGATCACCAGCTGGAATGGAAACAGTTCAGGGGGATGAGAAGCCAAGTGGAGTTGTTTTCTTAGCAGCATCGATGGACTGTAGTCCTGCTTTCCATTTCTCCCTTTGCTACAACCTGATGGACTGGATACAGAGAGTTAATGTTTTTTTTAAAAAAATCTATAAAATATAGATGTCTATACAGTTATATAATGGAGAAGGTGAACTAATAACCCCAAGAAATCTGAGACTAAAAGGGAACAGGATGGGGAGGGAGAAAATAATAATAATAATAATAATAATAATAAAAAACAAATAAAGCAAGACTTTAGACAGATGCACTAATTTGGATTGCATGAGACAAGCCATTCCTCATCATGATCTAGAATTAGGGTGAATTCTCCTGCTCCGCACTGGATGATGAATTAGTAGACAAAAGCAGAAGTCTGCATGGGGGACTAAGAACCCTGCCGTGCTGTCTCATACAAAATGAATATCGGTATTATATTATTAAGCCACCTACATTTTTCATGTACCTGCTGGGGATTAGAAATAAGCAAATCATCAATAAGAATGTTTTCCAGCTAAGCAAGTTTCTTTGACAGAGCGTTTAGTTAATTTGCAATCCTATCCTTAAAAAAAACAAAACCCAAAAATAAATGAATTGTGGGCTGCAACAGCAATATTACACAACTGTGACACTCTTCTGGTGTGGCAATCAGTATACCTAAGTATCCGATACATCATTTCTTTGCAATAAAGGTCCTAGGTTTCTGGAAAGTCTGCGTATCAGGTTTGTGTGGTCCTCCAGGTTTTGTTGGACTACAACTCCCATCAGTCCTACCCAGCATAGTTCATGGTAAGAGATGGAGGAGGTTGCACTCCAATGACATCTGGAGGACCACATGTTCCTCATCCTTAATGTAAGTAACAAGTAAGTTCAATATTTATTTATGTATTTATTTACAGGATTTGTATACTGCTCCATATCTAGTAAGATTCCCAAGCAGTGAACAACAGAAAAGAAGGAAGGAAGAGTGGCCGTAACTATATAAAGACAGACACTACCATACCTTATGGCGTTACATAAACAAACCAAAGCAGAGACCCTTTCCCAAATAGTTTATAATCTTAATTTCAAGTTTCAAGAAAACAAAGTGTTAAAAATATGGGGTTCTTAATAGCTCTGATCCAATAGGGAAAGTTGTGTATGACGAGAATTCCAACTGAACTTGAGAGAAACTTCTGATGCAGATGGCAATGAACATCACCAGTGGTGGCTGAGAATGCCTCCAGGGCCATTGTATATAGCATCATGAGAATGATGAACTAATACTACATCATTACGTTCATTTTACATGCATGCTATTGCACATGGATGCTTTGCAAAGTACAGTACACCAACTGCTTAGCAAAGCTATAAATACGATGCAACAAAGTACAACTATATGGAAGATTAGATGGTTGAATGGCATGAAAACATCAGTGTGTTCTTTGGGGGGGAAATACATATCATGTAACACTGGCGAGTCATTACTATGAAAATATTTACCTGGTAAAGGCTTCAGGCAAAAGGCTATTGATGTTTAAGATTTCACACTGGGTGAACTTCAGTACCCATTAATTTCACTTCTCATTTTATATTGTATGCGGTAGCTATGGGTGACAGAGCGCTGTCTAACAGCTCTTGAAAGCATCACATGATAAATGCTCATTAATAATGCATTTTTACGAGAAATTATTAACGAACAGAGATGCACTCCCATATAATTTCATCAATATGCTAAAAGCATTTATAAGTGCCTCCTTCATTTTAAGTTTAGAGCCAGTAGTGCATTAGTCCACTTTGCTGGGTTTTGCATGTTTAGTCTAGCCATAACTATACAATTAATGTGCTACTGTTAACTCATAGGAAAGCACAGTCTGGAAAGTCTCTGACTTATACCGAAACTTCCCAAAAAAAGTGAGAGGGACCATCAAGGAGAGAAAAACATTCCACTCAAAACTATGATCAATTTCAGGTACAGGTTCGCACGGACCCCCCCCCCCCAATCTGATCTGGATCCAACTCGGATCCAACTCGGATCCGGATCTGATCCGGATCCATGCACAGCACTCCCTTCTGCTCTCCCCCTCCTTCCCCCCACTCTCCCTGCTTACCTGCTGCCTCCTTGATGTCGGCCAGCCGCTTTCCCGCTCACGCTGGGTGATGACATCACCCACCGCGACCGGCAAATGCAGCGCTCTAACCAATGCTTATGTAGGCCTGCTTTTATGAACACTTAAATTCATTACAGTGAAAAGGGTGCAGCATTTAGATCAGAGAGGTCTTGTTGTGCAGTTGATTGTTGTACAGTTGCTGCTAGATTTTGCCTAAGATGTAGAGAGATGTAGATCTGATGGTCATTTTTTACTAGTCATTTGTACAGTATATAGCACCAATTTCAAATTGATGATTTAGTAAGTATTCATTCTGAAGTTGTTTTTAAAATACTTTAAGGAGGTATGTATACAGTGTGGGCCTAGCAGTTTGGACACTCTGTTCTTAAGAATTACCGGACTCTGTTAAATCTACATTTCAGATAAACCTTTTGTTCGCACATTTTCTGAATAATATTGCTATAGTGTTGTCTCCTTTCAATAGGATGCTATACAGTATTCTGATACATCATTAAGCTCCATCAGCCAGTATAGCAGGGATGTTGAACCTCTTTCAAGGACGAATTCCATCTCAGAGAAGGCTTCGGGAGCTGCATTCCAGTGGTGGGCAGGGCCAAAGGCAAAAAGAAGCAGGGCTGAAAAGGGATGGGCCCAAAAATAAAAACATATTTTAGTTTAAAGTGATTGTTAGTAGAAACTGAGCCTTACAAGAGGCATTTCTGCCATTTAGAATGGGGGGAAACTGCACAAAAACTATCAGAAGTCAGGAGAAAGGGGACAAAAGAGGCAGATTTGGACCCTAGACTGGCTGGATTTTGACTCCATGCCTGAACCTCTATGGTCTATATGCTTTAATGAATCAACCAACAGGAGTTCTGCACAATTTGGAGTGGTTCCTGAATTTTGCCTAAAGGCAAACTTGGAAGCAAAGAGAGTTTTAAAATAACCCCGACAAAAAACTCCAATGGGGTTTAGTACATCTATCTGTTTTACCCACATAAAATACGAATACACCACATTAGCCAAATGGTGCTGCCATTATGCTCAGGTAAGTCATCAAGGAGAGGCCGAGGAACTCTCCACTCAAAGGGAAAAGTCTTGGGACTGGCATTGCCGCTGAATTTTTGTTATGGCAACACTTTGTGGTGAATATAGAGATTCTTGCTCAAGAAAAATGGGAGTAGTTTTGAGGGAAGCCAAATGCTTGAATAAAAACAGCAGAAAGCTTAGTTAATGTGGTCTACGGTAGAAGAAATGTGGAAAGGAAAGAAAAGTCTAGATCCTGGAATTTGGATAAGAGAATGATAATTTTGGGACTATCAGCTCCCAGCTGGAAATATGGGAAGAAAGGGTAGGAATATTTGCATGATTGCTTAACTTCATGTAGGTATTTTTAATTGCAGATACTTGATTTCTCTAACACAAGGTGAGCGCCGAAACTTTTTGATCCCCCCCCCAACTGGTTTATATAGCAGAAACTCTGAATTCTTGGTATCGGTGACAAATGACCTCAACCAGAAGTGTTTGATTTGCATATGCATAATGTAATCTGAGAAGTAATGCTTTGGGCTATAGGGAATTCTTGATATAATTATGTTAATTTGCAATATGTTTCTGGGTATACTTTTAATAGCAGAGATGCTGAAATTAAAGCTCATATATTACATTTAAAATGAGGTGTAAAATTAGATATACATTGCAGGGCACTTTATATAAGCGTTGCTCTATTAGGAAATATGATTACAAATTCCTAGACGTGTTTACTTCTAGCTGTTTGTTGCTGCGTATTCTGATTTTTAAGTGCAGCCGTGATTTAAATTTACCTTAGAATGAATGTACAACAACATTTCTAGGGCAGCCATATCATTAGTTTATTGCTATTGCATCTCTAAGACGGTCATAATTATTTACTATCAAGGCATAACATACCAGACTGCCATTGGGTAGGTTTATACTCTGATGGGTATAATATTCCCATATAAGCAAGAATCCTGAAAAAAGTGTTGGCTAAGGATCTTGGCTAGGAATGCCACATTATTGATTTAGATATTTTCACCTTTCTACACACTTGCACTGTGTATTTCAGACACTTATGTCCAAAAGCAGTTAAAGTCACAGACATAGTCAATTTATTTGTGTACCACATTTTTCCAGTTCAGGTTTTGCTTGGGGGAGTTCTTTGAGTAATTATTGAGTAATTATTTCATTCATCTCCTGAAAGGCGACCAAGAAATATTTTAAATAAATAAATAAAAATAATTTTTCGATTTGGTCTAAGGGGGGTGTGGTGACATGGGGAACTGTTGTTTTTATTGTAGTTCAGCGGACTATATTTATTGCTGGGATTAACTGTGCTGGTGGTAGAACATCATGGTGATTGAGCTTCTTTGCTGAGTTGGGATTGGTCAGGGGTTTTCCGAGGTCAATCATGAGTTTTGAAAGCTGGAGATTGGGAAGGGATAAGTTGCTCTCTCAGGTATCCTGGGCCAGATCTACACTAAGCAGGATATCACACTTTGAAAACATTTTGAAAACTGTATATGGAGTACGTCCTGGGTCCCAACAGTTGTCAACACTGTTGTAAACCATTATAAAGCAGTAGTAGCTCGTGCCTAGGTCCCATGTTGTTTAGGGCTTTGTTCACTAGTACCAAAACCTTGAACCTGGCCCAGTAGCCAATAGGTAGCCAGTGCAATTCCCTTAGTTATATGCTGAAAAGACGCAGCTCTTGACAACAGCTGAGCTGCTGCATTCTGCACTAGCTCCTGCTTTTGGAGCAGTCTTAAGGGCAGCCCCACATAGAGTGCATTGCATTAATCCAGTCTTGAGGTTATTAATGCCCGTACCACGGTGCCCAAGCTATCCCTGTCCAGAAGAGGCTGTAGCTGGCCAGCCAGCTGAAGCTGGTAAAAGGCACTCTGAGCCGCCATAGCACTTGGGCCTCCAGTGACAATGATGGATCTAGGAGTACGCCCAAACTACGAACCTGACCTTTCAAAAGGACTGCCACCCCATCCAGAACAGGCAAAGAACCTATTTCCTAGACTCAGGAACCACTCACCCACAGGGCTTCCATCTTGCCAGGATTCAGCTTCCGTTTATTGGCCCTCATCCAGCCCAATACTGAGTTTAGGCACTGATCTAGGACTTGCACAGCCTCTCCTGATTCAGCTGTCACAGGGATATTCTGATTAGTAAGAATACATTTTCTTAGGAACCACTATTCCATAATATTGTTTCGCTTCCATACTACAATATCCCATCTTATAAATGTTTGCAATCCACATTTAACATGATCACATTCTTTTATCATGCATAATAAGAAAAAGGTGCATACAAATCCTCCTAACTACACATCTTGAAATCCTCGGCAGCTGTTCTGCAGTTATGGAATGCCCTGTCAGGTCTCCCTGCTGTGACTGATACCAGTATCTGTGAATCCTGGCAAATATTAAGACAAGGAAGTTGGACCAGGGTATGGATTCTAGTATTCTGAATGTGCAGACTCCTGGATATCGGAGAACACGCAATGTTCCTTATTTCCACATGCATTGTGCAAACATATACGCAGTTCACACAGGGGAAATACTAGCACAGGCATTTCATCAGTGTTTGACAATGCTAGAAGTACAGGATTCACCCTAACCAACAAATCCAACTGGATATTTTAAACAAATGTGCTCTGATTATTATTTTTTTTTAAAAAAACTTATTTTCTATTATTTTTGGTAGACTAAATTCAGTTTAGATGGGGCTCCCAGTGATCTCCCATCCAGATTCTGTTGAAGTCTATCCCCTCTTCGCTTCAACGATGACACAGCATAGGAACATAGAAATCTATTTTATATCAAGTTGGATGATTGCCCCGTCTAGTTAATTATCGTCTACATTGACTGGCAATGGCTCTTCAGGCATTCAACAGGTTTTTTCCCCCTGGTTCTACGTGGATGTGTCAGGGAATGAACAATGCTCTCATCTATAATGAGAAAATACTTCATGGGTGAAATAAAGAGACGAGACAAGTGTGTATGTATGAAAATCAGGCCATATTTATTGAAAATCTGCTAGCTAAGCATTATATCTGGCTAACATTCTATGCCTACTGACTGGTGACTGTAAGATCGCCGCCCCCAGACTACCCTATCTGGGGAAGGGAGGCCTTCCTCCTGGGCTGTGAAACACCAAGTGGGTGAAGTGAGTTGGCCTCACAGGTAACCCTTATCCCCCCCACTAGGGCCACAAAATCCTCAGTGGAACACCTCAGGTATCACCTGTCACCGAAACGGTGTCTTAGAATGATCACCATCCCTGTTAACCCTAGCCATGCCCACTCCTACTAGCCTACCAAAACCAAATGTGACCAAATTAACCTAACAACAGAAACAGAAACCAAATTTCCTAAAAGACACTCTTGCCCAACTTACAGTGTGGAGAAGGCAAAAAATGACACATAGCCCAAGACAATCAGATTATAAGCCTATCTACACATGCAGGATAAAACACTTTGAAAATGTTTTGAAAACTGTATATGGAGTGTGTCCTGGGCCCCAACAGTTCTCAAAACTGTTATAAACCATTTTAAACTGTTTAAAACCATTTTAAAACAGTAGTCTAGATAGGTTCTATGCGGCAAAAATTCCTCCTCAACACCCAACAGGATGATCAGCATAACCCACACTGCATACACTATTTAAAATAGAATGGTTAATCCAGGAAGCTTCTTTCAAACACTCATTCCCTCAAAAGCACAGTTATGAATAAAAATGCTGCAGTGCTATATTAATATTGGTATAAATAAGAAGTCAAAAACAAATACACACCCATATTTGACAACCCAAGCTCTCCATTATGTGGATCTGCACTGACGTAGGTCACGCCAAGATAAAATTAAGATGCTATCATCCTTAGAAAAGGAATACACATAGACACAGTTTTGTGTCTTGAAAAACTGAAACCCTTGAAGGGATTTCATGTTCCCTTTTGAAAGGTGAAGAGTACTAGAGAAGTTTTTGGAGGGAGGGTGGGGGAGGGATTGCTTGTGAAGGCACCTTTTTCAGGACAACTACTTTGAAGTCTTGACGGATACTTCAAACACATTCACTCAAAGACAAGAATGATCTTTGAATTTATGGTGGGAAACTTACAAAGCTTTAGAAAGGTTGGTAGGGCAGAAAAACATATTCCTAACAAACAAAGTGTCCCCAGCATTACTATCACTACCACTCATATATCTTCCAATACACACAGTGAAACTATGCAAGTATTTGTGAGAAACCTATAAAATAATTCAATAATTAAAAAAACTGCTGGTTTAAAAAACCAGAACATAAGGAGCACCACGCTGGAGCAGACCGAGGGTACATCTAGAAAAGCACTCTGTTCACACAGTGGTCAACCAGCTGTTGGCCAAGAACCAACAAAGCAAGACATGGTGCCACATCACCCTCCTACCCATGTTCCCCAGCAACTGGTGCATATAGGCTTATTGCCTTGGATACTGGAGGTAGCACATAGCCATCATGGCTAGTAGCCACTGATAGCCTTCTCCAGGAATTTACCCAACCCCCTTTTCAAGCCATCTAAATTGGTGGCCATCACTACATCTTGTGGTAGAAGATAAGGCTTTCTCACCTTGGTCCAAACTTCACAAAGCTAGGAAATTGGAAGCTGATGCCTTATCTGACATCTCATCTGTCAGGATGTTATGCAATGTCACAAATCATGCCTGCATACAACTTACCCTCCATGCACCCACACTCTTCCTGGGTCTTTCAGTCCCAAATTGTGCAATTTTCAGGAAGATTGGTGAAATCCTTTTGATTTTAGTAAGGTTATAACAACCCACCCCCGATTTCTATTTAACCTTATGGATTCCTTATTTTACTGACCAATCACCTTATCTATTGGAGGCATACTGTGTCTCCAATAATACTTCTGCAGTTTGCCATATCAATCGCACATTACAAGATGTGCAGAGGAGAGAGAATTCCTCCCTGTGCTATCACCAGAAAACAGCAAAGTATATGTATGGGTTAGTGTGTGAGGAGGAAATTATTCTTCTCCAACTGGAATTAAAATACAGGCCACAGATAATTCTCATCGTGCCAGTGGTACAATAAAGGGGAAAGGCATGGGAGCTCAGCTCCAGGATTTTTCCAAAGCAGGAGTGATGATGTCATCTGCTAGAGCACCAGGGAAATTGACATTTGCACCAGCAAGTGAATCGGGTGATAACAAGGCTTTCAAGTTTTACTGTTGTTGAGACGGATTAGCAGCTAAAGGATTTCAGGGAATGAGGGAAATAATCAAGTGAAAGACGGATACTAATTTCTTTTTGGGGTGGGTGGGAGGAAAGGGATTCCACCTTCAAGCTAGCGGATTAAATGGTAACATGCCACAGCAAGATGCTTTGCATTGCTAATTAAAAGCTAAAGGTTGCATTTCAGTTGGCTGAAGATCTTTTCTTAAAGCTCAATTCAAGCTCCAAGTTGAATCAATGTAGTCAGAGGTAAGCATCACCAAGTTCAATGGAACATACTCCCAAGTCAGCAAATGCAGAATTGCAGACATGCCTTTGTAAACTTTATTGTAAGATTTTATTAGTGGCAGCTTTCTTGCTTGTCTGTGCTTTATGATGATTTTAAAAAAATAAATAAATCAGAGTTATCTCCTTTTGAGTATAGATTATAGTCAGGCAGGGCTCTCTCTCTCTCTCTCTCTCTCTCTCTCTCTCTCCTGGGAATGAATATGGATTCTACTTGGGAGAATGGCTATGGGTGTTATCATGATAAGGTCCTGCACTTCAAAATTCATAACACCAGTGCACCTTGCCTTTATTTGGCCCTAAGAAATTAGTGACATCTCAAGTAGAGTCAGTAGTCTGGGTTCAAATGCATTAACCCTGAAGCTCCTTCAGTGACCTTGGGACAGCCACCATCTCTCAATTGCTGTTCTTATTCTTTTTTGTCTTGTTCCTCTTATTTATCCTGCTGTAATGTGCCATGCAAATTGGCGTAAAAACAACATGTACAATAGAGCAACTTGCATTCCAAACAGGGATATTGGAGAAATCTGTCTGAGGGCTGATGGGCTTTTCTAGGGTCAGCCCACTGGACCACCTCTAATTCTAATACATTCAGTCCATAATAAATTTAATGTTTTCCTTCCCCAACCCATCCAAAGCTTCTCATAACCCCCCAATCAGAGCCCCAATTTAAGGATGCCCAAATCACACAAGATGCACTTAACTCAGTTAACAAATAGATAAAAAGGATAGTGTGACAGCAATAAACAATATAAAGTTTGAAGAAATATCTATCTTCAGTGCATGTTGCTTTGGGCAACTGTGTCTTACTTATGTTGGATTTTAATATAAGGGGGAAATCCATTATGATGAGGATTGATGGGGGGAAAGAAGCCATCGGCTATTTTCACATGGAAAAAGAATTCACACCCGCAATATTCCTGTGGCTTAAAGTAGGAAGATGTGGGACACAGAATCATATGCATATAAAGGACATCAGTGGCCCGAGGCAAACAATGATGGAATTGGCTTACAGGACTACATGGAAATATGAGAAGCTATTTTCCAACTCGCTTCTAGCCATTTATCACTATAATGGACCGAATGAAACAAAACAGATCGTTGGGCATTTGTATACAGTTGACATGCATGTGCAGAAGGGAACAAGCAAAGAAGAAAACCCAATAATCGTGTCCAAGGGTGCAAAATATACTGTACATTTTAAACATATTTTTTTATGATTTACCATTCATTTATTTATTTTGCTAAGAGCAAGTAGAATTTCCCATGGATAGCTATATTTACACATTTCCTATTTAGGCACTGAGTGAAGCCCATTCCTAACATTAAGTTGGTATTCACATCTTTGGCTTGAAATAATAACTATTAATACATGTGTGGATGGATAAAGGTAACTAGTTTCCAACCTCAAAATGATGGTGGCAATTCTCATGGTCATTTTTTGTTGTTGTTGTTGATGTGATAATGTGACTCAGGATACATTTTCCCTGTTATTTTCATCTGGTGAGCAATACAGTTCCACCTGATGATAGAACACATTTCAGTATGGCACATTGACTATACAGTTTTCCAGAATATGGTAAATAACTTATTTGAAGAACATATGAACTTGCCTTATACTGACCCATCAAGCCACTCTCCGACAGCAGTATCACTGTCAGGGAGTAATCTTTCCCAGCTTTACCCTTCCCTTTGATTCCCCCCCCCCCTTTACGGCATGGATTAAACATGGGACCATCCGCGTACAAAAAGATGGACTTTACCACTGACCAATGGTCCGTTCCCAAATGAAAGCATACTATATCTCAACATGTTGAAGTGAATCCAGTGGGGAAGCTCACTATGCAGCAAGGCAGCCTCATAGACCAGCAATATCCTGTTTCATGAATGGAAGGGAAAACAGACAAGATAATGTCCCCATCCACTTTTCTGTCCTTCCCTTCCTCTCACATATTCAGCTGCCACCAGAAGGGATTTTTTATTTCTCTGGTTGCCTCTACCAAACTAACCTTAAAACTCTTTAGTTCTCAGGTATCTACTTTAAGTAGTGGGGGTTGGCTATTAGATGTGAGTTGGGTACCCCACCTCCCAAAAAAGAGAGAGAGAGAGAGAGAGAGAGAGAGAGAGAGAGAGACCACAAATCTTCAAATAACAAAATTTTTACTGAAGAAAATTGTTGGTTAAAAAAAACTGAAGAAAAGTTTTAAGAACTGAATGGACACACACACACACCAAACAAAAATATTTGAGCAACAGTTTAAGAAAACAGGGATATGCAGATCCCTTAACCAAACAATATCTTACTGTCATTGGTCCAATTCTTACAATCAGTTACCAGTTTCAATAGCTCTGATTCTTAATTTTCTCAAGCACTCTGGTTGTTTGTTTGCTTGCTCCTTCCTTCCTTTCTACCTTCTCTCTTTCCATCTCTTTCCCTCTGCCCCATTGCTTTTGGGTCTTGTCTTCTAGAATTATTGTTTTTTTCTCTCCCCAACTCTGACAGATCAGGAAGGTGGTTTCTTGTTCATTTCTGCAAACTAAGTTTCTGTTTCCTGAGTTAAAATTGGTACCTGCCCACTCTCTGCTCAAATGCAAATACTGCAATGCAGCAGATACTCCCAGCATCACCCACCCACCAAATGCAGCTGGCTCAGTGCCTAACGGTAGGGCTGACCCAGCTCTGCAAAAATAACAGGGAAAAGGTCACAGTAGCATGACTGGCCAGAGCTGGGACATATATCACGAATGATGCAATGAGTGATAAATTGCTACCTGAACATGTTTACCCAGAAAGTGCAGGAATAAAGAGTCAACAGGTGGAGAGTGAGTCAGAATAGAGGAAAAGCCCTGCTGTGTCAGAATAAAGGTCCCAGATAGTCTAACGTTTTATTCGGAACAGTATCCAGCCTGTGAAAAATTTACAAAGCATGAAGGCAATACCTTTTCCCGGGGGGGGGGGGTGTTTGTGTGTCTTTTGGGGGGGTTGTTGTTTTTTACCTCAGAATCTGCGATTCAGAGGAACTTTGCTTCTGAACATGGAGGTTAGGCTGACCAGATAAAATCCAGGTCAGGGTTCATGTAACTTTAACAATTGTAGAGAAAAGGGAATTTCAGCCAGTGTCATTTGTATGCAGTTAGTTCCTGGTGAAATTCCCTCTTCATCACAACAGTTAAAGGTGCATGCACTATACTAGAGTGACCATATACAAAAGAAGGCACAACATAACAATTGTGATGAAGAGTGAATTTCACCAGGAACTAATTGCATACAACTGACACTGGCTGAAATTCCCTTTTCTCTACGACTGTTAAAGTTACATGAGCCCTGACCTGGATTTTATCTGGTCAGCCTAATGGAGGTTCCATGTAGCTATCTATGGATTTGTTTAGTAATAAGGGTGAAATTATTACCCATTAAAAGGAAATATGCATAACAAAACCCTGGTGGTTATCTCTGTCAGGGAAAAGCAACTTCAAAAAGGATGATTTTCAAAAGCAGCAGCAAGGGGGGGGGGGGAGAGAGGTGTTGCCTTTTTTCCACCAACCGTTTTTCCCACTGCAATTCCTTGTCTAAGTCACTAACCAACCCAACCATTGATATTTGGGGGGGAAAGTGAAGCCAAAGATAAGACTACATAAGTTTGACCAGGTGGAGGGCTGCAAAACACAGTTACTTTACTATGCCCTATTTGTTTGGAATACTCATCTTCTACAGATCTTGTCTTGTACATCCTTTACAGAAAGGATTGCACTGTAAATCAAGCTGTAATAATAGAAGGAGTACCTCCTACATCAGTGGGCCAGCAGCAGACTTTCCTGGTGGTGGCAGGCAGGCAGTGAACCACTATTTAAATACATCGTAGTATTCCCAACATTGTATCTCTCAGGGGCATTGGGTGAAATGATAATGGTGGCTCCCAGATCCACAGTAAGCAACTTGTTGCCTGTCCCTGATCAGAGCACCAAGGACATGAGTTAGTGATGGGCCCTGCCAGGGAGTTCTATGCCTGCTGCTGTTAGGCCTGAGAACTGTAGGGGGGAAACTAAAAAGCTAAAATTCCAGAGTCCCTGGTATTAGATGCTCAGGCACACCCATCTCAAATAGCCTTGGTTTTGCCAAAGTGCCATAGGTGCAGATGTGCTTGAGGATGCAAAACAGAATGTTTGCATTCACCCAGATTACACTTAGAACTTAAAATATCTACTCAAATTTTAAACTTTAAGTAGAAATATATACTAAAGAAAAGATAAAGTTCAACACAATCACGAACCTTCTGCCCAAGCAAAGCAAAATGACATACTCACAAATTCTGCACCATTCATACTGACTGTGTAAAGGGAATCCTTCTCTACAGAGGGACTTCCATTTCTCCCAGGCAAAACCAAAGAGTTAGTGAGGCCCACATGCTAGGCTCAGAGCAACATCCTGGATTTAATCTTCCTTCTCTGTGTTCAAGCTTAAAAACCCTTCTCAAAGACAGTGTCCTTCCTCCTAATGCATCAGTTTAGACCATCCTCTTCCCAGAATGTCTCATCCTTTCTGACATACTTGTTTTTGTTTAAACTGGACAACACTTCTGCTTTTCATGTGGTCAGCTCTCTAGTGTGCTTCTCTTTTCTTCTAGACATGGGGGTTTCTAAACCACAACTCTACCTTTCTATAACCCTTGACCATTCACCATTCACCCCTATACTGATTACATACTGCTGAAACAAGTGTAGGAGAATTATGACTAATTTAGCAAGTGATATCAAATCATACTTTCCCACCTGAAGTCACAAGCTTTTATTCCTTAAAGCATCTAACCCAATACAATGTTTTACTTGTACCCCTATTTGTCCTCTTAACCTTAAAGCATTACCCCTACTTCTTGCATATGCATTTCAACCCCAATGTCCCCAAAAGCTTCTTTTCCTATGCTATGCTAACAAGCTCTTATAACCCCCCTTACACATACACAATAAAATTGCAAGACCTAAGAAAAACTCTTTCAGAACACAGCAAGTGATCTTCTACCATTGGCACACTCAGGGTTCTAAGATGACTGTTTGAAAATTTGGCCATCACATTCTAGATATTTTGGGGGGAAATGTTGAAACCCTTCACTGATGACAGGACAAGGTGAAAATAGAGCTACCCTCTATAGCAAAAAGAACAACTCATTATTAAACTTTAAATAAAGTTGCCTAAATGTTATGGCTCATAAACGATCTTACTGCTAAATAATTAGTACAAAGCAGACCATGAAGAGCTACGCAAAGTCCCACTGCACCAAGAGCAGAAGCAACATAGCAAGAGATTAAATTTAATGGCCGTAATTCAATGTATAAAGTGATATACACTGGGAAATAGAAGGGCAACTATGCTTACACGGTATTGGCTTCTAAATTAGCCATGGCCATGGAATAAGGCTGTCTTGGGAGCCATTGTGGAGAGCTCCCTGAAAGCACAAGCTCAGCTGGAAGCAAAATTAAAGAATTATTCGGAAAGACACAAAACCACTATTGGAAAAACTCAAGCATGCTTTTATACATTAATAGTTCATTACTTCAACAGGGTTTGTTTTTTTCAGTTCTAGATACCACATCTCAAAACGGGTAGCACAGAACCAGAAACAGTGTATATTGATAGTGGGAAAGTCATTCTGCTTTTACATGGAAAAATTAGGATCTGATCTTGTCAATGCCCACTCCACTGGAGTAACACTGCTGTGAACACAGACATCCTGGGGGATGTTCTTTGGGAATGGACTTCATGCATAGTTTTACCATAGGATCTGACAGCAGCGTGCACTATTGCAAAAAGCTGGAGAAACTTGAATGAAAAACAGGTATTTATTTTTAAATCTACTATCCTGGAAATGTAAACTTTAATAGGCACATGCTCCTTATGCAACATGAAAGGAATAGGGGGCTGTTCTAGGTACTGTATCGCTCCAGGATTAGCTTAAGGAACCGGAGACCCCACCTAATTATCTTACCCCTGACTAAAGCCTTGAACTAGATCTACACTACTGCTTTATACTGGTATTGAAGTGCGCTGATAACGGTTGGGGCACGTTACACATTCCATATACCACTTTCATAATGTTATTTCCCGCTTTTTAGTCCACATTGTCCAAAATACCACAACAAATATCATGATGTGTCCTATGGGGTATAAATGTGCCCGAGGGATCCAGACAGCATTGCCATGTTGGGACTGTAATGATTTGACACAAGGTGTAAACCTGGCCCTGATGTAGAAGAGGCAGAATGGTGGACAAATTGCAGGGAGACAACCATTCAATGATTTTCATATGATTAAAAGAAAAAAGGGTGCATGGGAGAATGGAAAGAAGGGTGGATCAATTGAGTCTGACTACCATTTTAATATATTTTATGGGAGAGAAATTGAATGAGAAAAGCTATCCATTTTAACCAACCCTATGTTTCATTGACTAAGAAAACTGGTGAAGACCAAGAGTTCATTGGCTCAGTCCCTTTCTCTCCATCCTATATGGAAATTAAGCCTGACTATGCATAACTCTGTTTCTACATATTTTTATCCTGCTACCCTTTCCTCCATCATACTTTCCTTGCCTCCTGTTGCTGTGGCCTTCTCTGCCTAATTGTTGATTTGATGTTCCTTAAGAGAAGTGAGCTGTTACGTTACTCTATGAACATGGATGTTGCTATGTAGATTGTATCTAATGTTGGTCTAACTTAAGACCCATTCATTTCAATGGGTCTACTCTAAGTGGGACTAACGTCGGATACAACTCATTGCTGCCAGTGATAATGCTTGTATTTGTGATAGGATAGTGTAAGAACATACCAATTAACGGAATCTGGTATGGATTGATTGAAAACCCATCGCAGAAGCCCGTTACTGCTATCTTTCTGATGCTGTCTATTTCAACAGGTATCCACAATTCCACTTGGTGGGGTGAGCCATTGGGTGAGAAAGAAGGCAAGCAGTGTACGTTGCCGTCTCCCAAGCTCTCACTTTCATTGCAGCTTTCAGAACATCAGAAACAGCAGGAGTCTCCTACACTGGTTCTTATCTTCTGCAAACAACAGCTCAAGTGAGATAAGGCTGCACTTCTTCCTTGAACCATCTGCATGTGCCAGAGAGCTCAAGGGAGAACTGTGGTCTTATCTCACTTGCAGAAATGTTAAGAGAAGAAACAACAGGAATAAGTCTGTCCTGCTGTTTCTTAACTACTCCATACTCTAGTCAAAAGAAGAGAAATCCCGACTCTCCCTGGAGAGGACTTGAGGGAGGAGAGGAGCTTGAAGGTGAGCACAAATAGAGACTAGCTAAAAAGCTCACAAAACCAATATTTATGTAGCACTGTATTACAATAGCCTGCCTTCTATTAAGTGAAGGTCATATGGGTTTTTATTTTCATTAAAAAAAAATAAAAAAAAAATATTGTCCTGCAGATAAACTTAGGTTGGATTCATGCATAAGAATTGTCTGTCAGCCCATGGCATCTTTGGGCACCTGTTGGCTCCACAAGTGCCTTGACAGGTTTCATCACTGAGGTCATGCCCATCCTGGGAAGCACAAGATGAGTAGCTTGGAACCACCAATTTCAATTTCCCATAATGCCATATTATTTTATTTCATGTATTGCACACAATATCTATTCCATGGAAAGGGCTGTTTTAAGGATTATTGAGAAGAAGTATGGTCGTACCATCTAAAGCACTATCTAAATGGGAAGTTCTATTGTTGTCACGTATATTTCGGGTTTCATCCAAAGCTAAACAGTGGACTTCCACTCACTCAAGGAGACTTTTCAGTCCCTTCCTCCTCCTGCAGCAATCCTCCCCCCACACACATCTGCTCTGCCCAAATCTGCCCCAAAGGGTTGGGGGATCCTTTACAGCAGATTGGGGGATCCACCTGGGAGGGGGCTGAATGAGCGAATTATAAAGTGTTGGTTATTACCTTTAAAGCCCTATATGGTTTGAGTCCAGGTTACCTGCGGGATTGCCTTCCCCTGTACAGTCTGCCCCACACACTTAGGTCCTCTGGGAAGAATTGACTTCAGTCAGCAAAAACTAGGATGATAACCATTACTCAGAGGACCTTCTCTTCTGCTGCTCCCAGACTGTGGAATGGCCTGCTGGGAGAGATTTGTCAACTTAACAGTCTTCCTGACTTTAAGAAAGCCATAAAGACTGATCTCTTCCGGCAGGCCTACCCAGATGAATTTTAAGATGTATCAATGATATTTTTATATTTTTTTTAATAATTCATTAGTTTTATACATTTTAATCAGTTTTATGTATTTTATTCTGTTTTGTATTTAATGTTGTCCCCCACCTCAATCCAGAGGGTGAGGCGGGTAAGAAATAGATGATGATGATGATGATGATGATGATTATTGGAGAGAGAGAATATGTTCCACCAGCAGTACCCATTCTACTATTGGATGAATACAGTTAGATACAATACTTTGTAGTGTGTGTGTGTGTGTGTGTGTGTGCCAGAGGGAAGGAAACTATTAATATTTTGAAAATGAAAGTACAATTCCATATTTTACTGATAAATATTAAGACTATAACATAAGAAATGACTGTATAGATGGATGGAACTGAGTTTTATATTGCAAATGTTATCCACTTACACATTACCAAAATAAATATGAAATGCATTATCAAAAAGGAACAAGACACATATTTGTATATATGCATATGCCAATTTATATGTATATATGCTAATTTAGAAATTATTATAATTTAAATTGAAATTCAATACATCTCACCATAGTGGGGAAGACTATGACATCTGTGTACCTATTTAATCTGAGGTCCAGGTACTAACTGTTGATAGGACTTCATATCCCCCTTCTTATGGTTTTCTGTGTTTAAACTGGACATGCACTGGACAACAGTTCTGATCCAGCTTGGGGGGGAGGGGCACGGGGGACACAGTTAAAAAAAACATCCATGCAATTGCTTATTGCATAAATAGTGTCATGTACAGTTTGACCCGATATGGAACTACTCTAAATCTCGATGCATCTTCAGGATAGCAAGGAATTCAAATATTAATGGAGGCACAGCAGTGCCTCCATTGTTAAGGGCCGTCAGTAAAAAACACATTCCGCCATGTTAAAGTGATAATTGGAGGGGGGGTCATTCTAACAGCCATAAAATCGAAAATGTTTCATCAACCTTTCTGAAATTTATAGATGCCAGAAAGAAATGTTTGTTTTACATTACCTGAAAATTTCAAGAAGATTGGTGAAAGATTGAGGGAAGGAGAGCAGTTTAAGGTAGAAAAGGAATACAAACCTGTCTCCCTGCTTTTGTAAAATTTACTTCCAGGTTGTGACTTTTGTGCTCACAATTTGCATAATTTCTAGAGCCTTATTAATTAATCCAGTGGTGGGGTCTTCTTCCTCCTTGACTGTAGTTGGTGGAAAGCTTTTCGTTTTTTAAAAATTCCCTTCGGTTGACTTTTAAGGACTATTTTAACCTCTCATTCAAGTCAATGAGGTGGCCATCTTCCCTCATAGCGCGACACATGCTCAGTAGCATCGCTCTCCCCCCTCCCTCCTGCCTTAGAATGTGGAGTGGGTGAGTGAAATGGCCGCTGCCTCTAGTACAGACCTTTTGAGTGAAGAAGAAGAGTTTCTCTTTTCTCTTCTGGAACATGCATTCCTTTGGCTCTGAGAGTATTTTGGGCTATCTTCATAAGGCCAGTTTGCTCTTTTGCTCCCTGGTGAAGCAGGGTGTGGTTCCTCTGGATCAATGGTAACCTGATCTTCAGATCTCTTCTGGGAATAGGTGGCTATACCTTTCTTTCTATCCCCATCCCCACCCAATACACACACAGTGCTCCTTCCCTCTTTTCTAAGAGTTTGGTCCATACTGCTATAAGTTGAAAGCTTCAAACACTTCATTTAATTAGTTTGGGCCGGTGTTAAGTTTTAAGTACAATGTTGAAACCTTTCAAAGTGCTTCTGGGCCTACAACGTTGGTTTCGGCTTAGTCACCCTGTTTTTCTAATAAGGTTTAGAAACAGTTGAGCTGTCGTTTATTTTGCATAGTGTACACACATGAATTTTCTTTCCAATCCCTGCAGTCTACACTGGCTCCCTCCTTGATGTGTTTTTGGATGCAGACAAACCCTTTTTTGTTCCAGCAGGCCTTTGGCAAATCATCTGGACCTCTGTCTATACCTTTGACTTTCAAATTATTATGCATTTAAAATGTTTTAAATGCTTTAATATTGAAAAGTATTTAATTATATTTTTAACTTTTGTATATTTAGGCTGACCATATGAAAAGGAGGACAGGGCTCATGTAACTTTAACAGTTGTAGAGAAAAGGGAATTTCAGCCAGTGTCATTTGTATGCAATTAGTCCCTGGTGAAATTCCCTCTTCATCACAACAGTTAAAGTTGCAGGCACTATACTAAAGTGACCATATACAAAAGAAGGCAGGGCCCCTGCAACTTTAACTGGTGTAATGAAGAGGGAATTTCACCAGGAACTAATTGCATATAAATGACACTGGCTGAAATCCCCTTTTCTCTACAGCTGTTAAAGTTACATGAGCCCTGTCCTCCTTTTCATATAGTCAGCCTAGTATATTCCTATTTCACCAGGAACTAATTGCATACAAATGACACTGGCTGAAATCCCCTTTTCTCTACAATAATAATAATAATAATAATAATAATTATTATTATTATTATTAGTAACCTGCCTCTCCCTCCGGATCGTGGCGGGGAACAACAACAATATAAACATAAAAATAACAACAGTTAAAATTTTAAAAAAGCAAGAGAACAATACAACATTAAAAACATCTTAAAATTCATCTGGATAGGCCTGTCGGAAGAGGACAGTCTTCATGACTCTCTTAAATTCATGAAGACTGTCAATTTGTCTAACCTCCTCCGACAGACCATTCCATAGTCTGGGAGCGATGGAAGAAAAGGTCCTCTGAGTAACACTCGCCAGCCTAGTTCTGGCTGGCTTGAGTAAGTTCTTCCCAGAGGACCTAAGTGTGCGGGGCGGATTGTACGGGAGAAGGCGATCCTGCAGGTACCCTGGACCCAAACCATGTAGGGCTTTAAAGGTAATAACCAACACTTTATACTTCGCCCGGAAACTGACTGGCAGCCAGTGAAGCGATTTTAAAACTGGTCTGATGTGATCACCCCTAGGTGTACCGGTGACCAACCTGGCTGCCATATTTTGAACAAGTTGAACTTTCCGGACTAGGCACAAAGGTAGCCCTATGTACAGCGCATTGCAGAAGTCGAGCCTCGAAGTTACCAGTGCGTGCACTGCCATCTTTAGGTCTTCCAACTCTAGGAAGGGGCGCAGCTGGCGTATCAGCCAAAGCTGATAGTAGGCACTCCTGGCCGTCGCATCAATCTGGGCTGTCATCTGGAGCGACGGATCCAGGAGTACCCCCAAGCTGCGAACACAATCTTTCAGGGGAGGTGTAACCCCATCCAGAATTGGTTGACACACCTCCAACTGTTAAAGTTACATGAGCCCTGTCCTCCTTTTCATATAGTCAGCCTAGTATATTCCTATTTATAAGTTTTAGCTGTATATGTTTTAGTTTTGTAAGGCTGCCCTGAGGCCCAGCATTGGGCAAAAGGCAGGATACTACTACTACTACTAGTAATGTTTCAGATTTCACTTCTGCATCTGATGTTCTTTTGCATTTACTTTTCTTTATACACCATTCATATCTTAAGACTTCTTGTGTGGCATGTTTTTATTGGTTTAACAAGTTAAAAGGGGTATTCACTGTTTTCATGCTTAAGTTAAGTTGCTTTTCAAGAACCAAGGAAATTCAATGGGTCTTACTTTTGAGTAAATATCTAGGGATGGAAATGCAGCCTGTGCAAGAACTGAGTAGGGTGACCATATTTGGGAAACCAAAAAAGAGGACACCTAGTGGGGGGGCAGGAAAATGGCTTTCTGGGGCCACCTTAAAGTCCCCAATTGGAGCGGAGGAGGGGAAAGATGTCATTCTCACCCCACCCCACTGCTCCAATCAGGCTCTTTCTATAATGCCTAGGAATGACACGTTTTTCCCTTTTAAGGCCTTGATTGGAGCAGTGGGAGAGAATGACACACCTCCAGAAGGCATGTCATTCCCCCCTGCCACGCTAATAGTGGCCTTAAAAGGGAAAGTGTGTAATTCCAGGTCATTATAGACTATTACATAAAATCCCCCCCTGACACCGAGGATAGAACAAAAACCAGGAGAAATCTGGGGAAATCCTGACAGTTTTTTATTATTATTTATTATTGCATTTATATCCCACCTTTTTTCCACCAAGAAACCCAAAGCGGCATACATAATCCTCCTCCTCTCCATTTTATCCTCACAACAGCAACCCTGTGAGATGGGTGGGGCTGAGAGTCTGCAATTGGCCCAATGTCTCCCAATGGGTTTCCATGGCTAAGTGGGGAGTAGAATCCAGATCTCCCAGCTCCCAGTCCAACACTTTAGCCACTAGGCCACACCCAAGAATTGAGCCATGCCAAGTTGGAAGCAGATCACTTCGTGCCTTGATTTTTAGGATATTTTTTAAAAAAGTTTGACTTCAATTTTTTTTCTAAAATTCAAGGCATGAACCAATCTGCTTTCAACTTGGCATGGCTAAAGCTTTACATAAGAGGTACCATGGTGCCAAGTTTCATCTCTTCATCTTTACTTTTTTTTTTTTTAATGTACTGCTCAAGGCCCTAGACCCCAAAGAGGAGTATTGGGTTTGAAGTTTCAAAAATTCCTAAAACATAAGGCATAAACAGATCTGCTTCCAACTTGGCATGGCTCAATCCCTACTTAAGTGCTACCATGCTGTCAAGTTTCATCTCTTTATCTTTAATTTCATTTTTTAAACTCGTACTGCTCAAGGTCCTGGACCCTAAAGAGATTTCTGTTTGAACTTTAAAAAAATCCTAAAAACCAAGGCATGAACGGATCTGCTTCATACTTGGCATAGCTATATCCCTACTTAAGTGCTACCATGATGCCAGGTTTCATCTCTTTATCTTTAAAAATGAGGGAGATGCAAGCATTTTGGTTGATTTATTAATGTTAAAAGTGAGTTCAACACATAACACTAGCTTTGATTTTATATTGGATTTCAAGATGGTATAACATTCTGGCTGATGCCGGCTTGGTTGTCAACTGTATAATATCCAGTCATCCGTTACACAAAGCTATGAAATTCATTAAACAAAAAACCTACATTTCACAAAAACAATGATAAGGCTCTACAGATTCCAACCAAGCACCAAAAAGCAGGGAAATTGGGAATTAAGGCTCACAAGCCTTAACGTCACATCCTCCCTAAGGAGACAGAAAGTGCAAGTGAAATTCTCATTCTCCCAAAGCAGATAAACCATGAGAATATGATATGTGGAGGTGACTGTGGGGTTGTGGAAAACTGATCACGAACAACTTAGGGCCACCTACTTCTCTTTTTTTTGTTTAGAGCAGCCCTCCCCCAACCTGGTGCCCTCCAAAGGTGTTAGACTACAACTCCCATCATTGCAAGTCAGTATATCCCATGGTCAGGAATGCTGGGACTTGTCATCTCAAACACCTGGAGGGCAGCAGGATGGGGAATGCTGTTCCATACCCTTACCAAATACAGGGTCTGCCCAATACTTTTCTCTGACACACATCTTGCATATAGCAGCACTCTTGATAACAAAAGGGGCACTATTCATTACAGATCTAGAACCAGAGCATGTACCAGGCACTTCCAACTTTTGGTCAATATCCTGCCTTTAAAAGAACCAATTTTTTTTTAATGTATTTATAAAAAATATACTGTTCACTCCCCACAATCCCTGCACAATACATCATCTCATCAAAGCAACAGTGGAGCAGAAGAGGTTTAGTTTGGCTGTCTTGAACACCTTTCAGATGAGATTAGTTTGCAATCCTATACCTCTTGGGAGAAAGCTCTAGTGAATTCATTGGCACTGGCTACTGAGAAGACATGTATAGGAGTCAACTTTCTCTAGCCTGGTGGTCTCCAGATGCGTTGCACTGTAACTCCCATGTTCTGTGTTATGGGGAAGACAAAAATCAATTCATACTTAATTTTAAAATAATACTTACGCATGAAAGTATTAGGTGGCAGCTCTGTCTTTGATCTCACACTGCTGAACAAGTAAGAGAAATCCTTTATCTGATATTCAAGAAACAGACATCCTATGCCATGTGTTGAAAACTAATGTTGATGTCTGAAGGGCTATCTGGATTAAGTATTCAAGATTCATTCATTGTTGTTTCATTTGGTTTTGACAGTTTATTTAAAGTGATGCAGCTCTTTTGTAGTTCCTTGATTGATCACATATCTTAATGCTGGAAAACATCATACTTTAGTACAGATGTGGGCAGAAAATAGATCTATCCTGATGATTTGGACATCAACTCGCGGCATTCCTGATAATTGCCCATGCTGATAGGGGCTTTTACAAGTTGAATTCCAAAACATCTGGAGATCTAAATTCTGCCTTCCCTTGTTCTTGAACAACATTCCCCAACCTGGTGCCTGTCAGATGTGTTGGGTTGCAACTCTCAACATAAGGAGATGCTCTAGGAAATGAGAAGTAGGTGGCCCTAAGTTGTTCTTGATCAGTTTTCCACAACCCCACAGTCACCTCTGCATATCATATTCTCCACCCTGACTTCATGGTTTATCTGCTTTGGGAGAATGAGAATTTCACTTGCACTTTCTGCCTCCTTAGGGAGGATGTGGCGTTAAGGCTTGGGAGCCTTAACTCCCAATTTCCCTGCTTTTTGGTGCTTGGTTGGAATCTGTAGAGCCTTAACATTGTTTTTGTAAACCGTAGGTTTTTTTGTTTAATGAATAATAAATATGAAAGGCAGGAAATGACTGTTTAAGAAGTAGAACCACTGACAAATCCATGGCGGTAGCAGTAGATATGCAACATGTAACATGCGAATGAAATATGCAAAAATGTGACAACAAGGTGAATTTCTGCTAACTAGCAACATCTTCTTTTAGCCCAGTACTTGTCACATCCTTCCTTGTGATTCCTTCCCTCTACAAACTACTGTTGCAGATTCAAGTCTGCATGTTAATCTGGGAGAGTTTTCTATCTTCAATGCTTTAGTTTCTCTGCATGGCAGGCATTCAGAAAATTATTTGTGCGCCAATGTACCAAATGAGAACCAAGGTTCTGCTCTCCCTTTCTAATTAGATAAGCAGTCTTCCTTTGGGGACAGCAAAGCAATTCTGAGTAAGTCTTCCTTCTTATCAGAAACTGATTATCTCGAGATGAGTCTATTTTCTGGAGAGTCCATGGGAACAGCAATTACAGAGGCACTGATTTTGTGACTCAGAAATGGAGGGAGGAATCAAATGAATCAGTAAAATTATATTTTAAGACTTCACAAAGTAAAAGAAAATCAATTTAATTGGCAAAAGTTGAGGCTATGTGTTCTTTCATCCCCCTATGTATTGCTGAATTATTAAACTACTGTTTGCTCCTGTTCATATTAATTTTGGGAAAAGAACCTATAGCAAATTAAAGTCAATTGTAATAAGGCTTAAAGTTTGAAAATTAAGTCTAATATTAATGGCTAGGAACAATGGATTCAAAATATAATTAACTGGCTAATCTCATCTCCCTTCAAGAGCTGTACACGTTTATGAGGCTTCATATACATCCCTTGCTCAGACATAGCTTCCAACAAGTTACCTGGATCTCTGTTGCTATGGAGTAAGACATTTATGCTGCACAACAGCACTGTGCAAGGCCAAAACATGAGACAGGAAATGGATGCAGTGGGTGATGGATGTAGTAGGTGTGGCTATGTTAACTGGAATTTTATCCACAAAATACTTACGGCAGTGCTCAGCAGCTCTGCCTGCATGACCTAGCAGTCCTTCTGCTCTGCCTTGCAATGCCCTCGGGTAAGGGTGTCAAGTTCCCACCAACACTCAGCAGCCAAAATGTCATAGCCCCCCAGCAAACCACCTGCTACTGTAATCCATTAGTGCTTCAAACCCAGATGATTGAATTTTGCTCTTGGTCATGTTTGTCTCTCTGCTAAAATTGGCCAAATCAGTGCACATATGCATCAGTATATCCCTGTAGTTAGTAACTGGTTTTGTAAGGGCCATATTTTGAACTGAGCAAGGTCTGAAGGGCCAGTGACCCCTTCCTTCCAGTGTAAACAACAACATGCTATATGCATATGCATTTTTTTTGGCCTATACAGGGCCATCAAAGCAGCTTACAAGCGCAATAAAGCAATGGCAATAAAAACAATTTAAAACCAAACTACTCATTCACTAAAAACCGAAACACCATAACAAGTTCTAGGGATCAACAATCAACAAAAGCAGGTTTAGTCAAAAGCCATTTAATAAACAATTTACCTAAAGGATTGGATGAAAGGGACTAACAGAGCCTCCATAGCAAGGGAGAATAGGTATTACCATCAAGACCACCTTGTCCAATGTATTCAACAAGAGCCCCACCAAACTTCCTGGACTTGTCCTTAATCTTTCCTGCAAAACTTTCGTACAGAACTCACTTGTTATTTCATGCTCCCTGGTGATATACAGGGAGATTTCCTACAGAGCTCATCTGCTGTGAATATACAACCAGCTATGGAAAAGCCTCACATGTTTGAGGCTTTTATAGCAGTTGAATGAGTCAGGTGACCTAGCAGCCACAGCTCCACCCCATCTGTTTTGAAAGCAGTTTTAAAAGCACTAACCCAAAGTAGGTTGAGTCAGCTGACTACGCAAAGAGAGGGTGGGGGGGAGAAACCATCTGAAGAGTGTGAGGAAAACAAAAATGGTCAGAGAGAGACATAGAGAAAACCAACCACAATAGTATGCCAAGTCATATGACTGCAACCTCAGTGGAGGATGGATGGATGGGTACAAAAAGCCCTACCTAAAGATAAGAAAAAAAACCCCTCAAACAAGCCACAAACTCACCCCATAATTGACAACCCCACCCTCCTTGCCTCTTACAGCAGCCCCACACAAAACTGCCCTGTCATTTGATTCTATTTACCTGCACTGTTCACTCAGCCCCAGGAAACAGTTATGTACTTGGAAACAATAATTGGTCCCTGCTCCTCTGTAGGAAAAAAATAAGCCTGACTGTAAGAATAGGGTTTTGAGAAGGTTAAAGAACTGGGGGGGGGGGGGGGGTCCTACACGACATCTCTTTGGCGCCTGTTTCTGATAATGTGCACTTTTTCCTATATTCGTCTTTACGTCTAATAGTGGTAGAAGAGAGCTGTTAAGGCGAATTACAGGCATCATAAAATGCACTTTACAATTGTTTATATGCAGAGTTTCTCTGCAGGTTCGGTTCAGGGGTGTACGGCTGAATGTGGAAAATTGATGACTGCACTGCCCTGTCTTTTGATGGTACCTCCCCCGGACTTTCCAGCCATTCGTTAACCCCACCCACCTGACTTTCTCACCATTGCCTGTCCAATCACGATCGTGTGTGACTTCGCACGTGGGTACGATTTCTAAACATTGGGTGTTCCTAAAATTACAACTTTTAGCAGGGCAGCATTGGCTTTGGGACCAAATGTAAAACCATAAAAGCATCATATTTCCAGGTACTGGATGGCCCTGGCGAGAACCCAGGGACACCAAGACGCCAGCACAGTATGGTTCTGGAATGCCCAATGCTGAGCAGTCTAGAGGGCAACCTCGCCATCCCATAACCTGGTCTATGTGTTGCAGAGGTGGGTGACTGGTAATGAGGGAGTGGGGGAGGGATGAACGATGGCCACAACAACAACAAAAACCTGGATGGCACTGTTGTCCTCTCTTCTCCCGCCCCCCTCCAGTGTGCTTGATATTATACCAATTGCATCACCTTCTGCACAGAATGGGGAGACTGGAGCATATACTGTGACATGCATGCTCTCCGGTTCCACTCCGGCAACCGCCAGTGCCATTTGAATGAATGGCCCTGCAGGGGACACCACGTTGTCTGCGAGTTGGCTCGGACATTGTGTTTGTTCGGCACATTCCACCCAATCCCCTGTGTTTTCCCCACTTGTGCTGTGCCTTCAGATTGCTCCAGCCACACTTTTCAATGGGATTTTGGCCACATGTAACCATTAGTAGAATAAAGGTATTGCATTGCTTTATGATAATAAGACTAGTGTTCCTTTCATTGCGATACACACACATACACGCTCTCACACACATCATCATTATTATTATTATTATTATTATTATTATTTATTACATTTATATACCGCCCCATAGCCGAAGCTCTCTGGGCGGTTTACAAAAATTAAAATTAAAAGATTGAACGCTAAAAAGACAATATACAAAATTTAAAACCATAAACATAAAACAACTGACATTTAAAACAACTGTTAAGCCTGGCCACACTGTCAATCAAAACCTCAACTTGGGAGAAAAGAAAAGTTTTGACCTGGCGCCGAAAAGATAACAGGCGGGCCTCATCGGGGAGATCATTCCATAATTGGGGGGCCACCACAGAGAAGGCCCTCTCCCTTGTTGCTGTCCTCCAAGCTTCCCTCGGAGTAGGCACCCGGAGGAGGACCTTTGATGTTGAGCATAGTGTATGGGTAGGTTCATGTCGGGAAAGGCGTTCCACCAGGTATTGTGTTCCCAAACCGTGTAACTTTCAGGAAAATCAATGAAAGAAAGGAGAGAAGATGGAAGCCCTATGCACGCTCGAGTGCTAAGGTTCCCGGATAGGAAGTCCCCCTCACCTGCTCAATGCTCCTTACACCCAAGTAACATCGCTCAATGGCAGGAACTGGCTTGCACGTACAGAAGTTTCCTTTCCTTTTTCAAGCATTGATCCCAGCAAGGGAGCGGGGGAGAAGGGAAGCCTTAGTGGACCTGAAATTATACTCAAAATGAGCAACACACATCCTTATTCCAACCCCTTTGCTTCCTGTAGAACCAGCTCCACGTGAGTAGCCATGTGTCTCAAGGAAAGAAAGATTCCAGTGGGGATTTAAAAGAAACTTTACTTTAAGTACTGGTAACTTAAGGCCAGCCATTACTGTATGGTCCAGTCAAGGGAAGAAGAAGAAGAAGAAGAAGAAGAAGAAGAAGAAGAAGAAGAAGGAAGTAGGAGGGAGGAGACAGGAAATGACAAAGCAAGCATTGGGTCAATTCCCTCCCACCTTGTCCACAACTTGGGAGGAGTAGCTAGAGAAGAGGCAGTCATTCACTCATGACATCACAAGCCCTGCCCACCAAACTAAGCCCACGATTAGCATTACTCCGAATGGGCAGTGGAGGGTTACACAAACAAAATGCGAACGAATATTGGAGAAATATTAAAATTCGTGTTTAATCGACACCTTGGAAACACGTGTTAATGGAGGCTGTAAGTCACATAGACATCTGATCTGTGCCTCGCTCGTGTGTACAAAATGCCATCAGAACGAAGTAAAGGCGACCCAAATAAGCCGTGAGGAGGTACCCTCTGTCTGATTTGGTAGATTGATTTAATTTTAAACTCAGCTAGTGATTTAACTGAAGCAAGCAACTTTGCTGCAACTTTTTCCTTGCCGCTCCCCCACCACCACCAAAAAAAAAAAACCCATTCTGTTCCCTCTGGTGATTTCACATGCTTTCAAGCAGAAAAGAAGTGTTAGCAGTTTAAAGTGATGTGAACTAGAAAAATGAGGTGTGTGTATATTGGATGATGTGCCTGTCAGAGAAGGGTAAGTGTAATGAATCAATCCAAAAAGCTATGATTGGACCTTAAAGAGACAAGGAAAAAATACTCAACCCAAATTGGTCAGGGAAGGTTTACAACAGCAATTAGAACTCAGCTGCCATGGTAGACCTTTCGGGGAGTGATGATCTGAATGCAAGAATATCAATTTCAAACAATTAGTTTAAAACAACACCAAGGCCAAAATATGCCTAACAGAAATAATAACATGACTGCCCTTTCAATAATTTGTTCCAGGAGCAAATCAGAAGGCAGACTGCAAAACTATAGATTGGTACTTATCTTTTACTTTCTTCCAGGAAGTGGGCAACAATTTTAGAATTAAATTAGCCACCACACAGTAAGTGCTTGAAAACTTGCAATGGAAATAGTATGCTTATAAGTCAAGAAGAATATTAGACTACTGTGAGATCTGGGTGTGAGATGGAAGAGTGAAGTTATTTGTCTAAGACACACACCTAACATTTCAGGCTCATTTAAATGTACTTGAGAAAACTAATCAACAATACTAGAGCAAACCTAAACCAAAAACTCTTAAAGCAAAGTCAAGCCTCACTAATACTCCCATCCCTAAATGGTATATTATCATGAGTGGGGACAATGTTGCACATCCCCTCTTTTCTTCTCTGTGTGTTCTAGGCACCCCTGGCTCTATTCAGATTGGTTTGTCAAAGCCTGGACATCTGCTATGCATTGTGCCACATCATATAGAATTGGAATACCCAGTCGGATCATTACTTTCAAATATTTTCATAGACGGGAGGAGAAAGAGAGACCAAAAGCAATTCAACATTCTATTGTTTCCCATTAAGTAATTTATATTCATCAGCTTCATGTACTTAAACAGAAAAGGAACTAATGAAGCACCGGTGACTGAACACCTATTGGTATGTTCCTTATTATTTTTTCTCCTCCTTAAACCTTAATGAGGTGTAATTACAGTTTCTAGTTGTTTTGTCTGGGACATGCATTATTCCAACAAAGAACAGTGACAAGTCGCAGCGTTTCACTTCTTGAACGGCAAACTTGCTTGCAAGTATGTAAATGAGGAGCAGCAGAGAAGAGCCCGGAGATATTAACATCTGTGTGAATGAAGCAACCATTTCACAATTCAGTGGACCTTAAACAAAGCAGACATTCAAAGCTGTTCAGTACATGGGGCGGATTTTTAAATATGTTCAATTACCGCTTGATGCCCAGCTGTCACCAGAGCACAGCTTCTGTAGCACCAGGGGATTTTTGCACTGACATGGCTTGCATGTCAAAGTGGTGTTCCTCAGAAATTGCGGACTGGCATACTAAAGCTACTCATCATTCACACATGCTAGTGAATTAGAATTCACAGCTTTTCCTTTATTTATGGTACATTGAAGAGTGATGGATAAAGGGTACACGGCACTGAAACTAAATAGGCTGTTTTGCAACCGTATAACAAGGCTTTGCTCGTACTTGTACTTTGCCCCAGAATCAAGAGACGTGGGGAAAGGGGTGATGCAAATATTAAATAACATAAAGAAGTCCTGGCTACTTCCAATTACTTGGGATGGGAGAACCAGGGATGCCCGAGCGCGCTTAAATTTTTCGAACTTAGCTTCAAAGCTGAGTTTGGCTTGCTCCTCATCTTGTTTGCAACTTGCTTTCCTGTCTGTTTGAATGGGAAAAGTTGTGCATTTTGTGAACGTTGCGCATTTTATGTATTTTTAAAAATTATTTTGTTTTTTTCATTTCTATACTGCCGAATAGCCAAAGGTCTCTGGGCAGCTCACAAAAATGTAAACCATGAGGTACAGTGTAAAATATAACATGGAAACTTAAAACTACAAACACAAACATGCAAACAAGGATTCAGGAATTTGCAAGCATTTTCAGAGAAGGCCGATTCCCTCCCAGCCGGCACGGCTTGGGTGGGAGGCGCTGTTGCGGGCAGGAAAACAGCAGAAAGAATATTCATGTGTAAAAGAACGTGATTAGGCAGCAGCCACCTATGCAGGAGGTGGAGCCAAGCCTTTATAGCTTGGGCTTGCCCCAGGACTCGGCCTCTTTCGATTTTGGCCCCCACCCTCCCTCCTCTGTACTAGTATGAGATTAACTAGTCATCTCCTTGGGGGAAGGGGCTGAGTAGGGACTTTCCCTGGTAGTTAGAGCTGTACAGGTTTTTGCCTACTCCATACTGGACGTTATCATATTTAGCTATGGAGGATAAATAGGTTGAGTTGTGGGAGGGAGTGCAGGAATTTGAAAGGTAAGAATAGGGTTGGTGAGCACTTTTGGCATCGTTGATGCTGAAAGGCAACCCGGAGGGCCTGATCCTCGATGGGCTTTGCGGCTCCGAGTCAGGATATGGGTTGCCTTTGGGGACCGTTTGCCTCACTTACACAGGACAGTGCAGCCCTGTGTGGGAGGTGACGCAGATTGGTCTCCCCAAACATTTAAGTGTAGTTGGAAAAGAGGTGTGGGTTTAACCTGGCCACTATGACCAACTGAGTGGCTCACTCTTTATTATTTTTGGCAGGCTAGTTACCTGAAGGTAGAGTTGTGCTGATTCCCGCACGTTCACGCACAGATCCAGGAAGGATGCTATACTCATGCTTAAATAAAGAGGCTCCAGTTAACCCAATCGCTGGTGTCCGTGTATTTATTTCTGATTCTTTTCTCTGTTCGCAACATATGATCCTGTTTGCATTTGTGGTTGTTCCAAACATAAATTGCCATGCTATGTAATTTCCAGGGAATCTGACATTCCTCCTGAGCATCCAAGTGCTAACTACATACATTCTCGTACATCCTTACCCGTTGCTGGAAGGAATGAGTGAATTTACCCTAGTCTGCCTCATAGGCTGGACCCTCGACAGCTGGCCAGGCCTGCTTGCTGACCTATGCATTCTCAGAAGCTTACTTTGCAGTCTGAGCCATTTTGGGTAATATCACTTCATTTTTAATACAGCTGAATATTATGGAGTTGGGAAAATTGGTACTCTAATTCAGATTAAAACAAGCTTCAGTAATGTTGCAGGTTGTTTTTTTTTTTGTTTGTTTTTTTTTTGTTCTGGCAGGTTCCTACACCTTATAGGGAGTTTTCAATATGGCAAATATTCTGACATGTAAACCCCCCCCCCCACTTGCAGTCCAATGGAGTGCATTCAAGTAGACAATGCTAACTTGCTGTGTGCCACTTAAATGATAAACTCATATTGATCCTTAAGGCAACGGGATTACTGAACAGGCCTTGAAATCTATGAATGAATGTCATTCTTTGGCCCTTCGATAGAATAGTGCAATAATTCCTTTGACGCCAAGCATTTTTGTTTCAAAGCTTTACGTGGAGAATTAAAGTAAATGAATGGCATAGTCACAAATCAGCTACAGTTAATCAGCTGAGTAAAACTTTAGAGTGGATAGGTAAACACAAAAAGATTTGAAGTCTTCTAACTAATAATAAATTAAGATTGGAAGCTGCCATGTTTATCCTGTTTAAATGGCATAGGCTCTCTGATACAACTTTTGATGAGGCATACTAGATGCAAAATTGGTATAAAAATATGGTTGGTAGAAAAATCAGAGAATGGCCCATTCAGACAACACACTAAGCCATAATAGTTAAACATTTTAAGCAAACCATGATGGCTTAACATGTGACATGAATTAGAGTGACGAGATAAAATCCAGGTCAGGGCTCATGTAACTTTAACACTTGTAGAGAAAAGGGAATTTCAGCCAGTGTCATTTGTATGCAATGAGTTCCTGGTGAAATTCCCTCTTCATTACAACAGTTAAAGTTGCAGGGGCCCTGCCTTCTTTTGTATATGGTCACTCTAGTATAGTGCCTGCAACTTTAACTGTTGTGATGAAGAGGGAATTTCACCAGGAACTAATTGCATACAAATGACACTGGCTGAAATTCCCTTTTCTCTACAACTGTTAAAGTTACATGAGCCCTGACCTGGATTTTATCTGGTCACCGTAACATGAATGGTGTTTTTCCTAACCATGGTGGCTACATAACCACGGTTTAACCATGTTCACTAACCACTTGCTGCAAAAGAGTTAGTGGCCCTAACTATAATTTAGCATGTTGTCTGAACACGCCCACCATTTCTAAGATTTGTAGAGGTATGAAATTTATCCAAATGCTATAAGGTCAGTGGCAGCTGGTGCCTCTAAGGAGGTGCTAATGTCCATCCACCCTGCCAAGACTCTCCCTTCAATGGAGTCTGGCAGATTAAGAGGTTTGTTATGCCACCGCTGGGAGACACCTCCTCAGAGGAACTGTTGGAGGACCAGGAACTACAAACTACAAACCATCTGCCCTCAGGGTAGACTACTATGAGGTAAAAACCTGCAGAGGACAAAGACTCAGTCTCAGAGATGGAGGCAGAGAGACCTTCAAGCCCTCAGGAGAGAAGCTGCCTGAAAAGGCATGGGCAAGATCTACACCAAGCAGGATATGACACTTTGAAAACGGTTTGAAAACTGTATATGGCATGTGTCCTAGGCCCCAACAGTTGTCACTACTGTTATAAACTATTTTAAAGCAGTAGTGTAGATCCTGCCCCTCAGAATGAGTGCTAGACTGAGCCAGAGGTCGTCTTCTGAGAAAAGATCTACTTGTATGTAGGAGTCTTGTTTATAAGAAGGACCTTTTCAGCCGCAGTTACTAACAGCTCACAACTGAAGCTTGGGTGTGGGTCTAATGACCTCTGCATAAAAACAGTGGTGTCAGGCTGAGAAAGTTGTTGGAAACAACATTGACCAGGTTTTCTTGAATCCAGTGGCCCATCACTGGTTCATGGTATGACCTTATTTCTACCTGCTCCTTGTCTGCTGTGTTGCCTTGGAACCTTGTTGCCTGCTATCTGGACTGTTGAGACCTTGGCCAGATCTACACCAAGCAGGACATGACATTTTGAAAACGGTTTGAAAATTGTCTATGGAGTGTGTCCTAGGCCCCAACAGTTGCCACTACAGTTATAAACTGCTTTAAAGCAGCAGTGTAGATCCTGCCCCTCAGAATGAGTGCTAGACTGAGCCAGAGTCCTCAACTCTTGCCTGATCAGTCTGCTGACTGCCTTGGAACTCTTGGACTTTTAAACCTGGAACTGCTAGGACAATGGAGTCTTCTAGTACTTTAAAGACTAGAAGACAATGGAGTCTTCTGGTACTTTAAAGACTAGCAAGATTTATTGTGGCATAAGCTTTTGAGGATTAAAGTCCTCTTCTCACATGCATGAGGTATGCTCTCTATGAAAGCTTAGGCTACAATTAATCTGTTAATTTAAAAAAATGCTACAATGTTATTTGTCTTTTTGCTGCACCATAGTTAAACAGTTACCTCTTTGGAATTCATATATAAGCCAGGCAGATCAATACACTGAACACCTTATTGCAGATCAAGGGCATCTGAGATGTGGTGACAGTACCTTGATTTAAAAATAAATAAATCACCATCCACTGAGTTTGTGGCAGGACTGAGATTTCTAGTGGAGATTTCTAGTCTACAAACATATATTCTTACTCTCTACACTATACCAGCTTTTCAAGATATTGAGGATGTATCTTACTTTATAGTTCAGAACCAGCCAAACTAGCCTCTGAACATGTGCAGAATGTCTTTCTATCCAACAGCAACCACACTCTAGCTGGGACTGAGATATAAAGTCTGATTCACCAAACAATGACCCAAACCAAGGGCTAATGCTTCTTTTGCCTGATAACATCAACTCCAAGTGTTCTCCAACAGGGCCTTTTCTGGTCAGGCAAGTTCTTGTATAAAAAAAATGACAAATGCTCCAGCCTACCATATGCTAGTTAAACAATCTCACTTCCAATGATAGAATCATAGAATACTGGAGTTGGAAGGGGCCTATAAGGCCATAGAGTCCAACCCCCTGCTCAATGTAGGAATACATGACAGATGGCTATCCAGCTACATCTTGAATGCCTCCCTTGGTAATTGGTTCCATTGTCATACTGCTCTAACAGTCAGGAAGTTTTCCTGATGTCCAGCTGGAATCTAGCTTCCTGTAAATTGAGCCCATTATTCCGTGTCTTGCACTCTGGGTTGATTGAGAAGGGATCCTGGCTCTCCTCTATGTGACACCTTTTCAAGTACTTCAATAGTGCTATCATATCTCCCCTCAGTCTTCTCTTCTCCAGGCTAAACATACCCAGTTCTTTCAGTCTCTCAGTAGGCTTTGTTTACAGACCCCTGATCATCTTTGTTGCTGTCCTCTAACCCCCTTCAGCTTCTCTGCATCCTTCTTGAAGTGTGGTGCCCAGAGCTGGATGCAGAACTCAAGATGAGGCCTAACCTGTGCCAAATAGAGGGGAACCAATACTTTGCACAATTTGGAAGCTATATTTCCATTAATGCAGCCCAAGATAGCATTTGTTTTTTTTTTTTTTTTTGCAACCATCTCACACTGTTGGTTCATATTCAGCTTGTGGTCTACAGCAATTCCGATATCATTCTCACTTGTAGTATTGCTGAGCCAAGTATCCCCCATCTTGTAACTGTGCATTTGGTTTCTTTTTCCTAGGTGTAGAACTTGGCATTTCTCTCTATTTAAATTAATTTGTTGTTTTCAGCCCAGCGCTCCAGCCTATTAAGATCACTTTGAACTTTGTTTCTCTCTTCCAAGATACTAGCTATCCCACCCACTTTTGTGTTGTCTAGGCTAGGCTGACCAGATAAAATCCAGGTCAGGGCTCTTGTAACTTTAACAGTTGTAGAGAAAAGGGAATTTCAGCCAGTGTCATTTGTATGCAATTAGTTCCTGGTGAAATTCCCTCGTCATCACAACAGTTAAAGTTGCAGGGGCCCTGCCTTCTTTTGTATATGGTCACTCTAGTATAGTGTCTGTAACTTTAACTGTTGTGATGAAGAGGGAATTTCACCAGGAACTAATTGCATACAAATGACACTGGCTGAAATTCCCTTTTCTCTACAACTGTTAAAGTTACATAAGCCCTGTCCTCCTTTTCATATGGTCAGCCTAGTGTTGTCTGCAAATTTGATAAACATTCCCTACACTTCCTCATCCAAATCATTAATAAAAATGTTGAAAAACACTGGGCCCAGGACTGAGTCCTGCAGTACCCTACTCATTACTTCCCCCCAGTTTGAGAATTTACCACTGATAAGCACTCTTTGAGTCTGATTCTGTAGCCAACTGTGAATCCACCTAATAGTTGTTCCATCTAGCCCACTTTTAGCTAGTTTACTAATCAGAATGTCATGGGGTACTTCGTCAAAAGCTTTGCTGAAGTCAAGATATATTATGTCCACAGCATTCCCACAGTCCACAAGGGAGGTTACCCGATCAAAAAATGAGATCAAATTAGTCTGACAGGATCTGTTCTTGACAAATCCATGCTGGCTACAAGTAATCTCTGCATTATTTTCAAGGAGTTTACAGATTGACTTCTTCAGAATCTGCTCCAAAATTTTCCCAGGGATTGATGTCAGACTATCTGGTCTGTTGTTCCCAGGTTCCTCCTTTTTGCCCTTTTTGAAGACAGGGACAACATTAGGAATCCTCTCAAGTGACTGATAAATGAGGGCAAACTGCACATTACGTTTGATGCATAGCATGAAACTATACCTCTCCTTTCTTTTCAATTAATTAAAGTTCTCTGTGAGAATGGGGAGAAGGTTGTTATCATGACTGGAGCACTCAAGGAAGGGAGATGTTTCCCCAGGTGTAAATCCCCCCCTTTGCTATAGGCCTTAGTAAAAAAAAATGTTAATTTATGTCAGTGGGTTTGTTTTTTTACTAAGTCCTATACAAGGGTTTGGGGAGGAGGAGGGAAGGAATGAGTTTACACTCCCTGTAAGTTCCAATCCCAATGAAAAACTTCCCCTACTATCATTGCAGCTGTATTAATTAAGGTAAAACAAGAGACTGAGCTGCACATTATGCATTCAGTATAATGTATAAGGTGAATGACTACACTCCAGTTCACAGACTACCAGGGGAGGGGTGTGGGAATAATAAAATACAAATGTGGAGGCTTAGGTGGAAGCATTTCCAGGCATGTTTAGAGGCAATCATTTGCACTAGTTTTTACCCTCCTCCAAGCTGGCCTAAGAAGATCAAACATGCATTTAAATAAGAGCAGAGGTTAATTTAATTTTAAAGGCTGGCTGACTCTCTCTCTCTCTCTCTCTCTCTCTCTCTCGTGTGTGTGTGTGTGTGTGTGTGTGTGAGAGAGAGAGAGAGAGAGTGGCTCAATTCGGATGACACAATAAACAACTGGTGTGGGGAAAACAATCATCAGTTGTTTTGACTATTGTGTCATCTGAATGCTGCCATAGTCAACTCAGCGCTGATCCTAATCCACACCACAGTTGATTATTTATTACCATGTTGTGTGGGTAGTACCCCCTAGTTCAACAACTGTAAAGTTGATTATTACCCCACCATTGACTATTGTGTCATCCGAATTGAGCCAGTGTGTGTGTTTGTGTTCAGCACATTGAACCACTTGAACATAATTAAGAGCCTTCCCTGTATAAAGTTTGGGATGGCAAGAATAGATTTCTGGGAATTAAAAATCCATTAGCAAGAAGGGTAGAGCTAAAATAAGTAGCTTCTGGACTGGTAAGATGGAAGGAGAGATGAGGTGTTCATATACATTTAACTGAAGGAAATCCGATGGATCAGTTTTAATCTCTGGATGTTACAATTGTATTTTCAGGCTGCTGTCTATTAGGATGTCCATTGCTGGGTAATCTGGTTCTTCCTCCCCCTACCACCCCTCACCAGAGTTCCATGGCATATATGGCTTGATTTGTGTTTGCAAACTGAGCTGCAGGCGTTTCCACAAGCTCCGGAAACTTTCATTGCATTTTTGCAGCTTCAGCCATTTGCACAAATTTCTGAGCAGTTTGCGCAGTTTATGGCCGAATTTGCACAAATTGAGGATCTGCAGGTAAGAGAATTTGCGAATACCTGGAAAATCTGCAGATTCACTGCACACTGAGTTGGGTGCTGCACTGGGAACTGAAACAAATTCTGGCAGCCAAACCTAGGAAAAGCCATCAAACTCCACCCCCAAATGGATTTCCCCAAATCCCTACTCTATATGTACAATTTCAATTGCTGTTTGGCACTTGTAGCTGTGATGTTCTACTGTTTAGGGATGTGAATGTGTCGCAAAGGTTATTATTGTGAGATGCATTTAGTTACATGTGTTTAGAAAGTAAGGATTATAACTAGTGGGGTGAATGACTAGGCTGGAGTGTACTCACTGTTTGGAGTTGCAGGTCTGGGTGAGTATATGATGAGTGGTAAGTGAGTGCTGATTGGCTAGTTGTTTGGAGTGCCTGGATTGGTGGGGTGTGTGAGAGTGGGAGGAGCTGGGAAGCGAATGAGTTATGTATATGTCAGACAGACAGAGAGAGAGAGCTGACAGGGTTGAGCTGACAGGGGATTGATTGTGTGTAGATTTGAGAGAGGGTAGATAGAGAGAGTGAGTGAAAGAATATTTGAGGAAACGTGAAGTGTTTGATTGATTTAATATTGTGAGAAGAAAATATAGCTTTAAGAACAGTTTGAAGCGTATAAGCATTGTACTTGAAACTGCTACGCAAATGAACTGAAGAAACCAATAAGCTTACTGAGACACAGTACACTTATGTTAATAAATCTTGTTAATTTCATCCAACTGGTGTGGTCATTGAGGTGTACCTGAAGAAGGTACTGGTGGCAGCAGGAACAATAGAGGCTTGTCTGAGGCCAGGTTGCTGGGCTGTGGAGCTGTGGGGCCTAATAGTAATGGCTGACAGGGGCAGCAGCAGCAAGAGGCTAGGATAAAGTCTCACAGTAGCATCTTAGTTTTAAATTTTCAGATCATTTATTCCACCTACCTATCATTCTTGTATTGTGCCCTTCCTCTTGAAAGAACTGAGGATGCTTAACGATCTCAACAAACAAACAAAAAACATTAAAAACAATCTTAAAATCTCAAATCAATAAGTATTACCATTGCTACTAATGTTTTTAGTATTGTTTTGTTGGATTTTACGTATTGTCAGCAATCTTGGATACTTTATGGAAACATAATTTTAAACAAAATAATCACAACATAATACATTACCAGGTACTTCAGAAATGGCACTGAGGCTTAACCTTCAAAAATATGTAAAATCACAGGAAGGGAATTGCAAAGCTCTATCATTGTTAAGCATTGGAAAGATCCAAATGTTTCAGATATCCAATTTGGCTAAATAGATTTTTGGATTTTGCATGTATGGAAAATATAACAATGCAATCAAACAATCAAACAATAGCATCTATTTATTACCTTTTCATATGATCATGAACATGAATATGAATTTGACATTAAAAGCACAAAGATCTTACATTGGTTTTTTTAATTGTAAATATTCTACCAGCGTGCTTGTTCACAAAGCAGCTTGGAAACTATGCTAGTGCTCACATTTATACTATAATCTAATCCTTCCATGTAAACCATGTTTATTTGTAGCAGCACTTCATCAACAATGGATATGCTTTTTGGAAGCTGTCTCAATGTGTGTCTTGCAAAGAGTTCATTGAATTGGAAGGCTCTTTGGGAAATTAATTCTGTTTGGTGGAAAACAGCAAAACAAAAGTTTCCTTTCCAACTCAGCACGATCCTATCACGTTGACATTTTTTAAAGGAATTAGCATATTTCATCTCACATTATTTAGTGATGTAGATCTAATTGTGCTAATGTTCCCCATCTAGGTGGCCACCACTCAAGACCTGATTCTGTTTGAAAGCAGCTGGTGTAGTCTAAGACTCTGCCTAGCTTTTGCAACATCATTAATAGCATGATCCCGTTTGCACATTGCTCTGGGACCGGAGATACACTGCAGCAGTACCAGCAGAATGGCTGCTGTATCCAGTGCATGCTCAGCCCAGGAGGTGAGGGGGAAAAGAAACAACCTGAAATTACCCCCCCCCCAAAAAAGATGTAAAAATACAGACAAGGCCTCCAGTGTTCCTTGAAACTCCAACTGCATGTTACCCATACGTGGAGTGAGCCCGTGCAATCACAGCAATAGAAGCTTGCTCCTAGAATAAAGCCTGACATCACAAAACGCAATGATGTCAAAGAAGCTCAGTGGTATAGCCATCAACAAACCTGCTATTTCTGGGTTTGAATCATCTTATGCGCCTCATACTGCTTTGGGGTATAACGCACAGAAGGTGAGGCGCACAATACAACACTCGCATAGCATCCACAGAGTGCACACAACCCTCCTTGGACAAGCACGGATCCTCCTCAAGAAAGAAAAGACTCTTCTGACAGTCAGTCAAGGGGAAGAGCCCAGACAGATAACAAAGGGAGCCACTGGCACACACTGGCGCCAGCTGCCACCTCCAGGGGCTCACTGCACATGTCATGGCATTGGGAAGCAGGAGATGATGGTTTGAACCTCACCAGGAGAAAGGAGTGGGATGCCCTGGCTCACCTTTTGCATCCCTAGATGGGGGGGGGGAGTAATGCCAGGGGCAAAAGAGAGGGTGCTCCCAAGACTCAGCCCCATAGAGCAAGCCCCAAAGTACTTCTCTAACCATGGAGCCACAGCAGCAGACAGGCATAGAATATTTGTTTTCCATCAAAGGCAAGAAGCACACAGGCTTTAGGAAAAAAGCCCTGGCTCGTGGATAACCTTTTGTTCAAATTCAGGTTACAGCCCTGTATTGGGAAAAGGGTAGAGCCCTCCCCCATCCAGGCATATCTTAGCCAATTAGTAGGAGTACTCCTGCATGAGCCAAACAGGCCCTTCTGGTCCGCTCCCTCCCTCTGGCAGTCCATGTGGTCATACCTCTCCCCCATTCTTCTGCCTAACTGGACAAGTGCCTCCCAGCAGGCCCCATTGCTCCACCCCCTCCTCATCCCCCCACCTCTAGCTGACTGCCTCCTACATCGGGCACCCATCCCACTGGTGCCCCTGAGAGGCCTGTCCCTCACAGCCCAGGGAACCCGAATGAGCATAAAGACCAAAGGCCGCTGCCTCTGAGCCCGTCAAGCTCCTTGCTTCACCTCCCCCGAGTCCTATCCTGAGGGAAGCTGAAGCCCAATCCTAGGATGGGGGAAAGAGAGCCTTATCTACCACAAAGAAGTATGTGGCTAGGGATGTTGCAAGCACCAGACTTGAGTCCAGGAGTTTGATGGACTCCCTCGCATCTGCCTGCCCCCAGACCCAGTTGGGCACTTGAGGTGCAAGCACGGATTTATGCTCCAGCACTTGTGACACCCCGGCAAGTGCTTGGCAGCCATCTGCCCTCACTGCTGAAATTGTGCATCCCCCCCCCAATCCATCGATGGGGCCTTTACGGCCGCCATTAACTCAGCGGGGAGAACTGTGCCATTTCTAGAGCCTCCATTGTGCGCACAATACTAAAGAAGAAGCTTGCATGGCCAATGAGTGGATGGCGGATAGTGACGAGAACGGGGCGAGCATCCGAGGGGGTGGATGCGGGTGAGTTCACCCACCCCTATATTGTGGCAATGTCAAAGCCTTTATTAATCATCATCCAGGATGGAGTAGATACTGAAAGGGAAGGATATGGATAGGGTTTCCAGACAGTCAACTGAGCCGAGCTCTTTGCTTGGACACATCCTGGCTTGATAGACAGCAGGGAACCAAACCAGCTCTGTGCTAGGCACAGTTTCATCTGTTGCAGAACTGTCTCTCTGTCATGGAGCTTGTGAGGGTACAAAAGCATGGCTGGAGCAAATAGGCCAACAAGGTTAACATTCCCAAGGAAAAACAGCCAGGAAATACCTGGTCACTGCTGGTGGTGGTGGTCTTGGGACGGGTGTGCCTCATGGTTGGCACAGAACAAACCAAGGGATTGTCCTGTACGTGTTGGAAAATGGATAGAGGAGAGCAAGGGGAGACACACAGAGAGAATAATGAGTAATAATCAGCAGCAGGAGTACATAGTCCTTGAACCAGGATGCACATTAGGTGCTTGAGAGGGAGCTGAGATAGAAGATGCAATAGCGCTACCTGAATGCTCCAGCAATGTTCACGTCTCAGACTTGAATTGGAGAATGCTTTGAGTGTGACCCTACCTTAGCAGTGTTGGAATAGAACGTGTGTGTGTGTGTGTGTGTGTGTGGTGTGTGTGTGTGTGTGTGTATGCACAGATGGCTGTTCTGTTTCATGTGTTCAAGTTACGATGCTGCAAGGTAATGTTTAGAATCAAGTCACTGGTCTTGTAAGTCTAGAAATACTTCTCTAGTTGGGTTTTGCTCATTCCCATAGGGAAATTAACATACAGATTCCCTTCTTCAAGTGCTTATTCAAACCTACTGATTATATGAATCTCTAGAATTGATTCAAGGATTTCTCCAAATTCAGTGGCAGTATAAAGTTAACTACTCTAATGAAGTGTACTTAAGACAACCCTAAACATCAAAGCTGTTGTGACATCAGGGTTTCATCATCAACTGGAATGTCATGCTAGTGAGCTGAACCTTCCACATTTTTTTAAAAGCTAAATAATTAAAACAAGTTCTATGGAGGGTTCCATCACAATCTGGAAGCACACCAAGAATCAGAATCCATGAATGGGATATGCAGTTTGGGTGCTATCTCAGTAGGTCCGTTTTGTTTTTATGGGATCTGGCACAGTTCTTCCCTCCCATGTGAGGAAGATGCAACCTCCCAGTTGGAGACAACATTGAATAGACAGCTCACAACTCCTGACAGTAGATGGTTGTACCAGCAGGTTCGTCATGGGGGTTATTGTTAATACACAAGTCATCTCTCCACATGTATCATGCCCATTATACTGATGAGCAATTGACCGGCATTTACGGAAAGAGTCCAGGCCTAGAAATGGTTGGAAATGTATGGATGCTGCTAAGAGGTTCTCTGCATTAGGAAACAAAAACACTTTCTTACCAGGTCTCAGATCTTTTCGTGTTCAAAACGGGCTCCTTCAGACAGTGACAAACAGTGACCATGTGACTTTTAATTGAAAAGGAAATGTCATTGAAAATAATAGGCTGCAATGAAATACCACCATCTAGTGGCAGAATAAAAACCCAACATGAATAGATACTGGATTATTTTTGTGTTATAAAAAAACACAGGACTGCTTGTTGACGACGTAATGGAATCAACCTGCGAACTTCCAGGAGTGGCCAGTCACGAGCATGCTATAAATCGCTCATTTAGAAATCTCCTAGAAGTGGCAAATCTACATTGTCTTCTCTCTGATAAAATGTAATAAAAACAAAAGACATACATCAACGTCAGCATGTTGCAAGGTTTCCTGCCCCCGGACCACTTTATTCGCTGCTCCTACCTGGGGCAGGAAAAATCACAATGTGATGATGACCTCATGTCACATCTTTGATCTTGCTCTTCATTTTCCTCCATATGTCAGGGGACCGGAGGGGAGCAGCAGGTGTAAGGCTGTTCTTTGGGGCAGCAGTCCTGCAACTTCTGAAGTGTTTGTTTAGCCTATATTGAACGCGTTAATAAACATTGGCAGATCTTTATTATCTCTTTTGTCTCTCTACTCTTGATCCACTCAGTGCCCCGGTAAAGGAGACCTTTCTTTAATGCTTTCACAATCAGCAGTGAGACTTGGGGAGTTTGACTGGCTACCTTCTTAATTAGCTAAGTGGCAGGAAGTTAACATCTGTATGCCAGCGAAAAAATAAGTCTAGAGCCATTATAACATTAACATTTGCTGACTCTGGCAATGTGGTCTGCTCTAGGTCAATTACATCATCAGCCTTTAGCTGTGGGTAATAATTGCTTGCTCCATGATCAAACACGTTTTGAGCAGCCTGGACTTCCATGCAGTCTTCTGGGGGGGGGGGGGAGAATACCCATGTTCCTTTCAGCATTGTAGCCTGAAGACAAATTCAACTATTTTGTGTTAATTAAGAAATGTGAACTACTGACATATTTCAATGTCCTACAACATTCTGCATCTATAGGTATCAAAACACTTTAATTATTTAACATTCATAACTTTTTGGTCAGCACAGCACGCTGTTGTTCCCAGTTAAACGAGCCAGTTTCATGCTTCATATTGCAACAAAGCATCAGACCACCATTACAGCTCTTTTCCCGAGACCAGATTCAAGGAGAAAGAAATAAACATCTAGGATCACAATGAGGAGTTTCAGTGTTAACATGGAAGCGGACGGCCCCGGGAGGTAAGGAACACAGGGGAGGGGGCTTACCTGCCAGGGCCGTCCATAGCAGACAGCCCCGGGAGGTAAGAACCGCGAGGGGGGAGGAGAGAGTTAGGCCCCCCTCACCCACCGGCTGCCATTCCCCCCCCCATAGACTTGCATTGGGGGAAAGCTTTCTTTCCCCCAATGCAAGTCTATGGGGAAAACAAAAATGGCGGCCGATCCAAAAATGGGATGTCCGATTTTTGGATCGGGATCAGGCCCGATCCAGTCTGGGGGGCCTCCGATTTTATCCGATCTGATCCGGGACAAAATTGGAGGTCCCAATCTGAGTCCCGATCTGATCCGGGGGGGCGGTCCATGCACACCCCTAGTTAAAATGCAAACCCAATTAATTTCTCATCCATCCTTCAAGAGAACTATTTTTGCCAACATTATTTTTGCCAACATTTTTAAGGAAGTTGGTCTGGCATTCAAAAATGACTTCGCTTTATTCTGTGTCTATTATTCTTTTTCTATCTATCATTCTCCTTCCCTTTTGTGATTTCCCCCATTTTTCCACTCTATTTCTCTTATTAATTATCTTAGGAAAAGTCGCTGCTGCTGCAGAGATTTCTACGATGGCGTCAAAAAAAAGACTCTAATAGGAGGAAACCCAGGAAGAACTCTACACTCATGACAATCAAAGCTGTATTTGTTTTGAATAAAAAGGAAGCAAAGTGTTCTATACAGATGTCCAACCATGGGGCTATATCCAACATTAGTCTAACTTAAGTCCCATTCATTTCAATAGGTCTACTCCATATGGGACTAACGTTGGATATAACACAATGCAGGGACATCACTTGATTTCCATGCATTTGATTGCTGCACACATAATGACTGGCATCTGCATGAGTGAACTGACTCTACTGAAAAGCATTGTGGGAGAGGTGATGAACAGAGAAATGAAATTCTATCCAAGGTTTACCGGTGGTTGCACACTGGAACTGCAAAAGTGGTGAAACGTGTAGCTGAATGTCTGAAAAGCATCGCGTGGCTACTGATATGAGAGGTCTAGCTTTGGTAGCACATCTGCAGTGACCCATTCCCACATGAAAGCCATCACTTGATATGACTGTCATCAGATAATGAGCATGCATGAGCACCGGAGGGAAGCGGACAGCCCCGCCAGGGAAGCCCCCCCACTGTCCGCTTCCATCAGCTGGCGCCCACCAATGGAAGACGCGGTGGGTGCCAGCGGGCACCCGCCGATCCTCCGATCCATTCCAATCTGGATCGGGTCCTTTCCAGATCAGATCGGATTGGATCGGACGATCCAGCGGGTGATCGGAAATCGGATAATTGTATCCGATTTCCCCTGGATCGGATCCGGATCGTGGATCGGACCCGATCCAGTTCACACCCTAATTTTAACATGAACTTAGTAAATTCGCACTTCCCAAATCTACACACCAACCAGAATGCAATCAAACAGAAATATTTGATGTTTTCTGAATTTTGTGATGCACTTCAAAAAGCAAATACTGTCATCCAAAAATGCATACATGAAGACAATGTATATATTGGGGAAATGTATACACAAAACACAGTATACTGGAGAAATCACTTGCAAAAATGCTTTCTGCAGGGGGCAGGTAGGGAGCTGCAGGAAGATTGAGATGCAGCTCCATGGGCCAACAAATGGGGTCCAACAAATGGTCGGATGTGTGTCAAGGTTTAGAACTCCTTTCAAGGGTATTTTCCTTTTACAACTCTTTAGACAGAGAATATATTCTCTTTCTTTCTTTACTTTCTTCTCTACAGGAGAAATGCATCAGGGCATTTTTTTTTAAAAAAAGATCCTTCCTTAATGTGTACTGTTGGGGAATCCTCATTGTGAGATTGAAAAGTTGCAAATACATAAGAGTGTCTGCAGTTTCATGTGTCACATGTTGTAAGTTAAGTAGAACTGGAACATGAGCAGCGAATCACTCCCCCCCCCCCCATTGGCAGTCTCTATGTTTCTTTAATATTTATTTGCTTAGTATAAGAGGCTAAAGAAAGATCATGAAGAAAGAAGTTTTATATTTCCTTATGGACATTTAAGAGTCTGAAATCCACATTCCTTTGTGCCCAAGCGTGTGTGTGTGTATATATATATATATATATATATATATGCTTTTTTAAAAAAATGTTATTCCACTCTATTGGTTTCCTATATATTTTGCCAGCGCAGTCTTCCAGGCTGAATACTTCATTTCGGAGATCCACTTTGAAAGCTTTGGCATGGCACTGACCCTTCCATACTTCCGCTGCCCTCCCTCTTCGAACAGGCTGAGAAGTAGCGAAAGGGACGGAGGGCTTGATTGCATGACAAAAGAGGATATAATGGGAATGCTGTCAAGCAGCAAAAAAGATGGAGGCATTTGTGGGGGAAAGAACAGAATAAGAGCAAAAGATTCTCTCTCCACATATTTGTTTCCCTTTGGGAGAAAGATGTGCTAAAATAGCGTAGAGAAAGTCTTATCATCCTCATGAAAAGACATACAGAGAAACCAGACTTTCCATGACTACATCATAACTTTGATAATAGATCTCAAGAACGTCTCTTGCCAATTCATGCATGTTAAAATCCTCCATGTAGACCTTCATAGATGCAGCCACATAGAGGAAACAATACACAATACAGCACAATTTCTGATATATGTGATTTCTTATAGGCACTATCTCTAATGCTAGCTGTTCCAACAGCAATTTGTAAGAGCGTGGTGGCCATTTTTTATCCACCGTGGCTATTCAAATTGCTGCTCGGAAGCAGAATCTATGAACAGGTCAGATGCTATTGCTCCACATGGCTATATCAAGGAGATGGAGGAGACACGTGTTACGCATTTCATGCAAATTCATCTCCCAGGCCAATACATACATTAAGACAGACTTGTGTTCCCAAATCTGCATTTTTCCGTGCTTGGCAACACAGCTCATTGGGGGCAGGGAAATGTGCATAAATGTGTGCACACAACTGAGCACAAAACATGCGCATTTGAGAGACATGCTCACAGAAATTCAGTACACCAATGGAAAGTATTTGGAAAGATTTGTACAGTAGAAAATATGCACACATTTGGGAAAATGCATACAAAAGGGCACTGATATCCATACAGATTATTTCCAAATATATGCAAGCACACATGCACACATATACACACACCACACACACACTTATGCCAAAATGGGACCAGAATAAACTTTATTTTATAGATATGATTTTTTTTTGCAAAAATGAGATTGTCGGACCTGTGCATCCCTAGATACTCCCCATGGAAGATTTTAGAGTATCTGAAAGGGGACTAAGTTATTACAGCCAAACAAATTCTTGCAGAATTTTCAGTGTTTTGAAGGAGGTGCTGAATATATATGCCATTTTTTCACTCCGATTCCTATTCAAGAAATGTCTTTAAGGGCATACTGTTTGAACCAGTCAACGTTATGTAGGGATGGGTCAGCAGACTGGTGGTCATCTCAAAAATCATGTCAGGTCCTTTGAGCATTAATGTGAATGCTCTAAAATATTCAAGGAGATGTTTTGAGCATTTCAGAAGAACACTTGAAGGCCTTGATAGATGCCAACCATCCACTATGTGGCAACCTTTTCCCCTTCCCCAAGGAGAAAGAAACCCCACCTTCAGGAAGGGGGACACAGTAGCAGGCAGCATCAGGTTCCAACTGAGACAGGAAAGGTCAAGCAGATCTTTCCTCCTGCAAGAAATAAGTACCATTTTCCACCAGGGATTATAGGACATAGTCCAATGTCCTATACCGAGAGGGGAAAGTTGACCAGTCTTTCATTTCCCATAGGATGAGATGCCGTCTCCCATCTTTATTAGGTCTCTCTTCTCCAAGACAAAGCTTTATTTCTTTTGGGGGGAGGGTAGCACATAACAGGGTGTTGCCATAGTCCAGCAGCCCTGCTTTGCATTCTCACTTCCTATTAAGCACTTTCCATTTGTTGTTTTCAGTGAGAGAATTAAACACATAGTTAAATCAATGGGATTTAAAAGTATAATTATACGTAGCATAAAAGTGTGCAAATTAATTCACACCCTTCAGTTCACTAATCATTACAAACTGCTATAAAGGCCATGATGGATAGAAACTCTCTTTTAAAATAATGAAGACTAAACTGCTTTGAATTCTCCAGTAAACAGATTTTGCCCAGAGTTGTGCATGCAGCTTCCTTTTTCTCTTGCCGTTTATAATACTGCCCTTTAGAAACATCACATGTATTGACAAATCCTATAGGCCTATGTCTGCAGCGCAGCCTGCCACCGTCATTTTCACTGAATGGCCATTTTTCCTTTTCCTTTTTGCATTTTACAAAAGGGAATAAGTATCCCTATTTGTTTAGCTTCATGAGCCTTTGGCTTAGGATGGGTCTAGGCATGATGATGAAGAATACAAAAATAGCAATGCTGGAATACATGCAATCCTTTTTGTTTGTTTGTTTTTGTTTAAGTAGAGAGTAAAGTTTAAATACTCACACACACACTGTCTTTCTCAGGAAAATAAATACTATCTTTTGTTATCCTTTAAATCTCTCCAGACGAGTAGAAACAAAATAACTGTAGTCATCGATTTAAACAGATTTACTGCAATAACAAATGCGATCTTTTAATTTATCCCCATAATGACACATGCATAATGGGCAGGAGTATCTAAACTACCAAACACTGAACTGCAACAGTGAGCTTTTCAAGCAGTTTCTGGGATCAACTCTATTTGTTAAATAGCCCAAACTTATCCTAAGTTTGCACCAGCTGCCCACACAAGAAGAGTGCTACCAAGCATCCATGTGCTCATGGAACAAAACATTATACCAGTCTGGTGGGTTTAGGCTGCCATAGTGATATGCTGATCTTACACTGGCAGTACAGAGACACTTCAAGGGGTGTGGGAAGGGAAATGGGTGGATTGGGGGTGCTGATGCGTCATCAGAAGCTACGCTTGCTCAAACATTTATTGGACTCTTGATGACATAGTGGTGAGGGATCTACAACAGAAGCCATGTAACTACAAACACTCCCACTGGATTCAAGGGAGAGCCTTGAATGAGTCCCCTTCCCTTCCCTTTTTTCAGCCCTACTCAGCAGCCAATCATTGCCCAGCACCTGGAGTGCCAACAAGAGAATGCACTACATATATCACAATGGGCAGCTTTCTGTCCCTACTTCGACAGAACTTCAGTACAATTTCGGTAGGAACTTCGGATGAAAGGCATGTTGCACAAACGCTGGACTTACAATGTTGCTTACCAGGGGTCGGTACCGTAGGTCCCCTGCAGCTGTTCTTTTAGATCACCATGGAAATGGCATGCTCAGAGACTCAAAGGTTTACTTATAAGGAGATGATTTATTGAGGTAAACTTACAGCGCACAGGCATCACTCAATAAGCGGTGGAACCAGAGCTGCGAGGGCTTCTGCACAAAACCGAGCGACCAGCCTGGAACCCCCACTTGCATACGGAAGCGGCAGTTATAGTGCTCTGAACTTGGCAGAGGTGCGAGTGATACAATAACAAAGTGTGCGTTCTCACCGTAGAATACTATGTTGAATCAGATACTTCACTGACGTAAGCAAGCATATCTTCTTGGGAACTAGCTGATTGATGGGGAAGCTTTGGCCTTGCTTCTTGACACAACAGCCTTGGAATGTAAGCTCATTATACTCTGTCCGGCTTGTTAGGCTGGACAGATAAAGTCCAGGTGTCTCTTGCATGAGACGTCCTTGAATCCATCGTGCCTAGCTATTAGGCAGATGCTTACGCAGCGAATAAAGCAAAACTAGCAAGCTGTACTGTGAGAAACAGAGACAAAGCTACTACCCATAAACCTTTGAGAGCCACCATGGCTCACAGGCTTTCAGGCCAATACACACAGAATGCCACTTCTGCAGCTCAAGTTTACTGAAAACTTGACAGGTCTCCATGGCTATACAAATGTGGGGAAGGGCTACAAGTACAAGTACTCCAAGAGTACCCTAATACATAGCTCCCTACCCCGTTGTTTTCCAGATCCAATGGGCTACAATTCCCATCATCCCCAGCCAGTGTGCCCAATGTCCATGCTGGCTGGGTGTGATGGGAGTTGTACAGCAACACTTCTGGAGGGTACTAGGTTGGGGGAGGCTGCTCCAAGGTATGGAAGATCCCAGTCCTTACTACATTTGCAAGCAACACCTAATTCAGAAGTCATCACATAACATATCCTGCAAAATGTTGTGCTGTAACGGAGACTGAGATACAAATGGTATTTAAATTTCCATTAAAAAGGGTTTATGTTAATTTCCCCAAACACCTATTATAACAAGTGGCAATGATCACAGCCACCTACCTCATGCAGAGTTTCTAATAGAATGAGCCAACAACAACAAAATGAATGTGAAGATTTGAAGGTTACACATGCCACTTCCAATTTTCGGAAACTACAGTGGCAGATGCTTGGCCTTGAATTTCTGCCAGAACTGAAACACTGTGTCGTCATGCATTTCAATTTGTAGGCAGATCAGAAAGTTCCAGGCCTTTTGCCACCGGACAAATTCTCAACTATGTATTTACACTGTTCAAACCTCATCCTTCAAACCACTCTTGATGGGATAAATTTTCTCAGGTGTCTTGCATCTCCTATGTATTTTCTCCCCAAATACGTGCACGCTTAAGTAATTATAAACAAAGAACATTCTCTTTTGGCATATTCTCAAGGTAGCTGTATTAGTTACTTTGATTAATCTGTTATGAGACACCTAATTTACAATTAACATGACTTTAAACTTCTGCACATGTCCACTTCCAATGAAGAATGAAGTCTAGCATTTGGGGCAAGCAGATAAGAGATGGGAGGCCCTTTTCAGTGGTCCGGCTGCAATCCATTAGGATTTTCCCTTGCGGAACAGATTGCACCTGGTCATTTTTAAAGTGAATGCACCTGAACTTAACATTTACTTTTTTTTGTCTCCCCTTTGCCATCTCTTTTTAGTTTGATTGTAAACCGTATTTTATGTACACCGCTCTGTAAAATTTTAAGGGCTTAGTACATCAGGGCTGGAATTTCTCATTCCTTTTGCTACCTCTTCTTTAATTGAGAATACTGATGCCTCCTATAATTAGGAAATATGGAAATATCTATCCATAGGGGGAAATCATTTCAGATATATAGAACAATCATTTCCAGAATTATTCAGTTACAAGTTCAATGGGGCTTAAGTATGTATGTGTCCTATACTCACCTGCCTGTGATTACACCCTACTTAACTTTGTAAGACTTTCTGACAGCATTCAGACGACATGATAATCAACGGAGGGAGGGGGAAACAATAGTCAGTTGTATTGATTATCCTGTCGTCCAAAGGCTGCCAATAAATTACTCTCCATTGCCTTTTCCCCCCTCTGTTGCCTAAAATGTCGTCCGAATGCTGCTGATCAGCAACACAACGGATGATTGTCCCCCCCCCCCCCGTTGATTATCATGTTGTCCAAATGCTGCCACTGTGTAGTGTTCCATGAATGGAAGGGGAAATAGACCAAATAGTGTGCCCCCACTCCTTTTTGCCTTGCCCTTCCCATCCTGTGGACTTTTCTGCTGCCCCAGGTGTGTCCCACCCTCTTGCTGCCTCCACCAAACCAGCCTAGTGATAAATACATCCAGCTAAATTAACTAGACCATGTCCCAATTTTATCTAAATTCCTTATCCAAGCAATATCTAGCTTTCATAAGTTCAGCACTCTTTCAACCTGTTCTCCAATTCCAGCATGTATTAAACTAAGTTTTATTTTCCTAAGTTCATTCTTTCAACTTCTGTTGAAACTCCTGCGGACTTATTGCGAGCGGAGAAGAAATCACACAGACACCAGAGCTTGGGATAAACTAGGGCCTCTTTATTTAACATGGAGATTCTCCCCTCCATGGATCTGAGCATGAACGTGCGGGAATCTTGCTTATTAATCTCAGGAAACTAGCCTGCCAATCAGGGCGAGCAACTCCATTGAACCCAGGGGTCGGGTATACCCGGCCCCCTATTCAAACAACACTTGAGTGTTTGGTGAGACCATCTGCGTCATCCACAGCCCGGGCTGCGCAGCTCGGGTAGATGAGACAAGCCGGTCCCCAAAGGCAAGCCATATCCTGACACGGGAGCTGCACAGCCCCCGAGGAGCAGGGCCTCTGACTTGCCAATCACCTTAAAGGTGCCTGAGTGCTCACCATTCCTATCCTCATCCCCTCAAAATTCCCGCACCATCCGCCTATCATTTAAATTCACCTATTTATCCTCCATCTAAAGATTAAATCCAGTATGGAGTAGGTGAAACCTTTGCATACTGATGCCAGGGAAAATTCCTACTCAGCCTCCTCCCCAAAGAGGACGACTGGCTAATCCCATACTAGTTGATAGGGAGGGAGGGAGAGGCCAGAAGAAAAAGAGGCCGGATGGCTGCGCGGGGCGAGGCTATATAGGCTTGGCTCCACCCCCAACGCTAGGCTATACGCATGGCAAGCATGCGTATAGTCTTCTTTCATCTCTTCCTCCTGCCCGCAAAATCCGACCCCTCCCAAGCCATTCTGGCTGGGTGGGGATCGGGCTTGCGAGCGGAGAAAAAATCACACGAAATAAGACACAGACACCAGAGCTTGGGATAAACTAGGGCCTCTTTATTTAACATGGAGATTCTTCCTCCATGGATCTGAGCATGAACGTGCAGGAATCTCGCTTATTAATCTCAGGCAACTAGCCTGCCAATCAGGGTGAGCCACTCCATTGAACCCAGGGGTTGGGTACACCCGGCCCCTATTCAAACAACACTTGAGTGTTTGGTGAGACCATCGGCGTCATCCACAGCCCGGGCTGCACAGCTCAGGTAAATGAGACAAGCCGGTCCCCAAAGGCAAGCCATATCCTGACACGGGAGCTGCACAGCCCCCGAGGAGCAGGGCCTCTGACTTGCCAATCACCTTAAAGGTGCCTGAGTGCTCACCATTCCTATCCTCATCCCCCCAAAATTCCCGCACCATCCGCCAAAGAAGGGACTCAAGCCTCAGCTTTGGCAACCTACCCCCACCTGAACTGGAAGAATTCCAGCAGGGCCACGCTCAGATCCTGCAGGAAAATGTCATTCCCTGCATCGGAGAGATGAACTCCATCTGCCCTGTATAAATCCCCTCTGGCAATTACAATATCCAGGTGTGGGATAGTTACTCCTCGCTGGTCATGAAAGAATAACCTAAATTCCCTAGTAACATTTAAACTGCCCTATTTACACAGTGGGCATTCCAACCTTCACACCATTGAACTCTAGGGAGCATGTTCGACCACACCATCCAAGTGTCCGGCCACTGGCTCCATATGAACTCGAAATCTAACTTAGCTTGTATAATCAGGACCTTCCCCTTAGAAGGCCCAAGTCATTCCCACCCAAGTGTACACCAACACCTTGGGCACCACGGGCACATTACCAGATCAGAACAGCAGGTCGAGGAGACCTCAGCAGCGCAAGCTGCGCCTCCCCAACCACTGGACGGAGGCTGATGGACCGAGACCCAGCTGTGTGCCGGCAGCTGCTCGTGTCACCCTATGGCTGGCCCAGAACACCCATTGTGTTCACTGACGAGGACCTTCCAGCCGCTGGTCTCCTATGCCTTGCAGAAGACAAATATCTGTTTACCATATACTCCTGAGTGCCCATTTCCAAACATAAGCCTTGAAGGCACCGGGCCGCCATCTCCCTATAGCGCGTATCTTAGCACTGCCCATCCCTATTGCGGCCACAATAGATGCTGCAGCAATCGTAAATGAATGGATGCCAAATGGTAATTTCCCAAACCCAGTGCCCTTAATGCCTTCTTTGCCACCATCCAGAACTGATATGTAGTTAATGGGGACTTGTTTAAATGACGGGAGAGGAAGCCAGGCTCGCTTCCCCTGAAAGCCAAGTAGCAGTTCAGGACTGCAACGGGGCAGAGCTCCCTAAGTGGGGCCTCCACCAACGGAATGAATGAGCCTCTGCCTCCCTGAACAGTCTTAGACCTTTGCAGCCCTAGGACTACCTTGTCCTCCAATCTCTGCACATTTCCCCACTGTAGTGCTCCGCCTGCTTGATCTGACTTGGAGCATGCGAGCAATTCCCCAATTCTAAACGCGTCAGAAAAGGCAGTAACGGCCAAGGCATGGAATAACGCCTGTTCAAATACTGAAAGCAGAGGGATACTCATTGTCTTTCAACCAATTAATAAGTTGGGGGGAATAGGCTGATGTGACTCAGGAGCAGGCAGGGCCAACCTAGCCCATCCCTGAAGCATCTTTCTTATGCAGAAGCCCTACGTGACGCCAGGCCACCCATATGCCTTTAACATAAATGAGAGTCCAGCCAGCTTACTTCTGATATTATGAGTGGACAGGCCAGTGCGGTGTAAAACCACACAGAACTCTATCAAGTGCTCTATTGGAATAGGCCAGAGGACTGGAAGATGCCACCTGGGCCTGAAAACACCGAACTCTCTATCTTCTCTCTCTTAAGCTGTACGTGTGCTGGGAGCCGCCGATCTCATAATGGCTTCCGCCACCTCACCTCTCCAAGACCCCATAGAAAACTGGGCATGGGTTCTGGGTGCAACCTGGCTGTGGAATCTGGACATCCTGAACCATTGTGCTAGCAGCCGTAGCTGTTTCTGTCTCACGGACTTATGCTTCCGGCACTGGTTCCTTTGAAGTCATCACTTGCTCCACACGTGTTTCAAAATCCCCAACTGGGGCCATAGTTTCTCTCCTAGATCCCAAGCACACTGGGCCAACTTCAGGAACCTGTATATCTGGCTGCATGACCCGGTGTTGCCGACTTCATTATCCAGCCCAGGAATATGGTGGCCAAAATAGAGATTGCTTGATGGCTACCAGGACTCATGGCCCTGTCAGTCCCATTCTTGAGGTTCCTTAGAGGACAAAGAAGGACCGACGTGAACAATGGCCAGCTGTCAGGCCAAAATGAAAATAGGCTAATAACTTTGGTCCAAAACCCAATCACTATTGCAAAAGGAAAGATCTCTAGGAATAACCAATCTTGACATTGTAGCTTCTATAGTATGCCAACCAGTGCTAATACCCATAAGGAATAAGCATGGCATCTTAATGGATTAAACCATGGGAACACTTTAAGATGTGCAAAGGGGGATAAGGGATAAGCCTAAAACATGGCTGGCCTTTACATCACTAACTTAGTTCTGGTCCCAATGCTCACTGGTTCTAGGCTAAACAGATAGCACTAGGGCCCCTTAAGAAGGGCTCTAAACTATCAAAAAATGCCTTTCCTATACAGGTAATTGGCAGAAGGGCCAAGCTACGAATTTACCTATTGACTTTTGGCATTACTCTATGGGCATCCCTACCCTCACACTTCCAGCGCACAGGGAGCAAATTATCTGGCTATCCATATATCTCCCAAGTCTGCCATAGCCTGTAAAGTTGAGGACTTCCGGTCTAGGGACCCTATGGGCACCATAGCTGCAGCGGGGCAGAAACCATTTATAGAGGAGATGCCACTACAGCATGCCTAGCTTGCCACCCCACCAGGATGGAGGCTAACTGACCAAGACCAAACTGTGAGACAACAGTGGCTCGTGTCGTTCTCAAGCTGGCCCAGATGCTTTGCTGCCTCAGCAGATTAGGATCCACATGGTCTGTAGTGTCCTTCACCAATCTCCCTTGACTAGGATGGGCCATAAGGCCTAAAACTCCTCTCTTTAGTTCTGAAAAACTAAATTCCCTATCTACTCAGTGGTATGCCATCACGGGTCACATGGCTTGGGTCATTGCTTGTTCCAGATCCCCAGGTACACCAGGCGTAGGATCCTGGTACTGTCTGGCTGCAAGGGCCAACTATGTGAACATGGACGTCTGGCTGTTTGACAGGTGACGCCAACTTCAGAAACCTGCCCAAATATGACAGGCAAAATGGAGTGTAATTGAGGGCAACCAGGACTTATGGCCCTGACCAGCCCCATCCTGAAGTTCCCCAGGTGACAAGGAGGCAACTACATGAGTCGTAGCAAGCTGGCAGGCCAAGTTAAACAAAGGCTAATTATAATTTTTTGGCCTGAGCCCGATCACTACTGCAAAACGAAACAAATCTCAATATCACTGCTTCCAACCCAGGTGGAGACCTAAATGTTTATGTAGCAATAAGGGTGTCTGGCCCCACTAAATGATACTCCTCCTCTCCACTTTATCTTCACAGCAGCCTTGTGAGATAAGATATGCAAATAACAAAACAAAACCAGCAACTGGCCCAAAGCCAGGCAGTGAGCTTTATACATAGCAGTGTGGATACTAGAACGCAAATCTCCTGAGTCCCAATCTAATGATCTAACCGCTAACCAAACTGTCTGTTATTTATTATTGGGGGCAGCCTTATACTGAGTGAGACCAATGGTCCACCTGGCCCTTTATAGTTAACACTGGAAGGAGCAGCTCATCATGGCCTCAGTCCCCCGAGGAAGCAGTCCCCAATCAAACATTCTAACCACTACACCACACTGTCCATTACTATATTTTGTTTATTATTGGAAGGCAGCCTTATACTGAGTTAGACCAATGGTCTGCCCAGCCCTTTTATTGTTAAGATTGTTTTGTTGTTAAGACTGAATTGCTAACACTGAAAAATAAATAATAATAAAAAAGGCAGTAGCTCATCATGGTCTCAGTCCACCCAAGCTAACATTCCAACCACTACACTCCGCTGTCTCTCATTTATTATTGACAAGCAGCCTTATACTGAGTCAGACCAACATTCCACCCAGCCCTTTTATTGTTAATACTAAAAAGTCAGCGGCTCATCATGGCCTGTCTACCCAATCTAACATTCCAGCCACTACACTGCACTGTCTCTCATTTATTAATTATTAGGAAGCAGCCTTATACTGAGTCAGATCAATGATCCACACAACCATTTTACTGTAAATGCTGCAGCTCTCTATAGCCCCAGTCCATGCAGAAATGCCTGGCCTACACCTGCTGACAAGCACAGGCTAGCGTGTCTTTGAGGGAGGTGGGGCCGCTGCAGAGACCCAGCCTCCCAGACCCTAAATGCAGCCCCACTTAAAATGGCTCCTGCCTACCAATATCTCTTTGCTCCACAAAATGGCTGCTAGGCCAACTAAGCCCATGCTGTGGCCTGCCAATCCCCAGGGCTGTTAAAGAGGGGCCTACTGAGTAGAGGCCTGGCTATAGCCCCAGCACTCCAGCAGATTCTGCATCCCAGCCCCACACTGTACGTTGAGGGTAAGAAATTGGGAATGATCCAACCGGATCACGCTTCCCCAAGCTGGTGCCTGCAGGCATCTCAGCAGCTTCTTGAGGGAGGGTGGAGGGGAGAAGGCACTCCAAGCATAGCAATCCAACCCACAAGAGGGGAGTGCAAAAGTAAGCCCCCCAGATGCAATACTACCGCCTAGACCACTCCACCCGACCCCAGAGAAAACAGACGCTTGAGCAGCAGGTAATCCCAGCCATGCCCCTACTCATGAGTAACGAATACTACTGTAGTCTTTGTATGCGGCACCCTCAGCTCCATGGGGAGGGCTAAGGGCAGGCAAGCTGCTCTTTCAAAAAAAACCATCCCCCCAACTCCAAACCGTTTGGGCGGGAAGCCTCCTAGCCCCAGCTCTCCCGATGAGTTTGCGCTTGCACCTCGTGGCTGCAAACTGTCTCCTCGCTCCTCGAAGCAAAACAAAAAACCTCCGAGCAGAAATAAGCATGCGGCTGTGAGTAAACGCCTCGTGGCCGCACGCTCTGTCCCTGCTCTGTCACCACCCTCAGTGCAAGAACAGCAGAGGAATTACGAGGAGGGCGACTGAAAGGGTGGAAGCTCCTCCAAGCCTGCCCTCCAATCTCCAAAGCCTTAGGGCTGGGAAGCCACCCAGCCCCAGCTCTCCTGAAGAGTGTGCAGTCGCTGACAAGCCTCCTGGCCACACACTCTGGCCTCCTCCACACGAGACGTTTAATGAGCCTTGAAGGCTCATTATAAATTTTACCTCCACACCAGCGGAGCGCAAAACGGGCGTACAGGCGCGTTATCTCCCCGATAATGCGCATTTTCGAATGCGCGTTAAATAGCGACTTTTATTTTTCTCCGGCCGTTAAAGCGCATTTTCGCCGTGTGAACAAGTGATTATGCGCATTAACGTCTTCTAAAGCGCTTTTTGGACATCAATTAATGCGCTTCGCCGCCTCTCGCTGCCTCCCGTGCAGAGGGATTAGGCGTAAATGCGCCTCCGCGAAAATGCGCATAATCCCCGAACCGGGCGCAAAAGCGCATCCTTGTGGAGGGGGCCTATCTCTTTCCAGCAGCATCTCTCGTCTCCTGGCCAGAAGAAAAAGAGGCCGGATGGCTGCGCGGGGCGAGGCTATATAGGCTTGGCTTCGCCCCCACACTAGGCTATACGCATGGCAAGCATGCGTATAGTCTTCTTTCGTCTCTTCCTCCCGCCCGCAAAATCCGACCCCTCCAAGCCATTCTGGCTGGGTGGGGATCGGCCTTGTTAATTTAATTATTATTATCTCTTTCTCACTCGTGGCGGTTTTTCTAGACGGACATGGCGGGCTTTGCCAAGTCAAGCTGTCTTTTATTAATTCAGAAATTTCCTGACGATTGAGCATGTTTTAATTATGACTGCTTTCTGGATGTTGGTGTGGATGTATTCTGGTAAGCCCAGTTTCTGGAGGTTATATATATATATATATATATTCCCAAAGATGAAGCAAATCATTTATTATGGTTATAGATAAAGCAAATCAAAGATAAAGCTCTTTAAGGGTGTACACTTTGTACTGTCACGTATTTACATTACGTCAACTGACTTGTCCTTGAATCTTTATATATATTTACAGGCTGTCTTCCATGTTTGGTTCACCAGATTATGTATGCCAAACTTGCTCCTATTCCAGCAACGCCTGCAAAAGTCATTGGAACATTTCTGATGCTGCCTTCTATGTCTTCTACACGGAAGAATTTAACAACACCCTCCCAGGCATTTTGGTTGATTGGCCATGATCATTTGCCTTCCACCAACACATCAGGGATGAGCTCTGTCAATGTGCTGATGCCACTCTCCTGGTTTATGTCCTTCAGGTGTTTGGCAACATAGGCACCAAAAGAGATGAGAGTCACAATACGCCCCCGATTTGTTTTGCTGTCGCTGAAAACATTTTTCATTCATTCATTTATTACATTTATATACCACCCCATAGCCGAAGCTCTCTGGGTGGTTTACATAATGCAAGTTTATGACAGAAATACCACAAAAAAAAATTCAACCATATACAACAATATTTAACAATATACTAAACAACGATATCACAGTAATGCTAAAAAATCTACTAAATACAAGTTTACTGCAAAACAAATAAGAACCCAAAAAAACTTGGTTGGAATAACATATCTCCCCCTGAAGCAGAGTCTCCAAACCTTCAGCTCCAGCCTTGCTTTTTAAAGTCTCAAGGCATGATGGCGAGTAGGGGAGCAGGTGGAATAGCTCACCCCTGATGGCTCAGTGTCTCTCCCCCTGAAGCCTGTGTGATGTGATGCCAGTGACTGATGTGACTAATGGGATAATTGTGACCTTTTCCTGTTGCCATAGTTCTTTGACTTCCATGGCCAGTGCTGTATATTTGTCTCTCTTTTCTTCTTCCTTTTCAACAATACTTTTGTCGTTCGGTATTGCTATGTCAATTAGGTATGTGTGTTTTTCTTTTTTGTCTATGAACGTTATGTGTGGTCAGTTGCAAGGTATTGTCTTGTCCATATGAATTGTTCAGTCCCAGTATATTTTAAGATCTGCATTTTCCAGGATTGTTTCAGGTGAATATGTATAGTATGGTGTAGGTTGTTTGATAAGGTTGAATTTGATGGCAAGTTGTTGGTGAATTATTTTTGCAGCTGTATTGTGTCTGCCCGTATAGTCCATTCCTGCCAGAATTTTACATCCTCCTGTTATATGGTCTATTGTTTCTTGGACTTGATGGCATTTCCTTCATAGGCCTGTTGTTACACTGTTATCTTTTATGATGTCTTTTTGGTAGTTCTTGGTTGCTATGACTTGATCCTGTATAGCAATTAGGAATCCTTCTGTTTCTGGAAATAGCTCACCCTTCCTGAGCCATTTGTATGATTGTTCTTTGTTTCTTTGTGGGTTCTGTATTATGTCGTAGTGTTTCCCAGGGAGTGCTTTTTGTGCCCATTTTTCTTTTTTCTCTGTGAGTGTGAGTGGTCATGTTTGATCTTCGTTTTGTGGTGCTAAGTTGAGTGGGGTGTAGCTTTTATCTGATTTTGCTATGGCTTTATGAATGGGGGTGTTTTTTTGGTGTGGAACAATCCTCTGAGTGATTTTATCTGTTTAGCATGAATTCTGTTAATGTCCAGCTGACCTCTTCCTCCTTCTTTCCTGCTGATTGTTATTCTTTCAACGCATGAGTTGGGATGGAACATGTGGTGTTTTGTGAGTTCGGCGCGATTGAGTCTGTTTATTTCTTCAAGTTCAGTGTGTGACCAGTGTATGATTCCGAATGAGTATGTGAGCATGGGTGTTGCGTAGATGTTGATGGCTTTGAAAATGTTTTTCGAGTTGAGTTTAGATTTTAGGATTTGTGATAGGCAAGTTTTATAATGCATTCTTAGTTGATTTTTTACTGTGGAGAGATTGATTTTTGTGTGTTGTTGGAATCCTAGGTATTTGTATAATTCATTTTCTTCCATGTTAACTAAATTTTGTTATTTAGTGTTTCTGACGTTGCTTCTTCTTTCCATTTTCCTCTTACGTTAGCATCTTGCATTTTCCTATCCCAAATTCCATTTTCATGTATGTTGTCAGTTCTTCAGTGATTCGCAGGAGGCCTTTTATCTGTGTTGAAGTTGAAGCATAGATTTTGATGTCATCCATGTACAGGAGGTGATTGATTCTGTGCTTTGTTTGATTTTGGTGTTTTATGTTGATGCCATATGTGGTGTTGTTAAGGGTGTTGGATAGTGAATTCAGACACAAATAAAACCATAGGGCGATGAATGCGTCACCTTGGAATATGCCACTTTATATATAGTCTGTATATGGTCCTTGTCTGTTGTTAGGTGTATTGTCATTCTCCATTATTATTATTATTATTATTATTATTATTATTATTATTTACTAGAAAACAGACCTGGCTTTGCATAGGTTGGGAAGAGCACTTGGTTTGATACAACAAAGTCTTACAAACCTGTCAGAGTTGGAGACATTGTGCCTGTCTCATCTGAAAGAATTCATATACACTGGCGCCCTTAGACGTGATCTCTGATGGACTAAGAGCCAAGAGCTGAGATCAGATACAGTGGAAACTACTGATGCCCAGACAAAATTCTAGTCCAGCCTTCCCTGACATGGTTCCTTCCAGGTGTTTTGGACTACAAATTCCATCATCCACACCCAGGTTTATGTGCGGAGGGAGTTGTATTCCAACACACCAGGAAGGCTTCAAGTTGGGGAAGGCTGTTCCAATGCAGTCTTTAGTTTCCTTTCTGGCTATGAACAACAAATGGTCAGTCTTTGTGGCCAGAGCAGGAGTAGGCAACATTTTTGGCCATGGGCACATTTGACAATTTGAGAAACTGCCTTGGGCACCATCACAGAATGGCTGCCATAGAAGGCATTGGCAAAGGACAAGTAACCTGCCCCAAAGACTGAATACAAGGCAGAGATGGGGTCTGAACCCCAACATGCCAAACAATTTATTTGAATTCACAGTTTTCAGCACCAACAGAAACCTATTTCCCAGCAATCCCAGTTGCTGATAAGAAAATGGGTTAATTAAAAGAAATGGGAAGGGTAAGAAATATTAACCCCTCTCACAGTTTCAATCCTGACCACCCTGGCATCTGCAATTTAGTTTTTAAAAATTAAGTGCATTAATTGTATTCATGCAATTAACAAAAGAAGTAGTTTGTCCCTGAGATCAAGTATTATTTTACCTCCCGTTGGAATAAATCCTGTTGCTGCAGTGTCCAATTTACAGGAATATCAATCTGCCCATCTGCCATTTTCCCCACTCTAACAATGCATACAAGGTTGTTAAGGAGGATGGTATTGACACAGTCTATACCACAGGCTATGAACCTCAAGTTGATGTTGTCATCTAAGACCTTTATCACACGGGCTGTTTAATCCACACCTGCCATGACTTTGATCCAATTCTTTCAAATGATATCATCCCCCTTGCGCTGCTCTTGCGCCCTGCATGCTCCATTTTCCCTTCCTCTTTCGAAATATCCTTGAACGGGGATTGTCCGGTTTCTCCCCTCCTCCGCAGGCTTAGCTGAGGTATCAGAGCAAAACCAACTATGGGTGATCAAAAGGCTACACTCACATAGGAAATGGAGGGGGAACCTGCATAAGCAAAAAAGGTAGGTGTGATAAAGGCCTAAGAAACCAGGACACATAGCCGGTGTTTTTGTTGGTTCACACATGTACACAGCTCACTTGATTTCTCTTCATTTGATTATCCAACACTTGATAGGGTAACCAGATAAAATCCAGGTCAGGGCTCATGGAACTTTAACAGTTGTAGAGAAAAGGGAATTTCAGCCAGTGTCATTTGTATGCAATTAGTCCCTGGTGAATTTCCCTCTTCATCACAACAGTTAAAGTTGCAGGGGCCCTGTCTTCTTTTGTATATAGTCACTCTAGTATAGTGCTTGCACCTTTAACTGTTGTGATGAAGAGGGAATATCACCAGGAACTAATTGCATACAAATGACACTGGCTGAAAATCCCTTTTCTCTAGAACTGTTAAAGTTACATGAGCCCTGACCTGGATTTTATCAGGCCAGCCTAACATCACTTGAAGAACCAATTCCATTGAATTGTGTTTTGATGTGACAAAGTTCAGTCTGTGGTGCTTCATTTGTTATGACACTTATTTACACATGCATGCTATCCACTTGATGCTGTAATCATTAAAACATGATCATGCATGTTTGAACCAGCTTCTACAGTGTGAGGCAATAAATATCTACTCAGAAGCAATTCCCATTAAGTTCCATGGGGCTTACTCCCAGGCTAAGTTACAGGCTTAGTCTCCTTTCCAGTGTACAAAATACTGCTGGTACTTAAACTTGGCAGAATATGGCAGACATTACTGGCATTTTGAATGCAAGTGGCCATTTTTATATTTACCCCCTAGTTAATTTATAGCTACTACCTAAATTTGTTGTCTCTATCCATAGAGACTGAATACATTTTCATTTTTATGGCTCCCACTGTAAAACTTGGTGGTTTGATGTTTTAATAAATATTTCAGCCATTTGGGCTATAAATGTCAGCATTAAATTTAATTGCAATCAATAACAAATGGAAAAAAAGAAATCACATGTCCTGTCTATGGATGATACAAAATCAATTTATTTGTAGTGACAGGTCATTACACTCTTATAGTAGTGTCTGTAAAAGCAATACATTAGTTCTTTGGAAGGTGCCCTAGGATGTTGCACTCCTATATGCTATGGCGAGGCACATGTTCTGGACTACAACTCCCATAATCTCTTACCATGTTGAGAGTTGTAGTGAAAAGCCAGCTTGCTTTCTTTGGGAGTAAGTTTCATTGAGCTTAAAACTGTGCAAGGTACATAGGATTATCCTGTCAATCGTCAGACTTTTAGTGGCATCAAAATGGAACAGTGTTGCAGTTTTCATAAGAGTGCTGTGAAGGAACACAACTATCCTTCAATCTGTATAAATAAAAAGAAGTGTTTCTTTGTATGTCCTCAGTGGTCTCAAAAACCATGCATCTGATTCATATGAAACTTTCAGGAGTTGTACTTCTATCTGGGATGGCTTTAGGCATAGTGAAAATTTTGACTGCCATCTTGAAACAAAATAGCAGCCAATGAAAATGTTCAGACACTCATTCACTCTGTGCAATTTGATTGATTATTATGAAATTTTAGGATTTGTTCTACCCCTATCTAGGACAGTTTTTGGTATAATGAAAATTTTGACCACCATCTTGAAACAAAATGGCAGCCATTCAAATTTTTTAAATATTTATAGCTTCAATACCATTTGATTGATTTCAACCAAACTTAACATGACGATTCAGTAAATTTTAACCATATTAAAACACGATAAAATTAAGAGCATTAGAAAATAAAACTGAAATTGGCTGAAAAGTAATACATATATATATTCATATAGCAACACCATGCTAGCAATGGCTTACCACAGATAGAGGGCATGCCCATGTTTTAGGGACATGTGACCTCCCTGAGAACAAAATTAATAAGCAAACACCAGCGGCTTCAAGGAAGAGAAAAGCAGTGATGCCTTTTTGCCACCTCTCCCCAAAAGGGCTTATATCATCTTCCTTCACTCTTCCTCTATCTCTCTTTTCTGTGCCTAGCCCAGTGAAATGGAGAGTGAAATCATTCCTGCTTTCCTTTATTCCCCACACATCCTCTGAAAAGTAAAATAAAATTTTGAAAGTCTTTTCAAAAGTTCCCAGTTATCACTTTTTCTTTTCATCTCTTTGCCTCAAAAATGACTAGCTGAAAACATGATAAGCATTAGGGATGTGTATGGTATCGGTCTGATGTCCGATAACGAACCAATAAGAATGATATCGGACATCCGATGACTGATAACGATTATTTTCTAAGGTGGCCCTATCTGATCGGATCCGATATCCACATGTCTGATAACTAACGGATATATCTGATTTTCAGACCACCAGTTTAGGTGTTTTCGCCATAGACTTGCATTGTGAGAAAGAAAGCTTTCCCCCAATGCCAGTCTGTGGCAAAAACACTGGACCAGCACTCCATGTCCCCCATTTGCGTTCCTTACCTGCTGCCGTCGCCACTGCCATCCAGCACTGCCGACCTTTGGCTCCATAGTATTGAGGAAAAGGCTTTCCGGCCTATAGAGAAGACACACTGAGTAATCACTCAGCGCGTCACAGTACTGAGCAGGCGGCTAAACCTGTTTCTCAGTTCTACGGAGCCAGTGGGTGGCATCAGATGGCAGCGGGGAAAGCCGCAGGTAAGGGAGGACCCCTCCCTCCCCTCCCCACTCGCGCTCCTTACCTATGGCCTTCCCCGCTGCCGTCCGCTGCCCTCCGCTGCTTCCGTAGTTCTGAGAAACAAGCTTTGTGACCTGCTCAGTACAGCAACGTGCTGAGTGATGACGTCATCACTTGGCACATCGTCTCTGTAGGCCGGAAATACTTTTTCTCAGTATTATGGAGCCAGGGGACAGCAGCGCTGGATGGTGGCGGTGACGGCAGCAGGTAAGGAGTGTGAGTGGGGGGAGGGAGGGAGTGCTAGCCCAGTGTTTTTCCCCATAGATTTGCATTGGGGGAAAGCTTTCTTTCCCCCAATGCAAGCCTATGGGGAAAACACCTGAAATGGCGGACCGTAATCAGATTGGAACTTCTGATATTTATCGGATATCAGATCCGATCAGATATGGGTACCTCTCGATATGATCAGATCTGATATTTGCGGAATCGGAGCGCAGTAAATAACGAGACGACACAATAAATTGGGTTTAAAATGGGCCACACTTTATTGATGAATTCGCAGAAGGGGAAACTAGTGGGCATCCTCAATACTTGGTGGCCAACGCCAATCTAAGGATAGGGCGAGTCAAATCGAGGCCAGGGTATGGCGTGCAGCTCACGCCACCCACTGGCCCCCCCTTTTAGGTAGGGAGGCTTTCCGTGTCACCCCCAGCTCGTGCCTCAAGACGTCCGAGCGGGTGAGGAAGGTCCGCCCCAAAGGTAACCCTTATCTCACCACCAGGGCCTCAAGACAACTCAGGTGATGAGCCTCAGGCATTACCAGTCACCGCTCGGTGCCTGTGAATGCTCACCTCTCCCTTAACAGATGAAGATGCCCGCGCCTAACCGCCAAAATGTGACCAAATTAACTCAACCAATCAACCTATTTACTACTCCCTCGCTGTCTCACAGTATGAAGTAGGCGAAAAAACTCACATCCTCAAAGACGGCTTATGAGCAAAAAATTCCTACTTGGCTTCCTAAGGACAACCGGATTTTCATTCCCATACTGCCAACAGGGAAGGGAGGGAGGGAGCCGCGTGAACAAAGACAAAGGAGGGGAGGAGTTCCAGCCTAATATAGGCTCCCCTTCCTCCTCCCCCTCCTTTTGGCGCCATTTCAGGAGGTCGCCAATAGCGCGCCTCCACGCCGTCTCTATCTGCGCCCGCCGCAATCGCCCCACCACCCCCAAGCTGCGCCGGGGGTGGGGTAGGGCCCTTGCGGAATCGGAGCGCAGTAAATAACGAGACGACACAATAAATTGGGTTTAAAATGGGCCACACTTTATTGATGAATTCGCAGAAGGGGAAACTAGCGGGCATCCTCAATACTTGGTGGCCAACGCCAATCTAAGGATAGGGCGAGTCAAATCGAGGCCAGGGTATGGCGTGCAGCTCACGCCACCCACTGGCCCCCCCTTTTGGGTAGGGAGGCTTTCCGTGTCACCCCCAGCTCGTGCCTCAAGACGTCCGAGCGGGTGAGGAAGGTCCGCCCCAAAGGTAACCCTTATCTCACCACCAGGGCCTCAAGACAACTCAGGTGATGAGCCTCAGGCATTACCAGTCACCGCTCGGTGCCTGTGAATGCTCACCTCTCCCTTACCAGATGAAGATGCCCGCGCCTAACCGCCACAGGGTGCGACAAGCCTTATGCTTTGTCGCCAACCCCCCATCTGCGCAGGATCAGATCCCACAGACCCCTCTGCAAATCCATCAAAATTACATCATTCCCGAGGTCCGATAGATGAACCCCGTCAGGCCTATAAAGCTCCCTCCGCGCTGGGTATATAGCGGGATGATTAACATACCCATCACCCCACACCCGTAAGCTGCGACAAATCTCGCCATTTGCCTTCCTACCGGCCTGATTCAGGGCTCTGGGATCGCACGGTGCCCTTGTTGCTGCTGCCTCGGAGGTGGAACTCCCGGAGGCTCCTACAGCATCCCAGTGGGCTGAAAAAGATGAGAACACATCAGACCACACTTGCCTCTTAGTCTGAAGTAGCTGTCTTTTTCTCATTGCCACAGCATCAAATCATGCCTGGAACGAAGCAATACTGATTCCTGGGAAATTAGATATGGGCAGCCAATACAGTCTCACATCGCAGCCCAGACAAGGCTCATACCCACTCAGCTCCAGCTGGAATCCCCAAAATATGTCCCCCAAGTATGCCCTGGGGTCCATTTCTGCAGATCACCAGCTGACTATAAGCCAACAGTGTGATGTGGCTGCAAAAAAGGCAGATGCTATTCTGGGATGAATTAATATAAATATAGTTTCTATTTGCAATAAGTACTGGTTCCCCTCTATTCAACACTGGTTAGGCCTCATCTTGAGTATTGCGTCTGATTCAGGTTATCACACGAAGCAGAGCAATGATCTCTTCACGGTCATCCTAGAATGCAGGATATGGAATAATGGGCTCGAGTTACAGGAAGCCAGATTCCAGCTGGACATCATAAAAACTTCCTGACTATTGACCAGTACAACAACGGAACCAATGACCTATGGAGGCAGTGGGCTCTCCCACCCTATAGGCATACAAGAGGCACCGGGCAGCCATCTGTCAAGTATGCCCCGAAGCCGATTCCCGCATCAAGCAGGGGCCGGATTCGGTGGCCCCAAAGGCCCCTTCCAACTCCACTTCTCAATGGTCCCATGCTTCAATGATCTCTCCCCCTTGCCCTTTCTCAGTGGGGATAGCTGTATAACACGTAATTTGAGTGGTGAGTAACCAGAAAATTCCTTACCTCAAAGGCATCCAAGTCACCAACAAGGTGCCCTTATCCCATTAACATAAAATATTAGCTTATACCAAGTAAGACCATTGAGCCATCCAGCCCAGTATTGCCGATACAGAATGGCAACAGCCCTACCTGAATTTATCCCAGCGCTATGTTGATATGCCAGGGATTCAACCTGGGCCTTCTGCATGCAAAGCTGGTGCTCTTCCCACTGAGCTACCGTCCCTTCTTCTGATTCAAACAATATACAGTCACCCGAGACCTTAAGCATGCAAGGCATATGCTCCCTCACACCACATTATGCCCCTCCCCACTGGCTCTACTAGCCATAGGCAGGTGAAAGCTTGTGGAAGAGGGGGATTAAAATTCTCCCCCTCCCTCATCCAAGCCCTTTACAGCAAGAATATAGTGATAGGCCTGAAAAAGGCTAATTGGGGCTGCTATGTCACGCAAACTGAGCCAGGATACAAAACAAAACTGGGCCCAGTGTGTGACTATTAAGATTTACTTAGAGCTCACTACACCATGCATGCTGGCCCCTCCCGTAAATAATAAATCTGGCTGCTTCCCTAGCACCAGGTTTCTCCTGCCTTACAAGGAAAGGAAAAGAGGCTGACAGCCTGCAAACAGCCAAGGGTCTCCCTTCGATCCTGGGCCCGTGGACTCTGCAGGATGGAGAGAAAAGGAAGGAGGGAAAATTCCCGAGGCCGCCACCCAGCGCCACCTCGATAAGAGGCCCAAGGCCGGAGGAGAGGAGTGGGCGAGAGACCCGGCGCTCGTTTTTTCTGCTCCAGCCCAGGCCGCCCCAGCCGCAGCCCAAGACCAGCTGCCTGGCAATACAAGCTTCGGGGGGGGGGGGGGAAGGCCAGCTGGCCCCTCCCTCAAACCTGTGGCCTCGCGGCCAGAAGACTCCCGCCCCAACGGGCTGCTCCGCGCAGCCGAGAAGTCAGGCCTCCGCCTCCGCTCCTTCCCCAACTGGCGCCCTCTGGCCTCCAGCTCCAGTCCTTCTCCGACTGGCGCCCTCCGGCCTCCGCCTCTGCTCCTTCTTCTGGTAAGCTACGGGGGGGGGGGGGGAGGGCCAGCCGGCCCAGCCCCGTCAGCCTGGGTGAGCTGCCCACTGCTCCCGCCGTCCGGTGAGTTGAGCGCCTCCTCTCCTGCCGCGCTGCTCCCCGCCGCTTCTCAACTCGTCCGCCCAAAAGCGCTGTTGCCGAGGCTGCTGCTAAGCAAGCCAGCCTCTCCGACCAACAGCCGCGCGAACAAAGACAAAGGAGGGGAGGAGTTCCAGCCTAATATAGGCTCCCCTTCCTCCTCCCCCTCCTTTTGGCGCCATTTCAGGAGGCCGCCAATAGCGCGCCTCCACGCCGTCTCTATCTGCGCCCGCCGCAATCGCCCCACCACCCCCAAGCTGCGCCGGGGGTGGGGTAGGGCCCTTTTAATATCAGAAATTCTGATCCAATTCCGATTCTGATATTTCTGGCCGTGCACATCCCTAATAAGCATATTTAGTCAGAAGTAAATCCTTTTGTCTTCAGTGGTGCTTCCTCCTGGGGAATGTCAGCAAGGGAAGAGGATTGCTGGTAATGGAGGGTGGAGAAATAATGAGGCGACACACAGAAGTGGATTTTAAACAGAGCCACTTTATTAAAGATTTGCAGAGTGGGTTAACCTATGCGGGCATCCTAAATATTTCAGGGCGAGACATTCACCATCTGTGAAGTGGCGCTTCCCAGTTCTCCACAACCCAGACTGCCCCTTATAGGGTAGGAAGGCCTTCCAATATCGACCTCCCCTCGCGCTGTACAGCTCCGAGTAGGTGAGGAAGGTTGGCCTTAAAGGTAACCCTTATCCCGCCAGCTGAGGCCGTAAAACTCACAGCTGGGTCCCCTCAGGCATTACCAATCACCGAAACAGTGCCTGTGAATGCTCACCAACCCTATGATGCTCCAGATGCCTGCATCTACCTGCCAAAACATAAAAGTGACCGAAACATTAATAAACATCACCTATTTAATACTCCCTGGCTGTCTTGCAGTGTGAAGTAGGCGAAAAAACCCATAACCGAAAGTGATTATGAGCTAAAAATTCCTACTTGACCCTCAACAGAGCAACCGGCAAACCCACACTACCTACAGGGCGGGAGGGAGCCGCAAAAAGGAAGAGGAAGCAGGGAGGGTGAGCCTGCCTTTAAACTCACTAAGTCCCCTCCCTGCCACGAGGCACCACAGGAGCAGCCAATGGCTGCCATCCAAGCTGCCTCGTTCCCCCACCTGCAACAGCCTTCATGTGCACAGGCAAGCCGGACCCATTGTGAAGGCATATGTCTCAGGATAACAGGAGTAGCACATGAGAGATGCATGTTAGCTTTCAGAAAATACTTTTGCATTAAGGGGGCTGGGGCTACCATCAAGGAAAGGATCCATTTGATCACAGGAGTCAAACCCTGTGCAACCTGCCTCCTGTAGGAGCCGTTGTTACTGGCGTCACACCATGGCCCTTACCTGGGCAGGGAGAGAAAGGCAATGCAAGCAGGCAGTGGCATCAGGACATCATCCCCACCTTCTCTACCACCCGCATCCCAATGCCTTTCTCCTTCCTGTTTTCCCCCCTTTTCTCAGCTACTTAGTACTGCGTGCATACAGAGAAATGCAGCTGTAAATGACCATGAAAAAATATTTTTAAACCTCAATTGTTGCACACCATCAAAGGTGTAAATGCATTCAACAGATTCAAAAAAGAAAGAGAAAAATAAAACTGAAACGGTAGCATGACCTCTCTTTTCCGCCACAATTGCAGCAGTATGCTAAAGCTTGTGTAGGGCATATGTGCTACAAACTGAAACAATCAAACACATCTTCTACTTCTCCCACAATTGCATCTCTGTATGGTAGTCAATCGTGTTATAGACATGGGGGATACTGCACTATGTTCCTTAGTGTGTTCCCCCTGAACAACAAATTTGCTTTGCAAAAATACCAACCCACTACTGCCTCAAACATAAAAGGGGCTCTAGTATAGATCCTCTCCAACAGGAAGTCTACAATGTATGATGACTAGAGCACCTAACCTATATGTGCACATATTTCAAGACAACAACTATATTATGGTAATTAATCATGTTAACTTAGAATTGGAATTTACATAGTGTACAACAGTCTAATGAAACTCACCATCAAGTTTTTAGTTTTCTTTAAGCAGCAGGCTTATCTGAAAACTGTTAGGTATACCATTTTCCCCCAGAATTTTAAGTGAAATTATTTATTTAGCCTTGACAGTTCAGTTACTGGTACCACTGAAAGATGTCCCCCTATAAATTATTTCTCTATACAATTATGTTAGAAAGCATGATTATGTACTATGCATGAATTTATTATCAGAAACTCTGGAAGCCAGCCAGTAATAGAATATGCACTTTTAGCTTAGCCAATTAGCATATAAAATCTGGTGTTTATCCCAGCATTCAATTGAATAGATGTCTGAATCACTTTGTTAAAACGTTTGTTCTTAGTAACAAAAGCACTTACCTTATTGTTAAGGGCCTCACCTCACTGTGCCAGTATTAGCATCCACTTCAAATCAACATTCAGATTCTCTGTGACAGCATGCAAATCGCCCAGTAAGGCTCTGATTTTAATGTATTTCTTATTGTAGATATTCATACCTTGGACATTGATGTTTGAAAGTGAATTTGTAGGACAATGCAAAAGTGGCGAGTTCTTCCATAACAATCTGTTATTTGCCATCTGACTGTGGAGATACGATATCATAGGCTAGGACCCATCCCATCCATGGGCAGAGACCAATGTGTGGAAGTTCCAGATGCAGAGGTTAGGAAGCCAGAAACATGAAGGAATGGAAAATAAATGAATTGTTATGCAGTGTGCCTATTTACATGCATGCCCATGATCTACATGTAAAAGGAACACACATATGAAGTATCTTTTTGACATTGGACTCTGGACATTGAGGAAAACCTGATGTCTTATAGGCAGTGGCGTAAACTACAGGGGGGCTCAAGCCCCCTCTGGGATTTCCCAGAGATGGCAATGACCCCTCCAGGCAGCCAGGTGTTATGTGCTTGGGGGGCAGTCAAATTTACCTCCAGGGAGCCCTTATAACTCAGTAGCTGAATTCAGACAACACGATAGTCAATGGTGGGGTAATAATCAACTACAGTTGTTCATCTAAGCAGTATTCCCCACACAACATAGTAATAAATAATCAACCATGGTGTGGATTAGGATCAGCACTGAGTTGACTATGGCAGCATTCGGATGACACAATAGTCAATACAACTGATGATTGTTTCCCCGCCCCCCAGTTGCTTATTGTGTTGTCCGAATTCAGCCAGTGTCTCTGAGTAAAAGAGATTAGGATTCCCCTCCCATCACTGTAATTCCTAAATGGGCAACATTTTGTCCTACAAGGCCTGAGGGGGTAGAAAGAAATGAATCTGGGAAAGGCCGAACCTGACAGAAAGGAGAGTGGCTTTTGTACTGCAAAAAAGATATCTGTTGGGAAGCTGAAAAGGAAGCAGCCTTACAATACCAGTTTCATCATGTTCATCAGGAAGGTCATTCTCATGCCTTCATAGAATAAAGACCTTTCTGCGGCCAAGCATGGAGCAAGCCAGGCTCAATCACATGACTGTTCTACATGGACATTAAGAAATCACTTTAGAGATGGATCTTAACATTCTAGCTAATGAGTACATTCATTGTGGAAGAATCCTAGAAGTGCATATCCTGAATGTATTTCTTCAGATTGGTGCTTTGTTTAATTATCTACCCCTTCAGTGCTTCCTCTGGTTAGTAATAATAAATTTATTTTAATTCATAAAAAGAGTTTTGTTGATTTTTATCTTGGACTTCAACTTGGATGGTATATTGTATAGGACTATGGATGGTGGGGTGGGGTGTAAACTATCATAATATTATAAATAAAATGTGATATTTTTATTGAGTATTTTTTATTTTAATATGTGGCTTTAAACACTCTAGGATCCATTGAAATAGAAATAGAAATAGAAATATATACATAAATGTAAACAAATAAGTCTAGCTCCCTTTTCCAGGTTTAGCCCCAGCCCCCCCCCCCCCCCCCGGAAATTGAGTAGTCTACGACCCTGGGTTATGGGTAGTATTCAATGTTAGTCCCACCTTGAGTAGACCCATTCAGAAGAATGGGACTAGAGTCATTTATGACTAACTGAAGTCCCATTCATTTCATTTGGTCTACTCAAAGTAGGACTAGCGTTGGCTACTACCCTATGGAAGTCAGAAACCATGGACAAGGTCCTCAAAAGTGATTCTTTGTTTATTGAAGAAGAATTAAAATAAATTTAAAGCAAATGCCTGGGGAATCAGCCTCATACATTCTACAGGTATTAAAACTGAGGAGGTTAAACGATAACAAACACTTAATTAAATGATATAGCTGGATACCTAGGACATAATGGGCACTATCCATACTGCTGCTGAGCTCCTGTTGCTTCTGTTGCACTCATGGGACTCATCGCTAGTACAGCAGGAAGCTAGTGCTTCCTGAAACAACCCCGGAAATGAGTAAACATACGACACTAGTTTCTGGAACAGAACAGATCTGCAAGGATCTACTAGATGGTGATGGGTCCCACTAGTGCAGGGGCAGTGTTGGATACTGCACAGTGTGTGTGTGTGTGTGTGTGTGTGTGAGAGAGAGAGAGAGAGAGAGAGAGAGAGACTACAAAGAGAAATGAATTTAACCAAGTTTTAATTCAAACTTTCTTAGCAAGCAGAGATTGAAATAGAACAGTAAATAGAATCTAGCTCTTTAAGGGGAAGGCGAATGCCAGCCCAAAATACCATCGAAAAATATAGATCTGTGAGTATGTGAGTGTTTAGCTAATTATGGATGGAAAGGAGGGGGGAAAGGTTTCCGGGTGTTAATTTTGATCCTGTGATGATCTGAATAGAGAAGAAACACGTTTGGGGGTTATGAAAGTGTTTTGGGGTGGGGGCAGAGTAAAGAATAGAAGAGATTTGTGAATTCTGGTAAGTTTTTATAGCCCATCTGCACCAGCCAAATTCAATACGCATGGCTATTTTGAGCATGGAGTGGACCATGATGTACCTGCGTGCTATAGAACTTTTAAAGATGTTTAGGGGTGGGGGAAAGAGGTAGCAACCGTAATATCAGTGTGAAAAACACCAGAATACACAGGCATTCAGAGCCACACATTTAAGAGCTAAGCACTCAAAGCCCTTTGGGTGGATAATTGAATCTGTCCATTTTTCTTTCATATTATTTTTTTTAAAAAAAAAATCAAGTTCTTTATGTACCACTTACAGAGAAATTTTCAAAAATTGGTAAATTCTTAGCAAAAAAATGAACCAGACAAAATTCTCACCCCTCCCTACACCCCTCCCCTGTTTTGCTCGTCAGCTATAGTTTTACCCTATGTTTGAAATACTGCATTCTCCCTTGTGAGCCTGCTTGGGTTTTAAGAGCCCTTGGACAGACTTTTTTTTTAATCTGTCCCACTCCTGTCTGAGGTACTTTTGATGGGAACAAAAGATAGGGCCTTCTTAATGGCTGCTCTCAGGTTTTATTGTCCTGCTTCTGGAAGGAAATGCATTTTTATTCAGGCAGGCTTTAGTACGCAAGCTGGTTTGTTTGCAGAACTAGGTTTTAATTGATGGTTGCTGTTTATTTCTCATTTCTTTTAAACTGTGGTGTTTTATCTGATGTGGTTATTTGTTTTATTTTATCTATATGTGCGAATGTTTTTAATTGCTATCCGCCTTGAACACAATTTTTAGTGGAAAAGCAGGATATAAACCAAATAAGTTATTAAAATAAATATGTTGCAGTGAAAAGTAGTGCTCTAGAAAACATTCCAAAGACTGTGCTAAACATAATATATGGTATATTTGCATATTATTTGTCATTACATTTTTAAGAATTGAAATAAAATCCAAAATAAGGAATAGTTTTATCAGCCTCATCATCCCATTTCTACATTGGTTTTCTAAACAAACCAGATGTAAATTAATAGTTTTTTCAAGGGATCTCCAGTGGATTCTTTTCCTCTGTCAATTCCTTTTCTTCCTCATTAATACTCCACTTAATCTGGAACCAAAACAAGAACAAATTTAATAACGACCAATCTTGATGATAATCAAGTCAATGAAAAGAGCTTTAAAGATTTGGCTTGCCAATTATCCTCCCTAGACTATTCAATAAATGTTTATGCCCAGTACAAATGCATATTTAAAATTCATGGGGAGGAAATGAGAAGGAACAACTAAGATTTTGTTAAGAATTAACTGCATCCAAGAAAAAAAAAAATCAGGGCAGCTCACCTTGTGCACAAGAAAAGTTCCAACAGTTATGCAAACTTTAAAAGTAGGTAAATCTACATAGGATTTTAAAAAAAAATGAACAAAGAAATTAGAATTAATGCACAATCCTATTGGACCCACCTAGAGTATTTGAAAGCCTATGAACTTGGAGGCTTATCATGCAGAGCATGGGGGGGGGGGGGCATTTTAGCTGCTTTTTACTAGACCGTCAATTTTGCCGGTCTAACAGAGGCTTTAGGGAGGGAGAGGAAAGGAGGCTGGAGATGGCAGGGGATACATCATATCTCCACATCCTCAGTCTCCTCCCTTCCCCTTTTGCCCCCTACGAGCTTGCATTTGTGAGCTTGTAGTAGCAGGCAGCATGGTTCTTTCGGTGTTTACAGCGGGAGGAGGTTTGAAGCAGACTTACCTAGGTCCAAGCTCAGAGCCCTGTCTCTGAGCTTTGAGCCAGGAAACCACAATATCCTGTGTACCCCAGATGCCGGCTAGGGGCCAAGGGGCATAGGATTGCTTTCTTAGAGATGATAAAATGCACTCAAGCTGAAGCATCACATATAAAAGTCTAAGAACGGATAGATTCAGTGGTCACACAATCCATTAAGGTGAACTATGGCACAATCCTATGCATGTTTAGACAGAAAAAAAGTCCTACAACTCCCAGCATCACCCAGCCAGCCGTGCTGCCTGTGGAATGCTGGGAGTTGTAGGACTTTTTTCTATCTAAACATGCCTACGGTTGTAGTGTTATGCATGCAGTCATGCTCATTTTGAGCAGTTCTGCACAAGCCTAGCATAGCTCACCAGTCATATAAGTCTTCTATCTAGTAAGCTCCTTATAACTGGACATGTCAAGGACTGGATCAGGGATCTTCTGCAGCTAACAAAGGTGGTCTGTCACCCAAATAATTGATGTCACTCCCTTTGAAAAAAATCAGGGTAAATCCTCAACTTTTTTTTCAAATCGGAGCATTGCGGGAAAGCTCCGCATTGGCTGTGAAGCCATGCCTACATCGTCTAACTGATGGGGCACAGATCTACATCCACTGCAAGGCTTTCCCCACATGTAGATAGCCTCCAATTCTAGTCTCTCTCCAGTGCAGAATACCTGATAATTAGAATGCATGTAACAGATACTAATTCAGTAACCCCTTAAAAACCCTCCAGGTTGTACAACCTAATAATAATTTTAAAATGATAACACCACTATTGGAAGTTATCTTGTTCCACCACTGGATTCTTCTTCAGTTTTGGAAATTTTCCTCACTCTCTTCCCTGCCCACTGCTTTCCTCCCTACGATCCTGTTCTCCAGCCACTCTTTCCAGCATTTTTTTCAGAAACGTCTTTGCCATCCCCTGGGGAAAAAACAGCCTGGTGGGAGTGGGTTGTGAGGTGGGAGAAGCAGCAAATGTGGAAAGGTCTAGGCAGCCATTCCTGCTCAGTGCCTTGCCACTGTGAATTGCCACCTCACCATGCAAATATAGCAAAGTGTGCCAACATTTTAAGCTGGTGGACACATTTTGAATTTTGAGGGAGTGTTCTTACAAAATGGCTACCATGGTAGGGAGCTTTTCCATTCACAAAATGGCTGCCATGGTGAGGATTTCCAAGAAAGCCTACTGGTGAGACTAAAAGAAAATTAACTTGCCCAAAAATCTATGTCTTCGGCAGACACAGGGTTTGAGCTCCAAATTCAATGGCACTCTATTATAGCCCAAATAAGATGGTGCTGGAGGGTAGCACTTTGCTTTGAAGCATGCTAGCTTCTCAGTTGTTTTTGTTAATTACAAAAAAAATTCTTCAGGAATAAAATAAAAATCAAGAAAGACACCACAATACATGCCAGCGGGTACATTGGTGTCCATGGGCTCCCAGAAATATAGGTTCCCTCAGTCAGCTGTGCTACCAAACTAATAATTATGCCTTGGATGTTAAGGGGTTTTCAACCTTAATATCAGTATTCCAGCTTTTATGGGTTTCAGCATGTTAATGCACTTGTTGTGATTTAATTTCATTTACAATCATACTTAATTGCTTACCTTGTTCAATAAAGAAAAGCAGTGAAGCAAAAAAAAAAAGTCAGCAGAAGCTCTTGCAGAGGTTAAAATGAAACCCTTATTAGGAGGAGAGTGAATAACACCTCAGTGCTAATTACCATGGTACAGCCAACACCATTAAACAGTGGAAAAGCTCATTAAGCTTTACTAAAAGGTGTACTTGAAATTTATCTGGTCAGACAGAAGAACAGAAGTTAGTAGCTATATTAGCCCTTGATACTAACCTTTATTTCTCTTCACAGAAATCATTTCTCCCCTTTAACCTTAAGCATGATGAACCTAGATTTTTAAATAAACAGAAAATCCCTCCTTGATATAGCCCTGAATTTGTGACTGGCGGATTTCGGTATGCAAAACAGCTGTATAATGGATATAGCTGGTGAGCTAGCATTATTACTTCATAAAAAAAAACCACACAAATAAGATGCAATTGTGCATCCCTTTCTTTATTCAAAGTGAATGAAACTCACATACTCAGACACATCTGTCTTTTCCAATTAAGCTATCCTGTCTTTTCCCCTTTTATACACACGCACATACACATTTCTCATCTACATTTTATTGTTACATCTCATTTTAAAAATAATACTGTATGGTGTTTTTTTAAGAAATCTGTTTTACTTAGTTTTTCATAATTACAATCCAGTATCCAGTAAATAAAATCTTATAATTCTCCCCTCCTGCCTGTCATTACTCAGTCTTTGATGGCTACAGTTTCCAGGATATAGTTAGCATATGTGAGATATTTTATATTATTATTATTATTATTATTATTATTATTATTATTATTTCCATTTATATACTGCCCCATAGCCGAAGCTCTCTGGGCGGTTTACAAAAATTAAAAAAATTGAACATTTTTTTTAAAAAAAAGATATACAAAATTTAAAACCATAAAAAAGCATAGAATCAGGTTATAAATACAATATCGTTTATTGTATGGTTTTGTCTTTGTGCTGCTTCTCACAGGTTTATTATTAAGTTCCAGGAGGTATGTAACCAGAGGCCACCAATCTTCCTTAAAGTGGTTTACTTCCTGTCTCCCTTTCCAGTTTCCGATTTGTTATGCTGATTTAACCATTATCAAGCTATCTTGGGGTTGTTTTTATATATATATATATATATATATATATATATATATATTCCTTTTCTGTCAGCAGTTCAAGATATTTCCACTTGTGGGTTCTGGCTAGATGCACCACTGTCAAAAGATTATCAGTTACTTTTTTCTTTTCTTTTTTTACTGGAACAGCTTGTGTTCCTTTCATTGACATAAGCCAGTAGCATTGTCAATGAATTATGACAGGAGCTAGCAACTTGTGGTCCTCCAAACCAAAAACTCCCATCGGCGGCCCTAGTCAGCATAGCCTATGGTGAAGAATCATGGGAATTGTAAGGCTGAAACATCTGGAGGGCCCCCAAATTGCCTACCCATGGTTTAAGCTCAAACTTTGTGATTTGTATGATTTTGTCTTGGACCATTTTCAGAAATTTTTGGATTTGGGCACATTTCCACTAGAGACATAAATAGGAAACCTTGTCTAAACAGCCTTTCCAACAAAGTCCGTCTCCTGGGGCGATTGTGTTATATTCACATAAAGCAATTTAATGGGGACTCCTGACCATATTGTTTTCTATTCCCAGCTGGAATGTATTTTTAAATAACAGGGAAAATGAGGAATATATACAATTTCAAAACTATTACAGATTAGAAAGGTATAATGAAGATGAAATAAATGAATAATGCATATGAGTAGATTCCTAGGCATGATACTTACAAGTCTAACTATGAAATACCAGGGTAATAGGATGTTAAGACTTCTAAGGTGGAGCAGTGCCAGTCAAATACAATCAAACTATACTATAAAGAAATATCAAACAATGAAAAAAAATCTGGTCACACATATCTGATATTTTCATTATCAAATGGTTCCATAACTATCTATAGAAACTTAGCAGGTCAAAGAAGAAGGGAGATCCTTGTGTGGGACATCTAGCTTAATTCTCAGAAAATATACCTAACAATGCTATGTCTGGATTCAAAGACAACACTATCCTGTAAGAGCATTTATAGCAGCATACACATGGTGCTGTAAACTAAAAACTATAGAACATGACCATCACATATGGACAAATGTTCCACGTTCATCACAACAACCTCTCCAAGGTTTGTTCATTTTCTACCTGGAAGATCTCTCTAAATGTAATACATCCTCTGTCTTCCCATATACAGCTGTTCATAGTGTCAAATGCTTAGTCCATCATTTCCATATCTTCATATTAGTCAGACTGTGTGGATCTAATATTGCTCATCTTTCCCAGGAAAGATGAGCTGACATCTGAAATGGTAGATTGAATAAGTTGACTTGGGTGATGCGCCATATATTTATGGAAATTTGAGACCGGGGAAAGCCAGCACCTTTACTGATATGGAGTATTGTTTGGACCAGTGGTCAAGATAGCCAATCAGAAAATTTCTTAGGGCATGGTTCAACCTTTCTCATTACAGAAGAGCAAGCCAGTTCATACCAGTGGGGTTTTGTACAAAAAAACCCACCATAAAGTGGGAATAAACTCAACGATATTGGTTTCATGCAGGGGTTCTCAACAGAGTCCGAGATGCTCAAGCAAGCACTGTTGGTCTAAATCAGAATACAGGGTTTCATCTCATCCAGGTGCCCTCTTTTTATCTTTACGGTGTCTCCTTTTGCTATGGTCAGGTTTATTCTCTCAAGTGATAACAATTAAGAGCATTTGCCTATTTTTGAATTGAAGGTTTAGGGAGCTGGGGCATTTTTCCAAAACAAAAGAGATCCTACATTGATCTTGGTGCAGTTAGGCCTCATTATTCATGCCAAAGACTGTACTGGAACATGTAAGGAGGGTATATACCCAGGTATTTAGTACATGCTATAACATTTTGTATAAGATCTCCTTTTATAATTTTGAGTTGCTATTTTGTAAAGCTGGCAAATACTTCAATAAAAATAAAACATTGCCCCTTCCAATCATTGGAGGCCTGGCATGATTTCCAAATGGGCCCTGAGCCTACTATTACTCCTGGTACAGTTCCCAAAAACCAGTATCTGGGGTGAAATTTGGCAGCATGCATACAAGCACACACACACACACACACACACACACTTTATAAATAAAGTTGCACAAAAACACTATTGTTACAAAAGAGAATTCCATTTATGGAATATCGTTGCTATTCCTTCACTATGGAAATTTGTATAGTCCCTTACAGTGCAATACTATACTATATAATACTGTACAAATAAGTCCCATTGAGCTCAGTGGGGCTTCCTCCCAGGTAAGTTGGTATAGGATTGTAGCCTTAGTTATTCTTCATGTGGAAATACAGCATCCGTCATCGATGTGGCTGTATTTGTTGAGAAATGAGCAATAGCACTCCTGCAGATTCACAGCGGAGTCTTCTTATCAGAAAGAGCCTTGCGGCCACAGTTTGCAATCAGTGAGTATTTATATTAGCGGCAATTGCATCGACAGTAATTATCTTATCAGAGAGTGGGGGGGAAGGTTAGAAAGAAACTTCACCATTGGACACCTACTGGGTGGATAATTAAGTAGCTCCATGGTTTCTTTCATTACTACATTCAATAACAGTTAAATACCAGGGATCCCAGTCATAATCAGACATGATTTGATGAGATATAGAGAAAGACAGGAACAAACACAATTATTTTTTGAAAGTACTGGAGGAAATTGCAAATGCTGTTGGAAGGGTGTTAACACGATAGGGTCTGATATTTATTAGGGGAAATATTTGAGCTTTATTATCCTGCCATTTCTATATAAAGCTCTCCCAAAAAGAAAAGGGAAAAAAATCAATTTGAAGATGTAACCCATAAATAGCTTCCTCTTTACAGTTTATTAGGATAGAAGAACCATCAATTTCATAATAAAACAGCTGATGACACATTGAGCTGAAAACAGGTACATGAATAATAATAATATAATAATAATAATAATAATAATTATTTGTAACCCGCCTCTCCCTCCGGATCGAGGCGGGGAACAACAACAATATAAACACAAAAATTCACAACAGTTAAAAATTTTAAAAACAAGAGAACAATACAACATTAAAAATATCCTAAAATTCATCTGGATAGGCCTGTCGGAAGAGGACAGTCTTCATGACTCTCTTAAATTCATGAAGACTGTCAATTTGTCTAACCTCCTCCGACAGACCATTCCAAAGTCTGGGAGAGATGGAAGAAAAGGTCCTCTGGGTAACACTCGCCAGCCTAGTTCTGGCTGGCTTGAGTACGTTCTTCCCAGAGGACCTAAGTGTGCGGGGCGGATTGAATGGGAGAAGGCGATCCCGCAGGTAACCTGGACCCAAACCATGTAGGGCTTTAAAGGTAATAACCAACACTTTATACTTCGCCCGGAAACTAATTGGCAGCCAATGAAGCGATTTTAAAACTGGTGTAATGTGATCACCCCTAGGTGTACCGGTGACCAACCTGGCTGCCATATTTTGAACAAGTTGAAGTTTCCGGACTAGGCACAAAGGTAGCCCTATGTACAGCGCATTGCAGAAGTCGAGCCTTGAAGTTACCAGCGCGTGCACTACCGTCTTTAGGTCTTCCAACTCTAGGAAGGGGCGCAGCTGCCGTATCAGCCGAAGCTGATAGTAGGCACTCCTGGCCGTCGCATCAATCTGAGCTGTCATCTGGAGCGACGGATCCAAGAGTACCCCCAAGCTGCGAACACAATCTTTCAGGGGGGGTGTAACCCCATCCAGAACTGGTTGACACACCTCCAGACCCAGGTTGGGGCCTTTAACAGCAAGCACCTCCGTCTTGTCTGGATTCAGTTTCAGTTTGTTTTTCCTCATCCAGCCCATTACCGCCTCCAAGCATTCATTCAGAGGAGACACACTATCCTTAGCTGACGATGTTGTCGAAGGCATAGAGAAATATATTTGGGTGTCATCAGCGTATTGATAGCACCCCGCCCCATGCCTCCGGATGATCTCTCCCAGCGGTTTCATGTAAATGTTAAACAGCATTGGAGAAAGGATGGCACCTTGTGGTACACCACATAGCAGCTCCTTTTTTGAAGAGCAGCTATCCCCAAGCATCACCATCTGGAACCTGCCCGAGAGATAGGATCGGAACCACTGAAGCATAGTGCCCCCGATCCCCAATTCCCCCAGGCGCTCCAGAAGGATACCATGGTCAATGGTATCGAAAGCCGCTGAGAGGTCCAGAAGTACCAGCAGGGACACACTCCCCCTGTCGATACTAAGGCGTAGATCATCCACTAAGGCGACCAAAGCGGTCTCAACTCCGTATCCCGCCCTGAAGCCGGTTTGAAATGGGTCTAGAAAATCGGTGTCATCCAAGACTACCTGGAGTTGAAGAGCAACTGCCCTCTCGATCACCTTGCCCAAAAACGGAAGATTTGATACAGGCCTGTAGTTATTAAGGTCTAGGGGATCCAGGGAGGGCTTTTTTAGAAGCGGCCTTACCACCGCCTCTTTTAAACATGATGGAAAACTCCCCTCCCTGAGAGATGCATTAATGATATGCTGTAGATGTGATCTAACTGCATCTCCTCCCTGGACGACCAGCCAGGAAGGACAGGGATCGAGAGGACAAGTCGTCTTCCTCACACATCCAAGTACCTTGTCCACATCCTCGGTACTCACCAACTGAAACTGATCGAGTGTAATCCTACTCACGGAGTCACTGGACACTCCACTGTCAACCTCTGCTATAACAATGGCGTCTAAGTCGGCTCTTATCCGAGAGATTTTATCTTAGAAATGATCGTTAAAGGCATCGCAGCGAACTGCCGAAGGCTCTAAAATCAGATTCAGGGGAGAAGGAGCCTGAGTTAGACCCCTCACCACCCTGAACAGTTCTGCTGGATGTGAATTCGCAGACGCAATGCGTGCAGAGAAGAAAGCTTTCTTTGCTGCACGTATTGCCACCCCATAGAAACGAAGATGTTCTCTATGTCGTGTCTTGTCGGATATAAGTCGAGTTTTCCGCCATCGGCGCTCCAGTCGTCGTCCTTTCCGCTTCAACTCCCTGAGGTCTTCTGTATACCAGGGCACCCTATTAGAAGCGGGCCGGAGAGGACGTTTGGGGGCGATCGTGTCGATAGCCCTAGTTAGGTCTTGATTCCATCTATCAACCAGAGCTTCTACAGGATCGTCGACGATACCAGCCATGGAACCCTCCAAGGCTTTCTGGAATCCAGAAGGATCCATCAGCCTTCGAGGGCGGACCATCTTAATTGGTCCGCCACCCCTGCAGGGACGGGTGGTAGCCGTGATACTAACTCTGACCAGAAAATGGTCTGTCCATGACAATTCGGAGGTATTCAGTACCTCCGCCCACAGATCCGTCTGTTCGGAACTGAAAACAGCATCGAGGAACCAATTGAAGAATTGGGAGGAAGTTGTATTTTGTCTTTCTTTGCTAGAGAAAAATGTACTTCCATAGTAATAAGGTAAGGCAATGGGAAGGAGGACAGAAAAAAAATGAATTCTGTATGTAGCGTGTCTTTCAAATCATAGCCAGAGTAAAACCAGTAAAAATCTAAAAACACAATAACACATCTAGAAACCAAACTGAATGAATACAAAGCCTGGGAAAGTAAAAAGATATTCACGGGGTGCTGAAAATATAACAATATAGGCACCAAGCAAGCCTCCCTGAGGAGGACATTCTACAACTGGGGCATCACTATTTACACAAATCATTTGTGAAAGGAGAGAAACTCTGTTGGGCATCATGGCATTGGCTGTTACCACTAGCCTTTCCCCTCCCCTGGCCCTAGAATACTTTCAAAACAAATTGTTCGATGTGGGTGAGATACTTTATTGTTATATGCTCTGTTGGGTGAAATGCTTAAAAAACCCTGATATTGTTGGTATTGGATATTATTAACAGATCTACCGGTATATCTTATGGTTCCTTTGCTACATTTTAAATGCATTAAAACAGCTGAGTTGTAAGTGTTGTATGGCAATATATTATAATTAATACACATTTAAATTGTGTATTCTGTGAACCAATTTGAGCATAACGTATTTATGGAAATGCAGAATAACAATACATTGGCTATAACTTGATGATTACTATTTGTTAGTGTGCTCGTGGTGTGTTGTGTGTGTGTTGTGATTAGGGATGGTGGACTTGTTCGCGTCTGTGCTACTGGCACTTCCTGAACCACCACAGTCCATCCACTCCTGTGCAGCTCCCTGGACTCAACCTCTCAGTGAGCTACCTTTTTAAAAAATAATTCATTATTTTGCAAAATGGTGTCTGTTTTTTTCCGTAAAAGCAATGTTGTGTAAATGGTGGCTGTAAAAGGGCCATTTACACAGCATTTCAGACATGAATGGACATTTATGCCTTAATGTTGTATATATTTGCAAAATGGCAGCTTGATGAGGGAATGGGCAGCTGCTGGGTGTTCGAAAATCATGCTGGCTTGGAGAACGGGTCTGGGAAGCATGTGGTGGCTGGGTGAATGGGATCCAGGATGCCAAGTGTGTGTGTGTGTGTGGGGGGGAGTCTACTGAACTCCATCCCCCTCTCAGACTCCAGCAACATCCATAGTTGCGTTATGTTCCATTCCTGGGCAAGGTCCTTGAGCGGGTGGTTGCTGGCCAGCTCCAGACACTCTTGGATGAGACTGATTATCTGGATCCATTTCAGTCAGGTTTCAGGCCTGGCTTTGGCATGGAAACAGCATTGGTCGCCCTGTATGATGACCTATGTCGGGAGAGGGACAGAGGGAGTGTGACTCTGTTGATTCTCCTTGATCTCTCAGCGGCTTTTGATACCATCGACCATGGTATCCTTCTGGCACGACTGGCTGAGTTGGGAGTGGGAGGCACTGCATTACAGTGGTTCCGCTCCTAATTGACAGGTTGGCTCCAAAAGGTGGTGCTGGGGAGACATTGCTCGGCCCCGTGGATTCTCCAGTATGGGGTTCCATAGGGGTCAATCTTGTCCTCCATGCTGTTCAACATCTACATGAAACCATTGGGTGCAGTCATCCAGAGTTTTGGAGTGCGTTGTCATCAGTACGCTGATGACAAACAACTCTACTTCTCCTTTTCATCTTCATCAGGTGAGGCTGTGGATGTGTTGAACCAGTGCTTGGCTGTGACAATGGACTGGATAAGAGCTAATAAACTGAAACTTAATCCAGACAAGACTGAGATGCTGTTAGTGGGGGGGGGGGGTTCCTCTGACCAGATGGAGGGTATTCAACCTGTGCTGCATGGGGTTGCTCTCCCCCTGAAGGAGCAGGTTTGTAGCTTGGGGGTTCTCCTAGAACCATCACTGTCACTTGAGGCTCAGGTAGCCTCAGTGGCAAGGAATGCCTTCTACCAACTTCGGCTGGTGGCCCAGCTACGTCCCTATCTGGACAGGGATAACCTGGCTTCAGTTGTCTATGATCTGGTAACCTCCAAGTTAGATTACTGCAATGCACTCTACATGGGGCTGCCTTTGAAGGTGGTTTGGAAGTTGCAGCTTGTGCAGAATGCAGTGGCCAGATTGGTCACAGGGACCAGAAGGTTCGAACATATAAGACCGATTCTGGCCCACTTGCATTGGCTGCCTGTATATTTCTGAGCCCGATTCAAGGTGCTGGTTTTACACAGTTTGGGACCACAATGCCTGATGGAACATCTTTCTCGACATGAACCTACCCGTACACTACGCTCAACATCAAAGGTCCTCCTCCGGGTGCCTACTCTGAGGGAAGCTCGGAGGACGGCAACAAGGGAGAGGGCCTTCTCTGTGGTGGCCCTTCAATTATGGAATGATCTCCCCGATGAGGCTCGCCTGGAGCCAACACTGTTATCTTTTTGGCACCAGGTCAAAACTTTTATTTTCTCCCAGGCATTTTAATAGCTCAAGTTGAGGTTTTGATTGACACTGTGGCCAGGCTTAACAGTTAAAATGTTTTAAAGTGTTTTAATGGCAGCTGTTTTATGGTTTTAAATTTTGTATATTGTCTTTTTAATGCTCAATCTTTTTAATTTTTGTAAACCGCCCAGAGAGCTTCGGCTATGGGGCGGTATATAAGTGTAATTAATAATAATAATAATAATAATAATAATAATAATAATATGTGGGGAGTGATATAATTTTAGTGTTATAATTTTATTTAATTAAGTTTTTTGACATATATGTATATGCATTACCTTAACTACACAACCTAAACAAATCTAACACATACTTCTATAAGTGCACCCCACCACCAAGACCCAATAAGCTGCTTATGGTGGGTCTGCACCTTCAGGACGAGGCTCTGACTTTTTCCTCGAATCTCCCAACCCTCTAGAAATGTTTCGTCCTGCACGTGCCCATCCACGCCCCATCATGCCTCCTTCCAAAATTGTAGGGAACCTTGTGTCGGCATACATCCTTTCCCCTTTGAAAGGACAAACTCTATAAAGATTCCCCATATATTTCCAAATTTGTTTCTATTCAATAATCCCTTTTTAACTTTGATGTAACGGGTTAGTTTATCGTTAATAGCAATATCCCATACTTCGTTGTACCATTCTTCAATTTGAAACTTTTCTTGCAATTTCCATTTCCTCGCTATCATTAACCTTGCTGCCATTAATAAATTTGTAACTAGATCTTTAATGGCCTGTGTCCCCTGAACCCTATCATATATTGACAATAATGCTATACTGGGACTTTCTTCTCATTTTAACCCCGTTATCTTATTTATTTCTTTAAATACTATTTGCCAAAATTTTACTGTATGTTGGCAGTGCTTTAGTTTTCATCTTGAGCAAAAACTGGAAGAGTGTCTAAAGCTGCAGTTTTAAACCTATTTATCTCAGCGCAAGCCCCACTGAACTCAATGGGGCTTACTTCTAAGGAGGTGAGCATAGGATTGTGCTGTGTGTTTGGGCATGATCTCAGTCCCTGCACCTTTTGTCCCCCTCCTTCCCCATATGTAACTCCTGGCAAAGGAGTTTTCCATTACCATCACCACAGACATTGGCAGTCATCCTAGCAGCTGATTTTTACTTGTGGGAGTCTGCACTCACCTAATGGCCCATGTCATGGACCATTTGGATCCAGACTTTTATAAATAAAATTGCTGTGTTCTTCCTACATATGAATTGTAAGAAGTTCTGGGGTAGTGCTACTGGGGAGCATGTAATAAAATCTCTCTCTCCATTGAGACTGGTATTTCAAGTCCAGCTGACTTCAATAAAGTGTAATCAAGCTCTCAGGATAATATATTGCATTGGTACAATATTGCAAACTATGATGTTACAGCAGATAAATCATCACAAATGGCGGGAGGAAACAGGGAGGTTCCATAGGAATGGCAGAGATGCCCTATTCTTGCAGGAAATATTTGGTAGATCAAAATGATTCCCTGTGTCCTTGAACCCCCTAAAACTGCATCCAGCTGTGGGTGGCACATGGAAAACATGCTAGGGTACTATCTCTGAGCAGGGATACAAAGCCTCTGATACAAAGCTTTCATCTGTGCAAAGGAAGTCTGAAACCCCTTACTTAGGTGGCTTGAGGGGAGGGGAGGGGAGGAGAGGACTTTGATAAGATGTCTCTGAAATCAAATCAATGCCTGCAACAACTACTTTGGAGACAAGGGGAGAGTTCTGCCTGGGATTGGGGAAATTGTGTATGGGACAAAAGGGGGGACAAAATACTTTATTTATTTGCTTGGTCGTTCCTCCTCCCGACACAAAGACTCAATCAGCAGGGAGAAGAACTGGGGCAGAGGGACCAAAGGAATACTTTGCTCTCCCCTTCTCCCAATAGTTAATTCTTCTTGCTCCATGAAAGGAACAGTCCTAGGGCAATGCCCATAAGCTTCCAAACGCGGAGCATTACGAGCATCCTATGCAGAATGGGAGGAGCGGCAGAGGAGATCTTTACCTCCGTGCTCCTCCCATTCTGCATTTCACCCACCTAGCTGGGGAGTATTGGAGCAGGAGGGAGGGAGGCTAGGGAAGCCTCAGGATTGTATCCCGGCTTCCCCAGTCCCCTACCCACCCACCAGCACATCCCCCTTTCTCCTTCTCTGAGGTTGCATTACAGTCTTGGAGAGGCAGCTGGCATGGTCTTCTCTACGGCAGCTGAGAGGGAGAGCAGGAGGGAGTGTGGATTCATGGTTCCCTGGTTGGAGCAGTGTCTCCAGTCTCGGATCCAGGGATCCAAATTATCCTACGGCCCCCAGGCTCTAGCATCATAGGATTGGTCCCTTTTCGTTGTGGAGATCAATACATCAACACTTGTTATTTGTTATTCGTTTTTCCCCTAAGGGTTTGAAGGCTCCATGAATATCAGGATAGATAACAGAGAATATATTCAAGATATCCAAAACTCAGCCTTAAAGTATGCACACCTTCTTAGTTTTTTTGTTTGTTTGTTTTGGCGGGGGGAGGGGGGAGCAGGGGAGCAGTATCAGTCCCCTGCTGGGCAGCAATTGTTTTGTGTCTTGCAGCCATTATCCCACAGTTCAATGTATAATGCTTTTTGATTATCCACAATCATGTTCTGAGAGAGGTCCATTAACCTTCAGCAGTCTTAGTACTCAAATTAAGGAACAAAACATCAGTAATTAAAATCACTCTTCCTTGGTGGTCTGGCAATTTCATTGTCAAATGTACCAAAGAAAATGAAACACTTTTTTATACTCTTTTAAAAAAAAAATTAAAAAAATATTAACTATAATTAAATGAATTTTGAAATGCCTATCAGAACTGTTTAACTCATAACTGCTTGACTAAACAGCATCATAGGAAGCCGTAAGAAAGTCAAATGCACAACTTTTAAGAGCAAATGTTTCTCTAGAATTCCTATGATGCTTGCTGATAAGTGCAAGACCTAAAGGTAGAAGGGTTTCAGAGAGGCTGATCCCTTTTGTAACCAGTGAATGAAGTGATATTCGACTGCAAAAGATAAACTTCACAGGAGCCTAGATCAGCCTTGAAGACTGAAACCAAAATATTTTTCCTAAACAATCCAAAAGTAGTTTGAAATAATGCAAACTTTACTGTTCAGTACATTCAGAACTTCCTACAGTCTGTTAACTGTAGTGCACCCAGCAATCCACTATCTATATCATATGCTGCTTCAAAGACCGGGGGGGGGGGGGGGGAGAGAAACCAATTTTAACGTAGCTTTGATTGTTTAAGGAGGAAAAATATCACCAATTAAACATTAGGTAAACACATTTAAACAAAGTAAAGTTAGAACCCATGTTTTGAGTTTCCTGTGGATACATATATGTCTTTTTTTTCTGTTATTCAATATCTATATGAAGCTGTTGGGAGCAGCTTTGGTGACACTTTGGGGCAAAGTGTCACCAGTATGCTGATGACACCCAGCTCTATTTCTCTGTAACATCTGAATCGGGAGAGGCTGTGAATGTTCTGAACCAGTGCCTAGATACAGTTATGGTTTGGAGGAGGGCCAATAAACTGAAGCTGAATCCCAATAAGACAAGTTGGTGGTTCCCAGGTCCAGGAATTGGGGTGTTTGCCTGTTCTGGATGGCGTTGCACTCCTTCTGAAAGAGCAGGTCCATCGTTTGGGAGGGCTCCTGGATCCATTTTTGTCACTAGAGTCCCAGGTGATCACGAAGGCTCGCAGTGCCTATTATCAACTTCAGTTAGTATGCCAGCTATGCCCATTCCTGGATTGGGATAGCCTAACCACAGTCATTCATGCCCTGTAATCTCAACTAGACTACTGTAGTGCACTTTATATGGGGTTACCCATGTGTGTGGTTCAGAAGCTGCAGCTTGTGCAGAACATAGCAGCTGGGGTGCTCACGGGGACACCTAGCTCTGCACTGGCTGCCTGTTAGCTACCGAGCCAAATACAAGGCTATGTTATTATCCTATAATGCCCTAAACAACTTGAGACCAGATACCTAAAAGACCATCTTCCCTTATACATGCCCAGATGGCATTTAAGATCATCAGAGGAGGTACTGCTCCTCATTCCAAGACAAACAGAATGTCATCACGAAGAACCTCAATGGCAGGCCTTCTCTGTAGTGGCACCCACCCTCTGGAAAACCCTCCTTCATGTGGTTCGGGAGGCAGAAAATATAACATCTTTCAAATGCCTCCTGAAAACACATCTTTTTAGACAAGCCTTCCCTGGTTTACAACTTTTCCTGGTTTCATATGACATTGATATATATATATATATAATCAATGTTTAAAATTCTGACTTTGTATATTGTGGGTATAATTGTTTTAATTGTTAACTGCCTCGAGAACCTTGGCTGTTGGGCAGTATAAATCTATAATAAATAAATAAATTTGATAATTATGAGTTATTATAGGGTGGCCATGTGTCCTACCCCACAGAAGACAGTCCTGTATTTGAAGGTGTCTGCTAGTTGACAAGATATCCAGTCCAAGACAGGTTTAAAGCTAAAGAACCTGAAGAAAGAACAGCAGGGCCTTGAAGTTGCCCATCAACACCTATCACCTGCATAGTGGCAGACTGAGCAGGCATACTCATGAATTGCCCAATTACAGTCTTCCCCACTAAGGCGAAATATATAATATTTCTATTTAAATAATAGTAGTTAGTTCTAAATGGACATTGATACTTATCAGTTAACACATGCAATTTTGTGCAATCCAGTGTCCTCTTTTGCCTTCTTTTTTTGATGTTGCATAAGCGGCACCCTCATTATCAGATGCCTGAATATTTCTTGGTTATAGATTTTTTTATTATTGTTTTTTAAAGCTATTTTGTATTATTATTCTACATTTACATATGCTTATTAGTTCTTTCATTTAAATACTATATATGTATTCCCTCTGAAGCTTGTTTTTGTTATTTTTTTAAAAAAAAAACTTTTAAGGGGAGCTTAAGCAATATTTGTTTGTTCTGGACCTCTTGCCATGCACTTGTGTGTCTCCAAGACAGAACTTGTGGATTGTTACCAGATATTTCAGAGACATTTCAGCCATTTAGAACAGAGGAGCAAACAAAAGATGGGAAACCATCAAATGGCCAGGGGTAGGGGAGCAGGAAACACATGTGGCGAGGCTAATTGGGAGTTCACTGGAGCCAGATCTGAGCCCCTGTAATGAGGTTGAGGAAACCTACGTAACAGAGTAGAAAGCCTTGGGCATCAAAAAGCTCACAATATCTAGAAAGATGGTTAGATTTGCATCCCAGAAAGTCACTAAGGTAATGATCTTATGGAATCCACCCTGGGTACATGTAACCCTCCAAACTCTAGGGCTTACGTGTATCCAATGCAGAGCATTTCAGGTGAGTGATTTCATGCATTTAAGCTAGATGAGTGTCTAGCGGAAGCTTCAGTGAGGGGGTGTCAGTTATGGCTTCTTCCATAATGGTCACGCTGGTCTCCTCCCCTCCTGCCCCTGGGAACATTTCCTTCTCCCTTTCTCTGTGCTGTTTTTTTGAGCATGGAGAGGTAGTCAGAGAGGTTCTCTCCACAAAAGCTATGAGGGGGTGAGGAGCACAGTTTCCTGTCTCCAAGGTCAGAGCCCATGGGGACATAGGATTGCTCCCTAACTGTGCAATCAGATGCATGTCTACCCAGAAGTAATCCCAATTACATTTTAATGGGACTACTTCCAGATAAACGTGTAAAGGTTTGCAACCTAAGTGTTCAGATTCTAAAAAAATCTTTACCTAAACTACAGATGATAAAAGAGAGATTTCCAAGGCCATATAGATAGATAGATAGACCTTAACTACACAAGTCTATATTAAGAGATTTTTAAGAATTCACCACTACACACACACAGGAATATCCATCCATTTAAAGAAATGTCCTTGCTCATATGTCTAATACCCCACACATTACCTTCATTCCCAGTTCCCAGAATATAAGCATTTCTTTATACTTAATTGCTAATAATTTCTTTTAAAGTCTTGAATGATCTTAGTCTGCACTGCACAAGTACAATTTATTATTAATATTGATGGTCATAATTGACTCACTAATAACTAACCCAAATATCATAATTAATAATGGTTATGCAATTGATATTACAGAATAGATTGTACTGCCAATTAAAGCTCAAGTTAAATTATATTAAAAGGGTGGAAGCAGGCCGAGTGAGAGCAAAGGAAAAGAAGGTGTTGCAAAATGGTTAAAATTTCAGACAGAACATATTCACAGATTTTCATTTACGTTCCACATGGCAAAAGAAAATTTAAATGTTGCAGAAACCACATGGGAATGCCAAAACTAGGAGCTTTTTGCTGACGCAACAAGCAGGAGGTGTTGCTCACATGTAAGTTAGGCTTTAGTATAGAGGTATGAAATTTACATGTGAATCAAATGATGTGCATGAAACTGTCGATACATCAAAGCAGTAAGGCTTAGAAAGGCCATCACTACCTTTTACCTCTGAGCTTTGCATTAAAAAAATGTTGATGGTTTGGACCAGTCTGAATAAGACTTTATGAAAATTCACAAAATTCTCAATATTCAAGGCAAAAACAAACTTGAGATTTAGGTATATATATATATATATATATATATATATATACAATGAATGTAGGAGGAACTGAAACCAACAAATTCTTCCATCTGGGCCTCCTAGCCATAACCATTCTCTCTACTACCTAGTTTGGTGCTTTCATCCATAGGGATTGGTGAGAAATTCGTTCCACTGTCATTCTGATAAGAATTTACCAAAATGTGCAAATATCTCAATATTGGGGACCAAAATATTTTTTTAAAAAAAAAAATGTGGAAGAAGCCATTACTGACAGATTTGTCCATCAAAAGCCAGAGCTTTGAGTTCTTAAACAGCTATATGGCAGGCGGGTGCATCATCGCCATCTCCATGCTTGCAAAAGCTGTGCCTATTGAATTTGCCTGGTACAGTTGGGTGAACATCTCATTATAATTAGGTTTGATAAGAATTTGCCAAAATTTGCAAAGTTCTTTATGTTATGGTGAGAAATAATTTATTTATTTTTTAAAAAAAATTAAAGTGAGAGAAAACAAAACTGACAGATTCACCCAACCCTAAGCAAGTCTTCTTTCTTTTCTTCCATGCTTTCCGGACTTCTTTTCTTTCTTTTTTTTCTAGCATACTACTCAGAACCATCTCCATTAATTCTTCATATACGTCATGTATGACTTTCCTCATCCAGTCCTGCTCATTCAAATTTTGCGACTCAGACTCTAACCTCTTTTCACCGTCAACTTTAGGGTTAATGCCTTTCTAGGAAATGCTGAAGTCTGGGCACTTGCAGGATTGACAGGCTGCCTAGCTCAGCAGGGAGGACGTTTCAATAAAATTCCAACCAGAAGAAAGGATATAGACAACAAATAAGCAAAGATTCTTTAGTTGTTGTTTTTTTCCTGGTTGCTATTCTCACATTTTGACTTGACTGGGCCACACTACTGAATGCTGGGGTAAGCAAGGAGCAGAAGAAAAGAGAAACCATGAAGTGAAGCATTTCAGCCAGTGACAATCAGTTGAAGTATGCTAATTTTTTTGTCATAAACTGACTTTCTTCACTGTTATCCTTGCTGCCATCCGTTCCTGTCATCTCTCTCTCTATAGCTTATAATCAGTTCAAACGTAATTACTAGCATCTGATAGGTAAATGCCAGCAGCCCTGTAGAGTTTTAATTTCAAGATATTGCATAATACCCTGTAAAGTGAAACGTAACTCCCTGATGACTCTCTTCCTGGCTCTATTTAAACCCCAAAGGTCCTCACTTTCTTTCCAAGATCTTCATGGCAGAATACCACAGTATCTAGTACTCCCTTACAGAGATTCTCTGGGATTGTGCAGCAGTAGAAGAATGCTGGGTTTACCTTTCTCAGCCTCAAAACACTTGCTTGAGTGGAACAGAAGAAACAACCTCGGAAATTGCTACAGCACAAATTCCATGGCAGCAGAAGGGAATTCAGTCAGCCATGCCTGGCACTGATTCCTAAAGAAAATAACACAATTTGGTACTAAAACCCTGACCTTGTATACTTTTTTAAACAAAATAATTGACGTTCCAACCAGTGACTTACACAACTTATCGAAATATTGGAAATGGTGCCCGAGAACAAAGGGCTTGATGCGTGCCCTAAAACAAATGACTTGATCACCCTTCCTGCAAGATCTATTTCTTCACACAAAAGGACTCCTTAATATAAATGGCTGCCTCAACAATGCAAATTGAGTAAACCTATTCATGACATATTGAAATATTCCAGACAGAAATCACTCTGTGTCAGACCTTGACCAATTTCACTCCCTGCTTTGGGTCACATAGAGATTTAGAGGTTTTATGAAAATGTGATAATCCCTGATCTAGCCTTGCCTAAGTGACATGGCAGCTTACACTTTATCCCATTGTCCGTGGTTTCCACCACAGCCAAGGTCAAGGCTGAAAGATAACAACTTACTATTCTCTTGCCAATGTGGAGCCTGTTTTGTCTGCCCTAAAACTGAGCAACTTAGTAAAATTTTATTTCCTAAAGCTCCCAAATTCACCTATTTTGTGTGTTCAACCCCAGACCTGTAGGGTTGCAAAGTTTGCCTGAAGTGCAATTTTGAACTGAATTTGGAAATCTTGCTTGGGCAAATCATCTAAGGAAGGTTTTGCTCTAACAGAAAAGGAAGGTTTTTCTCTAACATTTGCTTTCCTTTTTAAAAAAAAAAGTATTATGCTTACATTTCTCAAGGATGCTCCACACATTCCTAAGGTTTTTTTTAGTTTTGCCTAATGAAGAATTTCAGTGTGAATTCATAAGGCTACAAAAAATTATGGGGGTCATTCAGACATTCTCATCCCATGTCCCTCATCCTTCTAGTCCACTCCCTTTCACCCTTGTTGTGTCCATTTAATTTGTTGCTTTGTTCTCAAAGCCTATTGTTTGGCTTGTGGCACAATACCAATATTAGGTAAGTGATATTTTTAATTTGAGGAAGAGCTGACCTTACCAGAGGTAACTTATGATTCCACTTAAATTTTTCACCTAAATGTCTTTTTTTTTTTAGTGTAATTTACTTTGCCTCCCATTACAAACTCCAGAAACAGAAGGCCGTGACATTTGCAGTTAACAATCTTAAATTATCCAGATAATGTATATCTTCATAGGTGCTTCAGTCCTCACTTCTCTGCTGTTTTCAAACCACTCGTCTTTTCATTTGAATGAGTGATCAACTAAGAGCGTCATCACATGGTGGAAAATCGTGTTTTCTTACTGTCGCTTTTCCACTCTTCCTGAGTCTTCCCTGAGGGTAAAGAGGAAGTAAACAAAGACCACGTGGCCCATTCAGAGGCTATTGATATCACGTTGCTTTTCTTGCACACAGCAAGAGATTGCAACACATTCTGGTAAAAAAAAAAGTCAGAATAAAAGGGGTCTATTTTGATACGGAAAAATGAGCAGAAGAAGCAGGAGGCACATGGGAGGCAGACAATATCATCTGAAGGACGCATGCACATATCCGTAAGTGGGCAGTAGCAAGCATGCGATAAAATGCTCATCTGATGGATCTCGAAGTATCCTGGCTCAATTTGAACCTTTTCTTTTTATTTAGTACCAATTTTTAGATCTGGGGACTATTTAGAACACAACTTTAGCAATGGAATGGGTTTTTAGTTGGAATAGGCATTCAGCAACTCGTCAGTGAGTATGTGGGCCCATATCCCAGTAGAAGAGCACCAACTTTATGTGCAGAAGGTCCCCTTTTTCAATTAATTGAGAAAGGGACTGCAAGCTATAAATAACCCAAGGACTTTTGTAGCCAATGAGTATTTGTACCTTCATACCCGACAGAGGAAAGTGAAGTCTGTGTATCAGTGCGGTTTCTTTCTTTCTTTCCTTCCTTCCAAATGAATGGGATTGACAGCCTGAATAATTGACAGATGCAAGTGAGCAACAAGGCGCAGTTAAGCCTACTGGTATGTAAAAGTGACCTAAAGAGAAAGCACAGATAGACCTCACACTGAGATCCTCCTTGCCATTTCTGGATGATATTAATGAAGAGAATGACCTTTTGCTAATGTGGAAAACTGATTATTCCTTGCAGCGGGACGAAACAAGAAGCAAACAAAAGTGTGCACAGATCACCGGCTGGATGAGAAAAAAGGGCGAGATGATTTAATGGTCGTAGAGGAGCATCAAGTTACCAACCAGATAGCTAACTGTGATGCGTGTGAATTATTCAGTTTCAGGGAAACTCAGCTTTCAGACCACCAGGAAACTTTCATTTGATTAAAGCAGCCAATTACCTTTCATGAATTTTACTCGTTTAAATGGCAGGGCTGTTACCGAGAAGCTCGGCCATGATTGCTTGTACACGTGTAATTTGTATCGTTGTTGGCATAACCATAGCACCTTAATGGTATGTAATATGTCTTTTGTTCTGGGGAAGGTTGTATTGTCATAGGGCTCATGGCACCTAAGAACAAAAAGATCCTGACGGTGCTTGTTATCCTTTCAGTGCCAGTTGAAGACTTTTCTTTTCTCCCAGATATTGTAGATTTTATTGCTGTTTTTACAGATTTATGTTGCCCTGATTGATGCTGGTTTTGTATTGTGTGTGTGTGTGTGTGTGTGTGTGTATATATATATATATATATATATATATATATATATATATATTCCTTTAGTTTTATGTACTCTACCCAGAGAACTTTTTGTTATTGGTGGATTAAAAATACATTAATTTAATAAATAAAGTGTAAACTACTAGCACCAGCTCTGTTTAAAGTTCATGACTTCTGTGTCTTCTAATGTAACAAAATTAATAGGAGTTGCCCTCATGTGCGTACACAAAAAATAGGAGCTCAAGAGAAATGCAAATGCCTTTCTGACTACTGGGTCACAGACAAATTTACCCATGAGGTAAAGCCTTTGCAGGAACTAAGGTACATCCTGAACCGTCCTCACCTCAAGATGAGGGGTAAGCTATGCCAGGGTAGCCCATGAGTATGGGAACACGGTGAGTTTCCAAGTAACTATGACCAACTGGGAATGAAAGCCATTTCCTTTCCATTGCCTCTGAAACAGATAAATATACTGGATCTGATTTCATTTGTTCCTCATACTTATGATGTTTTTTAAAATGTATCCATATTCCCCCTTGATGTCCCGCCAAAAGTCATTGAAGTTGTAGTTCTTCCTGTTGTACTTGAGCCACCAAAGACCACCTTTCCATTTCCCTATCACATTCCCCTTTCCCATTTCCTTATTTGGCAAACCGTAACACCCTGCCTCCATCTTCTCTTCCTCTATCATTGCTATTAGGAATTATTTGCAGGTTCAGTGTCAGAGGGGATCCTAAACATATATATTTTTCTGTGAATATTTGTGATAAAATAAAACTGGGATTGTTCACTCTTCACCTTAGTCAGGGTGTTAATTTCTCCACTTTAGTCTAGCAGCATGCATCATCTACTGTGTCCATGACAAGCCTTTGCAAAAGATCCTAGTAGTTTGGCGTCCTTTGCATACATGTCTATAGATGTGAATTTGTGTGCACATTTGAATGAAGATATGGAGAGCTGTCCCAGTAACTGGGAGAATCAAATCAAATAATAAATCAGCAATTAGTCAAATGTGTTACAGTGATTATGATATTGTGTAATGTCTCAGTAATAGTGTACGAAGTCCAAACTAGTGTGGCATAAATGTTGGAGCTGTGAACCAGGAAGTTGTAGGAAGGATAAACCCTTGCTAAGTTGTGCAATAGAACATTTGTTATTCATACATCTTATTCATGCATATAAAAAGAAGTATCTTGAAAACTTGACCCTTGTCCACATTCTCAAAGGCTTGACTACCTAAGTTAGATTCAGTTTCTGTGTGCAACAAATAAATTAGCCCAGCAACCACAACACAGCAGAGAGCAATTAAGTAAGAAATATGATCCAAGTTATTGGCAAACAGGTGGAAATAGTTTTATTAACTTCAGAATTTATGTGCTGCTTTTGAATGTACTCATAAAATAATTGTTTTTAACTTTTTAAAAAAATAAAAAAACTCTGCCTTTAAGTGCTATAAAATGTTTAAAGTTTATGTCTTGAGCGGTTGTCATTAAAAGTGGAACATATATTCTGATAACAAAGATTGATTATTACATGACAAACAGAATGTAATTTAGCAGGGCATCTAGAGTATACTCACACCAACATTCAAATATGCAGCTCTGATTGGGAATGAGGCAAGCAACTTTTTAAATGTTGTCAGTGACTTGCCTCTTCAGCACTGGGAGCAATTATTATGAAAGCTTCACAAAAGCTGCTGGTACATAAAAAAAAAGCCTCTCTTACTTAGATCAAGACATAGTCAATATTAACTAGAGCTGTGCACAGCCCCCTGCCGATGCCTCAGAGGCCATTTTGGAGGCTCCAAAATGGCCCCGTTTCGACTTGGGCTGCCTCAGGGCTTGCCAGCCTTGCTTCGGTACTGAAGCCAAAGCGAGATTCGCCCCCATCCAAGGCAGCTCGGCCTTTGTGGGGTTCCTGGGTGCCGGCTGCATGGCCGCACAGAGGGCAATGCGAAAAGCCGGGGACAAGGCTGACCAGAAGTCATTTGGACTCCTGGCTTACTACTTGTCTACCTCCTGCCTTCCCCCCTCCCCACCAAACCCGGAACCACCATGGCCACTGGGACTTACTTTCACATGTGTCCTCTTCCCTGAGAGCTGAGCCGCGATTTAAAGGTAAGATTGTGGGGGCTCTCTTTTTTAAATAGCTCCATGGCAAGCTAAGGAAAATGGCCCTTTACAGGTGCTGTAGTTTGCAGCCTTAGAGCTATTTTTTTTTTAAAAAAAAAAGAGCCCCCACAATTGTGGCCCAGCTCTCAGGGAAGTGAACTTACATGAAGGTAAATCCTGGCAGTCATGGCAGGAGGTGACTGGGAAGGGAGAGGGAGGTGAATCTGGACTCACCAGGAGTCACTGCTGGCCTTGCACCAGCTTTCCTGGGTGCGCAGGTGTGTAGGCAGCGGTGGGGGGGGAGGGGGAGCGGCCCAGCACTGCCCTGAATTGGCCCTAGGTGCTGATCTGCTTTAGCTCTGGAGCGCCTTGGGCTGACCCGGTACCACCTCAGATTCAGGCTGAGGCATGCTGAATTGGCCCACCTCGACTCGGATTCAGGGATTCAGGCCAAGGCACTCCAGAGCCCTAACACAAATCAACAAACATTTCACAAATTGCCTCTTTTTACAGTGTCAGGCCAAAAAAAATATCAGCTCATTTTGGGGATGTTGCATTAGGCTTGGTGTGTCTCAAATTGTGCAGGTCTGAAGTATACAGTATTTGGGGGACTGAATATTCCTGTCAAGTATTTGCTCTATATGCTGCAGGTATTTCAAATAATGTGATGTTCCCAATGTTTCAGAGCAGGGTGGTTAAAATAAATGATTAAAACAAATCAAATGGGGAAGAAATTGAAACTAACAGCTTTGTCCATACAATAAATCTGAGTGCCCTGAGCTTGGATGGCAAAATCTCTTAAAAGTCTGAATGTAAATCCCTTCATATCTATCTATCTATCATCTATCTATCTATCTATCTATCTATCTATCTATCTATCATCATCATCTATCTATCATCTATCTATCTATCGTTATTCACAAATTTCTTCATATTCAGGAGAGGAACTTGGGAACAAAGTGTAAACTCCCTGAAGAAGGGGAAAAAATCATATAATTTGTCTCTGAGCAAAACAACAACAACAATATCAACAACCACTCCGAGTTTTACAGGAACTCATGGGATATCTTTATTTTCTCTGGATGATGGCCTATGCTAGGCTTTCTTGTGCTGCCTTTGTGACATGGTGCATGGACACACTCCCTGCCACATTACCACATATGCATTACCCAGGAAATGAAAGCCTAGGGAATAGGGAATGAAGCAAGGGAATACACTAGTCTCAGACTGGGGCAGGACAGGCTCACCCAAGTAAGACAGCTGGCATAGGGGAAAGCATTGTACAGAGCTCCACTCTAAACTGAATTCCACACTGATTATGGTGTGCTGCAGATCATGAGCAAATGAATAAAGCTTGGTCTTAGTTACCCAATGGAGTCTTGATTTTTCCCCCCTGTGACATTCACAAATGAACATTTCTTGCATCTGATGAAATAGGTTCTGGTCCACAAAAAAGATTCACCATGATAAATTTGTCAGTCTAAAATGCCACATAACTTTTTGTTGTTTTGGCTGGAACAGGCTCAGCATCTTATTTTGTTGTGCCTTATCACCACTTAAGAGATACAGATTTCAGTACGTGCGCACACACGTACTATAACCCTTTTCTTTTTTGGGGGGAATGCATATACATCTACGCCCACCTAGGAGAAATAATGAGTTTACAACTACTTCTACTCCCACTTAAGGGCAAGAAGCAGAGACTATACCTGAGTACATGATTATATTTCTTAAGTTATCATAAAGGACAAAGGAGACTATCACTGCAAGATAATGAGGTAGTAATGGAATAAGGGTTGCTGTTCAGCCATATTTGGCCTTATAATGTAACTTCAACTCACTTGGAGAGAGATACAGATTATAGCCCCTAATACTTGCTATCCCTAACATTAGGGATTGTAACCCCCTAATTAGGCCTTATATAAGCTTAATGAGCAAATATATGAAGAGAAAAACGTTGATGGCAGTGTCTGGGAGTTGGAGTAATATAAACTATAATAGTATTCCTAGACTAAGGCTCAATTTGGACAACACAATAAACAACTGGTGTGGGGGAAACAATTGTCAGTTGTCTTTACTATTGTGTCGTCCGAATGCTGCCATGGTCAACTCAGCGCTGATCCTAATCCACACCACAGTTGATTATTTATTACCATGTTGTGTGGGGAGTACCCCCTAGTTGAACAACTGTAAAGTTGACTATTACCCCACCATTGACTATCATGTCGTCCAAATTGAGCCTAAGTCTATACTTCCAGAGCTGAGCATAGGCAACCAGCCATATAGAGAGATCGGGCTGCAGCTTGCTAAACCTCCCACTATTGTTGCTTGCACGCACATGCAAAAAGAGGGAATGGGGGCTGTCAAGCATCCAGTAGGAAACTTGGTTGTATTGGGATGGGTGAAGAATATGTAGTTCCGCTTTCTACCACATTTGCATTGTCAAAAAGCTGGAGTTCTTTCTCTCCCCAGTATGAAGTGCATTGCGAATTTTTGTAAATTCAGATAGAGAAGGAACTGAAACAAAACCCTCACCTATCTGCAACAGCAAATTCCAAGAGAGCCACCTATTCCACGCATGGAGCCAACCTGCCTGCCATTAGGGTGACCAGATTTTGGAAACCAAAATCCCGGTCCCGCCGCCACCCCCACACCCAAAACAAACCCCCCACCAAGCCACCCCCCCCCCAAAAAAAACACCAGCCTGGACCTACCGGGTTCTCTTCCTCCGCAACCCGCGCCGGGTCCTCCGCTGCTGCCCCCACCGGGTCAGCCGCCGCCCCCAGGTCCCCCGCTGCCACCAGGTCTTCCTCCACCACTGCCAGGTCCTTCGCCGACACTGCCGGGCTCGTAAGGCCAGAGGCCGCGCGGAAGAGACAGGAGAGGGCCGGATCCAGAAGTGATGTAATCGGCCCTCTCCTGCCTCTTCCATGCAGCCTCTGGCCTCCTTGGGGCTCGTTGCGATGGCGACAAGCCCCGAGGAGCCCGGACGCCCAAGCGGAAGAGACGGGAGAGGGCCGGATCCGGAAGTGATGTAATTGGCCCTCTGGCTTCACGAGCCCGGTAGTGGCAGCGAAGGACCTGGCGGTGGTGGAGGACCCGGCGGTGGAGGACCCGGTGGCGGCGGAGGAGCCCAGGAAGTGGCCGCCCCAGCAGGTAAGTGCCCCCCCTCGTGCCTCGCGCTCCGGAGGGAAGCGGACGCCCCTGCAGGTAAGGAGCGCGAGGCGCGATGGGGGGCACTTACCTGCTGGGGCGGCCGCTTCCCGGGCTCCTCTGCTGCCAGGTCTACCGCCGCTCATCACCGCTCGTTGCCACTGCCGTGTGACCCCCTGCCCCCCCGGTTTTCCCCCGCCGCCCCCTGGTTGGCCCGGATTGGCCTAGGTTTCCCGGTTAGGACCGGGAAACCCTGGGCGATCTGGACACCCTACATGCCATATGGCTGCTAAAGATGAGCCTGCCAGAAAGAAAAAGAGGTGGCAACCCAATTTAGTACTAACACATGGCTGAATACACAGGCATTCAAAGCCAGACATTTAAGACCTGGATGGACAAATCTCTCAGTTTTGGTCTCTCCCACATTATTTTTTTTAAAAAAATCTTTTTGTCCCGAATATGGAGATATTAGTAAATTTTGGTAAATTCTTTTCAGAACTAAACTGAAACAAATTTCTACATATCTATATGGATGAACGCACCAAGCTAGTTAGTAGAGGGAATTGCCATGGCCAAGAGGTATCACAGAATCTGAGGTGGAACTCTGTAGAGGAGAGTTTAGACAAGAGGAAGTGTTGTCAGGCTCTCTGAACTGAGGGACACATTAGGAGTCTGATTTGAATAACCCACAGTGGTTTGTTCTTTGAGCAATCCACAGCAGAGGGTGCTATCTGAAGCCATTCAATGATACCTACAGAAGGAATCTTCAAGATGGAGAGATTCTCTAAATGAGTGATCTATGGCACACTCATGACTGGCCACCCATACGTAGATGTTTGCAGGTCATTTTGACAATGTCATGAACCTCCTGAACATCTCCCTCTCCTTCACCCGGTTATTCCATTTTTTAAAAAATAAGAACTTGTATATCCCAATTCTTCTGAAATGCCTTGGGATTACCTACCGTGTGCAGCTGAAGTTGCATTACAAAATACTCACTAGAGGGCACTGTCTCATTCAATACTATGAGCACCAAGAGGAGGGGAAGTTTTTAATTACAGACCACATGGTCGCCCCTCTTCTCCTGTGTGATTCAACTTATTACAATTGCACAAGAGAAGCAGGACAGAAAGCCTTGGTAAGCTAACATGATTTCCCTTTAATCTAATGAAGCTCAGAGTCCTGCCTCTTTCAATTCTCATTAAATCAACTTCAGGGGAGTTCATCCAAGGCTCAGACTTTGTTGGATGAGGAACAATATGAACAATATGAAACCTTCCTTTGGAGATCTTCTAGATTCTGCAGCGCTTGTATCTGACTCTGCTTCTGTTTGTTGAAAAAGTGTAATCCATATCTGAAAGCCTTTTACCATCCCCCCACAGCTTAACATTTGTGGGCTCAAAGTCTGACCAAAACAGGACGGAAGTTACTCCAGTGCATTAGCCTTCCATGTATGGCTGCAGCCTGTTTACTTCTTTGTGTTCATTCTTGGAGCTTCAGGGATAAATATCTGATTCAATGGCAAAAAGTGATTCAGGTGATCTAAGGCTAATGTGGGTCCCTAAAAGCATGCCTCCAGGCAGAAGGATGCATTTTCCAAACAGCATATTTTTTTGTTCGAAAACAGCCTGTTCTTCTTTTAGCCATTGACAGACTCCTTGATTCATGTTTAAACAGCTTATCAAAAGCCAGAGTTATTAAGGAGAACAGCACCAAACTCTAAACTAGTCAAGCAAAGGCAATCAGTCAGCTCACTGTTTTGAAAGGCATTTTTCTAAAGGTCCTGACACTGGAAGCCAATTCTTCTCTCCGCATAAACAGAATGAACATTAAGTGAAAATTATAGGACATATTCAGAAAAGAACATCCATAGAACATAGGCTTCCAATGGATTTTGTTTTTGTTTTTGTTTTCAAACAAAAAACAACAACAATGACATGTGAAAAGGTATGGGCTTCTAAATGCAATAAGTTCTTATATAAATGCTGATTTATTTGAGAAAACCTGATGAAAGGGTAAAGGCTTAAGGACTGCATTTCCAATAATCACGTATATAACATGCCCAGAGAAGAGGAGAGTTTTTATGAGCACATGAAGTTTCTGTGGTGAAGAACTGGAGAATCATAGATTATATATATACACAGAAAATGACAGCAACAGAATTTCCAGATCATGCTGATATTTTATTTTATTTTTGGCAATCTACTTAAAAATCAGTTCCTTGCCAAATCACATAATTAATTGCTTAAACTTAGCACGATTGCTATTTTCTCTCAAACAGAGTGTGAGTGCTTATTGAGGGCACTTTCAGGCCATTTCTGTGGGGAATGGCAAGCTTCGTGTAGTCATCCAGGATGCATAATCCCAACAAGCCCCTCAGCATCCACACAAAAACTAAAAACACATCTCTAGTGCATATATGTGCATGATAATAACATTTTTTGAAAGCATCCCATATTACTTGACCGAAGGCAAATTAGGGACAAGTGGGGGGGGGACAAGGACAGATACCAGAACATCAGAACTGCTCCTGGTAAACAGGAACATTGAATTGTATTGTTTTAGTTGGAGTGCCTTTGTGGGAAAAACCTAACCAGACTTTGTATTACACCGTGGATGTTTGTAGGTATCTCTCCTGCAAATGACTACTCACCTGTCCTGAATCACTGCCCTTGGATACAGGTGGTCATGCTTTTGAATTCACTAGTGTATTGCATTGGTTGGTTCCCAAGAGTTATATTCTGCCTGAAGCTAGTTTCTACCTTTTCAAAATAGTAAGGGCATTGATCGGGCTTTGTTTAGGGATGCTGTTATGAATTGTTGTCTGCTTACTAATCATGAGGTTAGTTTATCCTCTATTTCATTCTTCTCTGGGTCTATTGATTATCCTATTGATCTCACTATTCATTGTGTGTCTGCTCTTTTAGACTAGTTTGCATCATTAACAGAAGGCATGTTTTCTTCCTTGTTCCCCAAGGCTTGTTCTGAGCTAACCATTACAAAACAGCAACATACTTATTGTCAAATAAACCCTCTGAACTTTCTTTTTTTTTCCATTTTTCGTTTGCTGTGACACGTAACTGTTCTTCAGTAAAGATTGAGTTCTCTTCACTGTCTGAAGGAAAGAAAGAGATTGAAGTAGGAGCCCAAGAGTTAGAATTGCAGTCAATTTCCAAGAAGAAGAGGGGGCAGTGCACAATGCTAGTATCACTCACCACAAGCCATTTCCCGACATTCTCGCTTCATGTCATTGGCTGCTATCGGCAGAGGATGGGAAACACATAGTGATATGTTGTTAAGTTGCAGGATGAAAGGGGATTCACATGGGGATACCATTTTCAGCAGTAGCCCCACATTCCATCATGTGGTTCCATCACAGGGGCTACTTCTCAGCACCAGAGTGATATGGTACCATTTATTTTCTTCCTGTCCATTCTTACTTCTGAGGGCCTGTTTTGTCTTTAAGGCTGTAGAAGTTGCTGAGATACAGAAGCTGTGGACCAAAACAGATATTACTTTAAACATGGAAGCTACATGTTTTGTTTTTCATTTTCACTCTGGAGTGGGTACAGGAAACCTGATCCTGATTAAGAACCTAGTGTGTGGGATTTGGGTCTTTTAAGATCCACATTTGGGCTCCTGAACCTATTCTAGAATAAAAATGAAAAGAGGACATAGATTAGGCTGACCATATGAAAAGGAGGACAGGGCTCCTGTAACTTTAACAGTTGTAGAGAAAAGGGAATTTCAGCCAGTGTCATGTGTATGCAATTAGTTCCTGGTGAAATTCCCTCTTCATCACAACAGTTAAAGTTGCAGGGGCCCTGCCTTCTTTTGTATATGGTCACTCTAGTATAGTGCCTGCAACTTTAACAGTTGTGATGAAGAGGGAATTTCACCAGGAACTAATTGCATACAAATGACACTGGCTGAAATTCCCTTTTCTCTACAACTGTTAAAGTTACAGGAGCCCTGTCCTACTTTTCATATGGTCAGCCTAACATAGATGTTACACACACATTTAAAGTAATGGCTGTTTTGGCCTTGTGTGACTCAATAGATACAATACTAGTATCACATATTAGAAGTCATGTGGAACGTATAGTATTTGAGCTGATGGGAAAATACAGGTCCTTGGTATGTGTGAATCTACCAATTACAGTTTTGTGCAATTTCTAATTTTTCCAGTCTTAAGTTTATTTCATCCCTTTCCCACATCAGTTTGTAATTTTGTTTTTTAAAAGTCCACACAAAAATTCTTAGGCATTTCCATGCACATTTCTCACAATATATACATTTTGTATATACAATTCCCTAACATGATGCATTTTCATACATGATTTTCACTAATACATGCATTGTTTGCACACAGTTTTTCCAAATATATGCATTGTGAATGCATTTTGCACCTGGAAATCTCCACAGCAAACGCAGAAAATTGCCAAAATCACAGCACAGTTGTGCTTCAGTTAACATATTGATCCAGGAAGTGTGAATTAGGTACGTTCACATTAAAATGGAAATGGAACAAATTTCTCCCCCATTCCCTAATTTCCAGGCAGAAATTTCCTGAAATAAATTTGTGCAAGCACCAGAGGTATATTTTTTAAAATCCTGCTTGTGTGGATTGCCACTGGCAAGCTATCATGCCATGTCCAAAAAATGACAAATTGGAGGCTGCCACCTAATTCAGCAAATAATTGGGTTCCAGGGATGGACAGCTGTAATATTACCAATTAGTTTTTTCAAAGTTTTTCTTAAATACTCCATAAGAACTTGCTCAGCTAATTTCATTCACTTCATTTCACTTAGTATTTCTGTGACCTACGCATTGCAAATTCCTCAGAGTTCTAGCACTCGCTTGCTGGACAAAAACTTTGAATTAACTATTCTGTGTGAACTTTCTATCTTTTGATTTTTATTTTTTTTTGGATGAATCATTTTGAGCTTATTTATTCATTTTATTTTTGAAGAATGAATTCCTAATGGATTTCTCTTGCATCTCTCCCTCTCTCTTTCCCTCTTTTTTTGACTTTTCATACCAAAAAGAAAAAAAAATGCTACTAGTCAGAACATCTTCTTCAATGTTCTCAATGATAAAATATATGTTTTTAACATTTTGAATTATTTGATGAGACCGATGGACCACTAACTGTAGAGTAGATATGTCAATTTCAGATGGGATGGAGGGCGAAATGTCCTCCCAAGGAGATGCCATGGGATTATCTCAAACAAAGTCACTGGTCAACTTCTAGCGGTGTGCAAAGTGGGACTTCTCTGCCTCAACATTTGAGCCAGAGTTAGGCTGACTATATGAAAAGGAGGACAGGGCTCATGTAACTTTAACAGTTGTAGAAAAAAGGGAATTTCAGCCAGTGTCATTTGTATGCAATTAGTTCCTGGTGAAATTCCCTCTTCATCACAACAGTTAAAGTTGCAGGGGCCCTGCCTTCTTTTGTATATGGTCACTCTAGTATAGTGCCTGCAACTTTAACTGTTGTGATGAAGAGGGAATTTCACCAGGGACTAATTGCATACAAATGACACTGGTTGAAATTCCCTTTTCTCTACAACTGTTAAAGTTACATGAGCCCTGTCCTCTTTTTCATATGGTCAGCCTAGCCAGAGTTCCGTTGAAGCAATTCCCTGCCCTGATTTCGGAGCTGCTCTCCTTACTCCAACCCATCGGACTACCCGTCGGAGAACCGCATGTTTTCAGATCGATGGAAATTAATCAAATGCTTACAGCTCCCTCATTTGTAAAGATTTTAAAAAATGAAACTTAGCACGGTGATAGTTCTTATGTAGGTCTTTAGACATGTTAAATTTGGAACATATCCCTTCAAGCCTTGATTTTTTTTAGGATATTATTTAAGTTTGTGGTCTTATAATTTTTTAAAAAACAACAACAATGCTATCATTTTTAAAGATAAAGAGATGAAAGTTGGCATGATGATATCTCTTAAGTAGGGCTTTGGGTTAGGGATGTGCACTGGATCGGACCCGATCCACGATCCGAGTCCGGTCCAGTGGGAAATCGGATAAATTATCCGATTTCCGATCCCGCAGCTGGATCGGCCGATCCAATCCGAACCGGTCCGAAAAGGCTCCGAACCGGTTCGGCGGATCGGCGGATCGGCGGGCGCCCACTGGCGCCCACCGCCGCTTCCATTGGCGGGCGCCAGCGGGCGCCCACCGATGAAAGTGGACAGCGGGGGGGGAGGAGGGAGGCGCTTACCTTCTCGGCCCGTCCGCTCCCGTCCGGCACTAGCAGCTACTACCAGCGGGCTCCGCGGCCTGCTCTAGGGTGGCGCGCCGGGTGATGTCATCACCCGGCGCGCTACTCTAGAGCAGGCTGCGGAGCCTGCTGGTGGTAGCCGCCGGCCCCGGACGGGAGCGGACGGGCCGAGAAGGTAAGCAGGGGGTGCGTGGAGGGGAGGAGGGGGCGCGCGGAGGGGGCGCGCGGAGGGGGGCCCTTACCTTCCCGTCCCGGCGGTTCCCGTCCCGGCGCCTACTACTACCAGCAGGCTCCGCGGCCTGCTCTAGGGTGGCGCGCCGGGTGATGTCATCACCCGGCGCGCTACTCTAGAGCAGGCCGCGGAGCCTGCTGGTAGTAGTAGGCGCCGGCGCCGGACGGGAGCCGCCGGGCCGGGAAGGTAAGCAGGGGGTGCGTGGAGGGGAGGAGGGGGCGCGCGGAGGGGGGAGGGGGGCCCTTACCTTCCCGTCCCGGCGGCTCCCGTCCCGGCGCCGGCGCCTACTACTACCAGCAGGCTCCGCGGCCTACTCCAGGGTGGCGCGCCGGGTGATGTCATCACCCGGCGCGCTACTCGAGAGTAGGCCGCGGAGCCCGCTGGTAGTAGCCGCCGGCGCCGGACGGGAGCGGACGGGCCGAGAAGGTAAGCAGTGGCGGGGAAGGGGGCTTACCCCCCCCGGAGCCGTCCGCTTCTATCCGCTGGCGCCCGCGGGCGCCAGCGGATGGAAGCGGGCGGCCCCAGGGGGGGTAGGGAGCGCGGGGGAGGGGGCTTACCTGCCGGGGCCGTCCACAGCGGACGGCCCCGGGGGGGGAGGGAGTTAGGCCCCCCCTCAGCCACCCGCCGCCATTTTTTCCTCATAGACTTGCATTGCAATGCAAGTCTATGGGGAAAAAAATGGCGGCCGATCCAAAAATTTACGATTTTTGGGTCGGGATCGGACTCGATCCGGTCCGGGGGGCCTCCGATTTTGTCCGAACCGGTCCGGGACAAAATTGGAGGTCCCGATCCGGGTCCCGATCCGATCCGGGGGGTCCGTGCACACCCCTACTTTGGGCATGCCAAATCTGTAACAGATCCATTCATGCCTTGATTTTTTTAGGAATTTTTAAATATTTCCCCCTTACACCATTATCCCCCTTAAACACACACACACACACACACACACATTAATCCCCCCACTGCACATTTATGGAGGGAGCTTTTATCCTTTACTTTGCTGATGCAGAGCGGAGAGCTCCACCGCTACTGGTGGAAGGTTCTACTCCAGCCTTCTCCAACCTGGTGCCTTCCAGATCTATTGGATGAACCCCCCCCCCCCGCACTGGAAGCTTAGGCAGCAGCCAATAGGAGTATAGCCTAACTGAAATAACAAGCCTGTGACTCAGGTGTAAAAGCTTACTCACTCAACATGCCAGCTGCCAGCCCAGCAACACTTTCACACTGCGAATGATTGACTTCTATGAGTTTGAGCAGAAATGTGCTCCCTCTCCCCCCCACCCCCCACCCCTCCGTCAGAACCAGCAACCCATTAGTGTTTCCCACTCCTCCGAAAACTGCGATTGAAGAAGAATGGTCATGGATGGCACTGTGGCAATTCCTAATTGGTTAGCCACATATCAAAGCTGCCCCTCACCCCACTAAGCATCTTCCAAATATGGACGTTGAGACACAAACCCACACACACACAGCATTGACGCCTAAAAAACAGTAGGATAATTTCGGAGACTTTAGGAGCTCCAATTGGGCACACCTCTGCTCTGATATTAATCGATGGGTTTAGAAGTGGCCAATCTCTGCTCTGGAAGATCGAATGCTCCACGGGTGTTTGCGGTTACCAAACAATTCTGAGGCGGTGAGCACGCCCCTAGTAACTTCTAAAAAGGTAATCTTCACTGTGCAACTCCCAAGTGCAACTCACCAATATCAACACTGTCCCTAATCATCAGTTCTCCCTCCATACCCTGGACCTAAGTATCATTACCCTAAAATCCCCAATTTCCTATAATCTCAAATTCCCTTTCCTGTGTGTCATTGCTTGGTCTTCAAAATCCACTTCTATGCCAAAATATGGTCTTGACTTTCAGTTCCCTAAACAACATTTTTAAAGATAATGCTGGAGTTTATATTTTGTCTGTTTGATTGTGTACAAGCTAATACACAGAAATTTGGAGAGGAGATGCACCCATTCTGGAGGGGGGGTCTTGTGGCACCTTAAAGACTAACATATTAAGTATAGCATAAGTTTTTGTAGATTATAATAAGGATGGATGAATCTGTCACTTTCACATTTCCCACTTTCAGGTCCCTTTCCACAAGTTCTTTCTCAACTGAATATAAACTTTGAAATTATTTGGTAAAATCTTATTAAAACCAAACTGAAATGAAATTCTCATCTGTCTGTATGAGGTAAATTCAGTGGAGAGGACCATGATGCACCTGCCCATCATATGAATGTTAGACATAAGGAATCCATCAGAAAAAAGAGGAGGCAATCTAATTCTGCACTAACATGGTTGAATATGCAGGGATTCAAACTCAGACTTTTAAGAGCAAAATATTCAAAGCCCTGAGCCTGGACGGATGAATCTGTCAATTTTGGATTCTCCCGTATTCATTAAAAACAAAATCTCAATTTTGCACCTTGGCTAGGATGGCTTTGGCTGCCCCACACCTTCCTCCATTGGGGAGGATGTGGAGCAGGTGAATCTGAGCCAGCTCAGAGGCAAGGGGTCTGAGCCAAGTCAGCTTTGGTGTGTATGTGCTTTACCCAGCCAGAGATGCCCACATGCACCAAAGCTTTCCTGGCCGAGGCAACTTTGCTTTCCCTCACTGGGGTGGGTGCAAGGCAGGCAGAGCCAAGTTCGATCCCACTACTATAAAAGTTAACATTAACACCAAAGAGCAGGCAAGTGGGAAAAGAGATTTCTTGATCTCTCTGCAGATAGATGTTGGGGTAGGGGATAAATGTAGCAACTGAAAAGGTCTTTCATCTGTGTTTTACCATGCCCATGTGTAAACAAACTAAACAGAATCCTTAAAGCTGGCTATAAACTTCTGTTCCTTGGACTTCTCATTAATCTGTTTATGCCTGTGTGTAATGTTGCACAGCCCGATAAATAATATCTAAATGCACACTGTTCACAACAGTACTAAAGAGGTTCATCCTGGACCTTCTGTTCCTTCTGGTTCCCATTTTGATGATATACTACACAAATGCATCAGTAGCTCGAAAAGTGATCAAACCTGTCACTGATTATGCGTTGGCAGCATATATCATGATAATGAATTCACTCTGTTGGTGCACCAGTACAGCACACCTTCAGTTTAACATCTGGCAAGAGAATTGCACAACAGAAAGTGAACGTTTCCAAAGGAACAACAACAGCAGCAACAGCAACCACAACAGGCAGATGGAAAAACACTCCTGAAGGACTAAAGATTTTGAGGGAACACGCTCTTTCTCTCCATACATACCAACATTGAAAGTTTGTTTTGGAGATCAGCTTACTCTCCAAGTTCTTCTCTTTCCTGTTGCACTGATGATTAAACTCCATTAGTGTTCCATTTGAATCCATCACCTGGATTGCTGTAACATATCTTCATCAACTGTGTCTCATAGACAAAGCCAACAGAGTTTATTCTTGTCTTCTTGGTTTTCCTGCCTGATCACATCGAGGTGACTGTTCTCAACAGTAGGCTGACCATCTGAAAAGGAGGACAGGGCTCCTGTAACTTTAACAGTTGTAGAGAAAAGGGAATTTCAGCCAGTGTCATTTGTATGCAATTAGTCCCTGGTGAAATTCCCTCCTCATCACAACAGTTAAAGTTGCAGGCACTATACTAGAGTGACCATATACAAAAGAAGGCAGGGCCCCTGCAACTTTAACAGTTGTGATGAAGAGGGAATTTCATCAGGAACTAATTGCATACAAATGACACTGGCTGAAATTCCCTTTTCTCTACAACTGTTAAAGTTACAGGAGCCCTGTCCTCCTTTTCAGATGGTCAGCCTACTCAACAGGCAAACTCACAGTTGAGAGAGGGGCAGTAACACAGCAGGAGGCCCACCAGATGGCATCTTGCTGAAGCCCCCTCAGTCCTGAAACCAACTTTTTACAGGCCTGAACTTTTCTCTCAAAATATGCATTTTAAAATAGAATTTGTCTAAAAATATGCATTTTAAAAGCATTTTGTTAGTTTTTTTGAGCTGATAATTCTACCACAAAATTTGGAGAACTGTGAAATCTGAAGTACAACTGCGTTCTGATCCACACATTAGTCCAAGAGGTGCAAATCTGATCAGTTCATATTGGGATTTTCAGTAAACTCCAGGTTCTAGGTGTCCTACTAGAACTTAGCCAGAGCCTTTTGCCATCCCTGCTCCATATTGTATTCATCTGCTTCAACTTTCTGCTCTGCTGCAATTGTGAGAGACTACAGCTTAGTGGTAGATCACATGCTTTGCATGCAGAAAGTCCAAAGTTGAATCCCTGGCTTCTCTAGAAAAGACTCCTGCCTCCAAAACCTTGGAAAGTTGCTGCCAGTCAGAGTTGCTGATGCTGGTCTAGATGGACCAATGTTTTGACTCAGTAGAAGGCAGCTTCCTATGTTCCTATGCTGCTGTGGGAGCAACAGAATAGCAAGAATGCTATGACTTCATTCCGTCACTTTTTGTAGATACCTTCTAGTAGGATTCCCTGGGCCTTAATCAGAAACTGAATGTATTGACTGACTGATTAACATAATGTTTATATCTCTTTACAACATAGCTCTCTGGCTGATTCATGATCTTTTCAATAAAACACAACTATAAAATCCAAAGTCAGCACCATAAAGGTAAGAATTAAAACCAACATTGGTACATATTTTTTTTTAATTATTTTTTTTCTAAAACACAATAAGGGAGCAATCCTGTGCTAGTTTACACAGAAAAAAGGTCCTATATCCCCCAGCATTCTCCAGTCAGCAATGCTGGCTGGGAAATGCTGGGAGTTGTGGGACTTTTTTTTTGTCTAAACTTGCATAGGACTGTGCCTTAAACAGTCTAATTTCAACTAAAGGCACTTGCTCCTTCACATTCAATAGCAATGGTGCCAAGTATATTTCACCGATGAAGGGGGTGGGGCTCTGTAACTGGAGTTTGAAAGCACCCCTAAAAGAGGCCATGGGTTCTGGGTGGTTTGTTAACCACCCCAACAGCCCATCCACACTGGGTTCACATGTAACAGCAAGTCATAGAATGCCCCCCACTGGCTTGAATTTTCAAAATGCAAAATGGCAAGCTCTCTTATGACATTGACCCATGGTGGCTTTGCCCTTATGCGCGAATCAAGCAGTGTTTCCTTCTCCATCTGAATCCCAAGTTTTTAGGAGTTTTCAGATTCAGATTCAGTCTGCTTCAGTGGAGCATTGCTTCAGTTAGGACATCTCTTGCTTCTGTCTAAATCAGCCTGATTTGGTTCAGGATTCAGACGAATCCAGAACATACCCATATTTGATATAGGTTTGGTTGTTATGGTTTGTTTTTGTTTTTTTTAGAGGAAGAAAACATATTTAACACACTCAGTAGCTGAAGAAAATGTGTTGAGTGAGATTCACTGGGTGTGAATAGATTGTCTTTTAAAAAAATGTTCATGGTAGAAATCTCTCCATTGTTTGGGCTCTATAGGAAATTATAATGAGAATATATTTATTTTGCTTTCATTGTTTGATCAGTCATTTGTAGATGTGACACATTATGAAATGAATATTCATTGTATTTCCCCTATTCACCAGCTCTCAAGAGAGACTATTTTATGATAGAAAATGTTATGATTATTAATATTCTGAGCCAGCTCTACTTTGATTGATCTGATCCTCTGAACATACTTTCATTATCAAGCAAGAAAGATGCATTAGAAGAAGAAACCAAGTATCTCTGTAGAAGGAATTTTATTTACTATATGATTCTAGTTATAAAAAAGCGGACTTCACACTTGTATTATTGTAGAACAGCTCTATCAGACAGTTTTTATCCAGTTGGAAAAATGCTATAATATTTTTGTTACCTTCACCATTTGTAGATCATTTTAATGGTATCTCTCACGAGAAAGAGAGAGAGAGAGAGAGAGAGAGAGAGAGAGAGAGAGAGAGAGGTGTATAGGAATAATGCATTTTCCCAAAGCCATAAATAATACCATACTGGTCATTATACACTAGCAAAGTTCCACTTCTCATCTGAAACCATCCCTCACTCTTTTGTATACATAAAACATGCCTAAACTCTCCAGTTATAGATTTGAAAGTAACATCAGTTCTAAAACCCCTGCATGCCATTCAGAAAATGTCTGTTACAAAATAACAGTTGAACAATGCAAAAGAAATTTGGAGAATGCCACGGGTAAATAAAGCTATTCAGATGTGAACAGCATATTATCATCCAATGAATAACAGAGTAGAATATCATTTATCATTGTCAGTCAATGCCAGTTCATGCACAATGTGAAAGACTTTTGATTACTGCATAATTCTGAATAATTTTCAAATGCAGCTTTACGAATGGCCTTAACTAGCCTTTTATATTTATGTTAATAATGTAACAGTTTTCCTCGTTTTCTCATTATTTTAATTGCCAGAGCAAAAAGAAAAAAGTAAAGAAACAAACAACCATGAAACTACTAATCAAATGGAATATTTTCCTAACTTTGGAGGTTTTAAGGAAGCAGCAGAATGTCCAGTGAATCAGTGGGATCCCAAACCTTTTGGGTCAGTGGGCAAATATGGAATTTTGAGGGTCTTGAGTGCTGTCACAAAATGGCTGCCATGGGAGAGGGTTGCCCATCCATAAAATGGCTGCCATGTTGGGCACGGCCAGTCACAAATAGTTATTTCCCAGATGGTGAAATGGTAAGGCTAAAAGAAAACTTGGCCAAGAATTTAAAGACAAGACAGAGGGAGTGGGGTGGGGGTGCTGAGCTTCGAAACACAAAACCATTCTTTTGAATCCAAAATGAAGATGCTGCTGAAGGGCAGCCCTTCATTTTACAGCATGCTAGCCTCCCACTTAATTTAACAACAACAACAACTATAATAATTAATGGAGGCACAGCCGTGCTTCCATTGTTTTTTTTTTTAATTTTTTTTTATTAATTTCAACACAATAAACATACACAATATAAAACTTACACAATATAAAACAAACTACAACCCTTAACAATCCCCCCGTGCACCCCTCCCCCGAGACCTTCTCATAATCATTCTTCCTCCTTCCAAAATTCCAGCGATTCTTTTGAAGGTGTTTGTCCCTTTCCCGATCTTAAAACATATTCCAAAAAGGGACTCCATATTTTTCCAAAATCACTCTTACTGGACATTCCTCTCTTTATTTTCATTTTACATGTCAACATATCATTCAAGGCCATATCCCAAATTTCTTTATACCAAACTTCTATTGTATAGCTTCCTTGCCCTTTCCAATTTTTAGCAATGATTATTCTAACCGGTGCCAGGAGGTTGTTTACCAATTCTCTGTTAGCTACATGCTCATTCTCACTATCCCATATTGCTAGCAGAGCTAATTTTGGGTTTAATTCCAATTTCCTTCCAATTATATCACTTATTTCTTTAAAAACCCTTTCCCAGAATTTTTGTACATGTTCACAGCTCCACCACATATGAAAATAGGTCCCAACCTCCTGACATCCCCTCCAACAATTCTTAGACACTTTTTTATCAATCTGGTGAAATCTTACAGGTGTCAGATACCATCTCCATACTATCTTATAGTAATTCTCCTTAATTCTAATCGACAACAATTTTAACATTCTTACTTTCCATATCCTCTCCCATTTATCTTCATTAATTTTCCCCTTAACATCTTCTTCCCAAATCTCTTTTATAACATTAAGTGAGTCCTGGAATTCCTCCTCTATCAATATTTTATATATCTCACTAGTCAGCCCTTTCTTAACTCCAGCTTCTTGTTTTTTTCTTTTTAGTTCTATTAAATCTTCAAATTTAGTATTATTTCTACATTTCTTATTTTTCAGTCTCCATTCCTGAGTCCATTTTTCCAATTGTAAACATTTGAACCAAGCTATCTTTTGTCCTTTAAACAACTCTTTAATATGCTCACTATCCTTCATCTTTTCCATCCAATTCCTTAACTTAATTATATCCTGATCTTTCAGTCTCGCTTCTATCTCATCTTTTAATACCCTTGGGAAGTTTCCCACTACTACAACTGGGGCGAGTGGAGAGTCTCCTGGTATCAACTTCCCTCTAAACTTCTCCCAGATCTCTAATATATTTTCCAACAATGGGTTGTCCAGTACCTTCCATTCTTTCTTTTGCATTTTAGTAAAAAAAATATTTCCCAATTTACAATCTACCTCCGCTGTTTGCGGTTCCAACCATTCCAAATCTTTTTCCCCTAAAATACTATTAATAATATATCTTAACTGATTAGCAATATAATAATTCTTAATATTCGGAAGTCCTAAACCTCCTTTCTTTTGAGCCTTATACCATAACCCTTTATTTATCCTTGCTCTTTTATCCCCATTACAATAAGCATTAATCATATTTTGCCAACTTTTAATCTCCGCTACTGAAATTCTAATCGGTATCATTCTAAACAAAAAATTAACCTTAGGTAAAATCTTCATTTTAATAACTGCTATTCTACCAAACCAGGAATGTTTTAATTTTCTATATATCTGTAATTTCTCCCCTACCTCTTTTCTTAACCTTACAAAATTAAGTTCCTCTAGTCTTTCTACTTCAATATCTATATTAACTCCTAAACATCGTATTATATTTTTATGCCTTAATCCTAACTTAACTTTACACTTCTCCATCTCTTCGTTATTATAATTATATAACATCATTTCTGACTTCCCCCAATTAACTTGTAATCCCGTAATTTCCCCAAATTCTCTCAAATGCTTCTGAATTATCTCCCCACTTTCTAGGGGATCTTCTAGTGTCAATAATGTATCAACCGCAAACATATTCACTTTAATCTTATGTTTTCTTCCTATCCCCTTTAATCTTCCCTCCTCCCTTATTAAATTTGCTAAAATTTCTATCACTATTGCGAATAAGATCGGTGAAAGTGGACATCCTTGTCTAGTTCCTCGAGCTAGTGTAATTTGTTGCGTTAACCCATCATTAATCATTATTTCTGCTTTATTATTTTTATACAACTGGTTAATCACTCCCATAAATTTATATCCAAACCCAAATGTTTTTAATATAATTTTTAATGCTGGCCACTCCACGCAACCAAAGGCCTTGAATATATCCAATGCTAATAATCCTGCTTTTAAATTTCTTTTTTTTATAATATTTATTATATTTATAACTCTCCCAATTAAATTAGGCATTTTCCTACCACAGATAAATCCACATTGATCTTTTTTTATATATTTAAAAATAAATGTACCCAATCTTTTTGCCATTATTGCTGTAAATATTTTTGCATCCTGGTTTATTAAAGATATTGGTCTGTACGAAGCTGGATCCGTCAAATCCTTACCTGGCTTCTGTATTAAAACAATCAAAGACTGATCCCACGATGGCGGAGTCATTCCTCCTTCTATTATATTGTTATATAATTTTTTTAATCTTGGTATTAACATATCCTTAAATATTTTATAAAATTCCGGCCCCAAACCATCAATCCCCGGAGATTTACCTCCTTTTAGTTTATCAACAATTCCCTCAATTTCTTTCTCAGTAACCAAGCCTTCCATACAATCTCTATCTTGCTCATCCAGTCTTATTTTCCAATTTCTTTCTACATATTCCTGAATTTTATCTTGTGATACCGCGTCTGATGTATATAATTCTTTGTAAAATTCCTGAAAAGTACTTAATTTATCTTTCATCAAATTACATCTATTCCCTAACTTATCTCTTATTGTTCCTATCATATTCTTAGCCTTCTCTGACTGCGTAGATCTGGCCAGCATCTTTGAATTTCTATTATTATATTCAAAAAAATCTCTCTTTAAATATAACAAATTCTTTTGAACCTATATCTTCTTTCTCCAATTCCTTTTTTTTTTGCTTGAATTTGGGCAAATAACCACTTATCTTTTGTCTCTCTTAATCTCTCCTCTAAAGTCTTTATGTCTTCTTCTGCCTTTTTATATTGTACTTCCTGTTGCTTTTTAAGTGTGGACATTTCCCTAATACACATCCCTCTTATTACAGCTTTCATAGTATCCCATAATAACCCCTGCGAATTGACCTCTTTTTCATTTATCTGCCATATTTCCTGCATTTCCTTTTTTATTTTATCTACTGTTTTTTTATTTTTAAAAATTCTTCCATCCATTCTCCATCTCTTTGCTTGTTTATAATCCTTCTTCATTTTAATATCCATCATCATTAATGCATGGTCTGTAACCTTAATTACTCCGATATCACAATCTATTAATTTAGGTACCATAATCTTTGATATAAAAATAAAATCAATCCTTGAATAACTCTTGAATCTAGGTGAGTAGAAGGTATATTTCCTCTCTTCCCCTTTTAAAACTCTCCAAACATCCATTAAATCCTTCCGCTCCATTAACTTAGCTAATTCCGTCTTCCCCTCCCCTCTACCATCTCTCATAATGTTATCCCTATCTTTCCCTTTATCAAGTACCATATTAAAATCTCCTGCCATCACGATATTCTTTTTCCCCACTTCTCCCACCATATTAAATACTTCTTCAAAAAATTCAATTTGTTTCCCATTTGGAGCATAGACATTAATCAAGACAAATTCCTCCTTTTCAATCGTGCAGTAGATTATGAGGATCCTTCCATTCTTATCTTTCTTTACACTTTGAATATTAATACCACATTTCTTCGATATTATTATTGCCACACCTCTCGCTTTAGAAGTACCAAAAGACTTTTCATACACTCCTAAATCCCTCATTCGTAACTCATTAACCCCCTCCTTTTTTTGATGAGTTTCCTGCAAAAAAAATATATCTATTTTTTTCTTTTTAACGTTTCTATTCTTCTTCTTTTAATAAGTGTTCCTAGCCCTTTCACATTTAGAGTCGCCATTCTCAATTTATTTTCCATTTATTACTTTCACCCATATCTTTAAATTGGTCTCGATCAGTGATACACATATCCCCCCTCCCTTACCCTCCCCCCACATACACCCCCACTTTTACCCCCCTCCTCACCAGACATCTGGGCACTGGTCCCAATTATTTTTAGAACTCTTCGGGGGGGGGGAACCCGGCCCAACCTCCAGAGTAAAGTCTAATCCTCCCCTCCTTTATATATATATTTTCCCTTCTAATCCCTTATCCTTGACTGGATCCTCCAACCGCGCCCTCTTCTTGCTCAATTTCTCCACCATCCTTGGCATCGATTATGCCCAGCTTCTTCAACAGCTCCATTCCTTGTTCCCACGATGTTATTCTTTCTTGCTTCCCTTTCCACATAAATCTCAAAAACACTGGATATCCCCAGCTGTAAGTTATCGATTTCATCCTCAATGCTGCTGTACACATCTTAACGCTCTTCCTCCACTGCACGGTGTGAGGTGACAAATCCTGGTATATTTGAACTGCTGTTTCTTGAATCTTTGGTTGACCTTGTCGTCTAATTGCTTGCATCAGCTTTTCTTTTTTATAATAATTAGCAAATTTGACAATTATGTCCCTTGGAAGCAAACCTTTCCGTTTATAACCCACTCTATGAACTCTCTCCAAATCCACCACTTCCCAAATTTCGTCTGGAAGCTGAAGTTTTATCCACATCAGAATTGTATCTCTTAAATCTTTTGGAGTCTCTCCTTCTTGTTAGCCATAATCTCTTATGTGAATGTTTGCACGTCGATCGCGATCCTCAATGGCGATTAAGTGTAAGTCGTGTTGAGACAGCTGCTCTTCCTGCATCTTACAAACTCCAGTCAAAGCTTTAGACTCTGTCTGCAGCTCCTTCACATCCTTCTCCACTTGCTTTAAACCCGCCATTAACTCAGTTTGTGTATCATTAATACGTTTTGCAAGCCTTTCCTCAAGATCAAGCAATTCAAGCTTGAACATTGTTTTAATATCTTCCTTTAATTCATACATTGGGTCTGGCTGACCTCCTCTGGTGGTCTTTGGAATTGCAGCCAGCTCTAATAATTGTGACGCAGTTCCTTTAACCGGACTTTTCTTCCCAGGCAGCTTATCTGGCATTGTTTGTGTCTCCAAACGTGTCAATCTCTGCCAAGTTCTGTCGGATCCACGCTCTTTAGAGGGTCTAACCCAGGCTGGGGGGACTAAAGGGGGCCTCTTCTCCCGCCGTTGGCTCTTTTTGCTCATAAGATATTACCCCCCCCATCTGCCTGGTGACACACTCTTCACTCTTCCGACAGCCAGCCGCACTATACTTCAGCTTTACTGGGGATTAACGTACTTCCTTTTCACATATATTCACATATGTTTTATCTCAGTCTCTCCCCCAGTACGCTGTCAGCCAGCCAATCCACCTTATGTCTTCAATTATAAGTCCATAAATTACCTTCACTAATGGCCGCTCCTCTTCTTTGTCTTCAACTCCTTCAGTTTCGGTTTTAAAGCTGAGAAGACACTGCCACGTTCCAACTCCCACTCAAGTATTTTACCACATCCAGTCAATATATCATGCCTTTTATTAACTCTCCAAACACTCCAAGATAAGGAATTTGTGCTTATTTCAATGCTTTTTTTAAGGAGCTCAGAAGATCTGCGACTCTACTCCATCACGATCAAGCCACGCCCCCCCGTGCCTCCATTGTTAAGGGTCATCAGTAAAAAACACATTCCGCCATGTTAAATTGATAATCGGGGGGGTTCATTCTAACAGCCATAAAATCGAAAATGTTTCATCAACCTTTCTGAAATTTACAGGTGCCAGAAAGAAATGTTTGTTTTACATTACCTGAAAATTTCAAGAAGATTGGTGAAAGATTGAGGGAAGGAGAGCAGTTAGAAAAGGAATACAAACCTGTCTCCCTGCTTTTGTAAAATTTACTTCCGGGTTGCTACTTTTTGTGCTCTCAATTTGCATAATTTCTAGAGCCTTATTAAGTAATCCAGTGGTGGGGTCTTCTTCCTCCTTGACTGTAGTTGATGGAAAGCTTTTCGTTTTTTTAAAATTCCCTTCGGTTGACTTTTAAGGACTATTTTAACATCTCATTCAAGTCAATGAGGCGGCCATCTTCCCTCATAATGCGACACACTCTCCCCCCTCCCTCCTGCCTTAGAATGTGGGGTGGGTGAGTGAAATGGCCGCTGCCTCTAGCAGCCAGAGCATGTGCCAGGCACTTCCAACTTTTAGTCAATATCCTGCCTTTTTTTTCTTTAAATGTATTTATAAAAAATATACTGTTCACTCCCCACAATCCCTGCACAATACATCATCTCATCAAAGCAACAGTGGAGCAGAAGAGGTTTAGTTTGGCTGTCTTGAACACCTTTCAGATGAGATTAGTTTGCAATCCTATACCTCTTGGGAGAAAGCTCTAGTGAATTCATTGGCACTGGCTACTGAGAAGACATGTATAGGAGTCAATCTTCTCCAGCCTGGTGGTCTCCAGATGCATTGCACTGTAACTCCCATGTTATATGTTATGGGGAAGACAAAAATAAATTCATACTTAATTTTAAAATAATACTTACGCATGAAAGTATTAGGTGGCAGCTCTGTCTTCGATCTCACACTGCTGAACAAGTAAGAGAAATCCTTTATCTGATATTCAAGAAACAGACATCCTATGCCATGTGTTGAAAACTAATGTTGATGTCTGAAGGGCTATCTGGATTAAGTATTCAAGATTCATTCATTGTTGTTTCATTTGGTTTTGACAGTTTATTTAAAGTGATGCAGCTCTTTTGTAGTTCCTTGATTGATCACATATCAATACTGGAAAACATCATACTTTAGTACAGAAGTGGGCAGAAAATAGATCTATCCTGATGATTTGGACATCAACTCGCGGCATTCCTGATAACTGCCCATGCTGATAGGGGCTTTTACAAGTTGAATTCCAAAACATCTGGAGATCTAAATTCTGCCTTCCCTTGTTCTTGAACAACATTCCCCAACCTGGTGCCTGTCAGATGTGTTGGGTTGCAACTCTCAACATAAGGAGATGCTCTAAGAAATGAGAAGTAGCTGGTCCTAAGTTGTTCATCATCATTTCCCACAACCCCACAGTCACCTCTGCAGATCAAATTGCATATCTAGATTTTTGAGATGACAAGTCCCAGCATTCCTGACCGTGGGACATACTGACTTGCCATGATGGGAGTTGTAGTCCAACACCTTTGGAGGGCACCAGGTTGGGGAAGGGCTGCTCTAAACAAAAAAAGAGAAGTTGTTCGTTATCAGTTTTCCACAACCCCACAGTCACCTCTGCATATCATATTCTCCACCCTGTCCTCATGGTTTATCTGCTTTGGGAGAATGAGAATTTCACTTGCACTTTCTGCCTCCTTAGGGAGGATGTGGCGTTAAGGCTTGGGAGCCTTAACTCCCAATTTCCCTGCTTTTTGGTGCTTGGTTGGAATCTGTAGAGCCTTAACGTTGTTTTTGTAAACTGTAGGTTTTTTGTTTAATGATATACATTGAGCCCAGTGGGCACCAAGAGAGGTTGCAGTGGGTACATAGGTGAATACTGGCAACACGTTAGAGACCCCCCCCCCCGAGGTAGAGCACCAAACTTGCTATGATGGTAGGTGGGATAGGCAAATCTCTCAAGTGTGAATCTTGTTCAGGTTCTCTACGAGGCTCATTCCATATGAGCTTTCCCCCCTCACAGGTATTTATGTGTACCTTTATACACACCTGCCCATTCACTCAAGTGTGTTTGTGTACATTTTAGAAAGGCACACATTTTTCAAATGTGTGCATATTGTTAACATTTTGTTTTGTTTTGTGAAATGCATCACAAACTCAGAAATGTACGGATTTGAGTCCGTAATGCATTTGCGTCTGTGTTCCCTTCCAGGAAGTGCAAATTGGGTAATCTCACTTTAAAATGTGAACAAAATGGATTCCTCACCCATCCCTGGATGTCATACTTGTTTGTTCACATTTTGCCGGGTCCATGTATAAAATGGGAAAGGGCAGGTTTGATTGGCTGGGGACAATTGAACCACTCTGCTTCTCATAGTAGATCACCCAAACTCCATTTTACCCAGTCTGGCCTTGATACCAGAAGTCACTGGGCTACATCATAAGTTCCTAGAGCTATAGACCATGGGGACGTAAGGTGGGTGAGGATTTTGCATCCCTTTTTTGTGTTAAAAAGAAACACACAGCACACTTTATATGTGAACTGGTAGACATGTGCATAACCAAATGTGGCAGCCATCATCCATCTAGCTTGGCACTTCGTAGCTCTCAACAGTATGTTGTGTTCTTTTGACAACTGCATTTCTTTGAGCAGTAGTTTGTTCTTTTTCTGCTTACATTTCCAATGGAATCTGACAGTTCAGTCCATAAAAAAAACCTTAGGATGGGAGACTTGCACATTTATGCAAAGCAGAACCAGAGGAGCCAGTTCATACCATTAGCATGATCAAATGGCAAAACCTTTCCTGGACTGAAACATTTCTGGCAGGCTATAAACCAGGGACTGATAGACATCTGAATACCTCCTACACACAGAAACATTTTGGGATGAGGATAATGTTAAACTAAAACATTTTCCTGGGGCCAAACTCCCCATTGTGCTAATTGTGTAGTGTGTGGCTGAGGATTGACTTACTTTTTATTCTCAAGAGTTTCTAGGCTGACCATCTGAAAAGGGGGACAGGGCTCCTGTAACTTTAACAGTTGTAGAGAAAAGGGAATTTCAGCCAGTGTCATTTGTATGCAATTAGTTCCTGGTGAAATTCCCTCTTCATCACAACAGTTAAAGTTGCTGGCACTATACTAGAGTGACCATATACAAAAGAAGGCAGGACCCCTGCACCTTTAACTGGTATGATGAAGAGGGAATTTCACCAGGAACTAATTGCATACAAATGACACTGGCTGAAATTCCCTTTTCTCTACAACTGTTAAAGTTACAGGAGCCCTGTCCTCCTTTTCAGATGGTCAGCCTAACTTTGGCTCCCAGGCATATTAGTTTGCTATGTGCTAGGAGAAGGTCCTTCTGAATACTGAAGCATTCAACAGTGCCACTCCTTGCTTTCAGCCTGAAATGGTACGAATCAGGAAAAAAGTTGGCTAAACTAATTGAATAAACTGTCCCTGAGTGACAGAATTTTTAATTGTATAACAACATTCCAATACCTGCTGTCCAATATAGCATCCTTACATTGCATTTTGTGACCCATTGTACCTAGCTAGAGAAATACTAAAGAATAATATGTCAAGTTTTGCTAGCCAATTATGCACACACATCTCACCCCATAGAATTATAGCTGCATTAAGGGAGTTGCAAGACAGCTTTCAAGGGGAAAATATAAAACTATAAGTTAAACAAGGGAATTATCAAAATTAAGTGTGTGTGTGTGTATGTATGAGGGAATTTTTTATCCTCTTTTCTGAGCTGAAGAGAAAGATAGTTATTACAAGTCAACAGATCATAGAGCATGCAGAATAAATAATCCTACACCTGAGAGAAGGCAGTGAAGATTTTGCAAAGTTACTTGCTGTTGGTTCTTGGAAATTCGGCAAGCTTTTGAAATCCACCTGGATTTGGAGGGATTTTTTTGTGTGCGTAAGCCCCTCCCCCCCCCCCCCCCAGTTTCTCAAACCATCCGACTAAAGCTGTTGCAAGGCCACTCATTTCTCCTGATTAAATTTTGCTTCACAGGCTGAAACGTAACCACGCTGGGGTGGGGCAAAGGGGCAGCGGGGATAAAAAAGTACTCAGTCTATTGTATGAGAAAGAACATTCAAAAGGATCGTGAACATGAAATTCAAAGCACTGCTGTAGCTGCTGAATACTTCGCTCATGGCACAGGGGCTCCTTTAAAGCTGTTTTAATAAGCTTGTCTGTGTGCATCCAAAAAGCAGCTCCCCACAGTACAGGATGTGTGAAAATTAGGAGCCAGTTTACACATAAGCCTTTTAATGAGGCACCATGTGGATAAAAGCCTCCATTTGGGGCCCCCGGCTCAGCACCGTGGGCCATTTCTACACCAGGCTGTTTGCCTAGGATAGCCCCCTGCTGGTCCCTGTGTGTCGATGGTGTGTATTAGGTACTTCTGGGATCGCCCACTCTCCTTCCCTGTGAGCCGATGGTGTGTATTAGGTACTTCCGGGATTGCCCACCCTCCTTCCCTGTGAGCCGATGGTGTGTATTAGGTACTTCCAGGATCGCCCACCCTCCTTCCCTCCCTCTACACCCCTATGGTGCAGAGAGGGCCTTGCATTCCTCTCTTGCTTCATCTACCACTTTTGCCCTCTTATTTTCATTGCTGCAGCCTTCTTCTCTTTCCCCTCATCCCCCTGACTCAGAGAATTGCTTTGTTGTTTGCCTGTTTTCCTTCTCTTTTCTGAAATTGGTTTCTTTTTTTATCTTTCTTCCTTTCCAAATGCATAAGAGTGGTTGACACTAGAGGCCACAAGAATAGCAAACAATTGAACAGCAACGTCCTCATTGCTCAAATCTAGCAGGACATGGGAAGGCTACTGCAACAATGGTGAATAGGAGCAGCTTTTAGCCATGTGGGTGGTGGGACAAGGCAAGAAAGGCTTGGAATGAAGGACTCTTGCATGCACTTAGAGTGGCTGCCTAAATTTGTGACTCGTACAATCAAATGGAGCAGATGTCCCAAACTGAGTTCCCTCCAGAGGTTTTGAATGAAAATTCCCACTATCCCTGAAAAGTGGCAATGCTGGCTGGGGCTGATGGGAGTTGTAATCTAAGACATCTGCAAGGAACCATGTTGGGAAAGACTGAAATGGATACTTCTTAGCGTTCTTATACATGTTAATACTTACAGGGCATGGCAGTATATTATTAATAGGGATGTGTAAGGTCGTTATCGGACATCCGATTAAGGATAACGATAAACATTCCTGGAGGCCCTATGTGATCAGATCCGAAATCCATATGTCCGATGACCATCAGACATATCAGATTATCAGACCGCCAGTTTAGGGCTGGCCCTCCATCCCCCCCTCGCGCTCCTTACCTTGGCCTTCCCCATTGCCATCTGCTGCCGTCTACTGCTCCAAACTACTGAGAACTAGGCTTTGTGGCCTAGTTCTCAGTAGAGCGACGATGCTCCACTGATGCAAACCCATGGGAAAAACACTGTTATCATATCGGAACTTCTGATATTTATCAGATTTCGGATCCAATCAAATCCAGGTACTCCCTGATATGATCGGACACGAAATTTTTTTATGTCGGAATTTCCGATAATGATACGATATGGTAATTTTGGCCATGCACATCCCTAATTACTAATCACGTGAGCAAGCCCCATTTTATTTAGTGGAACATATTACTTCTAAATAATCAGGGTTCTGTTCTAAGTCCACTGATTGAGAAAGCTGCAATCCTATACTTACTTGAGGGTATGTCCCACTGAACATAATATGCCTTACTTCTCAGGAAACATGTATAGCATTGCACTGCATGACGGTGATTAAGTCTCATGTTTCCATCAATGGGATGCAAGTGCTTAGCTGTGGTTAGATTTGTAACTCACTTGAAAATTCATGATGTGGGAGGAAAACTTAGTGGAGCCATAAAGATTTATATGCTATTTAATAATCTTCAGAATAGATGCAAATATCATGTAACACCTGGCATGGACAGTATGTTTAATAATAATACACATCCTTTATGGTACATTAAGTCCTTCCAAAATGACTAATATCCCAACAGCCATGCCACAAAAGTTACAGATAAGGGTCAACCTAATGTGATTACATATAACATAACTTTACATAATGCAAAATTAGCAAATAGAATTATTGTAATTCCTTTTTTCAGATTCTATTATCATTCATATCTCTCCCAGAACCAAATTTTGGGTGTTGCTATGATAAATGATATTTATTTCCTTCAGGATTTAGATTATTTTGCTATTTATCAGAATTAGAGCTATTATGCCGACTATTCCTCATTATGTGCCTAATTAATTCACTGTATTAAAAATTCATCATACTTTGTTCAGATCAGGCAAGCCAAAACCTTTTAATTTCACTGTGCTCAGAAGATTAATTCTTTTTCTGCTACTGTAAGGGCTAATAATTTATTCATATTATCCAATCAATCAGGAATCATCACTGTCCCTCCATATCCTTTACAGAATTGGACATAGGCTTTAAGCCACTTGCTTCGCTGTAAATTTAAAATGTGATATCGTAGAATTAGTGTTCTCCTCTATGAGAACTGAAATTCTGACTTTGACTGCCTCCCCCCCCCAAGACCAACTATGGTATTAAGGCACCAATTGAAGGTTCCAAAACCCTTCAAAACCCATGTAGAGTGCATTGCAATATGTTGTGCTCAGTGATGTTAAGGTCTAGCATTCCAGGCATAAGCAAGTACCCAATCCTTTATTAAAATTCGATTTAAGTTCTGTAGATGCAAAACTAGGCTGACCATATGAAAAGGAGGACGGGGCTCATGTAACTTTAACAGTTGTAGAGAAAAGGGAATTTCAGCCAGTTTCATTTGTATGCAATTAGTTCCTGGTGATATTCCCTCTTCATCACAACAGTTAAAGGTGCAGGCAGTATACTAGAGTGACCATATACAAAAGAAGGCAGGGCCCCTGCAACTTTAACTGTTGTGATGAAGAGGGAATTTCACCAGGAACTAATTGCATACAAATGACACTGGCTGAAATTCCCTTTTCTCTACATCTGTTAAAGTTACATGAGCCCTGTCCTCCTTTTCATATGGTCAGCCTATGCAAAACGCCTCCAACCTTGCACAAGCACAGCTGAAACAATTCATAGGAGCAGCATGTTCCAAACGGGTATGTAATTTTGTAATGAGTAACAAGTGAAACTGGACTTATGTGTTGGCCTGCTCTTGCTGTAATGCTTTCTCATTGCCAATGAAGTTAAATTATTTAATTGTACTGTGAATGGGAATGTAGTTTACTGTAATGCACTTAAAATTAAGAGGAAATATATGTAGTGGCTGCATAATTAGGCAGGCCAGCATAACATGGTTACTCTTAGAAACCATATAAAGGAGAGCTCAGGACTCAAATTGTATGAAAGATTGTATATATATATATATATATATATATATATGGAACTGATCTAACACATTTTGAACTTCCTCAACTCTTTTTTTAAAGTGGATTGATTTTTTTCTTTTAAAAGAAGAAGAAGCGGAAATATGTATATTATGGGAGTGTGTCACTCCAATGGCTATTTGTCAGGGTACACCAGGTCCTGTCCATATGAAAGTATGCCAACAAGCAAGGCTTCCAATGCTGATCTTAAAGCATGGGCAGGTTCATATGTGCCTGGGCTGGAGAATCTCTTTTAGCCTGATGGCCAAATTCCATTTTGAATAAGCTCCCAGGGGACAAATTCCAATGGTGGGCAGTGCCAAAGGCAAAATGAGTGGGTCTAAAATATAAACCATCCCTACATATTGTAGCTTAAAGCTCTAACTGCCAGTAAATAAGCCTTAGGAGAGGCTTTTCAACCTTTTAAAATGGGGAACTGGGAAACTCCAGAAGGCTGGACTTAGACCCCAGAAGGGGTGGATATGGACCCTGGGCCAGATGTTTCTACCCCTGATGTAGGTGCAGGGAATTGTTAAATAACTTGGTTCAGTGCTACTGAAGGTTTAAATGGCCATAACCAGCACTTTCCAATGAGCCTGAAATGTTTCAGTAACCAGTGCCACTGGTACAGAAACAGTGCTATATGTTCTGACTGTCTGGCCCCAAAGAACACAAAAGTGGTCACATTCGGTACCAGCTGAAGTTTCAATTGGTGAACCATTGTAAGCTCATAAAAGATACTCCTGGCTGCTACTGCCACCTTTTCTTCCAGACGTATGCTGAGTCCAGACGTAGGGCTGTGCACGGACCCCCTGATCTGATCCAGATCCAGATCTGTCAGGTGCAGATCAGGCCCGAGCTGACTCGGATCTGGATCCGATCCAGATCCGATCCGGATCTGGATCCCATCTGGATCCATGTACAGCACTCCCTCCCACTCTCCCCCACACTCCCTGCTTACCTGCTGCCTCCTCTGTGTCATCCTGCTGTCGTCTTCTCTCCTCGCTGTGTGCTGCCACATTTCCTGCTTGTGTTGGGTGACGTCATCACCCGACGCGAGAGGGAAATGAGGTGGCACACAGTGAGGAGAGAGGAGTACGGGGAATGATGTGGAGGAGGAAGCAGGTAAGCAGGGAGAGTGGGGGAGGGAGGGAGGGAGGAAGGGGGAGAGCAGGAGGGAGTGCTGTGACCGGATCTGAATCAGATCTGGATCGCGGATCCGATTTGGCCCGATCCAGGCAGATTTTTCATTTGTACCTACTTGCACTAAAAGCATAACTTTTCCAGTGGTGGCTCCATAACTGTGGATACAGGTGGATGCAATAGTCTGTTTTTGCTCCATGTAAGTTTTGCATATGTTCATTTATAAGTTTGTGTTGCATCCCACTTCTTCATTAATATGCATTCTTCTAAAAACAATCCTCCCAAAAATTCATATGCATTTTATAGGGAAAAAAATGTGTATTTCATATGCATTATGGTAAAATATGCATGATCCACACATTCATTTGGGCATCCCTAGAGCATCCCTCCCCATTGAGAGAAAGCTAGAACTTTGAGAATGCAGAGGTTGTCACACTCTTCGCAGCAGAGACAACCCCCTCCCTTGGCCCTTTGTATGACTGCATGGGAGTGTCATGCCCATGGGAAAAAAACTAACTCCCACTTGGAAAGATGTGGCAAACTTGGAGGCCTCTGCTGAATGGGATGCTTGCCATCATATCATCAAGGCCATGACAGAAAGGTGTAGGCCACAGGGAGATCCCAACCACTTGTATGAATGTACAGCTGGGCATTGTGGGAAGGAAGGAACTACAGTGAGAAGCCCAGTGTACTGTCCCTTTTTAGTTTCATTGTCTTTAATTTAAAACAGAGCAGCAAGGGATCAGAATAATGACATTTACTTGATAAGGTAGGTGCCAGGTGATGGCATTTAATAATGGACACAATTCAGTGGGCATCCTGAGAAACAGAGAAATATAAAATGAGTGCTTGTCTTTGGAATTGATATTTGGTTTATGGGTGGGGGTGTCTTTGCTTTTACCCCCCCCCCCAAAAGGGGGGATGAAAAGTGGTTCCTGAATTTTTTTAAAAATATATTTTCCCCCAGAAGGTGTTTCCTAAATCTTCAAGGACTTTTCAGCCACCTGAGAAGTTCAAATTAAACTTAATTAGGCTGTTAAGCAACCACATTAATCTCACAACTGCTATAAAACATGCTCAGGTTGCTAAAAGTAATGGATATCATGGTGATATTTCATCAGCAACTTAAAAAAAAATGTAAATACCGAACCCTGCGTCAAGACGATAGATGACCTTAGTATTTTTATAAGATTTTATTTAAGGAATGACTATTAATTCTACTTACTGAGCATCCAGAAATGTTCTGGATCTTCAGGTATATTATGGAATCCAGCCTTTCCTGGGGATTTTAACAATTTAATGCATGTCATTTAATGCATGCAGAGAAGAGCAAAGATGGAGCTAGGTCTTGTCTGCCATTTTAAACATGCTTTAGGGCAAAGTAGATATGATCAGCCTGATTCTTAGAGTAAAGGGAATGTGAGAGGGGGGAGTGGAGTGCTCCCCAAGTACTCTTTCCAGCCGAGCTCACATCCAATATTGGAATTTGGCTGAGAGAAAAGTGTTGTGGGGAGGAGAGGACAGATTGCAGGGAGGTAAGCCATGGGTAGGTGGGGAGAGGACAAGTTTAGCACTGCCCACCAGAATATCACTTTTAAAACTTCACCGAAGGATGAAATTCCATAGCAAACACTCCCCCACCCTTAACAATTAATCAGTCTACTTCTCTCTCATCTTCTGTATCCCATCTCCTCTTTTGCTCAGTATTAGTCTTGTGACGCAGAAAGGCCTGGCCTATAGGGGAAAAATGAAATTTGTCTTCCATTTCTTAATCTTACCACTTTGATTAATTTGATAAACTGAGCTATCTGCCACACTTTCCTTATCTATTCTTTACAGCTGTGTGTGTTTGTGGGTGGATGGGGTGGTGGTGGTATTTAAGCAGCAAGCAAACATGGGAGGAATTGATACTCTTTACCAAGGTAGCCTTACCTAGGAAGCCACTACGGATATATGAGAAATTTGTTTCAATTTGTTTTTGATCAGAGTTTTACACAGTTTGCACCTTCTGGTCCAAGCATGGACTTGGACACAATTTGTGGTCGAAATCTGTACCTTTCTGAGCTTGTAATGTGGACTCCAAAAACTGTGTTCAACAGCAAGCGTACATTTGAAAAATGCACATGAGGAAATGCACACTTTAGAAAAATGCACACTAATATGCTTTAATCAATGGAAGAAGAATGTGCACATTTCAAAGATGTGCACAATTGGTGCACACATTTGGAAAAAATACACACCAAAATATGCATGGATTTTCATGTGAAAAGAAAAAAAACAAACTCACAATCTGATATGGACTTGAGTCAGAATTAATAGCAGAACAAGCAACATTCTGAATAGTGAGTTGCTAGTCCAAGTCCTTCTGTAGACCAGAGAGAGTGCATCTGAACTAGGACTTGTTGTTTGGAGACCAAGAGAATTATGCTTCCCTGTGAGACATGCTTTCTCAAGAATGACCACTCCCGGAATTCCTTGCTCATAGGCAGAAGGTGGGACAAAGCCCCGTAATAAGCAGGGGAGAGGGAGTCATTGCTGTGGGTAGGATTTACAAGTCCAAAATGCACACATAGACCCTATACTGACATTTCTGGTGATAAATACCAGTCAGGCAGACAGAAATGTAAGAAGGTAAATGTAAGGAGGTAAATCAAAGAAGCTAAAGATACTAATCAATCCGTCGGTCTTCAAAACAGCAAAGACCTTCCTGCACTCTGGCTCAGGCAATACATTAAGAAAGGAAATACATGACCAAACCTAAGGATGTGTGCGGCCAAAATTATCGTATCGTATCGTTATCAGAAATTCCGGTAGAAAAAATTTCAGATCTGATAATATCGTATGTATTCTGTATCGAATCGGATTGGATATCTGATAATTATCGGATTTCCGATATTTAATTCAGAGTATTTTGCCCTATAGAGAGAAATGTATTTTAACTCTTAACTTCTGTATTTTAAAAGTCAGAGACTTGAAACTTGGACACAGTGCTTATGGAATATGCCTAAGCATGTGCCACATTTCAGATCAATTCCCCCAACCCTGTATTTTATATGAATTTTTTAACGATTGTGGTACTTTGAAAGCAATTGGGAGGCCCGGTCAACCAGCTGTCAACTAAAACTATCTTTACAAAATTCATATAAAATTGAGGGTTTGAGCAATTGCTCTGAATATTTTCACACATGACTAGCAATAGACAAGCTGCACTGGGGGAAAATTTTCAGTTTTCAAACTTTTAAAATAATGAAGTTACAGGGGGGTGGGGTTTTGGGGGACCCCTATAACTTTTTTATTTTTAAAGATAGGGACATGCAACTTGGGGAGCCAGGACTAGTAACATCCCATCTGCAAAGTCCAACACGTTTCATGTCTATATCTTTTAAATTAAAAAAAAGTTACACCCATTTAAGTTCTTTAAGGAAAGCGTATGTGTTTTTTGTCTAATACTTTTTTATATAACTTTTCTATTTTTTAAGTTAGAGACTTGAAAGTGGCCCACAGTGCTTATGTGATATGCCTAAGTATGTGTATGGAATTTCAGAACAATCCCTCCATCCCTGTATTTTATATGAATTTTTGAAAGATCATACAACTTTCTGACAACTCTGAATGCACGTGGCTTTAGCTATCATTCAGAGCTGTCAAAAAGTTGCACGATCTTTCAAAAATTCATATAAAATATAGGGATGGAGGGATTGTTCTGAAATTTCATACACATACTTAGGCATATTCCATAAGCACTGTGACCATGTTTCAAGTCTCCAACTTTTAAAATACAGAAGTTATAGGTTTATTTATATGGCGGTCCAATAATCCCCCCCAAAAATCGATATAATTGGACTGTAAGTTTTTAGATCTGATAATTATCGGAGGTATTTTTATCATATCGTTATTGTTAATTGGATGTTCGATAACGCCATTATCGGATCATTATCATATATCGGAACGATACGATACACATCCCTAAACAAAACCAAGGTGAAACTTATTTCAGTTTAAAGAATGTGTTGGTGGCAAACCATGATGAAAGGAAGAGAGGGTTGTGCTCTACTACATTATCTGATTCATGTCGTGCCCCCACCCCTAAAGATCTACCCTTGTGGCCTAAAAAACATAATAGATTCTGCCCATCAAAAATGGTTATACCTGGTGTCCTGACTTTTGGAGAACTGTCTGCAAATTTCAGTGAAGAGAATATAGCCTTGAAGTGTGCCAGCTACTGAGGCATAAGCCAAAAAAAACAAAAACAAAAACCCAAACCTTCCGCAAAACACCACTCATCAAAAACTGCAGGAGTTCTACTGGTGGACAAGAACATTTAAGCCACCTAGCTATTTTGTCTATTGAATGTGAACTTAGAAGAGAAATTGACTTTGGGAAGAGAACTCATGATTTTGCAATGAAAAAGCCCCCCCCCCCCCGAAGCTTTTTATGACATGTTTATAAAGTGTTCACGACCATGTTGGTCCATACTAATAACAGCACCACCACCAGGATAATACGTTTGATACAACCAACCAAAAAGTTACAAAATATTCAGCAATTTTTGTAGTTTGCTTTTGTACATTATACAACGATTGCAAAAGGGGGCATTTGGGGGCATGGTAGAAAATTGCCAGGGTAGGCCATGATTTGACTTCAGAAGTGTAGAAAACATAAGTCCAGAATTCAGCTAGAAATGCTTGGGATGGGATTGTGATATGTGTGTGGAATGGGGGCACATTACGAGTTTGAACTGGACCCCAAAATTAGAATTTGGCCCTGAATTCAAGCATTCAAGCATTTGGGGAATCCAGAGATAGGCCATAATTAATTACTTGTTTAATATCCCTTTTAATTTGAACCCAAAATATTTCAATGTGCTGCTATCAAATCACATCACCAGCAGCCCTATTTATTAGCTTTTTAAAGCTAATTTTATTAGGATGTTCTTAAGGTTGTTTCCTTTTCTTTGGTTGCAGTGAAAGGCATGTTGCTATTTGTTAACATTTCAGTGCTTTACAGAAAAAGAAAAGTATTAATTTGACTTTTTAAATTTCTTATTTTTAAAATAGATCCAGTGCCCATTTAACATCTATGTGGGGGAGAGTTGAGCTTTGTTGCAATATGTATTATCTCAGGCTTTGAAAGTTTGTGAGAAACTCTTGAGATTATTGAATTGTTAACCGTTAATAGCATCAAATATAGTATTTTCTACATGCCATAATTGCCTCAGCAGGAAAAATAAGTGTCAGCATAGTTATCTGAAGTTCAATGCAGTTTTTATTCATTGCTCTGTTACTTTGATTTTTATAAAACTGGTAATGTAATTGCTGAGATGCTCACTATGTAGGACTATAAGTGGCTGCAGAATTTATGGGAAAGCTAATTTAAGTGGCACATCCAATAAAAGCCCTTTCAGAAGGTGTGTTCTGACAAGCTTTAACAATGAAGTATCTATGTGTCTTTGTAATAATAATAATAATAATAATAATAATAATAAACCAGAAAATTGTTTTGCAATTTTAAACTTTCCTGGGTGATAGAGTTGGAATTGTAAATTGTATGCTGATCATCAACACTATTGTGTTCATCATAAAATTGCACTCAGTGCCACAGTATGACTCCACAGTATGACTCCACTTTGAATGCAAAGACTCACATATATTCCATTCAGGCTACAAGGCTAAGGTAGAGAGAAGCATATAAGCACCTTCCCAAATACTTCCCAGATAGTGAATGATAATAAAAGTTGTACAAAACAAATAAAATACAGAAGCTTGCATACACACACACACACACACATACACACACACTATACCAATGTATAGTGGGAGGGGGTGGATACTCCCCCCCCCCCAGTTGTGCCTACGAACCACTGCACATGGATTTTTTAAAAAATTCCATTACATAAGAACCTCTAACTGGAAGATCATGGGCTTGCATTCTTATCATATTTCCATTTATCTACTTAATAATATGATGACATCCTATCTCCAATGCTGCACAATTCACACAAAAGTCAACAGGCGTTTATTGTGCTGAATTTTATTCAGTAACTTTTGTTTTATTTTTTGGCCATGAATACACTGATTTCTCCAAAAGCAAGCATATAAAGTGTGCATGAATAACATGTGTTATGCATGTGTGCTATGGGGTCATCCCTGTTTAAGGACATGTGCATCATTTATATGTCACATATTTGCTGTGTACCAATGACATATTGCTACATATCTAATTTCTTACAATATGTGGCACTCTCCCCCCCCCCCCCATCTATACCCATCAGGAAGATGCAGCTAACCCTGGCTCTCTGATGAATGTACACATATGAAGCATGTTTACAAACAGATATTTGCTATGTTCATATTTTGCAGCAGCCCACCCCACCTCTGTGCTACATTAGTCATCCCCCACCCCAAGTCCTGAATTGGTTCCATATGCGGTGAATTTCTGACCATTGTGTTTTTGACAAATCTTAGAAATTGGCTCAGTGAAAGCAAAATGGGCTTCTTAATCAACCAAATTCCACTGAAGGCTTACATTCCACAGGTCCTATCTCCTCCAGTGTAGTAGCTGTTGCTCACATTGATTTCTAGCCACTGTTTACATACCTGGAGGCAGTAATATGTAGATGGATGCATAGTACCGTATATACACAATGAGGTAGGTGGTTGTGAAAACAAACCCTAAATCTTGTGCATATATTACCCCTTCTACTGGAATTAATACATTAACAGATATTTATTGTACCCTAGAGTCATTAAGAGTTTGCCATTGATTCCAATATGACGTAGATTGTATTGGATAACTTTTCTGCAACACACCAGACTATTCCTATTAAAGGTTTGCTACAAGATAATTGAGCTGATATATCAGCCAGGACTGTGAAGCAGTCAGAAAATCACAGGACAGTGAACTATTATTTATTATCAGAAATCATAGCAAAAGAAACTAGGATTTATAGGGTGTAATAATTACCTATCTTCACAGTGCCTTGTACAGCATCTTAAGGTGTAATTAATTTTAAGTAGTAAGAGATATTCAATCATTTCTTATAGCTCAAATATATTTGTGCCAGATCTTGAGCATACATTCTATTTGCTGAACTTCACACTTCAATAACCTCCCTTATAAGGCAGCATTTCTCAGGCCAGGCAGATAGGAATCTGTCACATCTAATGTGAATTTCTCACCACTGAAATCAATAATTGCAAACAAGCCCAACTTCGGTTAAATCCAGGGACTTGAGTAGCATGGGACAATGGCGGCCTTTTATCTTGGTGTTCCAATGCCACCAGTGTTGCTTAAAACAATTTGAGGAGACTTTTTCAGTTGCACTTCAGATAAAATGTTAAGTAGATTAAGAGTGGCCTATCAATTGCTTTTCATGAAGGTATAAATAAATACCCGAGGAATTTTAGAACGCTAAAAGAGCTTTGAAATGACTAGCAAATGTTCTTATACTTGCAGGGACGCTGATATGGGTGGATCTTCCTAGAGAAATTATTAGAACCAGGTAAGAATGCTTGAGGAATTCACTCTTAGTAAATTCTTTTTTTAAAAAAAAATGGCTAGATTTGAACCTCTCAGCATGTAGCTATCCAATGAATTTTGCATTTCTACAAATGTGTGACACACTTCTTGGCAGATTGAAGTTAGCAAAGGATGCATTGGGCAGAACAATCCTATGGTCACTGGGAGAGCATTCTGAGGGACCTTACAATATGTTGGAGTCCCCCTCCCAAAGCGGTAGACACTCCTGTAACTTTGGGAGGGGGAACTCTGCATTCTGATCCCTCCCTACCCCCTGCCCCTGCTCCCACCCTCTTGTAGCTGCTGTGGAAAGGTCCATGGTGACTACTTCCCAAGGTTACAAAAGTGACCTCAGATGACCTCATAGAGGTGAAAAAGGGAGCATTCCAGTGGGCAGGAAAGAGAGGGGAGAGGAGAGTCTGGGAGCTGCTGTATCCTGTAACCCCTCCAACCCAGCCCTGCAGTGTGGCCTATTTGGACAGGTTCAGAATAAAAATAAAAAAGGGCAACAGAGGGACAAAAATTGCCCCCATCACTCTTCCTGCCCTGTTGATAGCAGTCTGCCATGGCATTGGATACTCAGATAGTGCTTATAATCAAGAACCTTAGATGTTCTTGGATGTCCTATTGGTAATTAAGTATGTTTTATTTATTTATTTCAAGTATTGTATTCCACTCTTCATTAAAAAAATAAAAAAAATAAAATGCTTCTGGAGCAGCATACAATCAACCAGCAAAGAAGACAATTCCTGCCCGCAGCCATAACACATAAAGAGATCAGGATGGAAAGAGGAAAGGGGGTGAGGGAAGCTTACTGCCAGCTTTGCTTCTCCCCTTATCTCCTGGGCAGTCGAATTGGAGCAGATCATGATGTCCCCTTTTTCTGTTCTGTCTCCCTCACTCCTTCCTTCCCAAAGGACAGTTGATGACAGGATGGCTGTTGAAGATGATCACACACATCCATATTTACTTCCCAGAATTGACAACTGGGAAGCCTTGCTGTACATGTGAACTTGCTTTACTGGACTTTGGTCATTAGATGATTTCAATGGAGCTTTTCTCCATACGGTGAGTACAGTAGAGAGCCCCATGAACATAACAGTTATGGGGTAGTGGAGCCCCTCACTGCACTGAAAGCATTAGCTACCCATAGCCATCAGGATCAAATTGGCAGCTGAGAGGATTTCTTATTAAAAGATCTATATTTTTAGTAGTGATACAAAAATCACAAGCTTAAAGAAGAATGTTAGATAATAGTTCCACTTTACTTGAAAAGACAATGAATGTCATATTTATATTCATACATGGCTATTAGCATGCCATACATATTTGCTTATCTAGTTTAAATGTATAGATTGATTCAGAGCATGAGAGCATGCAAATGACACTTACAGGTGAAATAATATTTGAAAAGTTATTTAAGTAGTGGAAGTAGAAAAGGGGGGGAACCCTCTCACATTCATTTTGTATCCTGAATTTGTATTGGAGAAATTTGTGCCCATGATTAACTGAAAATTTAGACACTTACTAATTAATCTAGTGGTGGGGTCTTCTTCCTCCTTCCTTGTAGTTGGTGGAACAGCTTTTCTTTTTTTAAAAAAAATTCCTTTCAGTTGGTTTTTAATTAATGTTTTTCTTAGTATTAGAGTGAATGTGGCAGCCATTTTGAAATCATAACACAGCACACACTCAGTAGCATCACCCTCCCCCTCCCTCCTTCCTCAGCTAGTTTGGAATGTGTGTGTGTTCACTTATTCTTCATTTGGTCATTGCTGCTTCTTGATTTCCAATTCAATCCAAGGGATATCTATTCAGAAGTAAGTTCCATTGAGTGCAATGAGTCTCACTCCAATCCCTAGCTTGAAGGGGTGTGTGGATTTTGTGGTAGTTTTCTCTGGGGCTCTGTGCATTTAGGGACCAAGGTTCCCATTAAGGTTATTGGTAGGAGATTCAGGACAGATAATAAGGGGATATACTAAAACAAATGACAGTACTTGCCCATAGGGAAAGTGAACTTGCCCATAGGGTAACACAGGATAATACATGTCCATGGGGAAATATACCTCCCCGTAGGAAAATCATGCTTGTCCATAGGGAAACAGGATAGTAATTGCACGTAAGGATATCATACTTGCCCATAGGCAAACATAGGACAGCACAAGCCCATAGAGAAACCATCCTGGGGTTGGTTGTAGTTAAGATCCCCCCACCCAGTGCTGAAAGCAAAGGGAAAGCTATCATTTCCATCCCATAGAAATAAAGCTTCCACCCACAGTCTTTATTTTGTAGAAATGTGTAATCCAGTGCTTGGGTGCAGGATCCTCTTCATCAAGAATGGGGCACTTCTGTTGGTTTAGAATGCAATGCTAGGGTTTTAGTGTAGGTCTAAGAATGCATGCATATTCAGCAGCAAGTACTACCAATTTCAAAATACAAACAGTAAATGCCTTCCTTCTTTCCTGGCATGTGTGCAAAGGATGGGAAGGGACAACTGCTGTAGTTTGACCTCGCAGCCCCCAGGAAAGCTAGGACTTACTTTGGGTAGATATAAGATGCTCAGCACAGTTCCTTGGGAGTAACCTCACTGAAGACAATGGGACTTTTAAAGTTGGAAAAAAACAGCCCATTATAGCCAATGGAAACTGTTATTTTTAAAGCTAAAGAGATGAAACTTGGCAGCATGATTGCTCTTATGTAGAGATTTAGCCATGCCATGTTGGAAGCAGATTGGATCATGCCTTGATTTTTAGGATTTTTTTTAAAGTTCAAACTCAAATCTCTTTGGGGTCTAGGACCTTGTGCAGTACAAGTTTTTTTTAAAAAAAAGAAAGTAAAGATGAAGAGATGAAGCATAGCACCATGGTAACTCTTAAGTAGGGCTTTAGCCATGCCAAGTTTGAATCAGATCTGTTCATCCCTTGAACTTTAAAAAATCCAAAAAATCAAGGGATGAACGGATCTGCTTCAGACTTAGCATGGCTATATCCCTACTTAAGAGCTACCATGCTGCCAAGTTTCAGATGGCGACGAACTCTCAGTGGATGCAATCAAACACTAGTAAGTGCCTATGGTAAGTTGTATTCAGGGGCAGTGAGGGCAGCAAAGAAACCAAAACAATACTTTGCTACCACTATTAAATCATCAACCTGCTGCCCAGCAGAGCTTTTCAGAGTTGTCCGGGGGCTTCTACATGTTGGCCCCAAGGACATGGTAGAACCATCTGAAGCCCGCTGTAATATATTTGCTAGGCACTCCCAATATAAAATCTTTGGCATCTGCCAGGACTTAGATTCCAGTGTTATAACAGGTGAATCAAGTGAGGTATCCAGAGCACAGGCTTGTCCTGTTTTTTGGATGAGTTTCAGTTGGCAAAGCTCGAGGATTTGGACAAGTTGCTTGGAAAGGTTCATGCAACCATCTCTGTATTGGATCTTTGCACCTCTTGACTTATAAAAGCTAACAGGGATGGAACAACCGGCTAGGCCATGGAAGTGATTAATGCCTCTCTGAGAGAGGGAGTAGTCCCAGGTCTCCTGAAAGAGGCGGTAGTGAGACTACTCCTGAAGAAAGTTTCTCTGGACCCAGAAAATCGTAATAACTATAGGCCGGTGGCAAATGTTCCATCCCTGGGCAGGGTCCTTGAGCAGGTGGTTGCGGGCCAGCTCCAGACACTCTTGGATGAGACTGATTATCTGGATCCATTTCAGTTAGGTTTCAGGCCTGGTTTTGGCATGGAAACAGCCTTGGTCACCCTGTATGATGACCTATGTCGGGAGAAGGACAGGGGGAGTGTGACTCTGTTAATTCTCCTTGATCTCTCAGCGGCTTTCAATACCATTCTGGTATGACTGGCTGAGTTATGAGTGGGAGACACTGTATTGCAGTGATTCTGCTCCTACTTGACTGCTCAGTTCCAGAAGGTGGTGCTTTGGGGACATGGCTTGGATTCTCCAATGTGGGGTTCTGCAAGGGTCAGTCTTGTCCCCCATGCTGTTCAACATCTACATGAAACTTTTGCGTGTAGTCATCTGGAGTTTTGGAGTGTGGTGTCATCAGTATGATGACACACAGCTCTACTTCTCCTTTTCCATCTTCATCAGGTGAGGCTGTGGATGTGCTGAACTGGTGCTTGGCTGTGACAATGGACTGGATGAGAGCTAATAAACTGAAACTCAATCCAGACAAGACTGAGATGCTGTTAGTGGGTGGTTCCTCTGACTGGATGGAGGGTCTTCAACCTGTTCTGGATGGGGTTGCATTGTGCCTAATGTACTTCTGTGTTTTGAGACAGGGCAAATTTTAGTTGAATTACGTGCCTGGAGATATAAGCCAAACTTTTGGCTAAAAATGATATTTACCCCTCAAGGCTTGGCCCCTTTGACCTTGACTGATGTATTCCAGTCTAAGCTGAAAAGGGCTGTTGATGGGAAACTGTGCAATATGGGTTTCTCGCGAAATGCCATTTTGGCCTTAGGTTTGTTAAAAGTCAAAGAGATTATATGACAGCATATTGGAGACATTGAGCTACAAGACCTTATAAGAGCAGCAACCCCATATCCTGAAATTAGAGATAGGGGGTAGGTTTTTTTACCTGCAACCTATTTAACTCTTTTAACTATCCCAAAATAAAGGAAAGTGTTTATGCTGGCTAAGTTTAATGTGCTTCCCTTAGCATTTTTGGAGGGTAAATACAATAATATTCCATACTCTGAGCACCTATGCCCTTGTAAAGCTGGTATGATAGAAACTGTGGGCCATGTATTGTAGTACTGTTCTTTTTATTGTTACCTTTTTGGCACATTTTATTACTCCCATTTTACAAGGAATACCTGGGATATCTGATGTGTTCTACATAGATTATCTTCCGTCTGACCAGAATTATCAGATAACTTTTAAGGTGGCTAGATTTTGTGCTGCTGCAATTGCCTGTCGACATGGGATGATAACATCTGATTGTGATAATGTTTTAATTTTTAAAAATGTGGGTGGCATGCATAATGTATACTCAATTAATTGGCTGTTTATATATTACTATACTTATAGTCCCATTCTACTTTGTTGGCTCTGGGAATACTATATGCGCCCCGAAGGAGCAGGTTCGTAGCTTCAGGGTTCTCCTAGAACTATCTCTGTCACCTGAGGCTCAGGTGGCCTCAGTGGCATGGAGTGCCTTCTACCAACTTTGGTTGGTGGCCCAGCTATGACAGGGATAACCTGGCTTCAGTTGTCCATGATCTGGTAACCTCCAAGTTAGATTACTTCAATGCGCTCTATGTAGGGCTGCCTTTGAAGATGGTTCAGAAGCTGCAGCTTGTGCAAAAAGCAGCGGCCAGAATGGTAACTGGGACCAGAAGGTTTGAACACATAAGACCGATTCTGGCCTGCTTGCATTGGCTGCCTGTACGTTTCCGAGCCCGAGTCAAGGTGCTGGTTTTAATCTATAAAGCCTTAGATGGCTTGGGACCACAATACCTGATGGAATGCCTCTCCTGACATGAACCTACTCATGCACTATGCTCAACATCTAATATCGAAGGATGGCAACAAAGGAGAGGGCATTCTCTGTGGTGGCCTCTCCCAATTTTGGAATGATATCCCCAATGAGGACCGCCTGGTGCCAACACTGTTATCTTTTCAGCGCCAGGTCAAAACTTTTCTTTTCTCCCAGTCATTTTAACAGCTTAAATTGAGGCTTTTAACTGAAGTTTTGGCCAGGCTTAAAAGTTTAAAATGTTTTAAATATCAGCTGTTTTATGTTTTATGATTTTACATTTTGTATATTGACTTTTAAATTTTATATCTTTTTTTGTAAACCCCCTCCCCCCAGAGAGCTTCAGCTATGGGGTGGTATATAAATGTAATAAATAAATAAATAAATAAATGGTGCCAAGTTTCATTCCATTATCTTTCATTTCATTTTTTCAAAAACTTGTACTGCTCAAGGTCCTAGACCCCAAAGAGATATCTGTTTGAACTTTAAAACATTCCTAAAAATCAAGGCATGAATAGACCTTCTTCAAACTTGGCATGGCTATATCCCTACCTAAGAGCTACAATTATACCAGGTTTCATCTCTTTATCTTTAAAAATGAGGGAGATGCAAGCATTTTGGTTGATTTATTAATTTTAAAAGTGAGTTCAACACAGAACACTAGCTTTGATTTTATATTGGATGTCAAGATGGTATAACATCCTGGTTGACGCTGGCTTGGTTATCAACTGTATAATATCCAGTCATCCGTTACACAAAGCCATGAAATTCATTAAACAAAAAACCTACAGTTTACAAAAACAACTTTAACATCCAAACACCAAAAACCAGGGAAACTGGGAGTTAAGGCTCACAAGTCTTAATGCCATATCCTCCCTAAGGAGGCCGAAAGTGCAAGTGAAATTCTCATTCTCCCAAAGCAGATAAACCATGATGACAGGATGGAAAATATGACATGCAGAGGTAACTGTGGGTTTGTGGAAAACCCGTGACGAACAACTTAGGGTCACTGAATTCTTTTTTTTGTTTAGAGCAGCCCTTCCCCAACCTGGTGCCCTCCAAAGGTGTTGGACTACAACTCCCATCATTGCAAGTCAGTATGTCCCATGGTCAGGAATGCTGGGACTTGTCATCTCAAACAACTGGATATGGAATATGATATGCAGAGGTGATTGTGGGATTGTCGAAAATGACGATGAACAACTTAGGACCACCCACATCTCTCTTTTTAAGAGCATCTCCTCATGTTTAGAGTTGCAGCCCAACACATCTAATGGGCACCAGGTTGGGGAATGCTGTTCTAGAACAAGGGCAGGCAGAATGTAGATCTTGGAATTCAACTCATAAAAGCCCCTATCAGCATGGCCAGTGATCAGGAATGCTGAGAGTTGATGTCTAAAAAATCTGGATAGATCTATTTTCTGCCCACATCTGTTCAAAAGTATGATGTTTTCCAGCATTAAGATATGCGATACATCAATTCCCAATTTCCCTGCTTTTTGGTGCTTGGGTAGAAACTTTAGAGCCTTAACATTGTTTTTGTAAACTGTAGGTTTTTTGTTTAATGAATATGTCCGAGTGCTGCCATTTTATTTGAAACTTGCTTCTTAATAATCTCTTCCATAATTACCTTGCTAGGTTCAGCAATGCTGAAGAACATTGAGTCACCAAGGTTTACTTGTAGTTTCTAACATTAGAAGCATCCACATGCTGGCATATATACTGGCATTGAAGCAACCTACTAAGGCAGCAACAGTCCTAATGTTTGAGGTATGTGGAGAGGGACTTAGCAAGACAGAGTCCCTTGAGGTTGTCTTGCAAACATGTCACCCAGTCCTGTGCACTTGCTTAAAATAATTGCAGTTATACTGTCAGTAGGGGTGTGCACGCCAAAAAATATTGTCTTTTATAGTTTTTGTCATTTTGGACCAAAAAATTATCGTCTTCATCCATATCGTAGGTGATTTGTATCATCTTCAAGATAATTATCGTTAAAAATTGATATTTTTGGCAGAAAGATAAAATGCCTTTAACTTCTGTATTTTAAAAGTTAGAGGCTTGAAACTTGGTCACAGTGCTTCTGGGGTATGCCTACGTATGTGTATGAAATTTGAGATCGATCCCTCCAACCCTCGATTTTATATGATTTTTTAAATGGAAAACGAACTTTTAAAAATTCATATAAAATCGAGGGTTGGAGGGATCGATCTCAAATTTCATACACATACTTAGGCATATCCCATAAGCACTGTGACCAAGTTTCAAGCCTCAACTTTTAAAATACAGAAGTTATAGGCATTTTTATATGGCAGTCCGATAAAACGATAAAATTGCCCGAAAATTATCATCTCTGATTATTATCGTAGGTTTTTCTATTGTATCGTCATCGTAACTTTTAGGCACGATAGAGAGCATATCGTATCATTATCGTTATCATGAATTCTAACGATACAATACACATCCCTAACTGTCAGTTAACAAGCCTGGATTGAGGGATCGAGCTTGGCAGGTTCTCATCAACTAGGGCCCTCAGACTGGAATCCATGGACCCCTGTGCTTGCCCAACTCAACAGACGCCAAGTCGTGCAAGTGCAGTGGTCCCTGTTGTTCCACTGAGCCACCAGTTTGGGCAGAATAGTGGCTCGGCCTTTTCTGTAAAACACCATTTTGTATAAACAGAAGCCGTAAAGAGGTCCACTTATGAAAAATTAGACCATTTATGCCTGTAGTTTTGCATAAATGAACCTCTTTACAGCTGCCAATTAAGCAAAATGGTGATTTACAGAAAAGGCTAAGCCACCATTCTGTGCAAAATAGCAGCTTGGTGTAGCAGCGGGATGCCATGTGCCACTCGCCAGCCCAGTAACTCACTACACAGGGCAAACAGGGTCAGATGGCTGGTAAGTGTCCAGTGCACAAAGCAGGCAAGGATGCGTTTGCTCATCCCTTTGCCTAGGCAATGCTAAACTTCTCAGTCTGTCCATTTAAGCCATAGTACATTGTCCAACGCAAGCATAATAGATGAACTGAAAGACAGTGCCCTGGAAAGCCAGGTTTAGGAGAGAAACTTAGGAGACACTACTGGCATGACTAAAGAATACTCAACCCATCAGACCTAACCCATTTCAGCGCTGCATGTCTCCCAAGATGCCGTGTAATTGTTTTGAGAATGGTTCTAATCTTCTTCCTTGCCTCAGTAAGCTGGCTTCATGGACCATTCCATGTGTTTATGGGTCTCTGCATGAGCAAATGTGTCTTGACATCTGTTCTCCCTTTTCTCCCCAAATCCATTTGTGACCCATTGATCTGTGACTGTGAAGTACCAAAAATAGTTTTTTTGAGCTTCAAGAACTCATAGCTTTATATAACACATACGAAACACATTTTTCCTGACTAGCTTTTATCCCTTAAAGCTCCAAAATACTTCTTATACTTTAACATCCCTGTTTATATACCACGGTTACTATATATGGCATAGTCTATCACCTTATAGCCCATTCCTCAGAATTGTGTTTCTAAGATGCTTTGGAGTGCATAATAAGTGAAATGAGTCTTAACATCCCTTTTAAGCACTTTTTTTTTAAAAGTGAAACTATTTCTTCAGGTTTTTTTGCTTAATAATGTATACTGTGAGGGATTTTGTTGACATAATGATGCTCTCCCAAAGGAGTAGTCAGAAAGGCTTTGGGCTGCTATTGGCTGAGCTGGTCAAATCCTAAAGTCACTGGCTGCCACTGGCTAAATTAATCTGATCCTAGGAAAGATTAAGGGTCTCAGAGAAGCAAGATTGGAAGAGGGAATGATGCAAGACAATGAGACAACAGGGATGGAGGCCAGAGGCAGGAGGACTTCTGACCAATTATGTTCTTTATGGTCCTTCTAACTATCAATCCAATTTGTTGATAACCTGACCAATTCGAATTGTACTTTGTACCTGTGTAAACAAAAGCAGCATCTTGACCATGACTAGGGATATACTGATTGTGCAAAATTCCTTCTGTTTGTATTTTGCAGCTTGTCAGGCACCTATGTTCCATGGTCCAACAATTGACAGAATTAGTTTATTTTCTTGTTTCTGAATTTGCACAAATTCTCACATGCAAAAATGTGTAAATTCCCCCCAAATTGTGCAATTTCCCACAAATACACATTTCCCTAAGGGGAAAAGGACATTTTGGGAAGAGTTCACACATTTAAAGGTGGATTCCTGCAATGAACTTGGGGTTGGACTCAATGGCCCTACCAAGTCTACTATTCTATGATCTTCTTCTTTTTTGGCATATTTTTCTAGGATGAAATTTAGCAAAAACCATGCTTTGCCATTGCAGGCTTTTAAGGTCATGAAAACATATTATTTTACCTTGGTTTTCTCTTTATATGACTGCTGTAGTTGCTGTTTACCTTTATTGTTGTTCCTTGTTTTCTTGTTGGCTTTTCTTGTTGTTTTTATTACCATTTTATTGCATTCATGTTTTATTGCTTTTAACATTTTAACTGTTTTTATATATTTTATTGCTGTAAGCTGCCGGGCAGCCAAGCAATATTTTGAATAAATCAAATAAATAACATTCTCAAAGGTTAAAAAGTTTCACTCCTCTGTGGAATCCACACAACAGTGGAGAAGTTGGTCCACTGTGGAATCTGTGGGTCAGATTCATAAAAATCAGGACTTATTGGTTCTATTGTGGATTTCCCCAACATCCTTAGCCATGACAGTTTCAGTCTGCAACCTTGAAGCCTCCTTTCCATATCATCCATAACTAAGGCAGCCGCCACTATCTTGTATCCAATAAATATGTGATAGCAAAGCCAGGCTTCCATCCTACTAGGTTATATTAAAACTTCATTCATAGGACACTTACAAACTAGAAACAAAATAAAACATAAACAAACAGGTAAATGTTGCATTGTTTCTACACATCTCTACTTTCTCTGTATCATGATATCATGATATTGTATGTTTTGCTGATCTTCTCCCTCATAGGAAACAATGATGTGAAGGTGATGGGGAAATACGCAATGCCACAACATGAGCTAAGTGTTATTATAGGGCCTAACTATTTGGTTACTTATTTAAAATATTTCATGGCTGTCTTTTAGGGCAGAGGACCTCCCAAGATGGTGTACAATAATAACACACATAATAAAAGCTCCAGGTTGACCATATGTCAGGAAAAACCGGGACATGTCAAGATTTTTTGGTAACAAATCCAGGAAGGGGGGGGGGAGTATGAAATTTGAAAAAAAACCCAGATTTTTCCCATTCTCCCCCCACCCAAAGGGCAGCTCTACTTTATAGTCAAAGGGAATTAACAAAAGATGCCTTCAGCTCTGTTATGTTTAAAGATAAAGAGATGAAATGTGTTCATCTGTTGATTTTTACCACTTTTTTTAAAGTTCGAGGTTTGTATGCTGGACACCCCCTTGGTTCTGGACACTCCCCCTGGGGGCGGACATGTTGGTGGGGATGCCCCCTTGGGGGCCGACCATGTTGTCCTCCATTTTGGTTTCCAAAATATGGTCACCCTAGCTGATGCAGTCTTTAAAAGTGTCAGTATAGTGTAGTGGCTAGAGTGTTGGACTGGAAGTCAAGAGATCCAGGTTCTAGTCCTCACTTGGCCAGGGAAGCTCACTGAGTGATTGTGGGCCAGTCAAAGATTCTCAGCCCAACCTACTCACAGGGTTGTTGCTGTGAGAATAAAAATGGAGACGAGGAGGATTATGTATGCCATCTTGAGTTCCTTGGAGGAAATAAGGCGAATTATAATTATAATAAATAAATTAAATTAAAGAAAAATAAAAACATAACAAAAACACAATATAAACAGTGATAACTAAACCCTTGTTGAAACACACACAATGCAGCTATCATAGCTTTCTTTACTCTCCTGTAAACGTACACAGTCCTCACTCAGATCAGTGCAGTGGTGGTCTTGGACAGGAGGATTTAAGCTTCTCTCTCTCCGCTTCCCTATCACACATTTTTTTAATGAAATGCCACCCCTATACCTGCAGAAGTGCTTTTTAAAAAAGAAAAAAAAAGACTCAAGTGATTTCAGTGTCTATAAATTATGGGGCAGGGGAGAACTCAACATATGGATGCTGGTTTTGTCACAATGTCAGGTATCTTGCAATGTAGAGTTTGGCCCCAACTACTGTATTTATTAAATACGTACCTGTGAAAAGAATGGTAGAGTTGTATGAGCAAGGAGAACATTTTGTTCAGAATTCAGAAAAGTAGCCTCTGGATAATGGACTATTCTTTGGGGGAGTGTTATCTAGAAAGCTTCACTACAAAAGACTTGTGACAGGTAAAATAGACAGGTAAAGTACCATACCTCTCCTTCTCTACCAAATGCAGCAAATGTGGTTCTAATTAACCAATTATTGCAAATGTACTTAAAGCAAAGCAACGGAGTATGTTGAGACCTTTTACTCCCTCACTTTCATTCTAGTTCTTTTAAATCCATTTAATGTCACTGAGAAAACGAGACTGCTGGTAAGGCATTAATAGATCTAAAAGAAGTGTAAAAGATTCCTAAAGTGTCTTAATGGCCCCTACAGTATTGTGTAGAATAGGGTTGCCACTTTTTGTCCTGATAGAAACTTGGTGCCTTTAATAGCTGCCTGGCAGAGGGGAAAAGATGCTTATATTTCAGACGCTTTGACATTGCACAGGTTTATATAGGGAGGGTCACATTCATGCATGAGTAACACACCTATTCTGACACTATGGATCATTACCTGAGTTTCCAACTCTCCCACACTGAAGGCCTTTTTCCACTGATGTACATTGGATTAATTTACTTCACAACACCCTACCCTGGATGTGCTTCTCTGATGAAGACATGTTAGTAAACCAATCACAACAGTTATTTTGTTAAAAACCTTTAACATATTACATAATAGCAGCAGATCTTATACTTTCAATTGTACAATTGGCAGGTGTGGGAATAACATTTTTGAATCTTGCCGTGTGACTTTTTAAATTTTATTTTATTTTACTCCAAAATATTACTTTTCTTCAGGCAGGGAGTTTTTTGTACTTTAGAGTAGTGTATGAACTCTGATATGGATTGGGATCCTAGCAAGGGCAGCAGGAGTGCTTTTCAGGTCTATATTGCGGGCCCTGCACCTATCCTAGAGTTAAAATGAAAAGAAGACATAGCTGCTAGAAACACATTTAAAGTAATGTTTGGTTTTGCTCTCATTCTGGAGACCAAGCCTTAGCTAGGATATAACTATCCAAAGGAGTAGTTTATGGTACAGGAGAATCTGAGCAAGGAAGCTGGGCTTTATCAGCACCGTAAAAGTCACCATAAAAGTCACTTTAACAGGCTAACATTTTCTGCCCTACATGTCTTATTCGTGAAAAGCATTGCAGACAATAGCCCTTTCACTTTTTTCTGCCTTGCAAGAATTGGTTCAGCCCACGCTTGTTGCCCATCAGTTCACACAGATTTCTTTTTTTATACTCCTCCAGTAGCTGTTCAACAAGACTTACGTCACAATAATACTACAATCCACGATGCATTTACTTCAAAGTCCCATTTGTTGAACTGGGATTTATTTCCAGCTAAAGTAATGTAAGATTGCACCACAACTGTGTAAAGGATCAGGTTGCTAGAGCTGAAGTGCATGTTACTCAGACCTCTGGGTAGGCTCAGTGTAATGCACCCTGGCACTGGGGCAGCTGTTGGTGTCGTGACCCAAGCCTACCCCAGGCTTCTGCTCACGAACTTTACGCAAACTGACACACTCCAAAACGGTGAGACCTCTTTTATTGTGAAATCACATGGAATTCAAGCATAACGGTTTCATTTCTGCATACACACACTTGAAGCTGAAGACGGATCAGATAGCTTTCAGGTACAATGGTTTGATGCAAACAGCAATCACTCGGGGGGAGACATGTAGAGTTGCCTAGGCTGACCATCTGAAAAGGAGGACAGGGCTCCTGCAACTTTAACAGTTATAGAGAAAAGGGGATTTCAGCCAGTGTCATTTGTATGCAATTAGTTCCTGGTGAAATTCCCTCTTCATCACAACAGTTAAAGTTGCAGGCACTATACTAGAGTGACCATATACAAAAGAAGGCAGGGCCCCTGCAACTTTAACAGTTGTGATGAAGAGGGAATTTCACCAGGAACTAATTGCATACAAATGACACAGGCTGAAATTCCCTTTTCTCTACAAGTGTTAAAGTTACAGGAGCCCTGTCCTCCTTTTCAGATGGTCAGCCTAGAGTTTCCTCTGTCCCATGTGAGCAGTCAGAAGTGGCCACACACACTGACTCATCAGGAACACGAACAGAAGTCAAGGAGAAACTCCAGCACAGAGGTGCATGAAGTCTGACAGAAACAGATCCATCTTGCACAAACCAGACTCAGCCTGCCAGAAACACTGACCTGATCATGTAAGCAAGATGTCAGGGCACGAACCTCTTCAAGCTAGGAAACCCCTCTGCCTGTAACAAAGGCTCTGAGAGGAGGCTCTCTTGCAGGTCACACACACACACAATTCCAGAACAGCAGTGATCAGCCTTGGAGCTTCCTTGTGCCCGTACTTTGGCTCCATGCAGGGAAGGCTCTCACTCAGGCCATAGAACACGAATCCAGAACAGTAATCTGCAAGTCCAAATCAATGAAAAGTCTCAGAGCACTTTTCATGGCACAGATTCTTAGAAATTCCAAGTCCAAATAGCAACAGAACATGTACAGAGTGCATCCGACATCTCCAAACCAGATAGAATCCCAAAACACGAGTTTCTTGGCAAGCGTAGAACAGATGGTAACCGTAGAACAGATGGCAACAGTCGAACAGATGATTCCTAGCAAAGCACCTCCCCTTTGCTCATTCTACTTTATAGGCTGGCTAATTCCAAGCCACTTTGACAGACAGAGCTTCAGGCCTGTAATCCAAACTCATGTGCCAACAGGGTGGCACAGTTCAACCTCCTCTTGATGACGACACTATGTGAGAGACAGCTTGCAAGATAGCCCCCACCTTTTCTAAACATACATTTGTTCTCAAGGAACCACAAGGCCTCAGCTAGCAGCCATAGATAAGCACAGAACAGAGACAGACTTTCTCACAACAATTGTCAAGCTTTCAACTCACAATTCACTAGGCCAGCCTAGTGAATTGTCCATGAAGCACCTGATATCCGACAGTTGGGATCTCAGCAACTCCGTAGTGCCCGCTGCTGAGGCCTGCCTAGGACCTGTTTTTAATTGGTGCTCCAATGCAGTAACTAGTGGCTAGGTCTTGGCCATCCATATTTATTTACCACAATGCCCTGGAGATTTGCCAGATCGGGGTATTGGGGGAGATTAAAATGGCCATTCTATCAGAGGACTAGGCTGTCTGCTGCTGCCACATAGCAAATCGCCAATGCCAGGGACCCCTCCCCCCACCTAATTATTGATACTTATAAAGTACTCTGGGAGCCTTTTGACTGAACAGAAGGATAAAAATCACTTGAATGAAAAAAAATAATGAAACAATAAACCTGGATCCGGCCATGCCAGGAATGGGTTTTCCTTTGTGAGCTGTACACCTCCCATGCGCTAGCTCAAAAGTCACTAGAAATTTCTCTTTGAGATATGGAAACTCTGTATGTGGGATGGACAACTCACCACTGAGATGCTATATCATTTACCTTACTGGTAAATTATTCTAGGTTTGGTTAGGATGAGAGCCACCCATATAATGCACCAAGTATGCAACACAGGCCCAGGGAGACCATCTGAATTCACATTTAGCCATGACTTTGGGTAGTCACTTTGGGTAGTCACTTTGGGTAGTCACTGTAGCCCTCTTCAGGCATTCATAAATCCCAGGTATCACAACAGTTAAAGTTGCAGGGGCCTTGCCTTCTTTTGTATCTGGTCACTCTAGTATAGTGCCTGCAACTTTAACTGTTGTGATGAAGAGGGAATATCACCAGGAACTAATTGCATACAAATGACACTGGCTGAAATTCCCTTTTCTCTACAACTGTTAAAGTTACATGAGCCCTGACCTGGATTTTATCTGGTCACCCTATCTCAGCCTCAATCTATTAAAGAGTTTTGTTGTGACACCAATATGGAGTCAATCCTGCACATGTTCTCCTGAGCTGCTTGGAAGAAAGGATACAGATGTGGTAAATAAATCAATGCATCCAGTGGTTTCTTCATGGAGTAAAAGGCTGTTCCATGTGGCTAACAGCAGGAGTGAGTAACCTGAAACTTCTCACATGGATGCAAATAGTCTTAGCATGAAAAGGAAATAGCCAGTATGGATTCTTCACTGCCTTTGGCTCAACTTTTGCTGTTTCCAAATGCTGGCCAAGTACACACAAGGGAAGATATATTGCCATCCGATGGAGTGCTCACTTGCAAAGCACCAAAGACATTTAGAACGGAGAAGTCCCAAAGCACCCTGGCGAGTAAAATGTGTTCCCTGCTTTCAAAATGAAGCTGGAGCTGTTGCTTAGCCTTATGATTTATTCACTGAAACAAACCCAAGCCTTCCATTTTGGCCACAGACAACTGTCCCCAAGGTTTACTTAACATTTGAGTGTTCAGATGAGCGCTTGAAGTCTTTAAACGCACCGCCGGGAGCCAAAGCCATTCAGGCGCTGCTCATCTGTAACGTGATGTGTTGTCACCATGAGACACCCAAGCTATTACTGCTTTGCAGCACTTTAAAGGGACACTGCTCTGTTTGTGAAATGTTAACTACATAAACTAAGATCACGCTACATTCAGACTACCTTTTTAGCTAAACAGCAGGAAGACATTAACCTCTGCCTGGGCTGTATCACTTCAGACCGCAAATGGTGTGATGTGGTATGGGAACATAAAATTGGATGCTCCTCCGTACACCTCCCTCCACAAAGCCTGAGGATAGAAAAGAGTTCTAGGCTAGCCTTTTCCCTCATAGGCATGGTGTTTTTTTTTAACTTGTAGGAATCATTGTTTCTGGGATTGTATTCCACCCTGTGATCCCCCACCGGCAGTATGAGATGGCACAGTTTAGCTAGAGGTTGTCTGACCCATTTGATGTTTGATTTGTAAAAGGCATCAACTGAGGCCTAGTTTTCAGAGTCTGAAATGGGACAAATATGTTGTTCCTGATGTTCACCTTATTATCTGCTATGTCAAAAACTGGGATAAACCTTTTTTATTGAATGCACAATTCTCAGGGATGGGCAGCCCCCTGTTCCATGAGTGGAAGGGAGAACAGTCGAAATTTCATGGCTGGAATTGTCTGCAGGACAGTTGAATTGTCAAGCCGTGGGACAGAGAGTTTCAAAAATGGTCAGGCAGTAGAGACTGGTGGCTCTTATTTCAGTGGAGCAATGAATCTGCTCTGGGTTTCAGTCAGAACTAGTCAGAACTTTATAAGAGCTAATCAAACAGTTAAACCCTATCCTCAAAATGAGTTCAGCACCTTGGTAGCTCCTTCAGAGTTTTGACTGACTTTGACTGAAACCCAGAGTGGATTCACCGTCCCACTGAAATAGGCCTTTAAACATTTCTGAAAATCCTTCTACCCCCTTATGGAAATTAGCCTGCTACTGTTATCTGCCCCACCCCACACAAACACACTCTGTGAAATGAAAGCCTGTATAACAGTGAATTGGTTTATATAGCCAGTGTCAAACAAATTGTCTTGACATGATGTTACCTTACAGCGATGCTTAGCATAGAAGAATGAATCATATTCCAAAGTAACATTCCTTTCTTCTGTCTCTCCAGAGCTGACATGTAAAAAAAAAAAAAGGGGGGGGGGGAAGGAACTTTAATAAATGTAGATATATTGCATAATGTCAGCTCCATGGAGAGTTTCATAGCTTAGCATACAATCTTTTCTTGTGCTTCCTATCATTGATAAATATGATTGTCTTCTTACTTTATTTTTGTTCGGTCTGAAGCTATAACTGAAAGCTACAATTGACAAAGGATGCAGTCAAAAGAAACAAACTGTGCAATGGACAAAGACAGAGCTGTGCTTTCAGATGCACATAATGAATCTCATTTGAACAGTAGGAAAATTTTCTTAACGATAGGTGAAGATACCAAAAATGCATCACAATCTATTTCCACCCTACAGATGTGCAATGCCATTGTTCATATTGCATGGCTGGAGAGCTCAAAGCAATTTGCTCCCCCAAAATTCTTCTTTCATTTTGAATATTTCCAGATAATCTCTGAAAATTAGCTGAATACTTGTAATCTCCAACATCTGGTAGTTGGTATCTTACAGTATTATTTGGTGGCTGACATGGAATGTAATGAAATATTTGAGAGCCCTGATAGCTGATATGCAATGGCCTGTCATGAAGATTTTCAAGGCCATGCGGAATCTGAGTCAATGTGGAATCTGAGGAATGTAATGCATGGAGCTTCCACAGCCCACTTCACACATTCAGCAATGTTTGTTCAATGAACCTGTGGGAAAGGGTCAGAAAGTATGTGGCATGCAAATGAATGTCATACTCATTTAATGTAGGTTGCACTGCCATAATGTCTGAAGAGAGCTCATGCCTGTTATGCAAGATTTCCAGTGCATGACGACACTACATATGTTTCATAGGATGTATTTCATCCCAGGTTTTCTAAATCATTTCCCCACAAATTCACATTGCATTTTGTCAAAAGAGCTGGCAGATCACAGATCTGGGTTACATCCTCCAAAGTGGGAAACCTAACATTGGAAGGATCATTATTTATTTTTGCTGTGGCTTGCCAAAAAAATCGAGGCAGATTACCACTGACACTTAGGGTCAAACTAGATGTGACATGGGAGACTAGAGGCCAACAACTTGTTATTTCCCTTTTACAAAAAGTAGCCATGGTTTGTGTGTGATTTGATAGCTTCACTCAACTAATTTGCATGCCCCCTCTCCCCTTGGATTTTACCTCTACACTGCACCTTGGGCATGCATGTTTACCTCCGTCAGCTTCTGGGGGGGGGGCTTCAGTGTGGGAGGGCCACCTCTGGTCTTCAGTGTGGATGGGCTACCCTCCCATTCTCTGATTTTACCCCTGCAGAGTTCCCCATGCAAGCTTATAGAATAGGAAGCCTTGCTGTGACAGCTTTCATCAGCAAGAACAAATAAGAGTCAAGCATGCAAGTGGTTGGACTCAACTAGGGATGTACAAGAATTTCATTCCCAGAATGTGTCCTATTTGCACTCCCAAACACAAGCATATTTTGTGGGCAAAGCTTACACATCCTTGCGTGTGCAATGATTCTTCACAAAATGCAAATGTCAGAAAAAATGTGCACTTTAAAATGTGCATTTTCACAGTTTAATCTCATGGTCTTTGCTGCAAGGTCCAGGTCCCACTGGTGACTCATAAAAGCAGCTATGTAGGAAGAGCTCATTTGTTTTTATGTTTTGTTGAAGACTTCCCAGAGTGTGTGGAGGAAGGAGCAGTAGCATTTGATTGACCATTGGGGAAACAGAATGATGGACTAGACAGTTTTTTGGCCTGATCCAGAACAGCTCTTTGCATGTTCTTAACATGCTGCTGCTTCCTGGGTTGTATTTTAATGAAGGGACATACAAAGAAATGACAAGAATTCTCATTAAGAACAATAGGAGCTCTCTGAATACATGCACATCTTGTTGGGTACATTAAATCTGTCCTCCCCAGACATTTGCACATCCAGTTAAAGTAAGTTTTTGCATTGGATTATTCTGTGTTAATTTTAGTAGTAAGTTAATGTGGCTCTCACACTGATTTGTGTTTTGTTTTGTTGTGCCAAAGTGGCAAAAGTGGGGAGATACGTTGAAGAGAAAGCTCTGGAGGTGGGTGCATTTGCTTAGAATGGCTTCACAATATAGTGAAGACCACTGCTTTAGCCAACGGGGCAAAGTCTACATTTGGATGTCCACTTAAAAAAAAAAAGTGCACCACAATGCATACTTTACCCATTTGAATGGCCAGGGTGGTTGGAGATCACAATCATAAATTTGGAAGAAGCAAACTGAGCTTTGAGATGGAACCTGGAAAACCTCCATGAGCTTAGGCCTCACTGTTTCTCACATCCCTACAGGCCCCAGTGCAAGCTCTCCTGCTGCTGGAGGTGTGACAGCGTATGTGCTGCCGGGTCATACCAACAAGTGGGAGCGGCAGGACTCTCCAGAGAACCCTTTGGTGTTGCAGAGAGGCAGGGCTCTCTGGAGCACTGACTGGAGGCAATGGCCCCTCCTGGCAGGAACTGGGGCGCAGGACAATTTGCCATCCTTTTGCTTTGATATCTGAGGCAGTGTCTTTACCCACCCTCATTGGAGCACTGGCCCTGCATCCATAGTCTCGACCCTTCCATTAAATCACCAGGGCAAAGTTAAAAAGTATCAATTACAGAAGGACTAGACAGGCCTCTTGCAATGACCATCCCTTAAGCCTTAGGCAGGTTTACAGCCTGTTCATGTGAAAAATAAAAGTGGAGAGGAGAGATGTGTTGAAGAGCAAGATCTGAAGGGTGGCTGTATTTGCATATAAGCAAATATCTTTTTAAAAAAATCTTGGTAGAATTGGATGGCATTTGCAGAAATAGTTGATCCTTCTGTGGGGATGAAGTCTGCCAAGTTTTACATGAATAGGTGTCATGGCTTTGTGAAAAAACAGCTTTTAACATTTGGTAGTTTCCAAAAGAGGATGCACATCTTTTCCTTTGTTTTTTGTGGGCAATTGTTATGAAAATGGCATACATTAGAGATGCTATCTCCACCCTCCATTATACTGCCACCACCCTCTTCTGTTTAAGAGGGAACTTTAAACTTCTTTGTGTGAGAGTACGTATATCACCAACCTTTGCCTTACTTCCTTCGCAGTGTCTTTTACCCCTTTATTCAACAAATAAGACCGAGAAAGGTGTGGTTTAAGGTAACAAAACAACATTGGAAACTTTATTTACAAGAAGAACAGAGTTTTAATGCAACTTAAGCTCCAGGGTGTTGAAATAAATATTCTAACGTTTGATTAATTCCTTTCCTAATAATCATGTTTTCAAATAAATATACCTTCCTCCATCTCCCAGGGGAATCTAACCACCCTCCAAATCTAAAGCCCTGATTGCCCAATCCCATCCCTCTAGCCAGTCCTTATCTCCTTCACAAAGAAAAATCTCAGTGATAGTTACTTCCCCTTTCTCACTTTCGACTGAAAGTGAAACGTCCAGTCAGAAGACACCAATCAAATGGCTAAACATTCTTAACTCCGCCTTCCCACCAACTTAGCATTGCCTGTAAGAGAAAGGATTTGTTCAAAGTAAACCAAGCCCAAAACCAAACATTTAAATGTATATGTGAACAGCAAAATAAAACACCATTACGTCACAGGGAGTCTTCAGTTTTTTGGGCGTGTGTGTGGAATTAGTATGAAAATGGCATTCAGCATACAGGTGGGCCCAGACAAGAAACCTGAACACTTCAGAAGCATAGGTGCACGGAGTTGCAGTGAATCCCGCCCCCAAACACTGTGATTGGATTGCCCTGGTAAACCCATTTACTGTGATTAGAAGCTAGAGATGTCAGTCACAAAACTATGCCCATAACTCCCCCTCCCTCTCTCCCCATCATGATGCTTTCCATATATGGAGAGCATGGAAAAAACTGTATCCATTTTTGCAAACATTATGGCTCCATTCGGACAACACATTAAGCAACTGAGGGGGGGAACAACCATCAGTTTTGTTGCTTATTGTGTTGTGTGGAGGGTAACACGCCACTCACAAACTACTGACAGTATGCTATTCTGCCCAAATAAGCAACTGAGAGAAACAACTGGCTTGCAAGTTGTTTAGCTCAAAGCCAGTTATTTAAAGTGTTGTATGGAGGGGTGAGTGGGTTAATGGCATGTGGTGAGTGGGTTAAAACACAAGCCCATAGAGGCAGGCGGCAAGAGTGACCAAAGCGGCGACTGCCACTCTGCTACAACTGGTGCAACTTGCAGAGGCTCCTGGGATAGAATTGGGAGGACTGAGGGAGGAGGGAGGGTGGGGAGAGGGGCGGGGGCTGTGTCAGTCAAATGCTGGGTTGACTATTAGTTCACTCAACGCCAGCCCCAACCACCCACAGTTGTGTAGGAATATGTTGTGTGGGGAGTACCTACAAAATAACCAATTGTGAGTAGGCTACTCAACTCACCATTTACTAATGTGTTGTCCGAATGCAGCCATTGTGTCCTTTTGAATCACTAGAGAAAGATCATGAGTGTTCTGATTTGGATTCAATCTCCTTTTGAGGAGCCTTTCTTTGATTCAGACATCCCCCCCAAATCTTTGTGAATCAGACGAATTCATTACTGTATTCAGGATCTGGATGAATCTGATGCACATCCATAAAAAAGAATTGCAAAAGCCACCTTAGCCCATGTGTATCCCAAGTCGAGAAAAACTGTGACTTCCCGGCATTGTAGAAATGAAGCCTACGAGATGCAAAATGGTGCTGATGAAATTGCATAGCAGCTGAATTGCATAGCAGCTGTTCACATTGTAGCAAACCATGAGAAGAAAGCATGCCTGAATTCAGACAACACGATAGTCAATGGTGGGGTAATAATCAACTTTACAGTTGTTCATCTAGGGGGTACTCGCAACACAACACGGTAATAAATAATCAACTGTGGTGTGGATTAGGATCAGCACTGAGTTGACTATAACAGCATTCGGATGACACGATAGTCAATACAACTGAAGATTGTCCCCCCCCCCAGTTGCTTATTGTGTCATCAGAATTCAGCCCATGTGTTGTAGCATGGGGACTGGAGATACATGCAAGAGGAGGGGAAAGGAAGAGTCATTGCACTCTGTGATTGCAGCCATCAAATGAAGGACAGTTTCTTGGGAAGGAGCCTACATGTGTAGCAAAGGTAGGAATGGAGTTTAGAATTCATACCTCATTCTATATGATATGGCTTGAGCATCCTCCCTTGTTACAACAGCTTCACTGGCTGTTTCCAGATACAATTCAGAGTGCTGGTTATGACATATAAAACCCTATATGGCTTCAGACCAAATTACTTGAAACATCTTCTTATCCCCTTTGAGCCTGCCTGTGTTTTAAGACTTTCAAGGGAGGCCCATCTTTCAGTACCATGACTATCAGAGGCATGTTTGGTGGGGTTGTGAGACAAGAGCGTTATCAGTGGCTGCTCTCAGACTCTGAAACTCCCTGTTGAGAGAGGCTAGGTTGGTCCCCTTTCTGTTATCTTTCTATCGGCTGGCAAAGATGTTTTTATTCAGGCAAGGGAACATGAGTAAACACAGTCACAGTTCTGAGGGTTGGTTCTCACATGCACATCCATTACTTTTGGAGTGCAAGATCATGAGGTGAGCTGCATGTGTGAATGCCAGATTTCCTCCATCACCTGAAATGTAATGCATATCAATTTCAATTTCACACTTTCAGATGCCATCAAGTATACAGTAATTATGCTATGTAGATGTGCTTGAAGTTCTTTGGTTTAGTTGCAGTTGGAGATGAGGGCTCACAAACTTTCAGTGCAAGCCTGTGTGTGTGTTTACTCAGAAGCAAGTCCCACTTTGTTCAATGGGGCTTTTGCAGCCTCCAATTATCAGCAGCAAAAGTGGCCACCATTCCAAAATGCATTCGGTGAACTGTAGATAGAAAACTGGCCTGGGATGTTGGAGCTTGAAAACTATCATTTGCCACTGTTTGCCATTTTGTACAAAGAACTTTGTGCCTATGTTTTTACATGTAGTCCAATAATGAGATCCAATTATCGGAGCAGGGAGCCATTTATCAAAATTATTACAGAGATGGAAAATTCCACTGGGTTCATATCACCTGGTCTCATTAAAAAGGTCTGGCTAAAATGAGAATCCTTGCACATTTTTTAAAACCACCTTTTATGTATGTTTCTTCTTCCCTATAATTTGTTTGTTTAGGTTTGTTGAGTTGCTCTAGGCATATTCTAGCTCCTTATCACTAAATACTTGTGATTTATATTTGGTCTACTTTATCATCACAAGTTGTAACAAAATGGAATCAGCATTGGAGTGAAATATAAATCAGGATCTGCATTTTCCCCCTGATCAATATTAATAAAGTGTTTCTCAAGTTTCTGAATAACTCCCACCACCACCAAATGGGAAAAATGCACTACCTTATATATTTTTCACATCCAATTTTTCTTCTTGACCTCTAAACATTATGCAGTCAAATAGCAATTAGATCACTGGCAACACATATATTCCAAAGACAATGTATGAAGGTCCAAAATATTTCAAATCAGTATTATAGCAATTAAAAGCAGGACTCGGTGGCTGTGGTAGTGAAGGGAATGAAAAATAAACATTCATAAAACGTCATTAAAGATAGAATAAGATGAAAGAAGAATTCTGAACAATTGTGTAGCTATTATAAAGCTTATGACTCAAGATTTACTGGACCAATTTTCTTGCAGGTCCCATATGTTGATGCTCAGTTGTCAAGCCTCAGGATAGTTTTGTTAAATCTTACTGTGAGATCACAGCCCTTTCATTGGGAACAATTCCTGCAAGAAAATGTAACAGTGTAGCCTCACCTGCTAACAGGAATATGCTTGTACAAGATTCCAGCTAGCCAGAATATTCCAGCTCCAGGATATTCTATTCCCTTTCCCTTTACCCATTTACCCTTTCTAATTGACACTCCACATTTAGAGGGATGTTGAGGGCACCTGACTGGGTCTGAGAGTCATTGTACCAGACCACATCTTACTTCCTCCACACAGCTTCACCTACATTGTTACTCCAAGTTTTACATTGCCTTGGCAGGGTCTTCTTGGGGTGTCACTGTGTATAGCAGCCTTCCCAAGCCTGGTGCTGACCAGAGGTTTTGGACTTCAGCTCCCATTGGCCCCAGCCAGCATTGCCAAAGCTAAGGCATCCTGACTATTTGAGGCTGGTTTACTGCCATGGGGAACTGTCCCTGGTACTGAAAGCAATGGTGATTCCTCCATTCATGAGAGAATTCTGTGTTTGTAGCATCAAAACTAGGGATGTCGCAGGCACCTGACTGGGTCTAGGAATCCATTGGACTCCCCCATGCTCACCCCCCCAAGACCAGCTCACTGGATCATGGCATATCCGTGAGCCCACCAGATAGACACCCACCCTCATTCAGAGCCTCAATTGTGCACAACAGAAATTATGCATTTCCCAAGTTGCATAAATGATTAATAGCATGAACTGTAAAGGCCTCATTTACACAGCTCGGGAACTACCCAGTTTCGCGAACCACCACTGTTGCGCACAATGGAGGCTCTGGATGAGGGTGGGTGGCCTTGTGGCTTTACCAGGCACTCGCCGGGCTGCGAAGAAGCTCATGTAGCACCAGCTTGGTAGGCATCCAATGGAGCCACATGCTGGTGAGTCCATCCAACCCTAAGGGTCATAGCTCAATGGTAGATCATGAACTTTGCATGCAAAAGATTCCAGGTTTAATCCCTGGCAGCCCCAAGTACAGCAAGGCAAAAATCTTGTCTAAAACTGTGGAGAGCTGCTGCCTGCCAGTGTAGTCAATACTGAACTAAAGGCATCTGAGTCAATATAAGGCACCCTCCTAGATTCCTAACATTCCATGGCTGCTGAGCATGCTCAGCCCTCAATTGGGCTGGGTTTTTGGAGGGAAGTTCCCCTAGAGATCCATGTGAAATTTGTTTCAGTTCATTTTTAATCAGGATTTGCCCAGTTCACATCTTCTGGACTGAACATGTACTCAGATGTAATCTGCGGTTAAAAAAAAAATGTTTACATTTCCAATTTTGGAATGTGATTTATGGACCCACCCACCCCCAAAATGTATTTGACAGCATGTGTATTTTTGAATAATGTGCACAAATATGCTTTAATCAATGTGGGAAGAATGTGTATATTTTAAAGATGCACACAATAGTGATGTGCTGAAAATTTAGACCATCCCGTTTTTGGAATTTCATGGGGCCTGGGGGGGAATTAAAACTTGGGCAAAAGAAACTGGGAGAGCTGAGAATTTCAGAGAATTTTCTCCTTGGGGAGGGGAACAGGTTTTCCACATACTTTCCTGAACGTAGCCAGTTGTTGAGGGGTCTTCTTTTTATTTTTTTAAAACACCCACAGCATTGTCAGGTGTCCAGGAGATGCTTATTGGAGAGGAAGAGATCACATGGTCTAAGAACTGCTGGGCTCCTCCAAATGGAGGAAGGGTGTGTGTGTTGTCGTTGTTTTAAAAAAAATAGGAAGAAGGGCCCTCAACAACTAGCTACACTTAAAAAAGGTATGTGGAAATCCTGTTCCTCTCCCCAAGGAGAAGAATCTCTAAATTCCCCCTTTCCTGTGAAAGAGGCAGAAAAAAACAATGCCTCTTTTGAAGGGAGAAAGTTCCCAAAAATAGGAGACAGATTCTGGCCCAGCATTGGCACACAACTGATGTGTACACTTGAAAAAAAAATATGCCTGTAAACATACATGGATTCTCATGTGAAAACAACCCCTCTTAAACTCACAATCTGGTATGGACTTGAGTCAGAATGAGCTTCAAGATGGAATTTGGAGAACTTTGCCAAGCCCAGGTTTTGCTGATTTGCACATCCCTAATTTTGTTTTTTAAAGATGACTGGTACTTCCACAGACCTTGAGGTTCCTCAGCATGCTGGTATCTTACGACTTTCATTGATTCTTAGAGTGAGCAATACTGAAAACAATCCAATAAACTTTTTCTTAAAAGTGAGCTTTAAGAGACCAGATCAACACTGAATATATGTTCATGCTCTCTGAGATATGACAGGCAATCCCTTGGAGATGGGGAAAACAAATAATCTCATACAAACCCATCATGTTGTTTCCAATGTGATGACATCTTTGACAACTAGAGTGCATTTTTTTATTTGCTTGTTTGTTTTATTGAGATAAGTGGGACTTTTTTTTAATGTGTAGCCTTTTCAAATGCCAATCCTACCATGCTTTACATCCGAGTTAAAAATAGGTTTGGAAATAGTCATGATTACTTTTTTTAGCGCTCTCAAAAAATCATTTCATATTTTCCGTCTGTTGAATAAATGTGTAAAAAAATAAGAACAGTAAAATCCTACTGCATTCCTAATTTGTGGGGTGTGGAGCGGAAGAGGCCTTGCCTTATTTAAAAAAAAAAATCCCAATTCATTCCCTCCTGCCCATGCTTGGTCCCTGATCCAGATTGAAGAGACAACATCAGATGATTCCTTATAAGGGCAGGCAAGACTACCCCACCCCCACCACCTTCTACCCTCCATTCTTTCTTTTGTCCTCCCCAAAAAATCCTCCCATCAAGTCAGCATTTCAGCCTGAATTAGGTCTGTGTTTGCTATTGGCGGTGGCTGGCTCTCTTGACCTCTCATCTACAGTGTGGCTTGCCATTGAACACCCTCAGTGCTCACTCTTAGGCTCAGGATTCTCTCCTGAAAATAATCCTGCCATAGATCTTCAGGAAGGCATAGTATTTTAATGGATGCTCTGTACAAGTCCCCCATTTTTCTCGTGACTTAGGGGAAACAATCAGGACACATTCATATATTCATTAATACAACATTTATATAGGATGCCCCCAAACAATGGTTTTGTTTGGTTTTTCTTACTTTCTTCTTTTCTTTCTGGTTTTTATACTGATCTAAAGTGCTTGTGCAGTGCACTATAGGTCAGGGGTGGGCAGAAATTAGACTTCCAAATAGTGTGGATTTCAACGCCCAGCATTCCTGACCGTCAGTCAGGTGGTTTTGGGAATTGAAGTACAAAACACCTGGAGAGTAAACTTCTGCTCACTCCTAGAGGATGCTGCTGACTCATCCACTCTCCACCAGGTTGCCCTGGAAAATGGGAGAGAGAGAGCTCACTCACTGGCTCAATTCGGACGACACGATAATCAATGGTGGGGTAATAATCAACTTTACAGTTGTTCATCTAGGGGGTACTCCCCACACAACATGGTAATAAATAATCAACTGTGGTGTGGATTAGGATCAGCGCTGAGTTGACTATGGCAGCATTCGGATGACACAATAGTCAAAACAACTGACGGTTGTTTCCCCCACACCAGTAGTTTATTGTGTTGTCCGAATTGAGCCACTGAGTAATGGTGGACAGCGAACTATTCTACTGAGAAAAGGAGTGATTTGTTGCACACATATGATTGGCTACTCACAGAAATTTGCAGGTCTTTTACACAATGTCATCAATATCCAGGGATCTCCCCCCCCCCCCCCACATTACTGGGGAATCTCGTTTTTTAAAAAGAAGATAATATGGCATTAACTGGGATATTGTGGGTTGTCTTTACCACTAGATGGTTCTGTCTTGATAAACACAATGGGGCCTTTCTGAGAAGGCAAGTTTTCAATTCAAAATCACACGCTCACATGTAAAGGAGTGCATCGTGATACTGGGAAGACTGCGAGGACAGCCCCCCCGGTAAGGCTGCAGGATTTTCCTTGCATGTAGAGTAGCTCAAAGAGAGAGTTTGTTTATGCAAAGGGAGTGTGAGTGTGTTGTGCTTGAGAGTTCAGATGGAGCCCCCCCCAATATAGCAGACAGAATGTATTAGCCAAATGTGCAAACACACAAACAAATCTAAACCAGAAGGAAATAAGCAAATAGCACTGCATGTAGCTTGCTTTTATTACTCTAATGTGGATTTTGTTTTTATTTATTTTGTGTTCTTTTCAGCCACTCACCTGGCTGGAGCAGAAGTTCAAAGCAGTGTGTTTTGTGCGCTGTAATGTTCAGCCTTGCATGTCTTCAGGATCTCGATGAACTTGCTGGCGTCTTTGCCTCATTTTGCCATTATCTAAAATGGTTTTCTGCTGGAGCAGAAAAAAAATGGGTTCAAAGGGTTTTGTGTGTCATGGTGCTCAGATCAAGTGTTTTGCCTTAGTTGTGATCCCTGCCTCCACTTGCCCATAGCTTGGCCAGGAGTAAGGTGCCCTGCCCTCTGCCCCAGCAGCCCCAATGGGAATGCATCTGAAAACCAAATTCCAGTTTGGAGAAGATCTCAGGAGCCATGTTCCAGTGGTGGGTGGGACCAAATGTAAAAGGGGAGAGGCAAAATATAAAAGATGCCAAAAATGCCAGTATATTTTAGCTTAGAGCTCTTCTTTGCAGTAACTAAGCCTTAGTAGAGGTATTTCAACCTTTTAAAATGGGAACAAATGGTTCTGTACCTCTGTTGTACATGACGTAACATGTATAACATGCTGTTGTACAGGAAACTTTAGGACTTGTAGCTTAGGAGACAGAGAGGTGTGTGTCCTCATATAAATAACATGTTCTTTCAATAACTACAAATCCCAGAATCCAGTAGTTCTTGTTGGTTTTTCTCTATGCACAGGCAAGAGGAGCCAAAGAGAGTGTGACACCTGAGTCGATCGAGGAGGTTGGGACAAACACATAATAACTAGGGACATCGATCCTCGAGCCAGCAGGAGCCAGTGCTACTGAAAGATCTCATGGGCCCCAAACCGTGCACAAGTAGATGAATTAGACTTCTGGTCCCCAGAGTGCATAAGAGAACCAATAATAAAACCCAAGAGACAGGAAAATGTAGCTCCCTTCAGACATTTGCCTGTATGCATTCCAAAAGTGTGGAAAGAGGAAGGGGGCAGTGCCCACTCCTGCCAGCTGCATTCTCAAGTATAACTGTGTTTCCGTTCACACACTGGATTGGGAAGTCTGAATTAGGTGTGTTCAGATCAAAATGTGAATTGAATGAATTTCTCCCCTATCCCTACTGAAATGACACCCAAAGCAAAATGTGAAACAGGTATTAGGGATTCTTTCTCAGCGATACGTCTGAGGAATTTCAAGACCAGCAACATTGCAGAAGGGTGTTTTTCTGGTGTTTTTTTGGGGAGGGGAGCGGGATTCACACAACACCATGGGGGTACATATATTCAACACCAGAAATACCCAGTGGTGTAGAAGATTTTCAATCAGTGATGATAGAAGTCATCCATAGCCCCATTTCACAGAAGAGAGAAGTTCTGTGGGTTTACTGCCCCTTTATTCTATTTTCATTCTCCACATATAATATGCTCTCCACTAAAGCACATTAATGTCTACATCTGAGTAAGACAAAGTCCCCCAGAAAATCATATGGAAGCCTTGGAATACTCCCATCTCATTGCTAAATATGAGATTGTGTTATTCCCACATTACAAGCAGAAACTTGCTGGAAAGTTCCTTGGATGAAAACTGTGATGTTGAACATGGTCCTTAACATACCTAAAATGGTGAGACAATGATCCAAAAGTCTGTTATTTCCATTACTGCTTCAGCAAACACCAAAACTTTAAACCTTTCAAACCTATCACTCATCTATCCATCCAAAATGCTCACTGAACCTTCAATAATATAAATGAACACTGTGAAAAGTGAATTGAAATTGCCAATAGGAAGCCCTGCTCTTGGGGAGAATAGAAAGCTTTTCTGAAAAAGAAGAATGTAACATCTCAAGCAAGCATTTAGAAAAAACATTCTGTCCACTTAACAAATTACTTCTGTGCCTTACTCAAACCAAGTGAAACCCTAACCATTCCTTAAACTTCCCCCCTTCTCAATGTCTCTTCTAGAAATATTAGTTGAATGTGCTAATTTTAGAACATAGCAGGGTTTATCAAAACATCTGAAACTGCAGCCATTCTCTGATAAAATGGCTGATGACGCACAAATCAGAATATTATGGAATGGATCCCAGAACCATTGCTTTAAAATAAAACTGAATACAGACTGAAGCTCAACCACACACTGTTGTGATCAGTATAATGGGTTTAAGTTAAAATTCTAAGGCTGAATACCAAACAGATGAACACTAAAGTCCAGTTGGATTACACTAATACTCCACCTAATCCAGCATTTTATGTTTTCAGTAGTGCCCATCAAGATACTTCTGGGAAACATACCAGCAGGACCCAAAAGCAACAGTCCTCCCCGCTGTTGTATGTTCCAAGGATTTAGTATTCTGCCTTCGAACCTGGAGCTTCTATTTAGCAATCTTGACTAATACATGAATAGTGACTGCTGATTGTCCTCCATGAGTTGGGCCAATCCCCTTTAAAAGCTGCCTAAGCTAGGGTTCACAGATTCACACATTTCAAGACAGCTTTGGTACTTCTGTAACCATTTGGAGACCTGAACATTTGTGCAGACATAATTCAAGATACATGGGGGGAAATGAAAATAAAAATATGTGCATCTCTCCCTCAGAATGGGGAAATGAAGTGTATCCCAAAGTGACGAAGTGAGTTGAAAATTGGCAAAACATAAAGCCATGTACAGGCATTCTAAATTTTACTTTACATTAACAGGTGGCAAGGGAAAGCAAGAACAAGCATATTAGCTCCTCCAAAGTCATTCTTGTAACCCTTCTTGTGTTCGTGGCGAACATTTGAAGCTGACAAGTTTTTCTGTCCATGGAGTGCTGCTGTGCTATGTCGAACCTTGGTTAAATCAGTTTTCTACATCACACAAAATGCCTCCATGGATTCAAAAGGCTCCCTCCTTCAGAGGTTTGCCCTGAACACAATAAACTTGACAAGAACAGTGATGGGGGTGGTGGTGGTAGTGGATCTACAGTGCTTGTTCGAATTCTCCAGCCTTGCATGTTAGAGTTATTAAGATTTAGAACCTGTGAACGGGGTTATAGACAACTCAATTATTAGAAAAATACGAAGGGGCATTTATATCAAGAGTCCAGGGCAGAAGGAAATGTGTTGACCTACAACTCCTATCAAGCTCAGCCTGCATGGGCAATGGTTGGCTATTATGGGAGTTATAGTCCAAAACATCTGGATGGTACCAGGTTACCTATCTCAGTCACAGAGTAAGCAAAGCCAAGGTTTGGACAGAATGTTGTGTATTGGGAATTTTGTAGTCCCATCGGCCTAATCCTCATCAAGCAGGATATCGTACTATGGCTATAGCACTATGAAAGCAGTATGAAAGGTATATATGGTGTCAATGGGCCCCAACAGTTGTCAGAGCACTTCAATACTGCTATAAAGCAGTAGTGTAGCTCCTGCCTTTTATATACTGCTTTCATACTGCTAGATCCTGCTTGGTGTGGATTAGGCCGTCATTTTGTGGTCACTCCTCGAATTAGCAGTGAAGAATATGCACTATGTGGAATGCAATGTATGTTTACACGTTCTAAAACAAATTTAGGGTTCAGTTCATGCTGGCTGGGGACTCCTGGCTGATGTAGCACTTTTTTCTGTCTAAACATGCATAGGTTTGTGTAGGCTGACCATATGAAAAGGAGGACAGGGCCATGTAACTTGAACAGCTGTAGAGAAAAGGGAATTTCAGCCAGGGTCATTTGTATGCAATTAGTTCCTGATGAAATTCCCTCTTCATCACAACAGTTAAAGTTGCAGGGGCCCTGCCTTCTTTTGTATATAGTCACTCTAGTATAGTGCCTGCAATTTTAACTGTGGTGATGAAGAGGGAATTTCACCAGGAACTAATTGCATACAAATGACACTGGCTGAAATTCCCTTTTCTCTACAGCTGTTCAAGTTACATGAGCCCTGACCTGGATTTTATCTGGTCACCCTATATAAAAGAAGGCAGGGCCCCTGCAACTTTAACTGTCGTGATGAAGAGGGAATTTCACCAGGAACTAATTGCATACAAATGACACTGGCCGAAATTCCCTTTTCTCTACAACTGTTAAAGTTACATGAGCCCTGTCCTCCTTTTCATATGGTCAGCCTAGGTTTGTGCCCTTAGAGCTTGTTACAACTTTGACTTTTTTTTTTACTACACTCCACCATAATAGGAACAAAGGCAAAATAAGCAAATAGTAGAATTTAATCTATAGGAACAGAATATATGAACTCATATTTAATTTAGTAGCTCATGCTTGGCCATATGGGTAAATATAATTGGTTGAAGAATTTATCTTTTTTGGGAATAAGGGGATAAACTTGCAAGACTTTTTTTTTTGGGGGGGGGGATACACAATAATTTGATCCATTCATTTTTATTAAAGATATGAAAGACCAAAACAAAACTTGTGGTTTTATATCCACCCCCATGCCCTCCATTTACACAATTCCAAATTGCTGTGGGATTTGGGACATCACGTCAGTTTAACATCATGAGTTCAAATGAAAAGTAATACAATTCATGTGCAAATATAATTGGCCTTTCTATTTTTCATATCTGGCAGCTTCAAAACAACTGTGCTGTTTTCTCTCTTTTTCTTGTTGTTCTTCTTTGAATATTGAAGGTAGGGGGAACAGCTTTAGAAATGATAAGGTTTTCAGCATTTGGCCATTGGGAAGGCCACAGCTGTATGTAGTGCAGGAATCTGCATATGTCAGCCTCATTTTCCATAAGAGGCAAACAAGCCCTAAAACGAGAGATGCAACCTAGTTATTCCAGAACATACCTTTCCATTTTAATTGAGCTACTTATTATATGGAGATCCACATATATGCTATTTCCACCCTCTCCTTCTGAATACTGTTAATAGTGTCTTTCAAATCTTTCTCTTGCATCACATATGATTCTTATCAGGCATTCACAATTTGTGATCCACTACCCATGTATCTTGGCCTGCCAGGTGCTGCTTGGAAGTAAGTGGCAAAAACTGTGAGATTGGGTGAGCCTCCTATGGGACACTATGCATGGCTGGGGAGTTGTGTTCAGCTTGGTGAGACACGAGTAGTGCAAGCCTCCTGAATATGGTGGTCACTACTCATGCAAACCTTCTCTGATAGAACATGGTCATTTTAATTGTGTCAAAGACACGAATAAACTACTACTATTACTACCACCATCGTATTGTCACAAACACACACAGGGGCTTCTTCAGATTGAATTATGGAGCTGGGTGAATCTGGGATAAGGGCATTTAAGGGGGGGGGGGGTATTGCATTGGCTCACTAGGCCTAGGAGATCTCCCAAATGCATTCTGAGGGGACGGGGCAAAGTAGGGAATGGCTAAAAGCCTGAAGCAGGGAGTGCAGCAGCAACTACAAGCAGGGCTTTCCATTGTGGCCCCCTACCTGAAGGAATCCCTGCTAAGGGAAGCTCACCAATTATTTGGATACCATTGGTAAGCTTAGGCTGACCAGACCCCCCGGGGTTTCCCAGTCCTAAACGGGAAAAATGGGCCAAACCGGGCCGACCGGGCCCCAGGGGGCAACCTCCGGGAAACAGCTCATTCTCCTCCCGCGAGGAGGGGGGCGCGGGGCGGGTGGGGCAGGCGGTGGCGCGAGGCACTTACCTGCTGGGGCGTCTGCTTCCCTCCGGTGCTTGGAATCTACTGAGAAACAGGCTTCGCGGCCTGTCCCTCAGTAGCGCGCCCAGCCGGTAAGGAGCGCGGGGGGGCGGTGCGGGGCGTGCGTGCGTGCGGGCAGCGCGGGGGGGGGGCGGCGCAGGGGGGGCGGGGGGGCTGCATGGGGGGGGTTGTTTTGGGTGGGGGGGTGGGGTGGCGGGGGGGGGGGTCCGGGATTTTGATCCTCAAAATCTGGTCACCCTAGCTTTAGGCAGCTGGTGAAAGTAGTTCTCTTTAGATCACTTCATCTCCAGGCTGATATTGGCACTGATGTTGGTTTTGCCACCAGTTTTTTTGGCTTTTATTTATTACTGAGAAGCCTACTCTTTGGAGGTATGCCTCAGACAACTTGACTCTAAAATCTCCACATGATCCTGGAAGGTAGGGTAAGTGAAGTGTAAAGACCAGCCAAGGCAAAAGAACAAAGATTAGGGCAGCTAGAACTTGCAAATATAATGCTCATTTTTAAGTCTCTATACTAGGGTGACAAGATAAAATCCAGGTCAGGGCTCATGTAACTTTAACAGTTGTAGAGAAAAGGGAATGTCAGCCAGGGTCAGTTGTATGTAATTAGTTCCTGGTGAAATTCCCTCTTCATCACAACAGTTAAAGTTGCAGGGGCCCTGCCTTCTTTTGTATATGGTCACTCTAGTATAGTTCCTGCACCTTTAACTGTTGTGAATGTTTTAATGATGTGTTTCTCTTGTTTTAAAATTTTTAACTTTGTCATGTTTGTATCTGTATTGTGTTCCCCGCCTCGATCCGTAGGGAGAGGCGGGTTATAAATTATTATTATTATTATTATTATTATTATTATTGTGATGAAGAGGGAATTTCACCAGGAACTAATTGCATACAAATGACACTGGCTGAAATTCCCTTTTCTCTACAACTGTTAAAGTTCCATGAGCCATGACCTGGATTTCATCTGGTCAGCCTACTCTATCCTAATCAAGGTATTCAAGGTAAACTTTGAATTGACCAATACAGAGGCCTGGAGTGAGAGAGAGAGAGAGAGAGATTGAGATTCATGGACCATCTTCATCACCACCACTAAATTTATTAGCAGTCATTTACGGCCATGAAGAAGAGGAAACTACACCCTGATCTTTGCGCACAGCATCCATTGCAATCTACCCACCCCCGCCATTTTGCATATGGAACTCTTGCCCAGTATCCTAGATTTCCTGCAGTCTTCTTTGTTTGGAAATCCCCCCAAAAAAGCCCTATTAAAATAGATTTGCATTCCAGGAAGTATGCTGAGCTGGAGTTGGATCTTGTCACTCCTTATTCTGCCTGTTTCCCTGCTGCCCCTTTTTCCTCGGTCTTCTTTGCTGCATCTGTATTTGTTATTTTATATCTGTTCATTCAAGGTTTTTATAGAACACACAGCCTCGTGTTTATATTCCCTAGGTTTCCAGGAAAAGGCCTTAGAATATGCAAAAGTTGAAGGGGCCTGCAAGGACCTCACTGGACCCCAGTTCAGCATCACAAAATCAAAGAAGGCAAGCCCAGAACCGGGCTGAGATCTACAGCATCCCAAACATACCCTTCCCTACTCCCTCCTCTGCAATGAATAGATATAGGTGATCTGCTCTTTCTCTCCTTTTGCAGTTTTTCTCTATCATCTGTCCACTCAACTCATGCTGCCCACTCTGTCTCTACTAGGGATGGGTGAAATTTTCAATTTCTGTTTCTCTTAGTTTTTCATTGTTTTCCCCCCCAATCTCAAGTTTGATTTGTCCCAAACTTTGAGAGAAAATTTTGCCTGGAAATTTATACATGTTTTTGTATCCATTACTTTGGATACAATTGGATACAATTTTTGCCCAACTTACACACTTGTTTTGCAAGTGGTTTTCCTAATGTGATGCATATTAATGTTATTTTCATCAACATGTGCACATTTGTTTGTACTGTCCCCTAATGTACACATGTTTGTACACATTTTATTATTGGAGACCCCCACGGCAAAAAATCGGGGAAGTGTGAATTTCGAAACATAGTAGAGTTTTGATCTGCCTCTTGGTTTGAAAGTGCAAAATTAGGTACGTTCACTTAAAATGAGAAATGAACAAATTTCTCCCACATCCCGATATTACATTTCAAGCTACCCCAGTGCAATCAGGTCGCCAGCTCCACCTGCTGAATCCCCAGCGCCCTCTCAGATTTGTTATTTGACAACTGTAGCTCCTCCACCTCTGTCTTTCTCCGTCCGTTTCTGCCAGTCCGAGTTTAAATGAATCTAAACAATGTCCCCATTCTGTGTCAGTTCTATATTTGGGTATCCCCATATATGTTGTAATGAAATTCATATTCTTTTATTCAAGCCTCACTCTATGTTTAGTAGCTAATAGCTCCCTGGTTTTAATGTAAAATGCAACATGTATGCGCGACACTTCTCCTCTAGGCTGATGATCAGTATTTGCGCAAAGCACTCATTTCTATGTATACACTTGCGTGTCCAGATACACAAGTGACTAGAGATATGTTACTGCATATCTTGTTGCATGCTGCTAGGCTATTTTGTTTTCCTGAACAGACTGTATGGTTTTATTTTATTGCTGTTCACTATCAAGAGAACTCGGGCTGTGTTGTTTGGGCAACACAGGCATTTAAATATAAATAAACAAATCATCCTGTGATTTATTTATTTAATCTAAATCCCAAGTAATGAAGAAAAATGAGAAGCAAAGCCATTACTCTACAATGTTACATGTTGAACTTGAATATCTACATATAGAAATCATGTCGTTACCACAGCATCAGAGTAGCATGACATTTCTGGCTGTATTTTATGAAGCATGAAAGCGTTCAAAATAACTATTGCTTCTAGCTGTCATCCATAAATCGCATCAGGCCAATGGCAGCAAAGTGATGGATCTCTGGCCCATAGAAGGGATTTTGATCGTAAGACACAAGCTAAAATGGTGACAAGGCAGGGAGATAAATGTGTGTGTTCAGATTAACATCCCAAGGTCAGAGTGCCTAGGCATAGCAATGAGGAATCCTGAGTCAACACTGAGAGAATATTAATCTAAACAGGTACTATAGCTGAGTGAGAGAGCAACTGAATTTTAATGAAGTTGTCTGTTATGATTATCTAAGAAAACATTTATAGTAAATTAATCACAAAGAGACTTGTGTTTTCTTTTGCAAAGGACTTCCTTTAAAATGTCAGTCCTTGTCATGGGATTTAGTGGTTCTTTGTCATGGGATATAGGGATGGAGGGAACATAAAAGAGAATAACTTTGGGAAACTTTTAGTTTGTCAATAAAATAAAGTACAAAAAGACATACTATTTAGTATGTCAACAAACCATGGTGGAAATTGAGCCATGAAGAAATTAAGAATCGTATATATGATATATTTAATTTTCCTTTACAGCAGGGGTGGGCAACTGCAATTGTTGTTGAACTTCAATTCCCATTATGCAACACCATAGGCTGTGGTAGCTAGGGCTGATGGGAGTTGCAGTCCGACAACCACAAGCTGCCCATTCCTGTTTTACAGGAAGAATTGTCACCTAATTTTCAAGGTTACAGGTACAAGGTACTTGTAGAGAAGGATAATCACATAGAGAGGCAGTTGTGATGTACAAGTTGCTGTGGACTGGCCACAAATGCATGTTCATTGCTTGATAACTATGGCATCTATCTGTACCTTGTGCATGTGCGTAGTCGGGATATTAAGCTCTTCAGAGGTAGTTACTGGGGTCCATATTGGTGTCTCCTTAATGTCAGGAAAGTGAATGGGTATTAGAGTTCTTTTTATCAGACCTGAGTCGAAATCAAAGTTAAATAAATGTTTAAAGTGAGTCTTCCAAGCCTTTGACAGAATGTGAGCATCTAGGCCATATTTCGCTTCCTTTAGCTTATGAGACACGGGTATTGCTGGTTAATTGTTTCCAGGTGGAACTCTAAAGTGTCCCATATATCTGATTTATAATCTCTAGAGCCTCTGGGTGGGATATACACATTTATGCAAATTAATTCAAAACCCCTTAGACTTTTCAGATGGATAGTTTGAAAACAGGGTGAGTTGGATTCAATATGCTGAATCTCTACATTTAAACTAGAAGCCACATCCAGGACAAGACTGCCTCTACTTCTTCCTTTCTTTTGGTCCTTCTTTGCTGGAACTGAAAATGTGCTAAATCCCTGAACTTCAACTTTTGGAGCCCAGGTCTCTTGTAAACCAAAGACCTGAAATTTTGGCAGAAACTCTAGAATGTCCTCATCCCACATCTTGTTATCCCACCCTGAAATATTCCATGACAATAATTTAATGGGGTTTCTTGGGGTTCTGGGGGAGCCGTCCATGCAAATTGGGAGGGTAGGGATTTAGCGTGCATGTTCTCTGAGAGTTCTCTCTGTCAATTCTTTAAAGGAGGGTATTTTACTGAATCATTTGAGTGTCCTTTAGGTGTTTTGTGGGTCAAGGCCTACATCATAATACCAGGTACACATTCCTGGGACAAAAGTAGCTCACCCTTAAAGATGGCAGGATTCAATACTGAGTTAAGAGGTTTGAGCCCTCTTCCTGCTAGCTGTCTTTAGTCTGAGGTTTGCCCTTCCTTTTCCCTACTAGTTCACTGACTGATGAGGTGGTTTCAAAGCGGAAAGGCTGTCCATCAAGGTGTCTTCTAACTATGTTGATTTCTGGATAGAGCGAACCTTCTTTAGGAAATACATTTGTTGTTATGGTACCTTCCCCATCTTGAGAGGTTGGCTGCATTTGGACAACATATTAGTCAATGGTGGGTTGAGTAGCCAACTCACAGTTGGTTATTTTGTGGGTACTCCCCACACAACATATTCCTACACAACTATGGGTGGTTGGGGCTGGCTTTGAGTGGACTAATAGTCAACCCAGCATTTGACTGACACAGCCCTCGCCTCTCTCCCCACCCTCCCTCCTCCCTCAGTCCTCCCAGTTCTATCCCAGCAGCCTCTGCAAGTTGCACCAGTTGTAGCAGAGTGGCAGCCACTGCTTTGGTCGCTCTTGCCACCTGCCTCTATGGGCTTGTGTTTTAACCCACTCACCACACGCCATTAACCCACTCACCCCTCCACAAAACACTTTAAACAACTGGCTTCGAGCTAAACAACTTGCAAGCCAGTTGTTTCTCTCAGTTGCTTATTTGGGCGGAATAGCATACAGTGGCTGAATTCGGATGACACAATAAGCAACTGGGGGAGGGGAAACAATCGTCAGTTGTATTGACTATTGTGTCATCTGAATGCTGCCGTAGTCAACTCAGCACTGATCATTTATTACCATGTTGTGTGGGGAGTACCCCCTAGATGAACAACTGTAAAGTTGATTATTACCCCACCATTGACTATCGTGTTGTCCGAATTCAGCCAATCAGTAGTTTGTGAGCAGCATGTGACCTTCCACACAACACAATAAGCAACACAACTGACGATTGTTCCCCCCCCCCAGTTGCTTAATGTATTGTCCAAATGCAGCCGTTGACTTGCCATCTACCATTAATTCCTCACAGGCTGTTGCAGCTTCTCATTCCCTGGGTCTAGCACGTCTTGCCTTTGGGAAGCAGTTACCTCTACCACCAGTTATGATATGGGTACTGTGACTGTTGTGGTCTGTTCATTATTGTTTGGGTAAGCTCTACGTAGAAATTTGTTTAAAAGTTTGAACTGTAGGGCCCTAAGACTAACAATAATTGTAAATTGATCCTATTCAGGCAGAGCATCAGAGGATGCCAGTAAGGTCCCTTCTTCACCTGTGAGAAATTGATCTGCTGAAGGCTCTAATTCAAAACGACCATACTTAGTCAAATACCTTACTTGAGTGGTACTCAACTTCTTGAATAGTATGGACTTCTGTGCTGATGTTAGATCCTCATTCAGAATACAAGAAGTTACCTCATCAATGCTAAAAATACTCCCTAAGGGAGGTCCACTGTCATAATGCGATTTCCCCAGCAGTGGGCCTTCATGTTTTTTTAGTAACAATGGTTGACTTGTATCTTCATGATTTCCCTCTTCACACTTCAATAGAGCTGACTGACTAATGTTGTCAAGAGCTCTACCCAGCGAAGGGGATCCAACCTGTTTGTCACCATCTGTTGCACAGAGCTCTCCTTTATGACATCCAAATCAATCAGCTCACCTGTCAGGCAATTGTCCGTAGGTGGTTCGAACAGAGATTGCAGTGGAACAGAGTTGCTGTAAAATTTCACCCTTACCTGTGATGAGCACTGCAGATTAGAATACATGGGCAATGGCTGAAATTGTCTGAAGTGGCGATTCATGTCAATGTCCAATTTGGTGAAGAGGTCTCTGGCCCCAAAGAAGGTATTTGCAACTTGATGATTAATGTATGTTATCATGGCTCTGGCATTATGATGATTATAGTATAAATAATCCACTCTCTCAATGTCTGTTGTCACAATGGAACCTACTTTTGCCTTTTTCAAAAGCTGGAGGAGATAGAGTTTCCTCTCAGGCTGAGTCAGGAGACCTGGTGGTTTGGGATAATTACACAAAACCACCTGGTGTTTCATCAAAATTAGGGAGAAAGTTTGGACCATGTCAGACGGCTGTTTCTTTACCATGGTATGAGGGAGAGAGGTTGGGCATTCCTGTGTCATTTTAAGAGTAGTTAGCTCATCAAAGAGCTTCTTCACTATTTGCACCCTACACATTGTGTAGTGTAGGGTGCAAATAAAGAGTCAAGACAAGAAAATTGGGTTTAAAATGGGCCACTTTTATTCAAGATCTGCAAAAGGCGTAAAACCTAAGCAGGCATCCCCTTCTTGGCCTCATCAGGCCAAATCTTAGGATTGGGCGAACCCTTCCCGGACCTCTAGATGGCGGCCATTGTTCGCCATGCAGAGATCTTCCCCCATGTGGGGTTGGGAGGCCTTCCGTTGTCACCTCGCCCGTGCCGCAGGACTCCGAGCGCATGAGTAGAGTTGGCCTCAAAGGTAAACCTTATTCCCATGATCTGGTGCCGCAGGACTCCCAGATGTGGGCTTCAGGTATTACCCTTCACCTGAACGGTTCCTGAGAATGTTCGCTGATTGGAAAAGCCCCTAAGGATGCCCGCACCTACCGCCAAATATTGAGTGACCGAATTGAAACAAATCAACCTATTTAGTTCTCCCCATCTGTCTTACAGTATGAAGTATGCGAAAAAAACTCTTAACCAAATTAGGGTAAGAGTAAAAAATTCCTACTTGGCCTCCTAGTGACGACCAGCTAGCCCATACGGTCTACAGGGAGGGGAGGGAGGGAGCCACGCGGAGACGAAGAGGGCGGGCGGGCTCGCTGGGCAGCTATTTAAGCCCCGCAGGCCTGCTCCACCCAGTGGCACCACCTAGGTTGCTCCAATCCGGAGCCACAGCCACGACTCCTACCCCCCCCCCCACTCACAAATGTCATCTCCCGCCCAAATGGGCTGGGGATTCTCACTTGTGTGCTAAGAAGCTCCAGATTAGACCAGTCTAATAACTTGGCATCATCATAGATGGAAAGGTGCTCTGCTGGAGGCAGAAGTATGTTATCTAAATTCTTGGCATATTCTTCAGTTAAAGTCAGACAATGCTCAGGTGGCTGTAGAGGAACCTGATCTAAGTTTGTTTCGGAGGCCAATGTCTCTTTTAGCCTTTGAGTAAAATGTTTCTTCTTTATCTTTGGTTCCTTTACTGGAGTAAAATAGTTCGACAGCTTGCTTTGGTTAGCTGGAGACTGATCCAGTTTCATCTTTTGTCCAGTTTCCTCTTTTGCCATCTCATGAGTATAGAACTATAGAAATATGTGAAGGGGGGAAAGCCACAAAGAGGAAGTTCGCTTTCTTTCACTCCAACTACACACTGCTATTCCTCTTCCTTTTGAAGGCTGAGTATAATTATATATTGCTCACCTTCTTACACCCATATCTCCACTACCGACTCCCACATGGCTAGAGCAACTGCAGTATCCAGAGCAGATAAGAGTCTCAAGGAAATCTGTTGTCCTTTAGGTTTTGAAATTCCTGAGGAAGGTGGAGAAATTTGCTCTGTTCTTCTCCAAAGTTCAGTTATAATGAGAAGAAATAATAATAAAATACCCAATGGTCTGACAGCTTGCAGAGGATAAGAGAATTAAAAGAATGAAAACAAACGAGAGCCAAGGTAGTTTTAAAAATGATTTGAACCAATTGAGAAGGTTCAAGAGCACAGTCGATCTACCCAGGTGCAGTCATCCTACCAAAATCTCTCCAGGAACGAACTGACACATCATCCGGGAAATGAAAAAGAGTATTGCCTTGGCTAATGTAAGTGTTCATGACTCAACGATCAGAAAAAGACTGAAGAAGAATGGTGTTCAAGGTATGAGAGCCAGGGGAAAACCACTGCTCTCTAAAAAGAATATTGCTGCCCATCTAAAGTTCACTAAAGATCATGAATATGATCCCCAAGACTTCTGGAACCATATTTTCTGGACAGATTTGTCAAAAGTAGATCATTTTAACCTCAATGAAAAATATTACGTTCGGCGAAAAAACAACACTGAGATCGAACAAAAGAATCTTATCCTAACCATCAAGCATAGTGGTGAAATGATATGATTTGAGCCTGCTTTGTCACCTCAGGACCTGGGTGGCTTGCCATCATTGACACAACCATGAATTCTGCAGTGTATCAGAATATTTTAGAGGGGAATATCATCATGTCATCTGTCTATGAGCTGGAGCTGAAGCTGAACTGAAAGTGGGCCATGCAACAAGATAATGATCCTAATCATACAAGCATATCTATAAAAGAATGGCTGCAGAAGAAGACATTTTGTGGTTTAGGATGGCCTAGTCAAAGTTCGGACCTAAACCCCATTTAAATGTTGTGGGAGAATATGAAGTGAGCTGTTTCTATAATGACACTGTTTCTATAATGAGTTGAAATAGGAACGGCCCAAAATTCCTCAAAATTGATGTGAGTTACAGGCTTAAGAGAGTGCCACCAGGTATTGAATCTAAGGGTTCACATATTTTTACACATAGATATTGAATGATGAATTAGCTGTGGATGAATGCAAGTTAAAACAAATATCTCTATGTGTCATTTGATTAATAGGTGATCTGTTGTTCCTTATGAGTTTAGATCAAGATCAAGTAACATTGTAGGCTGGAAATAAATGACAATCCTAAGGGATTCACAGACTTTGTCACCAGTGTAGCTCTTTCCTCTCCCCAACCGCCCCCCGCCCCAGTCACACATATTCAGGAAGAGAGCTTTGTGCCTACAGTGTACTTGAAGAGACATACAGCTGTACATGAGAAAGAGAACTGCTGTCCTACTTAAGCTGAATCAGATTCAACAGTATTTATTATTATCATTATTATCATCACCATCATTATCATCACTCCATATCTAAAATAGATATAATAAAACAGTAAAAAGAAAGAAGATTAAAACCAGAAAATTAAAAATTGCTCAATTTAAAACAAAGGACCAATAAAAATGGTGGATGGTCAGTTGAGGAAGGCTTCATGGAAGATAATTGTTTTCAGGAAGTGCTGGAAGCAGCCTAGTGTTGGCCCCTGCCTGACCTCTAGGGGCAGGGAGTTCCAAAGAAAAGGGGCAACTACCCTAAAAGCTCCTCTCCTGGTGGACTCCAACGGGGCCAAAGGTCCACGTGGAACTACCAGGAACATGCCCTCCAATTACCTCAGTAACCAGGCAGGTTGGAAAGTGAAAAGGTGCTCTCTCAGGTATCCTGAACCCAAGTTGTTTAGGGCTTTGTACACTAATACTAGCAAAAGAGTTATAAGCTGAAGAAAGGCAGCTTCTGACAACAGCCTCCAGTTTCCAGAGCAGCCTTAAGGGCAGCCCCACATGGAGCACATCGCAGTAATCCAGTGGTGAGGTTACTAATGCTTGTACCACTGTGGCCAAGCTATCCTTGTCTAGGGCAGGATCTACACATCGTCCTCAATGTGCCCTCCCTGCGCCACAAGCTGCTTCAGAGCGTTTCACCCCGCCTAGTGTGGCTCAAGCCTCGGAGGCTCTGCCTGCACTTGCGCCACCGCCGCCACCGCTGCCCTTTCATCCAGGCCAGTACTGGGGAGGGGGGAGGGTTGTAAACAAAAGCCAGCGATTGGGAGAAGGATTTCCAATTGCTAGCTTTTGTTTACAACCCTCCCTCCTCCCTCCCTGGGACCGGCCGGGATGAAAGGGCGGCAGCGGCGGCGGCGAGAGCGTGAGCATAGCCTCCGAGGCTTGAGCCACACTAGACAAAGTGCAGTGCTCCAAAGCTGCTTGTGGCGCAGGGAGGGCGCATCGAGGACGACATGTAGATCCAGCCTAGAAGAGACCGTAGTTGATAAGCCAGCCAAAGCTTGTAAAAAGCTCTCTGAACTACCATGGCCACTTGGGCCTCCAGCTACAATGGTGGATCTAGGAGTACCCCCAAACTATGAACCTGATCCTTCAGAGGGCGTGCAGCCCCATCCAGAACAGGCAATGATCTTATTTCCTGGACTCAGGAACCACTCACCCACAGGAATTCCATCTTGCTAGTATTTAGCTTCATTTGGCCCTCATCCAGCCCATTACTGAGTTTAAGCACTGATCTAGGACTTGCACAGGCTCTCCTGATTCAGCTGTCACAAGGAGATAGAGCTGTTTTTCGTCAGCGTACTGATGGCATTTTGCTCCAAATTCCCTAATGACCGCTCCCGGTGGCTGCATATAGATGTTAAGCAACATTGGGAACATGATAGTGACCTGCAGTACCCCATAGCTTAATTGCCAAGAGGCTGAGGAGTGGTCACCCAGTGTTACTATCTGAAATCGACCCTGCAGGTAGCACTGGAACCAGTGAAATACGGTGCCTCCAATGCCTATCCCATGGAGTCAATCGAGGGCAATACCATGGTCGATGGTATCAAAAGCTGATGAGAGATCAAGCAGAATTAACAAAGTTGTACATCCCCTGTCTCTTAATAGAACAAATTATGGGGCAGTCGCCCAAAAAGTCAACAAAGCAGGCAAATGGTCAAGCCTAGTATGGGATCAGACAAAGGCAGGAGTGGTTAAGATACACGTCAAGGTCAGAGCACAGTTAAGCAGTAAAATACAATACACAGTCCAGAAGCCCTTTAAGCTAGGCTAAACCTCAATTCTCAGTTGTTTGGCAAGGAGGGGGAATAGGAGGACTGAATCCAGCCCCAGAACATCCAATTGACAAGATTTAAATTCAAGTGAAACCCTTGCTGTTAGACTGGGAAGCGGGTTCACATTCACAACTTTCCCCCCCCTCTCTGCTTCCACTTGCAAATGGAGCATATATGAAATGATTGCAGTTGTAGTTATAGCAAAGTCGCAGCAAGGAGCAGTTTTGCTCCTTGAGATCACAGCAAAGCCCCGAGGACATCCCGACTCCCCAACCCCTCCCCCTACTGTAGTGCTATTTCAATTTGTTCTGTGCATTCCCATGAATTGCAGTGGCAAGGGGGGGAAAACACCTGAAGTCATGAGTAATTCGCTCAATCTATAATAATTCTAGCAAAATCAATGTTGTGAACTGGACTGTACAGGATCACTTAAGCCTTTTCTTCCCATAAACAGAATGTACTACATTAACTAGCCTTGGGTCCTGCATCTTGGGCAAAACAAATGCGAAACCACAATGCATGCTCCTCAATTTTCAAGAGTAAACTTCCTTTGAAGTTGTCAACTAAGATATAAATCCTTTTGTACCTCTGGACTCTTCATTTTGCATAACACTTGTGGACTGAAGTAGTTATAAACTTTTAAATATATAGATAGAGAGATGAGAGGCTGGCTGCCTCGTTGACTGTCTAGACAATCCTAGACACCCCATTCTAATTCTCATTGTTGTGGGCAGTATCCAAGGGGCTGCTTCCACCCCTGCCAATTTTCTTCCACCTCGTCACTTATTCCCCTGACCTTTATGAAGACCAAACAGGGAATTTATATTGCAGCCACTGAAACTTAAGACAGATCTACAGCAAGCAGGATATAATAACACTTTGAAAATTGTTTTAAAACTGTATGTGGAGTGTGTCATGGGCCCCAGCAGTTGTCAATACCATTATAAACCATTTTAAAGCAGTAGAGTAGATCCTGCCTTTGACACATTAGCAACCAGGGCCACGCAGGCATGTCTGTTTATTTTCATATAGTACCATTGTCTCCCTGATTATCATTGTGTTTTGTGATGTTGCTAAAACTTGGGCTTTGTTTGTAGGCAGTGGAAGCTGGTGGCTTCAATACTGGGAGAGCTATGAATCCATTCTGGATTTCAGTCAGAATCAGCCAGAACTCTAATGGAGCCATCAAAGTTGCTGAACTCTATCTCCAGAATTGGTTCAAACCAAGATTAATTACAAATTCATTTATATGTTTTGCACAGTCTGTGTGACTTAGCATCTGAGCGGCTGCCATTTTGCACCTGCACTGAGGTTGGTTGCTGAAACCTTTTTTTGAAGGAAGCATGAAAGTCCTGGTTCAATGTTGTTGTGCTTTGACCCAGAATTGTTGTTTTAAAAGATATTGTAATTATAACTTGTTTTTATGCTTTATGGTTTTAAATTTTGTATATCGGTGTTTTTAATGTTCAATGTTTTTAATTTTTGTAAACCTCCCAGAGAGCTTCGGCTATGGGGCGGTATATAAATGGAATAAAATAAATAAATAAATAATGCACAAGACTTTTACCCAGCCATCATTCTTTGCCCAAAGAAACAAACAGTTTAAAAAGTTTGTATTCGACACCACACAACAGCCAATCACATTTAAAGAACTAATTGTCTTTGTTAGTAACCATCCCTGATGCATTTATTTATCACTTATGGTTTGGCATTAATTTATCAGCAAGCTATGTAGCCATGATTTCTCTCCGTTATCAGCAGAAAGTCTCCCTTTTATCGTAAGTAAAAGTTTAGATGTAGGGACTGGGTGGGACAGAGAGGGATATCAGAAACAAAATGCTATCTATATGTGTTCAATATCAACACACAGCTAGAAGGAAGTTGGACAGTGGTGGAAACGAAGCAGATCAGAAGTGAGGAGATGCAGCCTGAGGTAGCTAATGATAGATCTAAACTTTTATTTAATAAAATAATAAATTATTAAGGGCGCAAGCCAGTGCATGTTTAGACAGGGGGGAATCCTAAAATTCCTTGCAAATCTGAGCCAAAATGGCTGGGTGGGGCAAGCTGGGTATTGTAGATCATTTTTCTGTCTAAAGATGCATAGGATGGTGCCTTAAATTGCCTCAATCCTCTACTTAAATTTAAGAGTTTTTCATGAATGCTGGCAAAAATCATCATACCTGCTCAACCTACTATTCCTTTTATTATGTTCAGAGGTATGTGCCATTGCTAATGGAGATAAAATGGCACCATCCATGCAGAAGAATGAGGAATCAGTAGGCTTGGGGAAATGGCAAGGTCTGCAGAAATACAAAAACAAACAAAACTTTTTTTCTTTTTTTGGGGGGGTGGAACCCTAAGATCAAGGGTGAATCCCTAAAACCAACCCAGTGAGGTCTAAGCATGTTTTTGTGGCCATAGAATGCTGATTATTTGGCAGCAGGATGAAATGACTGACTAGAACAGGAGCACTCCGCACTGCAACATTTTGTTGCAAGTACCACTGGTTTGTCTAATACACAACCCAACATTGTTTTCAACCATGATTTGTAGAGAAGGATTCATGCACAGTATATGACTAGCCACAGGGCGGGCATGGAGTAATTCTGTCCTCTGTCTTTCATTCATTGCTTCAAGAGACTGTTCCTTTCTGCCCTTTCCTTAACTCATTTAAGTAGCATTTGAATTTGGATGCAGCTATTAACTTTTGCTTGGGGTTACTTGTTGGAGGAAATATTGAGAAAGAAATGCTGACCTTCCATAAACCTTTCTAGCAAGGCAATATTTATTAGATCCTCATCCAAAACCAGCTGAAGTGAACACACATAATAGGTTTTGGATCAATGCTTAAAAAAGGATTTATTTTGTACTGGCATCTTGGCTTTTAAAAGGTGTGTGTGTGTGTGTGTGTAGGGTAACCCTTTATGTGTAAGTTTGCTAAATGAACGTGGGAGAAATGAATGGCCGGCAGATTGAATTATTCGTTTTATAGGCAACGCAATTGATTGCCTGAAGGTAGCTCTGGGTATTCGATGCCCCATATGTTTTCTAGGCCTGTATCATTCAAGTGTGTGGTTGTTTTGTAGCAAAGGAGGGCCAACAGGTGCGATTAAGTTTAAGGAGGCATGAGACGTTGGGACATAATTATCGGCACAGATGTAGGAATTCTTGCATAGAGACAGAACCTTCTGCATCAGACAGGCTGCTCATAAAAAACATTCCTTGGCAACTATGCCCTGGGGCAGTGGCTGGCCAACTTTTCCATGGGAGCAGTGCCATCCTAACAGATTGGCCCGAGCATAAGGAGCCAAGTTTGGTAATCTGGGTGTGCATTAAGTCAGGCTGCTGAGACTAAAGCTGGTCACCTGGGAACCCACACACAAAACAGGATGGCTAGTTCAGATATTATATATGCCTCAGAAAGAAAGAAAGAAAGAAAGAAAGAAAGAAAGAAAGAAAGAAAGAAAGAGTCACATCAACTCAAATGTTTTAAAGGCTATGAATGCATGACGGCTTGAGTCGACCCTACAGATTAACTCCACACGCACACTGCAGAAAACTGCACACCAAATAGGAAGAACCAATCTGATTGAGATATGCAAAACCTTGGAAAACATTTCCCTAATATTATTTGGCTTCCCTTCAAATTCCTCAGGTAGTTCACTTGAGGAGGAAGGTCTAAGTACCTTGGTTGCTATGAAATACAACAACAGCCAGACAGCCACTGTGATATGTTTACTTGTTGTCCTGCCAATAGCAAAGGCTAGAGACATGTGACCCAAATCAGGGCGTTCTTTGTGGTGTCACCCCATCTATGGAACTCCCTCCAAGGCAGACAGGTATGAGATTTTTTTTTTATGTTGGGGTTTCTTTTTAACATAATTTTCCCCCATTAACAATAGAGTACAAGAGTTTATTATACTGCATAAACATCCACATGCAGTTTTGTAGTGTTAAAGTCACACTAGATAGACAGAGTTACTCAAGGTAATATATTCAAAACTTAAGACATTGCATCTTTCCCAAATGATCTTTGTTTTTGATGAGAATTTACCCAGTTTGCACTTTCTGGACCCAACACAACCTCAGAGGCCATCTGCAGTCCAAGTCTGTAATTTTCAAGCTTGCAATGTGATTTGCTGCCCCCAAAGTGTTTGACAGAATGTGTACATTTGAACAAATGTGCATGAAAAATATGCTTTAATCAATGGAAGAAGAATACAATCATTTCAAAGATGTGCACAATTGATACGTACATTTGGAAAAATGCACACAAAAATATACTTGGATTTTCATGCGTGTGGGGAAACAAAGCTCACAATCTGATACGGACTCTAGCTGGAACAAATTGCAAGATGGAATTCAGAGAAGTTTGGTGAGCTTGAGTTTTGCTGATTTGCACATCCTTACTCCCAGGTGACATTAGGGCTGCAACCACAGCTACGCTATTTAAAAATGAGTTGTGGACATTTTTATTTGTTCAGGCATTTGGAACTTGATGCACAGGGGTGACCCGAGAGAGATTTATCCCTGTTGTTTTATGTTGTTGTTGTTGTTGTTGTTGTTGTTGCTGTTTTTACAAAAATGTGTTGTGATCTTTATATTTATGGCTGTTATATTATGTTGGTGTTGTTAGCCAGCCTGTGTTTCAGAATTAGAAGAAGGGTAGAATAGACAAATAATGAATGAAGAGTGTCAATCTAGGGCCTTATCTACACCAAGCAGGATATTGCACTATGAAAGTGGTATGAAAGTGGTATATAAAAGGTAGGAGCCACACCAAGCAAGATATAGCAGCATGAAAGTGGTATATGGAATGTGTCTATCGGCCCCAACAGTCGCCAGTGCACTTCAATACCGCTATAAAGCAGTAGTGTGGCTCTTGCCTTTTATATACTGCTTTCATACCACTTTCATAGTGCAATATCCTGCTTGGTGTAGATGAGGCCTAAGACTAGGAAGGTCAGGCTAAATCCCCACTCATCCCATGAAGCTCACAAGGTGACTTTGGGACAGTAACCAGTAATCAGCCTAACCTATCTCACCTGTAAGGATAAAATCCTATCTGTGAGAATAACCTTGGGGTGGGGAGAGAACCATGCAGACCTCACAAGGTCCTTGGAAGACAGGATAAAATATATTCATTGTTTTTCTAAACCTAACCTTATTGAGTTTTTTAAAATTAAAATACATTGTGCTTTTCTTGACATACTTCGTATGTATTCACTTGAGGAAACCCCAAATTTGTTGTGAACTTTGCTTGCAACTCCATCCACAAACCAAAGAATATAGCTAAAAACACATACACACGGGATTAGGATTCAATATGCCATGGCATGTGCATGAAGGAAAGAGGAATCCTTTTTTTAACCCCATATCAGCACATGTGTGCATGTGCACGAGATATATCATCCAAATGGACATGCACAGCAGCATTTGTCAAAACCTTTCCTCAGATTATGGAAAAGAGACTAAACATAAATTTGACATGCAGAAGAATTTCTTCTACCAGTCCATGGATTCCATATATGTCTTGCATTGTAAAGTAATAGTGAAAAATATATATGAATAGAGCTTAAGAGTGCTAACCTCTGTCAATCATTTGATATGAATTCAATATATTTCTATTTATTTATTTATTTTTCTTACTGTTGTTTTTTTCTCTTTTCTTTTTTGGTAGTTTTGTTTTGGAAAACCAAGAAAATCTTTAAAAAAAAAAGAAAAAAAAAGATATATCATGCAATAAACAGCAGGAAGCATTTCTTAAGAAAGCCATATCATTTCCAGAAGCTTTAGATGAATCTCAGATCTGACAAATTATTGTAACAGACATACTGTATGCATTTCCAGTTGCACATCTAAAAGCTTTAAACCTGGATCACTCATAACATTGAGATAGCAATGCAATTTGCATGGAGGAGGAGCTGCCTGGGGTCTTTCCTCCCCCCCTCCCACTGTACATGTAAAATCATGAGCAAAGGAGGTAGGCACTCCACACAGAGGATCAGTGGGTTATCATGATGACCTGATCTGTGAAGTCTTCCTCATTCCTTTGAAAGACCACAATCATGTGAATAAAACCATGGGCCTCTGTGTGAAGCATCATCTTCTTATATGTGATGTTATTATGTCTTCCATGGAGAGAAGTGGCTCATTCCTACTCCACCGTGTGGACTGAAGCACCAACTGGTGAATCAATGTATGGACTGGGGCACACACCATACCATTCACACAGCTTATTCTGGGAAGACAGTGGCTCAATTCGGACGACACGATAGTCAATGGTGGGGTAATAATCAACTTTACAGTTGTTCAACTAAGGGGTACTCCCCACACAACATGGTAATAAAAAATCAACTGTGGTGTGGATGAGGATCAGCGCTGAATTGACTATGGCAGCATTCGGATGACACAATAGTCAAAACAACTGACAATTGTTTTCCCCACACCAGTTGTTTATTGTGTCGTCCGAATTGAGCCAGACTCTCTCTCTCTCTCTCTCTCTCTCTCTCTGTGTGTGTGTGTGTGTAAAATGCAGCTTACAATGCCTGATTGTAGCTGCCTAATCAGGAGTACTTGCAAGCAAATGTCAGGTCACACTACATAACTGATGGGCTGCCTTTAACTAGAAGGGCTGCACGTTTTGTAAGCCTAAATTAAGGCATAGATTTGCACCACCTTTTTGTCAAAAAGGGGCCACTTTCCAAATTGATCCTTTTGGCAATCTGGTAAAAAGATATTAATAGGGATGCACAAGAACTGCATTTCCATTTGCAAAACAGTCAAACAAGACCCTGAATGAGAGTGAAAATGTGTGCACATATTATTATTATTATTTTAAATGATCACATTTCTAAACCTGCCATCCCGCTTGAAAAATGTGCATTTGAGCCTATCTACACTACTGCTTTAAAACAGTTTATAACAGTTTTAAAACGGTTATTAACCGGTTTAAAACGGTTATAAACCGTTTTAAAGCAGTAGTGTAGATAGGCTCACAGTCACACTTTTCTGAATGGTGAAAAGGTGTGCATGTTGGGTGTGCGTTTTTCACTGAAGATGTGCATTTTTTTCTGATTTCATTTTAAATGCCTTGTGCTCAGGAATATAAATGAGGCAAACTAAGATTGGAGAGGAAATTTGGAGAATCCCAATGAGATAAAACATTGCATGTTCACCCATCCCTAGTTATTAGAATCCTTCTCATTTTTGTACTTGTTATAGAAGCACTAACCATGCAGTGCATCCAATTTTCCATTATCGGGAACAGGGGGAGGTTGAGCAAGGGAAAGGAGAACCTTAAAATTTCATTGGTATAGAATTTGTCCTGTTTTCAATAAGCCTCTATAGAAATGCCATCATTAAAATTTCAGAATTACAACTGTGTTTGAGCAACTGTGTTATTAGCTATAGGCATAGGGTATTCAAATGTACTTCAGATTTGAATTGCACTACTTAAAGATCTTTGTGCTTTATAATGGGAACATGATGGAGAACCAACAGTGCAATCGTAGACATGTCTACTCAGAAGTAATTCCCATTCAGTTCCGTGGGACTTACTGTCACATAAGTGCATATAGGATTGGAGCCTAAGTGAATGGCAAGTAGTAATAGAAATGCAGGGTACAATGATGATTCAAATTTGTATACGAAAACTGTGTATCTGTTTTTATAGTCACACATCCTTAACACTAGCAGATACAACAACAGAAATATCCATGGAAGGGGAATGGTTAAGATCATCCAGCAATTTAGAGCTATTACCGCTTGTCCGGGCTTCTGTCAATATGATGAACAATATTATGTTCTCCCTTCTTCTTCTGACATTTTAAAATATATAATTAGCCATTCACGAAAGAGTATTCAATCTAACTTTTCTCATCCCCCACCCTTACCTTTCAAAAATAACAGCTCTTGGTATGTTCTGGAGAAAGAAGAATATGATGCTTCAAATGAATTTTAGCTGAAAGTAATTTACAGATGATAATTGCTTTCTTATTTTTATAGTTCTAATTCACACGCCACGGAGCAGAAAATAAGAGCACTACAGTCACATGATTATTCATAGATATTGTTAAGTTTTCCCACAGTGAGTAAGTGCCTCACTCATGAAATCGGTAAATAGAAAACAGCTGCTAAATAGCTAGCTCTTGAAAATATATAATATTTAAAAGTGGTGATTCTTTTTTTTCCTTTTTTACAAATAAACAAATGTAATCGATACATAGATTCCTGAATTCCACTGCAATTAATTCAGAGTTCCTATTTCAATATGGTTATTTTATATGATATTCATGATGTTTTAACCCCAACTTTTATTCAAAGCATTCCATTCCAATTGGCTGTTGCTGGAGAGGGGGGAGAGAGAAGGAACAACTCACCACTCTCAATCAGCTCTGCTGAATCCACTTGTCATCTGGCTCCTCCTTTTCTGAACCCTTCCTTATTAGCAGCCATTTCTCCTAGCTCCAGCAGAGGGAGAGGGGGCACAGGCATCGGGCTTGAAAACAACAGTGTGGGTTTTGAGGTCTCAGTAGGAACTAACATGGGGTTTGTCCATTTCACTCTTGTGGGTGTGTGGGGCAAAACCCTACAACACTTTGGCAGAGGTGTTGAATGAAAATGACAATGTTGTGCTTTGGGGTGTTTACTAAGAACCTCAACCGGATATGTCAGTTGCAGACTTGTGGGTGATGGGGCAGAATGCAGTGCAAAATATTACAAAACTAGTACAAAACTTTGCCATAACTTTTGAGGGGATGCCAGATTTGGGGTTCATAGTTGACAGAGCTGTAGTCATTCGCCTGGCTGAGGTGGATAGACAGATAGGACAGCTAGGACCCACCAGAGATCTGGCTCATTTGAGAGATCCGGTGCCATTTGGCTCCTCCTCTCCCCAAAATGTTTGCATTCCAGCTAATCATTATATATATAAAAAAACAATATGAGAGTTAACTCATAAGTTAATTACACAGCAAAAAATGGAAAGTATGTGCCTGGGGTCCCAATCTGGATTGAGACTAATGTGTGTATGGAGAGGAAGTTTAACCCTCCCCTCCAGATGCTTTTCCTTCCTGAACCCTCTTACAGAATTATTTGTGTATTTTCCATTTAAAAGGAGAAAATTCAAATCCATCTGTGAATCGACACAGAATGAACAACACCTCCATAAAACACTCACAAGATGGAATTCACAAAATCTGGATATCCCTAATTCTCACCATGATCAGCAATCCTGATAAAACAGTCCCCCTTGTTGCGGTGATCTGTACTCGCATTCAAGTTAACGTCAGCAGAACTCCCATTGAGGGTTTGCCCCTCAACATAAGTTCTAATCTAAACTGTTAGGAACAGGGGCTAGCGCACATAGAAATATAGGGGTCATGTGTGTGCCCCATCCCCTTACACACTTTGAGCCCTCACACATTCAAATGAGCTATTCGTACAACCCAATATTAAATATGGCTATTGGAAAGTTCCTTTTATTTTAAATGAACTGATTTATTTCCAGTAAAGTATTTTAGGATTTTAGCCTTATTTATGGGGGGTGGGGGAGGGGGAGTGAGCCCAAGTACACATGATAATCTTCACATTTGTAAATACATTTGGGGAAGAAAATAAATTGCATAGACCTTGAGGTTCATCAGACGAACATTTTATCTCACACTTGCTACTGCCCACTTAAGGATGTATACACATTCTTTAGACAACGACGCCTGCCTCCCGCATGCCTCCCGCTCCTTCTGCTGGTTTTTCTGTTGCAAAACAGAATGTGCCGTGATCTCTGCTTTGTGCAGGAAAAGTAGCACAATAAAAACAGCCCCTGAATGGGCCACATGGCCTTTCTTTACTTCCTCTTTCTCCTCCAGTAAAAAAGAGGAAGTAATGAGGGACAAAAGCGGGGGGTGGAGAAGTGACGGTAAGCAAACACGATCCCCCTCCCGTATGATGAAGCTCCTTGTTTGCAGTGAGATTTTTCTTCTCTTCTGTCCTCTGATTATCACCTTGTAAAAAGAAACCAACTTCATTCTTTTGATAAGGTGATGACCACATCAATCATCAGAACAGCCTTCAATAAATTAGCTACACAATTACATTAGTCACCATACATCAAACCGCCAAGCATAGAAAGAAAACTCTTAAGATTTAGATAGCAGAGTAAAGGACAGAGTGGACACAGACTGCCTCCATTTATCTAGGGAACTTCAACTATAACTAGCAGATTGGGTTGTGTGTGTTCAAGAACCTCCTGCGTTTGCTATCCCTCTGTGGCTGGTACAGGGAACTCCATCTGCCTCCATTTACCATCTCTGCCTGGGACCAGGAACCATGGAACTCCTTGAGATTCATCACTAAGATGATGGGCAATGATGAGCAAACTTTGCCAAAATAACCATTGGTCTTTCCCTGATATATGAAGCTGCAAGGGCATGATGGGTGTGTTCTGGGGCAAGGGAGGGGGAGAAATGAGATAGGGATATGCTGGTAGAGCCCTGCATGATTTGTAGTGGATTGCCAAGGATTTCTTACTCTCAGTTATTTATCAATGACACCAGTGAAGTAACTCCCCCTCTGCCCTAAACTATTCTGCTGACATAAAGAAAGCTTAGGGTAAACAGGCATGGAAGGACTGTGAGCTCCATTCATTTTTGTTCTTCCTCTCAAAATGAATTACTGGGTTGAAAATCTTTAATTCTCTTTTACTCCAGGCTTCAGTTGGTGGATCTCAGGGTTCTAGTAAAAACAAAGTGGATCCGGTAAGTCTGAAATCTGCTCATCCCTGTTCTAGAGGATACCGTCAATAGCATGGAGTGATGGTAAGGCAAAACGAAAGTGAGGGACGGCATCACCAATTCCCAAAACTAGGGAAGTGAATCCCAAACATGCTGAGAATTGTTTAATTTTTAAAACCATGCTCAAAGTCTGGGTCATCTTTTTTTGTTTGTTTTTGGCACCTGGTGCATTTCCCAAGTGGCACAATTGTTTTCCTTGGGGAAAAGTTCACACTAAAAAACAAAGGGAAAAATGACCTATGAGGATGAGTGGTCTTTGCTCAAAAGCTTTTCACAGAGATGGGTGAGAATTTTCTTTCAATTAAGTTTTGATAGGAATTTACCAAAATTTGAAAAGTTCTGCATATTTGAGACCTAAAAAAACTGAATGTGGGAGAAACAGAAACTAACAGATTTGTCCATTCAGGCCCGGGTCTTTGAGTGCTTTGTTCTTAAAAGTCTGGGTTTCAATTCCTGCCTTCGTGTGTTATAGCAGGTGAATCAAGTGAAGTATCCAGAGCACAGGTGTGTCCTGCTTTCTTGGATGAGTTTGTTAAGGAAAAGTTCCCTAACTCTCAAATTGAAGAATCACCAGGAACAGGCAGAGTTCAGTCCAACAGGTTTATTTAAAATTTCGTACGAAGGAGAGAGAAGTGGCACATGGGTAGTACCAAAGCTCTCTGAATCACAAAGACAAAACTGTTACATTTATCTCTGTTACAGGCTTTGACGTCACATACCACTCACCCCCTCCCTCCTGTGATGGATACATGCCAATAAATGTTTCAACTAAACAATATCTAAAACCATAATAAAACAATATCCGAGGCATTTGACACCTCAAAGTAATTTACTGTTTCCTGATAACCTTCGATCACTGATACTTGGTGTTATTTCGTTTACTCTAATGGCCAGTATTTTTCCTCTGGAAGAACTGAAAATGTTTACTTTATATGGTGCCATCTTGTCTGGGTTGAGGGCCGTTGAGTCATGTCTAATTCACAGTATATTCGGAGGAAGAGATAACGAGGCTTGTTATGGGTTATGTTGCTCTGTGTTTTTCCTTTGAAATGCTAGAATGTGAGGTGTGAACTTTCCCCTGGTGCAGTGAGATCTGTTCCTACTTTTACCTTAAAATGTTTCTTTAGAGGCTTGGGGAAAACTAGAGTTCCAAGTTTTGATTTTATATCAATGCCCAGATCAAAAATCCTTATCAGGTTTCACTTGGTACAGCTCGAGGATGTGGACAAGGTGCTTGGACAGGTTCATGCAACCACCTCCGTATTGGATCCATGTCCCTCTTGGCTAATAAGAGCCAGCAGGGATGGAACAGCCGGCTGGGCCAGGGAAATGATTAATGCCTCTCTGTGAGAGGGAGTGGTCCAAAGCGTCCTATAAGAGGCTATAGTGAGACCACTCCTAAGAAAGCTTCCCTGGACCTGGAAAATCTTAATAACTATAGGCCGGTGGCAAATGTTCCATTCCTGGGCAAGGTCTTTGAATGGGTGGTTGCGGGCCAGCTCCAGACACTCTTGGATGAGACTGATTATCTGGATCAATTTCAGTTGGGTTTCAGGCCTGGTTTTGGCATGGAAACAGCCTTGGTCATCCTGTATGATGACCTATGTCAAGAGAAGGACAAGGGGTGTGTGACTCTGTTGATTCTCCTTGATCTCTCAGCGGCTTTCGATACCATAGGCCATGGTATCCTTCTGGGACAACCATTACAGTGGTTCCGCTCCTACTTGAAGGGGTTGGCTCCAGAAGGTGGTGCTTGGGGGACATTGCTTGGCCTGTGGATTCTGCAGTATGGGGTTCTGCAGGGATCAGTCTTGTTCCCCATGTTGTTCGACATCTGTATGAAACCATTGGGTGTGGTCATCTGGAGTTTTGGAGTGCGTTGTTATCAATACACTGATGACACACAGCTCTACTTCTCCTTTTTCATCTTCATCAGGTGAGGCTGTTGATGTGCTGAACCGGTGCCTTGCTGCGACAATGGACTGGATGAGAGCTAATAAACTGAAACTCAATCCAGACAAGATTGAGATGCTGTTAGTGGGTGGTTCCTCTGACCGGATGGAGGGTCTTCAATCTGTTCTGGATGGGGTTGCACTCCCCCTGATGGAGCAGGGTTGTAGCTTGGTGGTTCTCCTAGAACCATCTCTATTACTTGAGGCTCAGGTGGCCTCAGTGGCATGGAGTGCCTTCTACCAACTTCGGTCGGTGGTCCAGCTACAACCCTGTCTGAACAGGAATAATGTAGCTTCAGTTGTCTATGCTCTGGTAACCTCCAAGTTAGATTCCTGCAATGCGCTGTCCATGGAGCTGCCTTTGAGGATGGTTCAGAAGCTGCTAGTTTTGCAAAATGCAGCAGCCAGATTGGTAACAGAGACCAGAAGGTTTGAACATATAAGACCAACTCTGGCCTGCTTGCATTGGCTGCCTGTACATTTCCGAGCCTGAGTCAAGGTGCTGGTTTTAACGTATAAAGCCTTACATGGCTTGGGACCATAATACTTGGTGGAATGCCTCTCCTGACATGAACCTACCCATACACTACACTGAACAGCTAAGGTCCTCTTTTTCACATATGCCAGGGAGGGAGGGAGGTGCTCCCTCGATGCAACTGTGTCTGCCGTTTAAAGGAGCTCTGGAAAACAGCAGTAGGACCTTCCGCTTTGTTGCCCCTCTCCTCCCGTATAATCCAATTCATATCAATTGTGCCAAAGAAACAGGAAGCACAACTGCGGTAGAAAAACAATGAGATTTCCCTTAATGTAGAGAAGCCCTTTTTTTTCCTAGCAGGCTCATCTTTCACAGCTATATGGCAGCCAGGTGCATTGTGATCTCTCCATGCTGGGAATAGTTGTACCTACTGAATTTGGCTGATGCAGATGGGTGAGGATTTCCTCACCCATCTGCAGTTCATTTATGTTAAGCATTTGCTAGATTTCTCAAAGTTCATATGTGGGAGAGAAAGAATTTGATTTAAAAAACCCACAAATTTGGGAGAAAGTGAAACTGACAGATTTCTCTATCCCTACATATTAATGTGAAATTGTGATTTGGTGGGATTTTTAAAAAATGAATTCATCCTAATCCTCAGTAGTACCTTTGGGTTTTGCCCCATTGGTTTTTGGCATCAGTAAGGCTGAGCAGGTATACCTTGCATGTCATGAGTACTGACTGTGCATGCTAGAATTTGCCCTTGAAATCCTTTGCAATATGCAGGGATTCTGCTTCAAGTATGTTGTGGTACCTCTTCAGACAAATTGTTCTGGGAAGGATTGCCTGAAGATAGAAAGTTTGAAATCCTATAATCTTACACAATTATAGTCTACATTATCTGTGAAGCCTCACTCTACCATTTACATCCTTTTACTTGGCAATCAGTATTTTCTTTTGTTTCCAATTACTCCCTAATTATTCTTTCTACTAAAAGCAAGTATATAACATTGAAGCCTAGTTCCTATCTTGCGCTCTTTTGAAAGATAACTCCTATTTAAATGCTCCCAACAGCTAGAAGCACAGGCGGTTTTAACTGAGAAGCAATATAATGTGTGAGTAAATTGTTTAAATAGTAGCACGTGCAAATCAAACTTCTCATTTTTTCAAAAAAAATGCTATGAAATCTTAAAATGTTGCATTAGCAGTTAAGTCTATTTTGCAAATTGTAGTTATTAGCTAAATGCCTCAATGTGTTTCCAAACATTTCTTTCCTTACAATTACCTTTATTAAGGTTCCTAGTTTAACAAAGATATTTTAATTTCAGTTTCTTTAGTGGCTTTTCTAAGTACCATGTTCAGTTACAACTACCAAGAACAGTTTTGTAAATCAGTGTTACTTGTCTGTTTACTCACACGATAATGCACAGAATATTATATTGCCTGTACTTATCTCTAGGGGTGTGCACGCCACAAAATATCATTTATTGTTATCGTCATTTCCGACCAAAAAAATTATCACCTTCATTCATATCGTAGGTGAACTGTATCATCTTCACGATAATTATCGTGAAAAAACATTATTTGCAGCCCTATTTTTAAAGAAAAAATGCCTATAACATCTGTATTTTAAAAGTTAGAGGCTTGAAACTTGGTCACAGTGCTTATGGGGTATGCCTAAGTATGTGTGTGAAATTTGAGATTGATCCCTCCAACCCTCAATTTTATATGACTTTTTAAAAGATTGTTTCCATTCTGACAGGTCTGAATGAATGCATGTGGAGAGCTGTCATTCTGATTGTAAGGGTTATGTTGTTTATGTTTTATTATGTTATGTTAATGTTTTATTGTTGTTATGTTTTATTATGTTGAAAAATATTAATAAAAATTATTATAAAAAAAGAACTGAAATGATATTTAATAAATTCATATAAAATCAAGGGTTGGAGGGATTTATCTCAAATTTCATACACATACTTAGGCATATCCCATAAGCACTGTGACCAAGTTTCAAGCCTCTAACTTTTAAAATACAGAAGTCATAGGCATATTTATATGGCAGTCTGATAAAACGATAAAATTGCCCGAAAGTTATCGTCTCTGATGATTATCGTAGGTTTTTCTATCATATCGTCATCGTTAAACACATACACGATAACGACCTTATCGTATCGTCGTCGTACATTTCAATGATACGATACACATCCCTACTTATCTCAGTATGACCTGAAGTTATGTATTTCCAAATATTGGGTTGGATCTAGACTTAGTTATCATACTTAGAGCAGACCCATTGAAATCAATGGCACTTAAATTAGTCGGGACTAACTTAAATCCCACTGATTTCAATAGGTCTCGTTTAAGTATATCTAAGTCAGGATCTCAATGGTTGTGCTGTACATATTTTGTCTCATAGGGTGGTTTTGATTTATATTTAATCACATTACGATGTTGCAATATTTTGAGACATGTGAAGTCCAACAGCTAGTTATATTCCAGTCCACACATTTGTCTGGGAGATGTAGAACAAGTCAGTTCATGACTTAATTTGCAAAGATCAAGCTCAACACACATCCCTAATCATGGATGTCTTTGTCCTAATTTTAATGTAGTCTTGGCCTCTTCAATATAGTTACTCATCCTCTTTATTTTGCAATACAAGGGCTTCAGGAAGAGGATGCTGAAAGTGCTGACAAAAGAAAAGGCAGTTGATATTAGGAGTATGTCACACTGCCTGTGTTTACAAGCTGTCAGATTTATGCTGTCCTTTTCTCATTTTCACTGTCTCTGTCCTACTGTTAACTTTACCTGGAAGCATCATTTTAGGTTTTTGCTGCCTCATCTGCTTTATCTCAACTCACTCTTGTGCTATTATTTTCTTTTTCAGGTAGAGTATATTTCATTTAGGTTTTTTTAAAAAAAAAATATAAAATTAGAACTGGGCCATTTTAAAAAAATAAAAAAGAGAAGCCATTCATTTAAGTTAAAACTTCTGAAGGCAAATTATGAGATGACATAAGATAGTGGCAACTCTTGCAGGTTGGTACATGAGGAGCTGCTCTGAATGTATCTCTCTGTTAATGCAATCAAAACTCAGTCACAAACTTGAATCAAAGCAGGACAGAGATATTGTGCAAATACATGACTCCTGCAAGGGGGGCGGGAACCAAAGGAGCCATGAAGTACATCTCAGATAGGACAAGAAACAAAAGGAACTGGATTAAATCCAACCCATTGAAAACAATAGTACTTAAGTTAGTCATGTGCCCTATGCTTTACTACCACAGGCTTATCAAATGTCAAATCAGCTTTGAAACATAGTAAGCCCTTTGTCAGGATATATATATATATATATATATATATATATCTCCTCCACGGTACACTAGTCTGACTCCTGCATTGGTATGAGTTCATTAGAAAAGCTACAAATATCTCATTTTCTAAGGGGAATGGCTTATACTAAAGAGCTATCAATAAAAGAGATATATGTTGACAAGTACAATGTATCATGTATAATATCCTTCCATTTAAAGGCTAAGGTTGAGCCTTTAAATGCCATATTAGGATATTTCAATAGGGATGGGTGAGAAACTCACTCAAATGAGTGTTTTTTTTTATATCCAGTTTGCACCTCCTGAGCCTTTTTGCACCCCCCGAACCTCAGCGAACCTAGATAATGCTGCATTCCAAAATCCACATTTTTGGTGAGCTTTCCACTGCGGCTTGTTTCAGGATGTTCACCGAAATTGCCATAATATGGAAAAGTGCACACAAAATGCATATATTTGAGAAAAGTGCACACAAAACTGCATTTCAGCAATGTATAGTCCCATTTTGCTTTGTGCATTGAATTTGGTTTAAGATACGACCTTTACTAACAGTTGTTAGTGTGTCGTCTGCGTTAAGTCTCAACTTAAAACATATCTCACATACAGAAATAACAGGTAGCATTGTTATAGATAAATGTGAAAAATCGATGGCATCAGGAAAATGGTATTTCCTGAGGCGGTGGGGAAGGCTCTCTCTCTCTCTCTCTCTCTCTCTATCTATATATATATGACTATTGCACATATAGAAATTCTCAAAAAAGGGAAAGATGTTTTGAGTAGGATTAGTTGACATTCAACTTCTACATCTACTGGACTATTTATATGCAAGTTGTGTGAATTGGGGGGGGGTGAGAGAGAGAGAATGGGAGAAATATGCAAGAGAGTGAAGGGATAGTAGACACAGAGAAGGCATATCATGCACAAATACATAACAAATTCATGTATTCACTGCCTGCATGAACTTGGTTTAGAAGTGCCTATCACCAAAACAGGACTTCCTCAGCTGACCTTCTTTCTATGGAATTAATTAGAATTCTCATTTGTCACAGAGACAACTAATTAGTAGATCCATTCTATAGAAGTTACATATACACCAATTCCAATCACAGATTAACAAATCCTCCTTGGATCTTCAACCAAATAAAAGCTGCTGAAACTCACAAGGCACCTCAAGGTTGCTATAACCTTGAAGCTTAAGTTCAATTACCTCCATTGTGAAGCTTCTTACAGAAAACGGATATAATGGTCATGACGCAGGAACAGGTTCCTACTCAGGGGTCACTTTTTCATGTCAAAACTTTAACAAGCTGTTTCTTGGCATTTTTCCTAGAGCCACATTAGCTACTGCAATTCTTGTCAAAGCAAAAGAATCCAAGAGGAGCAGAAATATCCCTACAGGGGAAACAGCAGCCACCACAGTGAAGAATGTTCAGGTATGTGAGTGAGTGTAGGCAATGGATTCTGTTTTATAAAAGATTACTAAAGATTACCTGAATAATCCTTATAGCATCCCTGTAAGGTGGGCCTGTATTATCATCACAAAATTCCACACCATCAGAATTTTTTGTGTGAGTGTGAGTATATTTCCAGTATACACCACATGTAAACTAATATGGACCAGACACAATTTTCATCTGGAAAGCCATACATTTGGAACTTTGTGGAAACAGGTTTGACAATATTATTATTATTATTATTATTATTATTATTATTATATCCTGCCTTTTTCCCCAATACTGGGGCTCAAGGCGGCTTACGAATTGAAACATGTATGGTTAAAACAAATAGAGATATACAAAAATAAAAATATATATATAATTAAAAATAGTACAATTTTAAAATATTGAGAACATTTAAAAACATTTTAGATACAAAATAATTTTTAAACATCCAAACTATAAGCAGCACATCCACAGAGGTCTCAACTACTCCTCAAAGGCCTGCTGACAGTTCCGCCTACCCATAGACTAGCAAAGGGATGGGAGATCGAGGGATGCTTGAACTTGCCCAAAATGTTCAAACTTCCTTTCCAAGTTCGGTTGGCTTACCGCTCCCTGCATTGCTGATGGTCGGGGTTGATCCACAGCGGAAAGAGCCTTAGACCACAAAAGGCTGCGGAGCCGGTCGGCTCTATTCCTCCTAGTTTGCCTGGAAAAGCGCATACAGTGTGCACAGGAATCAACGATATGGGTCTCACCCAGGCAAAAGAGGCAGAGCGAGTGGCCGTCGGTGAGGGCAATTTTGGCCCTACACCGGGAGCACCGTCTGAAGAGCGCGGTTTGCGCCATAAGATGGCGAACCGCGTTGGCAGAACAGCTAATCTCTAACGAGAGATATTATTAATTAACTATATGAACTGTATTAAATTTCTTTTTTTTTTTTTAACTAGACCTAACTAACTATGAACAAACAAACAAACAACTCTATCTAACTATATCAACTATCCTTCTTCTAACAGAGTCCACAAACCAGACGAAGTCTCCCGCGAGGCTTACAGCGAAGCGGTCGAAGAAGAACTGAGGTAAGTTAGAGCGGGAACCCTGAGCATGCGCGGTAGGATGGTGGGGGGAGGGGTTCCCGCCAAAACTCTATCTAGATATTGAAGTTTCCCGGAAGTAGGCTCGGCATCGGCGCGAGCCCATATGTGTGATGCACAGAGACCACGAAGAAGAACTTGTATTTTTTTTAAAGAATACACATTTTAAAGTATGCATTTCCAAAAAAAACAAAACACATTTTTCTAAGGCAATCACAAGGTCAGGAATATGCAAACATTAAAAAAAAACAAACCCAACCCTCTCCGGATTGCATTTGGGGTTATGAATGTGGTATGTTTGCATGGTTTGCAAACAGAATGTGGATGGCGATGGCACTAACCAGGAGTAAACAACTTAAAGAGCATCTTGCAGCCCATTCTCTGTCAAAGGAGAGGGGAAACATGGACAGATATTACTACAAGAGGCCTTTGGCCTTTAGAAGCTGAAATGTACATCATAATTCTATGTGATCTTTTTGTGCTTTTTTTTTTACCCCTTTGGCTTTTTCTTGTTACGTTTCTTACTGTGGCTAATTTGAAATTGTTTCATTGCTGGCTTCTATTGTTTGAACTTTTTGTATTACTTTTTAATTGTATTTTATTAGTTTTGTAAGTTGACTTGGCCTATGTGAAGAAAGGTGAGCTATAAAAATGTATACTTTATATACACTTTAAATGAATGAATTAATATTACACATGAGGGAGAGGACATTAGGCTTGATAAGAATAACTTGCCTCATACCTATCTTTATGTTCATGGCTGAGCTGAGATTTGAACTCAGAATATCTGGTTCATGGCTTATGCTCTTAACCACTGTAATATACTAGCACCTCATCTGGGTGTCATCAATTAATCAGCTCCTTCACTTTTGGACAATAGCAATGGTGAAGCACCTGCCTTCATACTGCCCTTTTCTGGTGTCATATATATATATATATATATATATATATATATACTACGTAATAAAAGGAGGCACTTTGTCCACCCTGCAGGAGATTTTTCAGTCCCTGCTAAAAGGACATGACCTATCTCAATTAGAGGATTGGGGAGAGAGTATCAATAATAAACATTTCCTATAGTAGGCCTCTTCAAAGGAATTTGCAGGCTGGGGAGATCCAATATTCATGGGTTTCTACTAGAATGGAACTGAAATTAGTTTTTTAAATGAATGTTTCCATAAGTTCCAAATAAAAAGGCACATCCTCACGCCCAATTGGGCTGGGGAGGGCAGTTGCGGGTGTGGGGGAAGCAAATCGAGGTGGAGGCTCGCTATTGGTGGCCTCATTTGAGCTGCTGGGCGGGGTTTTGTCTGCAGGGTTTTGTGCCCTGGTAACGGTCCTGCCCAGCATTCGGGCTTCCGGCGCAGCTCCCTCCCTCCCCTCCCTGTAGACAGTGTGGGTTCGCTGGTTGTCTTTAGGAGGCAGAGTAGGAATTTTTGGCTCTTAAACCTAATTTGGCTAAGAGTTTTTTCGCCTACTCCACACTGTAAGACAGATGGGGTGTAATAATTAGGTTGTTTGGCATAATTGGTCACATAACATCGGCAGTAGGTGGGGGCATCTGTAGCTGTTTTGTAATGGTGAACATTTTCAGGCACCGTTGAGGTGGTAGGTAGTGCCTGAGGCCCACATCTGGGAGTCTTGTGGCACCAGATCATTGGGATAAGGTTTACCTATGAGGCCAACCCTCCTCATCTACTCGGAGCCATGCGGCACAAGCGAGACGACACCGGAAGGCCTCCCTACCCCAAATGGGGCAAGACCGGGAGGTGAAGAAGGATAGCGCATCACCCCAAGGACGTAGAATGGTTTCACCCAATCCCAAGGTTGGGTCTGAGCCGGCCAACAGCAGATGCCCACATAGGTTTCACCTTCCTTTGCAGATCATTAATAACAGTGGCCTATTTTAATCCCATTTTGTTGTCTCGACTCGTTATTTACACCCTACACTCACAACTCTCCTTTTATGAAGATTTGGGGGGGGCGCTCCTTGCATATTAATTGATATTGTCCTCATTTGCTCTTGCTCTCAGTCCACCCTCACTTGTGCAGAGTGATGTTACTGTAGGCTGACCATATGAAAAGGAGGACAGGGCTCCTGTAACTTTAACAGTTGTAGAGAAAAGGGAATTTCAGCCAGTGTCATTTGTATGCAATTAGTTCCTGGTGATACTCCCTCTTCATCACAACAGTTAAAGTTGCAGGGGCCCTGCCTTCTTTTGTATATGGTCACTCTAGTATAGTGCCTGCAACTTTAACTGTTGTGATGAAGAGGGAATTTCACCAGGAACTAATTGCATACAAATGACACTGGCTGAAATTCCCTTTTCTCTACAACTGTTAAAGTTACAGGAGCCCTGTCCTCCTTTTCAAATGGTCAGCCTATGTTACTGTAACCACATCGGATTAGTGAATTAGCATTGTGGCCGCAATACAGCATCCCACTTGTTGTATAATCCATGAATGCTTTTCTCATCTGCCGATCTTTGTCATTCCTCCAGCTGAAGACTTGGAAGAGCAAGAAGGAACCCTACGCTAAACCCACACTGCTGAAATGTGGTCTCATGGGGACATTCCCCAGACGATCTACCCAAGTACAGCAGAACACACACAAAACCAGAGGCCTGTGATCATCCTTGTTGGATCATTGACATCCTTTTCACATCCCATGCCCACCCCCCGCAGCAAAGTACTCTGCATATCATTTGAAATAGTTTCCCTGCTTAGTGAAAACATGTAGCCTCCTGCTAAATGAAATAAACAGAATTAAACTGACACAGCATTTAATGGATATATAAGCAGGTAAAGTATATTAATTTAAGTTATGCTAACACCAGAGGGGATCTCAGCCCTTGCCCAGAGCATATGTTCATTATGTTCCAGAAATGCAGCTTCACCAAGCAATTTTTGTGAACTAAAAATTAATACATGCAAGAAAGCTCCATGGGTGCCATGAACAGCAAATGTGACTGCAGCTAAAGAGGGCATGCCTTTTTAATCCATCTGATTATACTCAGGTTGCATACATACAATTATTTAGGGCTAAATGGATGCTGTGATTCTGCTGCAGGAAGGCAGAAAATGCAGAAGGTAGAATTAAGTGCAAAAGTCAGCTTTCTGGTAAATAGCAGGGTGTTGTTAGTTTTAAGAGGGGATTCATTTTGATCTTGGTGCAGGAATAACAGACACTCTCTGAGCCTATCTCCACTACTGCTTTAAAACAGTTTAAAATGGTTTATAACAGTAGTGACAACTGTTGGGACCCAGGACACGCTACATATACAGTTTTCAAAACATTTTCAAAGTGTTATATCCTGCTTGGTGAAGATAGGATTCTCTGTGTGCTGTGGTCCAGATCCCCCACACCAGCTTTTTAATGTTTAAAGAAAATTCACAGAGCTGTAAGTGATGGCAAAGCGGCATGTTTGTTCTTTACTGGAAATAAATCTGGGGTTGCCAATTATGATAAGGACCTTGATCAGTGGGGAAAGGATTAATCCTTTCCTCCCCATCACAGTCTCAATGAAAATGTTCTCTCCCCACACCGACCCCAAGTTATGATCAGCCCCATGAGGGAAGCTCCTATTGATGCCAGAGAGAGCTTCCCTCAAGGGGCTAAAAGCAGCTGGGGGGATTTTGTCATGACTGTGACAGGGGAGGAAAGTTGAATTCCCAATTCTGAACCCACACCTGCTACTTCTAATTAACACACACACACACACACACACACACCAATAGTGCAATATTTCAACTAACATCATGTAGTATTTGGGACTTACTTTTCAGTAAGCCAACATCAGATTGTACTTAGATGTGCTTAGATTTGGCCTCACGATGGAGATCACAGACAAAAGGAGCTGCTGGTATGGCTGGTGCTCCTGTCGAAGCCCAGGTTGCTCTGTGGAATGCAGAGATGACTCGGGTGTTTGACACAATCGTGCCCAAACACCCTCTCCCTCTGAGCAGAGCCCGGCCAGCACCTTCATATACACCTGAGCTGAGGGCAATGAAGCAAGAGGGGAGACAGCGAGAACGCAGGCGGAGGAAAACTCATGCTGAGTCTGATCGAACATGTGTTATTGTTATTATTATTATTATTATTATTAATTTCACTTATATACCACCCCATAGCCGAAACTCTCTGGGCGGTTTACAAAAATTAAAAAGATTGAGCATTAAAAAGACAATATACAAAATTTAAAACCATAAAACAGCTGTCATTAAAACACTTTAAAACATTTTAACTATTAAGCCTGGCCACAGTGTCAATCAAAACCTCAACTTGAGCTATTAAAATGCCTGGGAGAAAAGAAAAGTTTTGACCTGGCACCGAAAAGATAACAGTGTTGGCGCCAGGCGGGCCTCATCGGGGAGATCATTCCATAATTGAGGGGCCACCACAGAGAAGGCCCTCTCCCTTGTAGCCATCCTCCAAGCTTCCCTCTGAGTAGGCAGCTGGAGGAGGACCTTTGATGTTGAGCATAGTGTATGGGTAGGTTCATGTCGGGAAAGACGTTCCATCAGGTAGAGCTCACTCTCAAGCCTACTCTATGGCAGTGAGGGTGGCAAAGAGACAGTTCTTTTTCACCAGCATTGCATCTTCTCAGTGTTGTCCAGCAGTGCTTTTCTAGGTGGTTCGTGGCCTACGACATTCTGGGCCAGGGTGAGAGATGGTGGAACCTTTCAGTAGCACTCTGTGACAAGTTTGCTCTGCACTTTAAAGATAAAGTCGCTCAGATTAGTCCTGAATTGGACACCACACTTAATGCAGTTCCACTAATAGAGGCATTCAGAGCACCGTCTGGTCCAGTCTTAGTGGATGAGTTTCAGTTACTGAGGCTCGAGGATGTGGACAAGATACTTGGCTAAGTCCAGTCAACCACCTGTGTGGTTGACCCTTGCCCTTCATAGCTTCTTACATCAAACTAGACCACTCCTAAAACAGCCTAACCTGGACCCGGAGGACATTAACAAATATAGGCTGATGGCTAACATCCCCTTTCTGAGAAAGGTGCTTGAGCGGGTGGTTGCAGGAAGCCTCCAGGCACTCTTGAATGAAACGGATTATCTAGATCCATTTCAATCGAGCTTCAGGCCTGGTTTTGGAATGGAAAATGCTTTGGTTGCCATGTGGGATGACCTTTTCCGGGAGAGGGACAGGGGGAGTGCGACCCTGTTAATTCTCTTGGACCTCTCACTGGCTTTCGATACCATCAACCATGGTATCCTTCTGGATAGGTTGTCTGGGCTGGGAGTTGGAGGCATTGTGTTGCAGTGGTTCCACTCCTACTTGGATGGCCGATTCCAGAAGGTGGTGTTGGGAGATTACTGCTCTGTGCCATGGCATCATGGTCATGGGGTTCCACGGGGTTCTATTCTATCCCCTATACTGTTCAACATTTACTTGACACACAAACAACAGGGTGCTAACCTTAACCAAAATCCTCAAAACACAACAAAAAAAGAAAGTTAAGGGGAAAATATGTAATGAATTTTAATACTTAATAAAATAATATATTTATCACCAAAGAAAACTATTTGAAATACATATGTATAATAACAAAGTAAAAACAAGGCTCTTATGATTCTGGCCAAACGCGTTTCGACAAAAGTGTCTTCTTCAGTGGCGCAATCACTGAAAATAAACAACAAAAATAATAAGACGTTTAGTAGTGCCCCAGATGGAGGAAAATTTTTAGTCTTTTCAATATATAAGGTTTTTTTAAAAATAAACAACCCACCTAAATGGTTTGAGTACCAGGCAAAGGTTTTTTCCAACGGGGCTGATTTAGATATTTCCCAAATGATGGGATTGTGTCACTCCCCACACACCAATTTTCCTCCATCTGGGGCACTACTAAATGTCTTATTATTTTTGTTGTTTGTTTTCAGTGATTGGGCCACTGAAGAAGACACTTTTGTCGAAACGCGTTTAGCCAGAATCATAAGAGCCTTGTTTTTACTTTGTTATTATACATATGTATTTCAAATAGTTTTCTTTGGTGATAAATATATTATTTTATTAAGTATTAAAATTCATTACATATTTTCCCCTTAACTTTCTTTTTCTGTTGTGTTTTCAACATTTACATGAAACTGCTAGGAGAGGTTATCCAGAGATGTTGACTGAGGTGTCATCAATATGTGGATGACACCCAGCTCTACCTCTCCTTTTCATCAAACCCAGGTGAGGCAGTGGCTGTTCTGACATGGTAATGGACTGGATGAGGGCCAATAAACCGAGATTCAATCCAGACAAGACAGAGGTACTGTTTGTGGGTGGTTCATCAGTCCGGCTAGGTGATGTTCACCTTGTTCTGGAGGGGGTTGCACTACCCCTAAAGGATCAGGTTCATATTTTGGGGGTGCTCCTGGATCCAGAACTGTCACTTGAGGCACAGGTGAACTCAATGGCAAGGAGCACCTTTCATCAGTTTAGACCAATATACCAACTGCACCTTTATCTGGACAGAGATAGTCTAGCTAGTTATCCACGCTCTGATAACCTCTCGTCTGGATTACTGCAATGCATTATACGTGGGGCTGCCTTTGAAAACTGTCTAGAAACTTCAACTCGTACAAAACAGGGCAGCCAGACTGTTAACGGGGACTGGCCAATGAGACCACATTACGCCAGTCCTTTTACAGCTTCACTGGCTGCCAGACCAGATCCGGGCCCAATTCAAAGTGCTGGTATTAACATTCAAAGCTGTAAACGGCTTGGGGCCAGGTTATCTGAAGTTCCATTCTATCCAACCACTAGGTAATGCTACACAATTTTTGCTTCAATTTACTTTTTAAAAAATCTAGTGTATCACCTAAATTTAATCTCCAGCTTTGCTACTATAAAGATTGTCATGTCTCTCTTTACTACTTCTCTCTGCCAACCCAGAGACCTGTGAGTTTCATCTAAGATAAGAGACAGGTGTGAGTACCTGCCAGCTATTATGTTTTCAAAAATGTGCAAACTAGCATTATTGACAAAGTTGCACAAATTGCTCAGGAATTTGCACAAATTGCAAAACCTGTGAAAAATAAATGTACAATAAAGTTCCTGGAGTTCAAAGAAAAATTTCAGCTCAGCTCAGAAATGCAAATTTAGTTATACATGCCATGGAATTCCGTTGAGTTAAAAAAATAACAAAATTTTCCAGTGACTCACATGACAGTCAGTGGTCCTTAGTATGAAAAGAATAGTGCAAACCTATACATGTCTACTCAGAAGCAGAGTTGTAAAATTTCTGTAATTTTTAGGCCATGGAAAAATGGGGGGGGGGGGGGTTCCCAGAAGAAAATGGAAATTTTGGAAAAATTGAAGAATTAGAAATACTTATTTTAGCACTCTTTACAGATCTAAAGTCACTTTGTTAAACACAACCTTCCCCAACTTGCTGCCCTTTAGATATTTTGGATTTCAGGGCCCATCAGCCTCAGGCAGCATGACCAATGTTCAGGAATGATCAGCACTGTAGTCTAAAATATTTGGAGGGCTCCAGGTTAGGGAAAACTGCTTTGGGAACATAAATTATTTGATGTAAAACTTAGTTTGCTCATAAACTTATCATTATATTTTAAAACTTTTAAAAGTAAACTGAGCAAATTTGTAATTATTGTCTGAATAGATTCAAACTATATTCAATGACTGCTATACCATAAGGACTCTATAGAACATTTACTGCAAGGAATGCACAATGGTGACTCTACATATATGTTCGATTGGGAAACTAAGCACCAATATCTATCAGAAAAGTATACTTTAGGTCCCTTATTTTAAAAAGGAATGAAAGAATGACTATGCTGGGGATCTTACAGAGAGTGTTTTCCCCCATGGCTTCATTATTTTCAGACATTTCAATCTCTAATCTTTCTATAAAAGTGTTCTTGTTCCATTGAGTTTAGAAATCATGGGGGGGGGGAATAAAAGCTGTGTCACATATTTTGATATATTTTGTCTTTATTCTAAAATAATAATAAAAAATCATAATCCAAAACTGTTCATTTTTTCCAATTTTTGGGTTAAAATAAGAACAGCCCTCAGAAAAAAAAATGCCCCCCCCCCAAATTGTTAATTTTTTTCCCCCTGGCCTTCACATCTCTACCCAGAAGTTTTCCCATTGAGTTCAAATGGGTATACCCCCTGATAAGTGGGTATGGGATTGAGGCATACAGGAGATATAGCCATACTTGCATTTTCATCTGTGAAATGTTATAGGATATGCTAACAATCTGCAACAACATTTTTTTTTAAAAAAAAATTCAAAATGGGAGAAAATAAAAATGGTAATATTTATTTCCTTATTAAAATGAACTTTTGACAGTGTGCCAGATACATCTAAAACAAAGTTATTTAATTTAACAGCAACTATTTTTACCTTTCTTTTGTGGGAACAGAGAATAACATCATTAATACTAAATGTGATTACAAACAACAACCTTGTGATACATAAATTATTATGAGCAGCCATATTTTGTTTTACCTAGGGAACAGCCGCTATGCCTGATGCTAGCCTGAGGTCAAAACTATTCATTAATGTTAAAAACATCAATAAACAATTGCTTTTTATTATCTTTTAATTAAACTTACTGTGTCAGAATATGAATTGTAAATTTGATCTTTGGTACCGAGCCACTTTGTAATGTGACTTTGGCATTTTATCCAAGCACACAGGTTCAAAAATTAGAATACAAAATGAGCCTCCATCCAATATTTCAAAAGGCATGTCCTAATAGCAAAAGTATTTGTGGTTTTTATTAACCCAAGGCTATGTTTATAGCAATGGACAGATACAACATGCATTATTGTATATTAGTGTTAAGACTGGAAGTAGCCATACCTTTTGTTTTTCAAAGCTTTGTATGCAACACAGTTCTCCTACACTGGATGCATTGGTGCCAAGTGTGGATTTGTGAAATCTTCCTGTGTCAGGGTCCAAGGTGTGAGCAGCTTGGCTTGGACACAGGGACACCAGGGCCTGGAATAATGACAGTGAGCTTAGCTAGTTTAGAGCAACCAAGCTTTAATCACAGGCAGGGCATTCAGAGATAACAACTAGACACAACCAAGTAAGTCAAGAGACTGACCCATACAGCAAACAGAAACCCAACAGGCAAGCAGCGTTCAGTCAGGGCCAGAGACAGAAGACGCAGTCCCAAGGCAAACAGAGTCCCAGTTCCAGAAGACAAGCAGCGTTCAGTCAGGGCCAAAGGCAGAAGCATAGTCAGGTGACACAGCAGGTCAGGAATAGCATGCACAGTCTAAGACTAAAAAGAACCACAGCAAACACAAAAAACCATATTACTATAGCCAAGACTGAAGGAAAAATGCAGTTCTGACTTATGTAGGCCTTCTGAGCTTGCTGCTCAGCTGATCTGCATCAGCTCAACCGGGATTGCTAGCTGGTCTGAGCCTCGATCCTGCCAGGGCTTACATTCTGTGTCTCTGATCCAGTGAAGACTCTGTGACTGGCAAGGTGCTCTGGGACCATCTGCAGGCCAAAACCTGGCAAGGTGTTCTAGGACCATCTGCAGGCCGAAACCTGACATCCTGTTTCCCACCCCTGGACGTGGACCAATGGTCTGACACATGGTATAAGACAGCTTTTTTTTTTAGGAGGTGGAGAGAGGCAGGTAACATCTCCCCTCCCCCATTTCCTCTAACTACATAATGCCTGAGGGATTGGGAGGAGACATCCCTCCTTTTTCTCTCCCTGTTTGTCATGGCTTACTATGACTTAGCCAGTGTAGGGGGTTGGTAATTGAGTAGATTCAGGGGACCATGGGAGTGACTTATTTCTGAATTTGGATTGGCTTAGAGATATTTTTTTGGGAAATAGTGCACTGTTAGGTAGCTCACTCACTAACATGAAGAGTCAAGAGAGAAATGTTCTCATTATATATATATATATATATATATATATGCACTCAGGAAGATCTTGTGAGGTAACAAATGTGCCAAATTATTAAAGTGCAAAGATAAATTCAAACTCTGTCTCTGTGAGTGTTAATTGCGTCAAAGCACCTTAGACATTGAGCCTTGGACAGTCTTAAATACATTCAATGGCCATTGAGTTTCTTCTTCTTCTATTAAACATACTTCATAAATAATAGTTGACAGTCTGAATCACAACTCCCTGAATAGTTGCATGAATAAGCACACATTTTCTTCACACACACACACTGGTTATTGGCTTTTCAGAGATCACAAAACCTAATAAGGCACTTCATAAAGTTTCCTTGCATTTCCTGGCAGCAAAACAATGGATATGTAATGAGGAGGTTAAAGGAAAGGGTGGATTATTCTAAGTAAGAGAAGGCATCGAGGTCGCTGTGGTTCATGCACATCTGTTGCGGAGCAAAGGATGAGAAATAACGAGGCGACACCAGCGTTGGGATTTAAACAAGGGCCACTTTATTTATTTACAAATAAGCAGAAAAGGGGGAGGAGAACCTAAGCGGGCATTTTGCCATGGCCAGCCAGGCCATTAAAGGGATCGGGCGAGGCATTCACAGCCCAGGAAGTGGCGCCTGTACTTTCGCCGCTCCCCGAGCTTCCCCAATCTGGGGTGGAGGGTCTTCCGGTGTCGTCTCCCCTCGTGCCGCAGGGCTCCGAGTAGACAGGAAGGGTTGGCCCCAAAGGTAAGCCTTATCCCCCCAACTGATGCCGCAGGGCTCTCAGTGGTTGGCCCTCAGGCGTTACCAATCACTTCAACCGTGCCTGTGAATGCTCACCATTAACAAAAACATAAAAATGCCCACTCCTACCGCCATAAAGTGACCAAATAGCCAGATTAACCTAATTATCACCCGTCCTGCTTCCGCAGTGTGAAGTAGGTGAAAAAACTCACAACCAAGTTAGATTGTGAGCAAAAAATTCCTACTTGGCCTCCAAACAGACGACTGGCGAACCCACACTGTCAACAGGGGAGGGCGGGACGGAGCTGCGCAGCAACAGTGGAGATGCGGAGGGGTCCTGGGCCTTAAATAGCCCTAACCCCCTCCTCTCACCAGTGGCACCATCCCAGGCCAGCCAGTGGCTGCCCCCCACGTCACCTCTCCCCATCCTCGCCTGCAACCACCTCTCCCCACCCCAACGAGCAGGGTGAAGAAAGGCTTAAGTTGGAACACAACAAGGTGCATTCACCATGAAACTAAAAAAAGCTATTTAATTGGTGTATTGTACCAATTTAATACAACAAATTTGAACTAGGCAAGCAAGAAACTAGCACACTCCTTGTACCAAGGGAAATTTATAAAGTTCCCCTCAACCCCCAGGCTTTCTTTTTTTAAAAAATAATAATAATTAAGAGACAGAGGACCCAAGAGATTTGTGAAACAACGCAGAGAGCAAAACAGCTTTGACTGCTCAAAGTGTCAATCTGAACTCCAAACAAAACAACTTTCCTATGCTTTGACCTTTAGAACACATGCAAACATTTCAGCATGTTTTAATGTTCAGATTATCCCAAGACACATACTTATTAGCAAAAAGTCAAATCAGACTCTAGTTTTCAGTACTTGTTAGCTATAGTTCCTTGATATCCACTCTGTTACATGAAATGTGTAACTGGAATTCATTTTTATATTTTTGTGTTGCCACTCAGTGGTTCAATTCGGACAACACAATAAACAACTGGTGTGGGGGAAACAATAATCAATTGTTTTGACTATTGTGTCATCTGAATGCTGCCATAGTCAACTCAGCTCTGATCCTAATCCACACCACAGTTGATTATTTATTACCATGTTGTGTGGGGAGTACCCCCTAGAAGAACAACTGTAAAGTTGTTTATTACCCCACCATTGACTATCGTGTCATCCGAACTGAGCTAGTGTGGTGATTATACTGAGTTTATAAAGCCAATATATTTCTAAATTTAAAGTAATAAAAAAAATCAACATTTCACAATATTTAAAGTCTATGATTAACCTTAAATTGCTTCATTCAAAATTTGTCACTATAATGCATACTGGGTGCTAATCATCCTACCCAAAAATTGAAAGTTCAATATTCTGAAATGCCAAAATCCATATTAGGACAATACCGTCATTAGGCCAACTAAAGGTCATAAAATGGTGTACAAGCTTTCACGTTCTCCAGAACTATAAATCATTTAGGACTGTAAACAAAACAAAGGGGAGGGGAGGGAAAAAGTGACTAATGTTCAAACTATTGAGTCTGCATTTAATTACAGTACTCAGGTGGAATGTGCAGACATTCCAACATGGCTTTATCAGGTGGCTTTATCAGGGTTTCAGGGTGCACCTAGGACTCTCCCAAAGGTTGGTGGGATGGACAAATGAACTAAGCCAAATTACAGACAATTAGGTGCATGGGGTTTTGTTAGGGCTGTGCAAGCCTCGGGCCTCAGATTCAGAAATCTGAATCGCAGAGGTCATTTTATGGAGATGGCGATTGCGCCGAGGAGTGAGCAATTGCAGCTGTGGCAGGGGCGAGGACATGTGTGCTCACCTGGGCCCCAGTATGTGCACCCCCCAGGCAATGAATGCTAGGAGTCATAGACTGTAACTTGCTTATTACATTTCTCTACCACCCCATAGCCGAAGATCTCTGGGCAGTTTACAAAGATTAAAACAATGAACATTAAAAATCAATATACAAAATTTAAAAGCATAAAAACTGACAACATACAACGACAATATACATTTAAAACAACTTTGGAATTCTCATCCAGGCCTAAAGATAGATCTGGGGGTCAATTAAAAGCTCAACATGTGCTGTTAAATGCCTGGGAGAAGAGAAAAGTCTTGACCTGGCACCTAAAAGATAGCAATGTTGGTGCCAGGTGGGCCTCATCGGGAGATCATTCCATAATTGTGGATTCACCACTGAGAAGGCCTTCTCCCTTGTTGCCACCTGGAGAAGGACGTTAGATGTTGGTATGACAATGATATGCAGAATAGATGTGATACCTGAAACATTACAGAAGGACAGGTGCATGGTCTAGGGCGTTATGATTAGGGATGTGTATTGTATTGTTAAAATGTTCGATAATGATATGATAAGGTCGTTATTGGTCGTTATCGGACATGCACTTAACGATAATGGTACGATAGAAAAACCTCCGATAAATATCCGATCCGAAAATTTTCAGCCTGATTATATCGGGTTTTTGGACTGCCATATAAATAAACCTATAACTTCTGTATTTTAAAAGTTAGAGGCTTGAAACTTGGTCACAGTGCTTATGGGGTATGCCTAAGTATGTGTATGAAATTTGAGATCAATCCCTCCCTTCATTTTCTATGAATTTTTAATGATTGTGTTCATTCTGAAAGCTGGTTGACCGGGCCTCATTTTCAAAACAAGCATGATCTTTAAAAAATCCATAGAAAATCGAGAGTTTGAGCAATTGCTCTGATTTTTTTTCACAAATGACCAGCCAGATCCAATCTTCAATGTCTCACAAGTTTCAAGTTTTTATCTTTAAAAATGAAGAAGTTACAGCAGAGGGGGGACTTTTGGGGTACCCCCTATAACTTTTTGATTTGAAAAGATAGAGACATGAAACTTTTTGGACATCGCAGACTGGATCTTGCTAGTCCTGGCTCCCCATGTTTCATGTCATTATCATTTCAAATAAAAAAATATTATGCAAACGTTTCCCCCAATGCAAGCCTATGGGAAAAAAAGCAGACAACAAGATGACAGCAGGGAGGCCCGGTCAACCAGCTGTGTCAATAAAGTTGCATGAACTTTAATAAATTTATATAAAATTGAGGGTTGGAGGGATTGATCTCAAATTTAATACACATGTCTAGCACATGTTGCTACACATATGTGCCAAATTTCAGATCAATCCCTCCACGCCTGTATTTTATATGATTTTTTCAAAGATCGTTTCTCTTCTGACAGGTCTGGTGAGCTGTCATTCTGATCTGTCGGAACGGAAACAATCTTTAATAAATTCATATAAAATCAAGGGTTGGAGGGATCGATCTCAAATTTCATACACATACTTAAGCATATCCCATAACCATTGTTTTTTTAATTTTTTTTTATTATTTTTCAACATAACATAATACAACATAAACCTAAACAACATAAAATACAATACATACCGCATACCCCCGTGCTCCCCTCCCCCCAGGAGACCTTCAATTATACATTATTCTTCTTTCCAAAAATGTAAAGACTCTTTTGAAGGCATTTGCCCCTTCCCCGTTCTTAATACATATTCCAAAAATAAACTCCATATATCTCCAAAATCATTCTTACTGGACATTCCCCTCTTTATTTTCATTTTACACGTTAGCTTATCATTAAGTGCCATGTCCCATATTTCTTTATACCATTCTTCTATGGTATATATCCCTTGCCCTTTCCAGTTTTTAGCAATCATTATTCTGGCGGGAGCCAGGAGGTTGTTTATTAATTCTCTCTTATTTATATTCTCAATACCTTTTTCCCATATTGCTAGTAGAGCCAGCTTTGGGTTTAATTCCAAATTACTTCCAATTATATGACTTATTTCTTTAAACACTCTTTCCCAAAATTTTTGTACATGTTTACAGCTCCACCACATATGGAAATAAGTTCCAACCTCCTGACATCCCCTCCAACAATTCTTGGACACTTTTTTATCTATCTGATGAAATCTTACCAGCGTTAAATACCATCTCCATACTATTTTATAATAATTCTCCTTAATTCTAATCGACAAAAGCTTTAACATTCTTGCATCCCATATCTTCCCCCAGTCATGTTCATTAATTTGTTCTTTTAAGTCATCTTCCCAAATCATTTTAAGTGAATCTCTATATTCAGCTTCCTCTGTCAGGATTTTATATATTTCGCTAGTTAGACCTTTTCTAGCTTTAATTACTTCTTTCTTTCCTCTTGATTCAATTAAATCTTCAAATCTTGTATTATTTCTACACTTCTTATTCATCTTTTTCCATTCCTGTGTCCATTTTTCCAATTGTAAGCATTTGAACCAAGCTATCTTTTGTCCTTTTACCAACTCTCTAATTTGCTCCTTATCTGTCATTCTTTCCATCCAATTCCTTAACTTAGTAATTTCCTGACCCTTCAAACTTCCTTCTAATTCTACTTTTAAATTCCTTGGGAAATTTCTCACAACTACCACTGGGGCGAGTGGAGAGTCTCCTGGTATTAAACTCCCTTTAACTTTCTCCCAGATCTCTAGAATGTTTTTCAGCAACGGGTTGTCCAGTCCCCTCAAATCTTTCTTTTGGATTTTATTATTAAAAAAAAAAATTTGCAATTTGAAATCTGGTTCCCGTTTGTGTTTCTAACCATTCTAAATCTTCCTCCCCTAATACACTATTTATAACATATCTTAACTGATTAGCACTATAATAATTCTTTATGTTTGGAAGTCCCAAACCTCCTTTCTTTTGTGTCTTATACCATAGCCCCTTATTAATCCTAGCTCTCTTATCTCCATTGCAATAAGCATTAATCATATTTTGCCAGCTCTTTAACTCTACATCCGATATTTTAATTGGTAGCATTCTAAACAAAAAATTAATCTTGGGTAATATCTTCATTTTTATAACCGCTATTCTACCAGACCAAGAATGTTTTAATTTTCTATATGCCTCTAACTTTTCCCCTACCTGTTTTTTCAAACTTACAAAATTAATTTCCTCTAACCTGTCTAAATCTTTTGCAATATTAACTCCTAAATAACGTACTATATTTTTAAGCCTAACTTAACTTTACCTTCCTCCATCTCCTCTTTGTTATAATTGAATAACATATCCCATAAGCATTGTGTCCAAGTCTCAAGCCTGTAACTTTGTAAATACAGAAGTTATAAGCATTTTTTTCTATTAAAAAATCAGCTCTATAGGGCACAATGGGGCTGCAAATTAAATATCGGATTTCCGATAATTATCGTGAAGACGATACGATTAACCTACGATATTATCGGAGATTATAATTTTTTGGTCCAAAATGCCGATAATGATAAAATACGATATTTTGGGGCGTGCACATCCCTAATTATGATGAATGGAAAACAGTTTAAGTCTATTTCTGTTTTCTGTTCAGTGGGCACAGGCATCAGTGATGGATGTACATCAGACAGTGGCAGAAGCAGGAGCACTTAAACATCCACCATATGCCAAGCAAACACTGAATGTCAGGTACCCCAGACCCCACCAAAATTCTTTTAACATCCCTGCTCCTGAGAGACTCCTAGCAAAGTGCATTAAACACCAGATCAGCCCTGCAACATACTACGTCAACATCACTCCCACGATACATTGTGATTACAAACTAGAGTTGCCAGTTGCAAAATTGCACCCCTCCTCTCTTTCCACACTGGTGTTTTACTTGTATGGAGAGGTTGGGAAGAAATGTATAACTTTTTGGAGACACGCTACCCATATGTAAGAATTTTCCTGCTTACGTGTATAGTACAGTGTGTAAGGGGACATCTAAGTCATACCTTCAGCATTCCTGCTGTGCAATTGGACCTTTGCACACTGAGCAGAAAGATCTGAAGAGGGCTTCATTAGTGTGTTTCAGCAGAACACACTTACAGAGTCCCTGAAACTGTGAATGCTGTGATGTGTGGGAATGCTTGAGGTGGGGCTTATATGTGCGCCAACATCACCCTCCACACTTTAGCCCTTCATGCGAGAATGCAAATGCCATGCATTGGGCTACTACCTGTCCTCTCTCTCTTTCTCTGAATCCTGAATCTTCAGATTTGGATTTGGTTCACTTTAGAGGAGCCCCACTTTGATTCAGACGTTTCCTGGATTTGTCCAAATCAGCCTGATTTAGTTCAGGATTCAGCTAAATCCTAAACAGACCCCTAGTGAACAGAATGCTAACTATCAGTTCAGTTTTTGGGTGGTGAAAAATCAGGGGGGAGGGGATTGGCATGGAATATCTTGAAAAAGAGCATGGCTGGCTGCAATCCAGAACATTTATATATATATATATATATATATATATATATATACTAGCTGATATGCCTGGCATTGCTTCGGTCCATGGATAATGTTTAAAACATTTATTTGAAAAATAATAAATTTCTCTGCAACTTATTCATCTTTGGGTTGGTTGGTTGTTGTTTTTTAGTTTGGTTGACTTAGTAAATTGTCTTGTTAGAATCACTGTAAAATTGTGTAAATAAGAACTATCTTTTAAAATAGAACTTTGTGATGAACCACATTTTTTGTTTTACCTCAAATACCTACACCTCCCATCATGCCTTGGCCGGAGCAGCCGTCAAAACTTCAAAAACTATCAGGACTCACAACACCCTTTCTACTAGCTAAAAAAGATGCAAACCTAAAAATAACTTTTCAAAATATACCCAGCATTGCCCAGATATCTGAATAACATATAGTAGGGAAGCAGATCTTGGTGGGCACGGGGAACTGTTGTATACATGTGCTCTGAAGTTATTATTATGAAAACAAGAAAGCAGCCAGAACACAGGCCAGTGCTAGGCCTGTGAGTTAACTTTTAAACAAATTAAATTCATTTCTTTTTTCTTCTCTCACCTTCACAACAACCCTGCAAGGTAGGGCAGTCCTAGGCCTGTGAAGTAACTTTAAACCAAATTAAATTAGTTTCTCCCCACCCCACCCCTCCCTCAACACATGGCTAGGGCCACCTTGAAGCTGTCACCATGATTTTCCTTGTCCCACACAGAAAACTACAACTCCCAGCATGCCTTTTGCTGTGGTGCCCAACTTGCCCAATGGGAGTCCTGCTACTGAAGTTCATGGGAAGTGAAGTCTGGATGAGCCATTCCACACTACACTGAGGGAGCTGTTTGGCTGGCTCCCGGGTAGCTTGGCCATTGCCATCGGTGATAGCCAAGAGCTGTGACCTCCTGCCCTTCTGCTCCCAATGGTGCATAGTAACAAAGGCAGACAAACCAGGCACTCTCTCTTCAGGTCCAGGATGGTGAGCTACTTCCAGATGATGGCTGCCTAAGGCATGCTGGGAGTTGTAGGTGCAAGCCTAGCTCTCTCTGAATAATGTTAATCTTTGAATACATCTGAGGTGTCGTAGGAAAGCGGGCCTTCTTAGTTGTGGCACCCTGCTTAAGGATTTATTTTTCCCAGGCAGGCTGCCTGGTGACTTCATTAATGGCTTTTAAGTGCCAAGATATATATATATATATATATATATATATATATATTCCATGGCCTTTTAACTTGTTGAGTTTTTTAATGCTGCGATTTTTCCCTGTTATAACTAAACCACAACATTCCAAGACAGATGCAAGAATTACTGGATAAAGTTTATGATTTTTATGTAAAAGCCTGATTTTACTGTTGAAACAGGAGAGTGAATGGAGGAATGACTGATAGCTGAGGCTAGAATGGAATGGTGGGGGTGGGGGGTGAGTGACAGTTGGGGAAAGTCAGTTAGAAAGAGAACAAAGACAGTTAGTGAGAGGTCAGGAAAGTGGGGGCAGAGTTAGGACTGAAAGAGAGTGACCTGGTTTGCTAACCCCTACTTATTTAAAATCAGCCACTGTGCATACCAGTACTACACCTCCCAGCATGCATTTGGCAGCCCGCAGGTGCCCACATCCTCTGAGATGTCCTCTTGTTGCCCATGCTGCTCCTTGATAGAGTGTGAAGGAGTAGCATCACCAAGGAGGGGATATAAGCAGCTGACAGTGGACATGCCCAGCTCCAGCCAACCCTGCTGGGATTGCCTCATCCTGCACTTCTCACCCACCAAGTGCGCCATCTGGAGCCTGTACTGAAGGGCCGGTGCTGGGCTGGGCACTTCCCCCCCTTTGTCGGGTCTGTTTCTGGGCATGTGCAGAGGGCCTCCCTTTCCTCACTCCCTCTTAAGGCAAAGGTTGTGCGCTTGCTTCCCCCAGATTCTGAGAAAACAGCAATATCAGGATAGGGTGCCTTTGAGCATGTTTGGCCCCTCAAAGCCACACTGTTGTATCTAGTCATGATTTTAAAACCACGCAGAGGGCAGGAGGAGGCACCGCAAATGGGCACAGCCCATTTATGTGGGTTGTTTCCTTTTATGTGGAATTGGGTTGACTGCTCGAGACCAACCTTAAGAGTTGGGGTTGTGGCATACCAGGGGTCGGTACCGTTGGCCCTCTGCAGCTGTTCTTTTAGATCACCATGGAAACGGCATGCTCAGAGACTCAAAGGTTTACTTATAAGGAGATGATTTATTGAGGTAAACTTACAGTGCACAGGTATCATTCAGTAAGCAGTGGAACCAGAGCTGCGAGGGCTTCTGCACAAAACCGAGCGACCAGCCTGGAACCCCCACTTGCATACAGAAGTGACAGTTATAGTGGTCTGAACTTGGCAGAGGTGCGAGTGATACAATAACAAAGTGCGCGTTCTCACCAGATAATACTATAGTGAATCAGATACTTCACTGACGTAAGCAAGCATATCTTCTTGGGAACTAGCTGATTGATAGGGAAGCTTTGGCCTTGCTTCTTGACACAACAGCCTTGGAATGTAAGCTCATTATACTCTGTCCGGCTTGTTAGGCTGGACAGATAAAGTCCAGGTGTTTCTTGCATGAGATGTCCTTGAATCCATCGTTCCTAGCTATTAGGCAGATGCTTACGCAGCGAATAAAGCAAAAGTAGCAAGCTGTACTGTGAGAAACAGAGACAAAGCTACTACCCATGAGCTTTTGAGAGCCACCATGGCTCACAGGCTTTCAGGTCAATACAGGGGTTGTAAAAGACATGCAGCAGCCACCAAACTGTGCACTCACAATGGCTGCCAAAGGCCAGTAAGTCTGGCCTCCTGCCCAAGGCATGCTGGGAGTTGTAGGCATAAACCTAGGTTTTTATTAAATTCTGTAAAGATACTTAAACCCCCAAAAGTCATGTTTTTAGATTATTTTTTTCTGGTACATTGTACTGCCAGACCTATCACTGTGTCAAGTTTCTAACTCATCTGGAAGTGGATAAAAATTTCCGGACATACGTAACGCACACATACTTTCCACTTTATAGGTAGAGATAGTCACTGCAAAAGATATATATTCTTTCTCTTTGACTTCTGATCTATGCAAAATATTATTTGCAGCATTATGTGCATCCAGTTCTAGGTCTAACGTTATGCCACTTGGATTTAATAGCTCATCTGTCATTTCAGTAGTGTGGAACAAACCCTTTTCTATTTCAAAGTCTGCCATTAACAGCACTGTTAATTAACTTCAATTACTATTGGCAAAGCCTTGTTAAGGTAAAAAGTGGCCCATTTGATTCAAAATCATTAGACCAGTAATGTGTGCAGTTGGGAAATACAATCCTAGTGGACATAAGAAATCCTTCTGATCTATCAAATTTCCCAATGCTATATGTGCCTAATACCTCCCCTCCACAATCATAAAGAGGAGATAGACTACTGTAATCAATACAGCATTTTTATTATAGTTTCAATGTCTTCTACTTCTCTTCCATTTGTACTACATATTCAAGTCCATAGAGAAGGTCCTGAATGATCCCATTCTGTATTAGTGTTGGCTTGGTCTCGGAAAAAAAGAACTTTCTATTCTTTCTCTCATATGTATGTGTATATATATAATTTATTACATTTCTATACCGTCCCATATCTGAAGCTCTCTGGGCGGTTTACAAAAGATTAAAACATTAAAGATTAAAAATTGATATACAAAATTTAAAACCATAAAAACTGACAACATACAAAAAATATCCATTTAAAAACAACTTTGATTTCTCAGCCAAAGATAGATCAGAGGTCAATTAAAACTCAACATATGCTATTAAATGCATGGGAGAAGAGAAAAGTCTTGACCTGGCGCCAAAAATATAACAATGCGACAGAGAGAGAGAGAGTATTTTTCTTGGATACATCCTGCACTTCCAGCAATCTGTATGACAAAGTGCTCTCCAGGTGTGCTGTTACAGCTGATCTATATGAGAGGTGGTGTGCATGAAATACAGGATTCCATGCAGAGTGGTATCTCGTTTAAAGGTTTCTTAAGCCATGTCCTAGGAAGTGCTTCACAGCTTTCAGAATCCATTCCCTGGCCCCTTTGTATGCAGCAGTCAGAAAGGAGTATAGCTTCTACCTACAGATCATTAGCATGCAAAGGCAAAATGTGAAGGGGCTGACACACAGGTGAAAAGCCCTTTAAATGACACAAGAGGTTGTGTGGAAGAGGCACGTGGTGTTTGCCTATTTCATATCAAGCCTTCATCGACTTTTCAGACTGACAACAGATCCCCTATTGCAGTTCTTTCCACAGCTGCTGCAAGATAGGCTGACTAGATAATATCCAGGTCAGGGTTCATGTAACTTTAAGAGTTGTAGAGAAAAGGGAATTTCAGTCAGTGTTATTTGCATGCAATTAGTTCCTGGTGATATTCCCTCTTCAACACAGCAGTTAAAGTTGCAGGAGCCCTGCCTTCTTTTGTATATGGTCACTCTAGTATAGTGCCAGCACCTTTAACTGTTGTGATGAAGAGGGAATATCACCAGGAACTAATTGCATACAAATGACACTGGCTGAAATTCCCTTTTCTCTACAACTGTTAAAGTTACATGAGCCCTGACCTGGATTTTATCTGGTCACCCTACTGCAAGGGGTCGGCGTCAGGGGTCAAAGTCTCCCTTCCAAGGTCATAGCAGTGTCCACAACCTGAGGTGGGGGTCTCTGAACAATCTTATATTCTCTGGGGCCATAGGATTGCTCTCTAAAGAGCTTTTTATTTAAACATTACTAGCTGATATGCCCGGTGTTGCCCAGGTCTGTAAATAATGTTTATGACGTTTATTTGATAAATAATAAATTTCTCTGCACCTTATTCATCTTTAAGTTGGTTGTTGCTTTTAGTTTGGTTGAGTTCGTAAATTGTTTTGTTGGGATCAATGGAAAATTGTGTTAATAAGAACTGTATTTTAAATTAGAGCTTCGTAATAAACCACATTTTTTGTTTTACCTCAAATACCTACACCTCCCATCATGCCTTGGCCGGAGCAGCCGTTAAAACTTCAAAAACTATCAGGACTCACAACACCCTTTCTACTAGCTAAAAAAGATGCAAACCTAAAAATCTGTTTTCAAAATATACCCTGCATTTCCCAGATATCTGAACAACATATAGTAGGGAAGCGGATCTCAGTGGACGCTGGGAACTGTTGTATAGGCTGACCATATGAAAAGGAGGGCAGGGCTCATGTAACTTTAACAGTTGTAGAGAAAAGGGAATTTCAGCCAGTGTCATTTGTATGCAATTAGTTCCTGGTGAAATTCCCTCTTCATCACAACAGTTAAAGTTGCAGGCACTATACTAGAGTGGCCATATACAAAAGAAGGCAGGGCCCCTGCACCTTTAACAGTTGTGATGAAGAGGGAATTTCACCATGAACTAATTGCATACAAATGACACTGGCTGAAATTCCCTTTTATTGGCAGAATTTACTATATAATATCTACATTTAACAGGTTTTAGCAGAGAGCCAGGATGGGCAAAGCCACTGGTGACTTGGGCCTTTTATCTGACATACCTGTGCTCTGAGGATACACCATGGCACTTTTTTATTTTTGTCTTTTTAGTTAAATGAACTTGTGTATAAATTAACCATCTGCACTACAGTATGTGTATACATAAGGAAGTGAAGACACATAGAATGATACAGCCAAACTGCATGTGGCTTGAATTGTGCTTAAATAGCATGCTTGATTGATCGTACTTCTTTCTTAACAAAAAGCAGCTGTGGGGACCCAATTGTGATCAGGGCTGTAGTAGGGGAGAATTTAACTCCCCCACCCACCCATGCTGTTTTCCTGGTTCAAATTTCCCCAAAGCTGCTATTTGACCCACATAGTGTAATTAACAGCAAACAGCACTTGACCCTGGTTAATGGTCAAGCCACCACCTTGGTGCCGGTGGCATTATGCCACTGCTATGGAGCCACATAGAGGAGAAAGCCATTTTCAATACCTCCTGCTGAAGAAATTTTATTTATGGAATGTCCTGAAGGAATAATAGCAATTTGTACTGGTCAATTTGGCGGCAAGAGAAGACTCTTGGGAGTTCCACCCAAGGCATGTTGGGAGTTGTAGGCATAAGCCTCAGTTTTTTTATTAAATTCTTTAAAAATACTTAAAACTCCCCAAAATCATGTTTTTAGATTTTTTCTGATCCATGTACACAAAGATCTGTCTGGGTGAACAGTATTAAGGCAGTACGATTTGTGGAAGTGGGTAAACATTTCCGGACATACGTGACAAACACATACTTTATGCTTTATAGGTAAAGATACATGGCTCCTGACTTGTCGATTTTGGTATTTTCAGTGGGGTTGTGCACAGCCCCCGCAATTTGACTCAGAGGCCAATTTGGAGCTTCCAAATCAGTCCCGATTCAACTAGGGGTGCCTTGGTATCACCCCAGTCCACTTTGGATTTGGTTCCAAATCCAAAGCAGGCTGGGTGTTGCAGTTTCTTGGGCGCGAGGCTGACTGAGTGTCCATAGGACTCCCCTCCCCTCTTGCTCACCCTCTTGGCCACTCATCCTCTATGAGAGCCACTCTGGCCTGCCGTAGATCTACTGTTTATACTATGGTGACCAGAAATGGCAGGCCAGAGTGGCTCTTCTGAAGGACTGGCAGCTCACTTGCAGGTACGCCCCATGGGCAGGAGGGAGAGGATGGGGCAGTGGCTGGATATTGGGCCAAATCAGCCTGAAACCCTTTGTCTGCTTCAGGCCAAGGCGGCCCACTGTGTTCCAGAATCGGATTCAGGCCAAGATGGGATGAATCAGCCTGCTTTGATTCAGATTCAAGGTTCAGAACTGAAGTGAAGCACACCCCTTGTTTTTAAGTTAGATATTATAGTTGTATTTTATTTATTTATTACAGTTATATTCTGCTTTTTTTCCTCCAAGGAACCCAAGGAGGCATACATAATCCTCCTTTTTTCCATTTAATCCTCATAACAACAACCCTGTGAAGTAGGTTGGGCTGAGAGTCTGTGACTGGCCCAAAGTCACCCAGTGAGCTTCCATGGCCATATTGGGGGACCAGAACCTGGATCTCCTGACACTGTAGCCACTACACCACACTTTACTTGTTATAATGTGATTGTATGCCTTTATTATTGTTTTATTGATTATTGTTTTATTAATATTACATGTCACTTTGTGCTCCTTAGAAGGAAGGGATATAAGAACTGTAAATAAATTAATATACCAGGCCAAGCTCATCGTAGCTTGTCTGTCTTTTATTGTGATCTTCCAAGTGCATGACAATCTGATCCCCACACTGTTTTTGCATTCAGTAACAAACTGGAGGTATATTAAGCTTCTAGTGGGAAGCAGTACAAGGCTAGCAGGTTGGATTCAGCTTGGCAAGTCACGTGTTGTACTCTACTCTCTAGCCTTGCATTTCATATTCTCATGTGTGAACAATACTTTTGAGGAATTAAGCTACAATTTGACTAAAACACGCCATAGCACAATCACAGTGTGCTTTACGGCTGAATTTTGAATTTTCATCTTAAGAAAACCTATGCCATAAATAGCGTGTCTGCAGCTGATAAGTTAGCTTGGAGAATATCTTTAGGGCAACGTAGACGGTCCATTTAAAGTAATGTAATGTTGTGGGACTTTAAGCAATTGATTGCGCACTGTTCGAAGCAGCAAATTAATGTACCAAATAGCATACGTGGGAATACTGCTTGATCTGATTTTACAAGAAGGAGGCAATAAAGAAAAGTCCTTTCTAATTTCCTTAATGGAATTTTCTTTATTGTTCAAGAATATTTGGGCAGAAGCAAGACTTGCATTTCCATTAGTACAGTTTTAATTTCCTAAATGGCCATATTGCTCATCTATATGTGGCTCGTAAGAAACATGCAACCCAAAATACACATTTTAGAAGCCATTATAGGAAAGTGGTGATTACCTTAAATGCACATCTAGCATAAACAGCACAGATCAGGACAGGCAAAGAGACGGGAACCCGAGGAAGACATGATAATGAAGCAGCATATTAAAATGAGATTTTCACCCTCACTGCCGTAATTCCGAAACTGACTTGGTTTTATTTATAAATAGCCAAATGTCTGTTATTATGATAGGCAGAGTGTGGTGGTGGTGGCGGCGGTGGTAGAGTCTCTATTCTAGGGATCCTAAACTGGGAATGGGTGGGAAGAAATAATCTCTATCAAACACATCATTGTACTCTCAATGTTGATAATGAGGATTAAGTCGCACACAATAGCTAGAGTGGAAGGTTATTTTTCCCCTGCACAGTCACCAAGGAGGTTATCAAATTTGTACTCCATTTCCTCAAGGAGTCAACACTAGTGATGCTTGAGGACCTGAATTTTTGTGATTCGGATGTGAGCTGACCAGGTCAGTACCAACCTGGGGTAATGGGAGGCCTGGGACTTCGTTATCTACTGGCTATCCACTTTGTTATCCATTTTTTTTTCTTTTTTGGAAACCAGTTCTTTGTGTTTTAAAAAGGCACTGAGAGTTAGGGATTGCTGCATGGTGGAGGTGGCAGGCTCTTGACTCCCTCAGCTATCTACATGAAGATCCTTGTTTCTCCACCACTGCTAGCAACAGAAAAACAGCCACCTCAGGAGCATGATTGGCCATTGAGTTGGCAGAGCTGCTCACCTTTCCCAGCCCCCACCAAACACCTTGGAAGATTGCTGTTTTCCTGTCACTATGAGGGGTGGAGAAACAGCGAACTCAGAAATGCTTACATAAGTCCTAGAGGCTTTGAATTTTAGATTAGGAGTAACTTTGAGTAGCAAGGAGTAACTTGCTTTGCTGTGCACAGTGATCACCAAAATGATGATTTTCTCCTACTTTGCATATGGTAGCAGTACGGTAGAAATTGGACAACCCAAACAATCAAGGCTCGAAGTTATGTCGGTATGAGCCCTAGATTTTATCTAAAATATTCATTTATGTCCCAAGTCTGTTGCAATGGCTACATTTTTGCAGTAAGTATAGCACATGTTGCTACACATATGTGCCAAGTTTGAGATCGATCCCTCCAACCCTCGATTTTATATGAATTTTTTAAAGATCGTTTCCGTTCTGACAGATCAGAATGACAGCTCGCCCCGTGCGTTCATTCAGACCTGTCAGAACAGAAACAATCTTTTAAAAACTCATATAAAATCGAGAGTTAGAGGGAAAGATCTCAAATGTCATACACATACTTAGGCATACCCCATAAGCACTGTGACCAAGTTTCAAGCCTCTAACTTTTAAAATACAAAAGTTATAGGCATTTTTATATGGCAGTCCGATAAAACGATAAAATCGCCCGAAAATGATCGTCTCCGATTATTATCATAGATTTTTCTATCGTATCGTCATCGTAACTTTTAGGCACAATAGAGAGCATATCATATTGTTATTGTGAATTCTAACGATATGATACACATCCCCAGTGCACATAGGGAAATGATCACTTGGGGTTATGAATCATTCCCCCAACACACACACTTAGGCCCTTTCCACACCAGGCGTTTTGCCTGGGATGGCCCCCGGCTGGTCCCTGTGAGTCCAAATGATGTACAGGAGCTCCCGGAGGTGGGGGGGGGTTGGCCACGGGATTTCCCAGGGATAAGGCAACCTTGGAAAATCTGGAATCTTCTGCAGCCCCGGGAAGTTTCTGGGACCACGGAAAATGTGGCCGCCCATCTCGAGTGCTGCTGCCCTTACTCACGAGTAAGAGCAGCAGCAAAATGGGCACAGAGCTGCACCGCGTGGCTCCATGCCCATCAGGGGAGGGGAAAAGGAAGCCCACCATCCCTAGGATGGCGGGAGTGGGGGGTGCCCCCACCGTTTTTGGCACGGATTTTTTTTTATTATTTACGTTTTCCATTGGAGTGCAGGAGTGTTCTTCTCGGATCTTTGGAAAAAACAAAATAGCAGGCACAAGGTGCGGCAGCCCTGGAGGTACCCCGGGCCGTCGCACTTTTGATGTAAATTGAGAGCGCCGATCCCAGAAGCAGCTACTTCTGGGATCGCCTGCTCTCCGCCTTCTACACCCCTATGGTGTAGAAAGGGCCACACAAACACACCTGTCTTATAGAACCATATGCCAAATTTTATGCATATAAACCCTTTTCATTGCATGGCTATACATGTAATTTGTATTCAGATGTCCTTCCCTAAGAGCATAATGTAGGGTATGAAACTACACTTAGTCTCAGTTGACTAATGTAGATCACAATCAAATTAGGATTTGGTAAACAAAATCTGCTATAGTCTTATTAGTACTCATTATGCTTGTCTGTCCTTGGCATTCATTTAAGGAGTTCTAACCCCTCCCCCCCCAAAAAAAAACCCTATATAAATCCCTGGTAACTCTTGATGGTTGTCAGACATCATGCATTGTCTCTTAACATTTACACCCACATTAACAAGACTCCCTCTCCCTCTCTCTGTCTTTGCAATTCTGAACAATAAAATGAGTTAATTTTGGGATTGATTTATGTGTGTACTGTCACTGTGCAATTGTCAACCAAAAGAGTTTAGATTTAAAATCTCCTGAAGAGTAATTGGAAGAGAACATCTGTGCCCTCCAGAAGTTATGACAGTATGAAAGTAACTTTCAAAAAATGCATAAGCAGAGATTGTTTCCGAAACAGCTTGCTAATCAACAACAATATGGTGACCCAGTTCTCTGACAAGCCAGCATCATTAAACTTTCTTGTATACAGCATCTGTTTTTTTAAAAAATCAAAAAATAATAAAAAGCAAACCAAACAACAACAGAGAAAGAATATGTAAAAGAACTGGAAGAGTATACACTCATTGAACTAAAGCAGTCTGTTACGCTCAGGAATAAGCTTTCATTTTCAACAATATTCAACATCTGTAGATTCACCATCGTTGAGTACTTCATTGCCCAAAATAATTAACCAAGTTGCCAAAGGAGAGAAAGAAATTGGGACCTTTGCTCTTTGGCAAAATCAATTCTGAGCCAACACATTAGGATAAGGCATCGCTTGTGACATTTTTATTGAATCAGAGTTTGCTTGTACCTGACGATAATAACAGGATCTGTTCATACTCTCATGTAGTTTCCTGCTTCATAAATCAGTAACATCAATCTTTGGTTCATACAGTTGTCCCTTCCAGCTCCTTCTCTTTTGTTTGCTAGAGGAGGAATTCAGAAACTTTTTAAACAAACCACAGTGCCTCCTTATGTCCAAAATTTGGAAACTATGGTTTGCTTAAATTTTAGTTAGTGAAAGTGACAGGATCTGAAACTGTAGATTGATCCTGGTCTACTCCCACTGACTGGAGTTTAAATAGAATCTCCCCAGTTTAGATCTGAGGAGGGAACCATGGCTTGTTTAAAATCAGAAGCTAAAGCTTCCAATCTGCTCCTCTGGCATGGAAAGAGGAATTGAGAGGTGATCATGAAAGCCTGTGTTCTGACCCATCACAACTCCCGCCATCACAGGTAGGAAATACAAGCAATTTGGCAAGAGGTAAGGGTGTACATTGAAGTTAACTTACAGAGGGCGCAGTCAGGACCTTTGGCAAGACTTGGGTGGGGGGATGATCCACAGACCAGTGTTATGTTTCAGAACCACAACTTGCAATCATGAAGCTAAAGCAAAGAAAGAAATGTGTTAACTCAGCATTGGCCTGGAACAACTGCCCAGGTTTTGTTATCAGCTCTGCCTCCTCAAGTGTTGCATCTGACCATTTTAAATGGCCAGTGCCTTTTTATGCACAGTATTTGGTTTCTTCTAAGTGTAGAGGTTCGGAGTTGTTGCGATTTATTTGGGGAATATTATTCAGGGCCTTCCTGTTCATTGTTGAAATCTATGGTCTAGTCTTCAGAGTCTGTATGCAGCAGAATCTGTTGACAGCAAGGTAAATTGGACAAGGTACAGGCTTTACTTGGGAAAGACCAGGGAACTGGTATGAATCCTCAGAGCTCCTCCTCCTCCTCCTCCTCCTCCTCCTCCTCCTCCAGGACTCTGCCTTCAAGGGCACTCAGTCCAGAGCCATGATGCTATGGTAGGGTGACCAGATAAAATCCAGGTCAGGGCTCATGTAACTTTAACAGTTGTAGAGAAAAGGGAATTTCAGCCAGTGTCATTTGTATGCAATTAGTTCCTGGTGAAATTTCCTCTTCATCACCACAGTTAAAGTTGCAGGCACTATACTAGAGTGACCATATACAAAAGAAGGCAGGGCCCCTGCAACTTTAACTGTGGTGATGAAGAGGGAATTGCACCAGGAACTAATTGCATACAAATGACACTGGCTGAAATTTCTGTTTCTCTACAACTGTTAAAGTTACATGAGCCCTGACCTGGATTTTATCTGGTCACCCTAGCTATGGTTCATTCACATGATGTCTGAATCAAGCCAGTATGTTTTACACCTAAGCTTGTTTAAAATGCACGGTTAAAAATGTAAAATTTAAAGGGGAGAAACAGGTGCTTGAAAAGATATCATATTGGTAGTGGATCAGATAGCCAGGACTGGCTGTGTTTCCCCTTTGACGATATTTTATTTATTTATTTATTTATTTATTTACAACATTTGTATATCACTCCACATCTAGACAGATTCTGGAGCAGTGAACAATTAAAATACAAAGTAAGATAAAAGCATAAAACATTGTGTTAAAATAATTACTATTTTTTTTTAAAAAAAAAACTCTCTTATAAAACTGTGGCCAGTCTATCAAGGAAAGTTTACTGAAATAAAGATGTTTTCAAGAGGTGCCAGAAACATCACAGTGTAGGTGCCTGCCTGACCTTCAAAGGCAGGATGTTCCATAGGAAGGAACACACTGGACTGAAGGCTCTTCTCCGAGCGGACACCAATTGAGCCATAGGTCCATATGGAACCACCAGGAGCACACAATATACCATTGGAAATCCTGGCATTGGGCTCACCTTGATGACATCAGGAGCGCTGCGCCTTGGCGGCTCCCAGCGGCTCCTGCATCACGCGGGCGAATCAACGCCTTTTACTTGTAAGAGGTGCGATGGGGGCTTTTCCTGGCGCCGTCCGTGCCGTCACTCGTGGTTCGGCGTAGCGCCAGCTGGAGGGGCGTCTGGGAGCATCAGCTCCCCTACTGTCCAGCAAGTGCTTTAAAAATAATAATAATTACTGAATGAGGAGGAGGACAGCAGACGCGGTGCAGCGAGCTTACTGCTCGCTGCTCCACCCCCTTTCCCTGGGCTGCCCGCTCCGGCTTTAAAAAGGTCACACTAAATGGCGACTTTTTTAAAGTCGCAGCAAAGGCATTTACTTCGATACGCCTTTGCATTAGCGGCTGTGGCATGTCAACAAAGATGAGTCCAGTGCAAAGTCATATTGACGGCTCGTTTAGAGGGTTCCCCCCTCAGCGCGCAGTCAAGGAGGCGGAAACCTCTCGTTTAGAGGCTCTCATTGTTGCTGTGGAAAGAGTAAAATGGCCAAACCATCTTGATAGACTTTGACACAAAATGTGTTTGTGGACGTGTGTGTCGTGGGGGGGAGGGATCCCATGATTGTGGCCTTTCTCCAGCTCTTCTACTATTTGTTAATTCCTTCTAGGTGAATGGATAAATATATTCTGTCAGGCTTAAGTTTGGGTCCTAAACCCTCCTTATCTCCAATTTATTTTCCAACACTTTTCTCACCAACATTTATGGCCTGCCACTGTAGCCCAATGAAGTTCTTCAAGGAAATGTACCAGGAGGGCTTGGGGGGGATGCGGAAATTTTAAACAAACAACTATCAGTGACATCAGAAGCAGCATTCCTAAAGAAGAAAGTGTTTTCAGTGACAAGCTGTGGGAACCAAACTCTCAGTGCGTGGATCAGAGAATTCTCTAATAGAGCAATGTGTCAGCTGTTACCACCTAGTTTATTACATTTGCATCTTGTCCTTCTTCTGGGGTTTCAGCTAGCAGTACGCATAACATTATTTCTGCATGATTTTCCCACCTATTCTGCTTATTAGAAAATGCGTTTGTTTGTTTTTCAAAAGAGAAAGACAATTTTGGTGAAAGTTTTATGCGTAGAACATGGGAGTTTTTGTACTTACCGTAGGGCACAATCCTATGCATGTTTAGACAGGAAAAAAAAGTCCTCCAACTCCTAGCGTTCCCCAGCCCTTGGATAAAAGTTGGCTGAAGGATGACTGTGAGCATCCTCACAACTATAAAGTAAGTTCAAAAACATCACCAAAATAAACTGTAAAAACATTCTAAAGCACCCCGATAATGAGGCAGAAAAATGGAAATCATTTTGATGAGGAAGGATACTTTCATGGAACTGGATGGCAGCTTTTGGCACAGAACTATCTCAGGCTGCATTCATGGAGTTAGGATGCTAGGAAACACCACCCAGCAAACTTCTTAAGGAAGTGGGGATTTGAATCCAGGTCTCCACATTCCGAGCCCAACACTCTACCATCACTCCACATTGACTTGTTTGTACTCACAGTCCACAGTTAGGTGCATTTACATACATTGAAAGCAGTGGGCTTAAGTAGTTTGGACTGTGGTGTTGGACTGTTACCTACAAGTATTGCTTTTGGCTGTTCACTGAATTCAATAGCTCACGATTCCATTAAAGGGAAAAGCCATAAACTCCATAGTACTGCGCATGCTTTGGATACAAAAGGTTCCAGATTCAATTCCTGGCATTTCCAAATAGTACCAGAAATGACATATGTTTGAAATCCTGGAGAGCCATTCCCAGTCAGTGTAGACAATACTGAACTAGATGGCCCAATGATTGATTAAAGGCCTATGATTCTAACTAACTCTTCAGGAAGGAGTTCACTTGAACATTGCAGCCCCAAATCCAGCAATATATTGCCTTCTTTTTTTGCATCTCCATAATATTTCTTAAATGCTCATCAGTGTACATAGTTTCTCCTGATCTAGAAATCTTTTTTAAAAAATATATGGAGAGCAGTTCCACATACTAAAAGCATCAGTCAAAAGCACATGCCTGAACTTACCGGTTCTTTCCTCAACGTTTAGAGATGGAAATGGTCTTGCAGTCCATCTAGTCCAACTCCCTGCTCAATGCAACAAATCCAGAACTATAGCATGTCCAACAGATGGATTTCTAGCCTTTACTTGTTCTGATGGAATTCTTCATGCATCTAGGCCCTAGATTGTAGAGGATGCTCTACAGCAGGAGTTGGATCCAGGATTGGCCTTCCATGAGAGGAAGGTTTTACTCATGGTAGGACTTCCACCCATTTGGGAGGGGGATCCTCCCCAGTAACACCACAATATAGCAAGTTCAGCAGGATCTCCTGACTCTCTGTGTAGCATTTCAGAGGGATGGAGGGGATGCTATGGGAAGGAGGAGGTGCGGGAAGTCCACTTCCAGCACAGTTGATTTAATTGAAATTTGGATCCAAGCCCTGGATTTCCTGCAATGAGCAGGAGGTTGAAATGGAAGACCTACAAATCCTAATTCAACTCTAGAATTTGCTGAATTGAGAAGGAATAATTTACTCTAGTTGGGTAGTGATGGGAAGGGACAAACACGTATGAAGGGCACCAAAGCCCCCCCCATTAATTGAAATCTTGTTCAGTCACCTCTTTGCCTTCTGAAATTTAAGCAAGCATTGCCATACATTTTCAAGCATAATTTCACAGCCATAATGACTAAAACTCATTTTTAAAAGAAAAGAAAAGAAGAAAAGCTCAGAGCCTTGAGAAACCGAACTCCACAGATCTACACCAAACAAGATATAACACCTTGAAAGTGGTTTGAAAACTGTATATGGAGTGTGTCCTGGGCCCCAACAGTTTCCAATACTGTTATAAATCATTTTAAAGCAGTAGTGTAGATCCTGCCTCAGTAAGCATAATCTGTGCTTTTTATGAACTCTGTGGAATTGTAGCATATCCTAAATCCATTCCAATTTTGCTACCTTTTTGCGCCACATGTAATTTCTGCCTGCGCAAAGAAAAGGGGACATGGACTTCTTCCTTATTAAAATTGAAAACCCTTCAATTCTTTGAACTGTAAGGTTTTTTTGTTTTTTAAAGTTGGTGTTTCACTGAGATACTGCAAAATCACTGGCATCCATGTTTTCATAACAACTGATATAGCCAAACTATTCTGACAGCTCTGGAGATATTCCAAACCTGTCCGAAATTCAGAGAAATAGATCTAAAGCTGGCAAAGAGCTTGTTAAAAACCGCAATCCCTCGTTAACTGTTCACATTATTCCCTTATGCTTTGTTGAATGAGAATACCACAGTTCTCTATTTGGGAAGTTTATGGAGGTGGGAAATGCCATAAAATACATGACATAAATAGAATCAGAATGACAAACAAAAATATATGAGATGAGGATCACATACCATAACTACAGTAAAAATATTGGAATGTTTTTTCTTCTGGCATAAAAAAGACTTCACTAAATTCATGGCAAAGTGTGAGAGCTTAGGAGATGATCCATTCAGTTCCTTACTCATGCATTTAGACACATTCAACACTACTACAAGCTGCTGATGGAGGGGAGACTTCAGTGCCAGGAAATTCCTATGTGTGCACATTTGGAGGGATGGATTGTGCTCAAAGTAAGTGTGAACCAGTGCTGACCCAGGACATTTTGCTGCCTGAAGCAGAGTCCAAATGGTGCTTTCCCCACTCCCCCACCAGATATGGCCAGGCCTGAAGTCTTGCTGCACCATTCAGACAACAAAATCCCACTATCCCCCTAAATTTCACCATCTGAAGCACTCTGCTTCCCTTTGCTGCATCGTGAGGCTGACCCTGTTCTTAACTTCTTCTCCATGTGGATGCCCTTTTAGGTGAACTTACAAATATATTTCAAAGAATAGTCATAATCAGTGATGGGTGGACCTGTTAGAAAATAACAAATTTGTCCATATGGGCTCAGACAAGAGTTCTCCTTTATTGCGGAATCGGAGCGCAGTAAATAACGAGACGACACAATAAATTGGGTTTAAAATGGGCCACTCTTTATTGATGAATTCGCAGAAGGGGAACTAGCGGGCATCCTCAATACTGATGGCCCAAGCCATCCTAAGGGTAGGGCGAGTCAAATCGAGGCCAGTGTATGGCGTGCAGGTCACGCCACCCCCTGGCCCCTCTTTTGGGTAGGGAGGCTTTCCGTGTCACCACCAGCCCGTGCCTCAAGACTTCCGAGCGGGTGAGGAAGGTCCGCCCCAAAGGTAACCCTTATCTCCCCACCAGGGCCTCAAGACCACTCAGGTGCTGAGCCTCAGGCATTACCATTCACCGCTCGGTGCCTGTGAATGCTCACCTATCCCTTGCCAGGTGAAGATGCCCGCGCCTAACCGCCAAAATGTGACCAAATTAACTCAACCAATCAACCTATTTAATACTCCCTTGCTGTCTCACAGTATGAAGTAGGCGAAAAAACTCACATCCTCAATGACGGCTTATGAGCAAAAAATTCCTACTTGGCTTCCTAAGGACAACCGGAGTTTCATTCCCATACTGCAAACAGGGAAGGGAGGGAGGGAGCCGCGCAAACAAGACGAAGGAGGGGAGGAGTTCTGGCCTTATATAGGCTCCCCCTCCTCCTCCCCTCCTTTTGGCGCCACTTTCTGGAGGCCGCCAATGGCGCGCTTCCACGCCTCGTCCCGTTCTGCGCCCGCCGCAACTGCCCCACCACCCCCAAGCTGTGCTGGGAGTGGGGTAGGGCCCATATGAAATCTCATTCTGTGTACATGAGTTTTCTGTACATGCAATATCAAGGTGCATCTTGGGAGCTATTGTTTGGAATCATATAGTGTGGCATGATGTCATGTGTCACCACATTATGACCCCTTTCTGATTGATGGCTTTCATATGACCTGCCTGTGTGACGATATCATTTCATGTTTACTCACAGTTGCCAACGAAAATGGATCTGAAGAGCCTCCTCCAAGCAGCTAAGGTGACTGCTTCAAGTAAGTTTGGGGGGGTGTTCTAGATGATAGGATGAGTGAAAATTTAGGGGGACAATGTGTGTACTACTTTATTGCACATGCTCTGAAGCTCACAATCAATTCCAAACTTAATAGCAAATTCGTCATACATTGGTCCAGACTCTTTACAAAGGTGAACATTATCAATTTTGGAAATCAAGCTAATTATGAAATTCAGCAGCATCACTGGTCCTAATGGTACATACGGAAACATCTAATTAGCAAATATGCCTGAGTTTGGATTATTTATCTGCAGAGTACATAGATCTGAAAATCTCTTATTTATAAAATTTGAAAATCACTTTTTGAACTCACATAGTCAAGGGATATGGGAGGCAAATACATTCCTCCCATTCCCCAAAGTGTCCTGGTGCAGTGCCTGAGGGAAATAAAGCTCTATTATGTCATTATGCCCACCGTAACTTTGTTGATCCCAAATTTAAAAGCAAACCATCCACTTACTAGAAAATTCCTTATGTGGGCTAAGCTATGGGGGGAGGAATAGGAATGTACTGGTTTTGTTAAATCTGTTCTGTATTTCATGGATTGTCAGGGATCTTTTGCTCCATTGTCTGTTCATTGATAGAACTGGATTCTTTTGAACAAGAATTTACTACTGAGGATTAGCGTAAATGTGCATTAGTTAAGGTGGATTTGTATGAATGACTCCAAAAGTGTGTGTGATGGTGGTGGTGGTGGGTGGGGGAAGAATAATGTGGAAATCCCTCCCCAAATTCACATTTTCATGCTTTAGCCGGGGGGGGGGGGAGATGCACATTTTTCTTCGTATTTTTGTATAGCTAAATTTACATACCATCCCTGGAAAGTAAACAAAATAAAAACAGTCCACAAGTCTGCAGAATCCGTGTGACTTAGAAAGTGCTGCTCCACTGCGGACTCCAGGGTTGGATTTGTAGAAACCCAAACTCATTTGAATCTGTTGCGGATTTCTTCAACATCTCTAGCAGAAAGGTTGATATTTTGAACAAAATGTTATCAAATACAACATTCTGGTATGTACCAACAACTTAACATGTTTATGATCACTAAGGTGCCCTACTTTGCAATGGCTGCCTAAAAGCCTGGAGCTTGTTATTCAATGTCATGCCATGCTGAAGGTATTTGAGCATGAGCCTCCCTTTTTACGTGTGTGTCTTTTTCTGTATAAGGTCTGTATAAGGTTTTTCATGGATGTTTTGGGAAATGTTGAAAGGTTCCTCTGATTTTTCAGCATTCCTGGAAAAAAATGTTTGGTGATTAATTTATACCATCTCCCACTCTTGAAATCAGTGACATCATCATGTATCCAAATCTGATTGGCAACATGGTACTGTGATATCATGGTGTTCATTGTATGATCCCTTATAGGCTGAGATTCCCTGATATGTCTAATCTAGGAAAAAGCTCAGCCGGAGAGGAGATACTGTTGAATCAGCAAAGAGAACAATGAAACTAAACACAAGCTGTAGTGATGGTACCAAACAACGTAGTGATGGTCACCAATTTCGATCACTTTCAAAGGAGGTTAGATAAATTCCTGGAGGAGAAGGCTATCAATGGCTATTGGTCCTAATCACTATGTGCTACCTCCAGTAGCAGAGACAGTAAGCCCATGTACAACCGCTGCTGGGGAACATGGTTGAGAAGGTGCTGTTGCACTCACATCCTGCTTGTGGGTTCCTCATCAACAGCTGGCTGGTCACTGTGTGAACAGAATGCTGGACAAGATAGCCCCTTTTCTGATCTAACATGGCTCTTATGTTCTTAACACTAGAATGGCAAGAGAGAGATTCTGATTATTCTGATCCTTCATGGTAGTTGGTGGAATACCTTTTCTGGGTTTTTTTTTTTAAAAAAAATCCCTTTAGTTGATTTTAATTTATATTTGTTTATCCCATTATAATGTATTTGGTGGCCATTTTCAGGCATAATGAGACACATGCTCAGTAGCATCTCTCGCTCTCTCCCCCTCCCTTCTGCCTCAGCTAGATTAGAACATTGAGGGAAAATGGTGCCTCCTCTAGCAAAGACATTGTCTTAGTGGAATAATCAGTGTCTTCTCAGAAGTGTCCTCACAATGTGACTGGCTAGTCCAGTTGCGTGGGGGCTGTTGCGGGTGGGGGCTGGGGAAAGAAGGTAGCATGGAAGCCTGCCATTGGCGGCTTCAAAATTTGGGCCTTGGTGACGTGGAGGGGTGGAAAGAGTACAAATTGTGCTCACCCCTCCAGTCATCATCTCCTTTCTGCGCAGCTCCCTCCCTCCCTCCCTGTAGGCAGTGTGGGTTCGCTGGTTGCCTTCATGGGACCAAGTAGGAATTTTTTGCTCATAAAACACATTTATGTATATGAGTTTTTTCACCTACTTCACACTGTAAGATAGGTTTTGGGAGTAATAAATAGGTGTTTAATTATAATTGGTCACATCATGAATATGGCTGGTAGGTGCGGACATCTGCAGGAATAGGGATGGTGAGCATTCACAGGCACTATTCAGGTGATTAGTAACTCCTGAGGGCCCCCAGCTGTGAGTTTTATGGCCTCAGCTGGTGGGATAAGGATTACTCTTGAGGCCAACCTTTCTCACCCACCCGGATCCATACAGAGTGGGGAGGGGTTGACACCAGAAGGCCTCCCTATCCTTAATGGGGAAACCTGAGGAGTGGCGAGGGTCGGTGCCACTTTACAGGTGATGAATGGCTTGCCCAATAAAGACAGATGTCCGCTTAGGTTTACCCAATCTGCAGATCTTTAATAAAGTGGCCCTATTTAAATCCATGTACTGTGTCTCGACTCTTCTTGTCTCCAGTCTCCATTTCTCGCAAGTAAGTTCCATTGAGTGTAGTGGTCTTACTCTGTGTGTGTGTGTGTGTGTTATTTTATTCTTCATTTGATAATTTTCAATTCAATCCAAGGCATTTCTACTCAAAAGTAAGTTCCACTGAGTGCAGTGAGTTTCACCCCAATCATTAGCTTGAAGGGATGTGTGGATGTTGTTGTAGTTCTCTCTGGGGCTCTGTATATTTCGGGACCATGGCTCCCATGAAGGTTATTGGTGGGAGATTCAGGACAGATAATAGGAATTACTTTCTTAAACACCTTCTAGTTGGTTTCCACAGGGTGCCCCTGTTACTTTATGACCCCAATGATACTTATATGAATTTTACAATTAGGGTAGAATATCACAGTTGTCTACATTGGGACCAATGTTTTTCATCTTGTTCATAAATGTTCTGGAAATAGGAATGAGCAGTGAAGCGGGCATTTGGCAATATCTGAGGAGCCTGGGTCTGTTTTGTTTTGTTTTTGTAGTTTTTTTTTTTTGTTTGTTTGTTTTTTTTTTTGAAGTGTTGAAGTGGTTTTTAAATGTACAGATTGTGTGTATGTTGTATGTTTTTGCTGTTTTAATTTTTGTATATTGTTTTTAATTGTTTTTAATCCTATGTAAACCGCCCAGAGAGCTTCGGCTATGGGGCGGTATACAAATGTAATAAATAAATAAATAAATAAATAAATAAATATTATATAGGCTTGCTAAAACAAAGGGATTGTGAGGAGCTCCAAAAGGATCTCTCTGTACAGAGAGAATGGTCATCAAAATGGCAAATGCTGTTCGATGTAAGCAAGTGTAGTGATACACATTAGGGAAAAAGTCACAACTTCTGAGCTAACTAGAGGTGACTGACCAAGAAAGGGTTTGGGGTAGGGGAGGTGGACAGCTCAATGAAAATGTGGATGCAGCTGCTGTGAAAAAGGCCATTTGTGTGTAAGGCATTATTAGGAAAGGAATTCTAACAGTAATATGAAAAAGGGTAGGTTCTCTGATTTGCACTTGACGTATGTGGATTCTTTATTTATATATTTTTATTTATTTATTACATTTAAATACTGCCCAATAGCCAAAGCTCTTTGGGCGGTTTACAAAAAATAAAACTTTAGACATTAAAGAACTATAGTTCTGGGGTCAATTAAGAACTCAGTATATGCTGTTAATAGGGGTGTGCATCGGATCGGATCCGATCCACGATCCAAATCCGATCCGCCCCAAAATCGGAAAATTCTGATCCGATCTGATCCAATCTGACCAACCCTCCGATCTGATCCGATCCACCAAGGTCCGATCCAGATTGGAAAAAAACGGCGGATCGGACGCCATTTTGAATGCTTTTTCCCATAGCCTAGTATTGTGTTACAAAAATGCCTATAACTTTTTCATTTTTAAAGATAGAAGGATGAAACTTGGAAACTTTGTACATGGGTTAGGGGTAGTTATGATCGGAGCATGCATTTTGTGGCAATTAATTTTTTTTAAAAAAAATAATTTTATTAATTTCAACATAATAATAACATAAAATACATACATAATCCTCGACAATCCCCCCCGTGCACCCCCACCCCATGAGACCTTCTCTTAATCTTTTATTCTATCCAGAAATTTATCGACTCTTTTGAAGGTGTTTGTCCCTTCCCCGATCTTAATACATATTCCAATAGGGGGCTCCATATTTCCCCAAAATCATTTTTACCGGACATTCCCCTCTTTAATTTCATTTTACAAGTCAGCATATCATTCAAAGCCATATCCCATATTTCTTTATACCATTCTTCCATTGTATAGCTTCCTTGTCCTTTCCAATTTTTTGCAATCATTAGTCTAACAGGTGTCAGGAGGTTGTTTATCAATTCTCTCTTATTTTTGTCCTCTTCCCCTCTATCCCATATTGCTAGTAGAGCGAGCTGCGGGTTTAATTCCACTTTACTTCCAATTATTTCACTTATTTCTTTAAATACCCTTTTCCAAAATTTTTGTACATATTCACAGCTCCACCACATATGGTAATAAGTTCCAACCTCCTGGCATCCCCTCCAACAATTTTTAGATATTTTTTTGTCTATCTGGTGAAATCTAACCGGTGTTAGATACCATCTCCACAATACCTTATAAAAATTCTCCTTAATTCTGATCGATAACAATTTTAACATTCTTGCATTCCACAACCTCTCCCAGTTATATTCCTTAATTTCTCCATTTACATCCTCTTCCCAAACCTTTTTTATTGCTTTAAGTGAATTTTGAAATTCCTCCTCTATCAATAATTTATATATCTCACTAGTCAACCCTTTCTTAATTTTCTTTTCTTCTTTCCTACCTTTTGACTCTATTAATTCTTCAAATCTTGTATTATTTCTACACTTTTTATTTTTCAGTTTCCATTCCTGAGTCCATTTCCCTAATTGTATACATTTAAACCATGCTAATTTTTGACCTATCAATAGCTCTTTAATTTGCTCATTATCCTTCAAATTTTCCATCCACTTCCTTAACTTAATTATTTCCTTATCTTTCAATCTCGCTTCAATCTCCACTTTTAACACTCTTGGGAAATTCTCCACTACTACCACTGGGGCAAGTGGTGAATCTCCTGGTATCAACTTCCCCCTAAATTTCTCCCAGATCTCCACTATATTTACCAACAAAGGGTTGTCCAGTCCCTTTAATTCTCTCTTTTGAATTTTTTTTAAAAAAAATATTTTTCAATTTATAATCTATTTCCCCAGTTTGCGTCTCCAACCACTCCAAATCTTCCTCCCCTAGAATACAGCTTATAGCATATCTTAACTGATTAGCTATATAATAATACTTAATATTTGGAAGTCCTAAACCTCCCTTCTTTTGAGCCTTATACCATAACCCTTTATTAATCCTAGCTTTCTTATCCCCATTACAATATGCGTTAATTATATTTTGCCAACTTTTCAACTCTACTTCTGATATTTTAATTGGTAACATTCTAAACAAAAAATTAATCTTAGGTAAAATCTTCATTTTAATAATTGCTATTCTACCAAACCAAGAATGTTTTAATTTCTTATATACTTCTAATTTCTCCCCTACTTGTTTTTTTAAAGCTACCAAATTAAGTTCCTCTAGCCTATCTAAATCTCTATCAATATTAATACCTAAATAACGTACTATATTTTTAAGTCTAAGACCCAACTTAACCTTACCTTCTTCCAGCTCTTCCTTATTATAATTAAATATCATTTCTGACTTCCCCCAATTTACTTTTAATCCCGTAATTTCTCCAAATTCTCTTAAATGTTTCTTAGGCCCCCTCCACAAGGACGCGCTTTTGCGCCCGGTTCGGCAATTATGCGCATTATCGCGGAGGCGCATTTACTCCTAATCCCTCTGCACGGGAGGCGGCGAGAGGCGGCGAAGCGCATTAATTGATGCCCAAAAAGCACTTTACAGGTAGCTAATGCGCATAATCGCTTGTTCACACAGCGAAAATGCGCTTTAACGGCCGGAGCAAAATAAAAGTCGCTATTTAACGCGCGTTCGAAAATGCGCATTATCGGGGAGATAACGCGCCTGTACGCCCGTTTTGCGCTCCGCTCGTGTGTAGGTAAAATTTATAATGAGCCTTCAAGGCTCATTAAACGTCTCGTGTGGAGGAGGCCTTAATCACCTCTGCACTCCCTAGGGGATCTTCTACTGTCAATAAAGTATCGTCCGCAAACATATTCATTTTAATCTTCTCCTTTCTTCCTATCCCCTTCACTCTTTCATCTTCCCTTATTACATTTGCCAAAATTTCTATTACTATTGCAAATAAGATCGGTGAAAGAGGACATCCCTGCCTAGTTCCTCGGGCTAGTGTAATCTGTTGTGTTAACCCATCATTAACCATTATTTCCGCTTTATTATTTTTATACAACTTATCCATCACTCCCATAAATTTATCTCCAAACCCAAATGTTTTTAATATTGTTTTGAGTGCTGGCCATTCCACACAATCAAAGGCTTTGAATATATCCAATGCTAGCAAGCCTGCTTTTAAATTCCTTTTTTTTATAATACTAATTATATTTAGTACTCTTCCCATTAAATTAGACATTTGCCTACCCGGAATAAATCCACACTGATCTTTTTTAATATATTTACAAATAAATGTGGCCATTCTTTTTGCCATTATTGCTGTAAAAATCTTTGAATCTTGATTTATTAAGGAAATTGGTCTGTATGATGCAGGATCCGTTAAGTCCTTACCTGGTTTCGGAATTAATATAATCAGGGAATGATCCCATGATGGCGGAGTCTTCCCCCCTTCTATTATAGTATTAAATAATTTCTTTAATCTTGGTATTAAAATTTCTTTAAAAAGCTTATAATACTCCGACCCCAAACCATCCATCCCCGGTGATTTTCCTCCTTTCAGTTTATCAATAACTCCCTCTATCTCTTTTTCAGTAACTAAACCTTCCATATAATCCCTATCCTGCTTCTGCAATTTTATTTTCCAATTCCTCTCTACATATTCCAATACCTTATCTTGCGGTCCCGATCCTGATGTATATAATTCACTATAAAAATCCTTAAATATATTTAATTTATCTTTCATTAAATTACAACTATTCCCTGACTTATCCTTTATTGTCCCTATCATATTCTTAGCCTTTTCCAACTGTGTGGATCTGGCCAGCATCTTTGAATTCCTATTGCTATATTCAAAAAAATCTCTTTTTAAATACAACAATTTTTTTTGAACTTGTTCTAATTCTTCTTTCTCTAATTCCTTTTTCTTAGCTTGAATTTGGGCAATTAGGCGTTTATCTTTTGTCTCCTTTAACTTATCTTCCAAACTCCTTACCTCCTCTTCAATCTTTTTATTTTGAGCTTCCTGTTGTTTTTTTAATGTACATCTTTCCCTAATACAAATCCCTCTTACCACAGCTTTCATTGTATCCCATAATATGTCCTGCCGGTTATTCTCTTTTTCATTAATCTCCCACATTTCCTGCAGTTCTTTCTTTATTTTCTCCATTATATATTTTTTATTCAACAACCTTACATCCAGTCTCCATCTCTTCGCTTGTCTATAGTCTTTCTTGGTTTCCATGTCCATTGTCATTAACGCGTGGTCAGTAACCTTGATAACTCCAATATCACAATCTATGATTTTGGGTAACATATTTTTTGATACGAAAATGTAGTCTATCCTTGAATAACTCTTAAATTTCTGTGAGTAGAAGGTATATTTCCTTTCTTCCCCTCCAATTAATTTTTTAATAAATAACCAGGAATGCCTATAACTTTTTCATTTTTAAAGTTCCACAAATGAAACTTTGCCACATTGTGGGCGGTACATTGGGACCTATGTGTGTGAAAGTTCAGAAACGTAGGTGCTTGCCTTATGTGGCAATTAATTTTAGACAAATGGGTAGTAGTGGGGTAAATACAGTTATGCCTACAACTTTTTTATTTTTAAAGATACAAACAGGAAACTTGGGCACATTACAGGTAACACTTTCTTGATATGTGTGTGAAATTTCAGAAAGCTAGGTCCAGGCATGTGGTGGCAAGGTATTTTTGAAACAATGAGGAAAGAAACACCTATAACTTTTTTATTTTAAAAGTTAGAAGTCTGAAAGTTGCTCACTTTGTAGATGGGTTAGGGGTAGTTGTCTGTCAGAAATTTCAGAAAGTTAGGTCCAGACATTTGGTGGCTATGAATTTTTTAGATTAAAAGTTACAACAACATGGAGTTTTGACAGATAAAAGAGGGAGGGGGAGGCGGGGGGTGCAATTGACAGCCCAAGCCTCTGTGGAAAAACTTTTGTAAGTTTTTCCACAGGATCCGATCCAATCCGCCCATCCTCCAATCCGATCCAATCCGATCTGACCCCCCAGGTCCGATTCCGATCCACTATCCGATCAGATCCGGGGGGTCAGTGCACATCCCTAGCTGTTAAATGCCTGGGAGAAGAGGAAAGTCTTGACCTGGCGCCGAAAAGATAACAGGCAAGGTTGGTGCCAGGCAAGACACATTGAGGAGATCATTCCATAATTGGGGGGGCACCACTGAGAAGGCCCTTTCCCTTGTTGGCACCCTCCATGCCTCCCTTGGAGTAGGCACCTGGAGGAGGGCCTTAGATGTTGAGCATAGTGTACAGGTAGGTTAATGTCAGGAGAGGTGTTCCATCAGGTATTATGGTCTCAAACCATGTAAGGCTTTATAAGTTAAAACCAGCACCTTAAATCGGGCTCGAAAACTTACAGGCAACCAATGCAAGCGGGACAGAGTGAGTTTTATATGTTTGAACCTCTTGGTCCGGGTTATTAGTCTGACTGCCACTTTTTTCACAAGTTGCAACTTCTGAACCATCTTCAAAGGCAGTGCCATGTAGTAATCTCAATATAATAAAAATTACAAATTTTAGTATTAGATTCATGAATGTATTAAAGATAAACCCATGAAACTTGGTGCCCAGACAACCTTTAAATAGGGCTTTAGGCATGGCACATTTGGAGCAGTTCCTTGCATGCATGCCTTTTTAGGGAATTTTTTGAAGTTGGAATAAAAAGCTCATTTTAGTGTATAAAAATAAACCAAAACACTTACAGCTCTGTCAGTATTCCTGACTATGGGACATATGTACTTAAAATTATGGGAATTGTAGTCCAACACCTTTGGAGGGCGTCAGGTTGGGGAAGGGCTGCTCTAAACAAAAAGAGATGTAGGTGGCCCTAAGTTGTTCGTCATCAGTTTTCCACAACCCCACAGTCACCTCGGCATATCATATTCTCCATCCTGTCCTCATGGTTTATCTGCTTTGGGAGAATGAGAATTTCACTTGCACTTTCTGCCTCCTTAGGGACAATGTGGTGTTAAGGCTTAGGAGCCTTAACTCCCTATTTCCCTGCTTTTTGGTGCTTGGTTAGAAACTGTAGAGCCTTAACGTTGTTTTGTAAACTGTAGGGTTTTTGTTTAATTAATTTATCCTTACAGCAACCTTGGGCCGTAGGTTAGGCTGAGAGACAGTGACTAGAACATAGCAATCTGCTTCATGATGCCTGAGCAGGGACTGCTTCAGAGTTAGCAGGGACTTGAACCTGGATCTCTGCAGCTCTATCTATTACACTACAATGGCTTTCTGGTACATTTCAGCTTTAATTAATTCAAGAGCCGACTCTAACATGAGTTCACCTTAAAGAAATATATCCGGATAGCTACTGAATGTGAAAGCAGAGTGTTTCATTATCTCATTACACTCTTTAGCTAGTCTCATGATAGGTTTTTTGCCTTCTGGAGATGGAACTTACTTTGTATGTAGGTATCATTTTTCTTGTGTCAGCCTCCAGCATCTCAAATGCAAAAAGAGTCTCTAGCTGCCGACTCACTTTAGACATTATGGTACATGTGTCATAGTGAGTGTGACATAAATCAATATCCAAAATGATCATCCGGCCTCCATTCTACTAGGATTTTCTGACCTTTCTTCCAAAAAGGGAGAGAAACCAGGTCTGCTAAAACTTTCCTCTTCTGCAGAATGTACTAGTTTCACTCTATGGAACCCAGAGACAGGGCTAGCTCAAGCTATTTTGCTTCCCTAGGTGAAAATTCATTGTGCCCCTCCATTGTCTTTAAACCATATTCCAGATTGCTGTACCTTTCCCATTAATTCAAACAAGTGGGTGGACACTTTATTTTGAGAAAATGGAATAGGTAGGGTGACCAGATACAATCCAGGTCAGGGCTCATGTAACTTTAACAGTTGTAGAGAAAAGGGAATTTCAGCCAGTGTCATTTGTATGCAAATCGTTCCTGGTGAAATTCTCTCTTCATCACAACAGTTAAAGTTGCAGGGGCCCTGCCTTCTTTTGTATATGGTCACTCTAGTATAGTGCATGCAACTTTAACTGTTGTGATGAAGAGGGAATTTCACCAGGAACTAATTGCATACAAATGACACTGGCTGAAATTCCCTTTTCTCTACAACTGTTAAAGTTACATGAGCCCTGACCTGGATTTATCTGGTCAGCCTAGGAATAGGAGAAGAAACTGTTGTCCCCACACCACAGATTCTGCTATCCTAAGGATTCGGGGTGGTATACAACTGAGATCCTCTTAGGGTACCTCTTCACAGGCACTTTGCCTTGCAGTGGCTTTGAAATGGTGGCAGTTGGGTTACATGATGCTGCCACCAATTCGAAGCAATCTAGGGGCAAAGGCCCTTTGCTCCACTCTGAAAAAGTCTTTTTTTCAGAGCGGAGCATGCTGGGCAGAGAAGGGGGTGGAGCAGTGAAGCCATAAGCTTGCTGCACAGCCTCTGCTGTCCCCTCCCCAATTTTTATTTTTATTTTTTAAAAAAAAAACCCACTTGCCTTAGAGTAGGTGGGCCGCCACTCCAGCCGCCCCTCCAACTGACACTGGGCAGGCGTGGGTGTGCCAGCAGTGACAGGAAAAGCTGGCATGGTGCTCCTGCCGTGAAGACTGGTGGCAGAAGTGTCAATGCACCGACTGCTGCCGCCGCTACTTATCAGAAGAGGCGCCATGAAAAGCAGGCCTTAGACAATTTTCCTTGGCATTCATCTGCCTTTACTAATGCCTAGCACAAAGGTAAGCAAACTGGTAGCCTTAGATGTTTGGGAGTACATGCTAGCTTGGTCTTATGGAAGCTGTAGTCCAAAGCATCTGGATTGCAACAGGTTTGCAAATTTGTCTACCCCGTCCTAGCAATATTGTGTTGGGGCAGCATTGCCAAGGAAAAATAACTGAAATAAGATTTTAAAAATGGGGGGGGGGATGCGTTGATTATTATATTTGGGTTGATTATATTTGGGTGGGAACATCATCAATAATCAATAGGTTGCTTAGCTTTGTATTTTTTCAAGTTTCTGTATGTGGCTGCAACATCCAAATTGTGTAGGGATTTTGGAATGGACACCAAAGTTTCCAAATCAGGATTGGAGTATGCCAGAATCAAAATATGTTGCGGACTCTTTGATTGAATAATTAGTTCATTTGACTGTTTCACTGAGCAATGCTTTCTCAGAATAGTTCAACATGTCTGATTATGGTGGTTTTTAATACCATGTACTTCTTTTTTTAAAAAGTGCTACAGCTTTAGGTTAATAGAAAACATCCAGACTATCGCTGCTTATCTGTTAGAGTATCACTAGCAACAGACATAATGTCATAATACACCACAATAGCTAAAGATACTTTCATCATAATTTAGCTCAGAGAAATATTTCCAAATGAATCAATAGGGAAATTTATAGTCACAAAGTTGCTGAGAAACAACGCACTTGTGAGAGGGGATTTAGAAAGTGATGGAGATGCTATGAACATTAGGGATGTGCACGGCCAAAATTATCGTATCGTTATCAGAAATTCCAATATAAAAATGTCAGGTCTGATCATATCGGGGTGTACCTGGGTTTGATCGGATCCGATATCCAATAAATATCAGAAGTTCTGATTCAGTTACGGTGTTTTCCCCATAGGTTTGCATTGGGGGAAAGAAAGCTTTCCCCCAATGCAAGTCTATGGGGAAAAACACTGGACCGACACTCCCTCCCTCCCCCCACTCATGCTCCCTCCCCCATTCGCTCTCCTTACCCACCACCACTGCCGCCCCGTACTATTGCTAAACAGGCTTTCTGACCTGCTCATCAGTACAGAGAAGTGCTGAGTGATGTCATCATCACTCGGCGTGGCTCTGTACTGACAAACAGGCCGGAAAACCTTTTTAGCAGTAGTATGGAGCAGCAGCGGCAGCGGGGAAGACTGCAGGTAAGGAGCGCGAGTGGGGAGGGGAGGGGTGCCCACTTACCTGCAGCCTTACCCGCCGCCACCTTATACTACTGCTAAACAGGCTTTCTGTCCTGTTTGTCAGTACAGAGAAGCACCGAGTGATACCGGAAAGCCTGTTTAGTAGTAGTACGGGTCAGCGGCTGCAGCAGGGAAGGCCGCAGGTAAGGAGCGTGAGTGGGGGAGGGGAGGGAAGGGAAGCGTCCCCGGGGGTCCCCACTTACCTGCAGCCTTCCCCACTGCTGTCCGCTGCTTCCGGACAACTGAGACCTAGGCTTTGCAGCCTAGTTCTCAGTAGAGCGACGACGCTCTGGGTGACGTCATCACCTGGCGCGTCATCACTCTACTGAAAACTAGGCCACAAAGCCTAGTTCTCTGTAGTCTGGAAGCAGCGGAGGTCAGCAGATGGCAGCAAGGAAGGCTGCAGGTAAGGAGCGTGAGTGGGGGGAAAGGAGGGCCGGACCTAAAATGGCAGTCCAAATATCCAATATGTCTGATAGTTATCAGACATACGGATTTTGGATCAGATCAGATAGGGTCTCCTTAGGAATGTATTATCATTAATTGGATGTCCCATAACAACCTTATCGGTTCAGTATCGGACATCGGAACGATACAATACACATCCCTAATGAATATCCATGATTTGCAGATTTCGATATGAATACAGCATATGGAAAAAATGTCTGGGATACACGGAAGGTTCAAGAATATACTGAGTTGGTGCCACCTACCCACAAAGGTTCCTGTTGTAAAGCACTTGCTGATCTGTGGCACAGCAATATATACAAATATGCATAATAATAATAATAATAATAATAATAACGATTTATTTCTTACCCGCCTCTCCGTCTAGATCGAGGCAAGGAACAACAACATGATAAAATACATAAAACTAATTAAAACATGACAAATATTATTAAAACTGCATTAAAACATCCTAAAACATCCTAAAAACATTCTAAAAATTACACTGGATATGCCTGCCGGAAGAGAACAGTCTTTATAGCTTTCTTAAATTCTAAAAGACTGTTAAGTTGACAAGTCTCCTCCGGCAGGTCATTCCACAGTCTGGGAGTGGCAGAAGAGAAGGTCCTCTGGGTAACAGTTGTCAGCCTAGTCTTGGCCGACCGCAGTAAGTTCTTCCCAGAGGACCTGAGCGTGTGGGGCGGATTGTATGGGAGAAGGCGATCCCGCAGGTAACCTGGACCCAAACCATGTAGGGCTTTAAAGGTAATGACCAACACTTTATACTTCGCCCGGAAACTAATTGGCAGCCAGTGGAGCGATTTTAAAGCTGGCGTAATATGGTCACTCCTAGATGTACCGGTGACCAACCTGGCTGCCATATTTTGAACTAGTTGAAGTTTCCGGACTAGGCACAAAGGTAGCCCTATGTACAGCGCATTGCAGAAGTCGAGCCTCGAAGTTACCAGTGCGTGCACTACCGTCTTTAGGTCTTCCAACTCTAGGAAGGGGCGCAGCTGGCGTATCAGCCGAAGCTGATAGTAGGCACTCCTGGCCGTCGCATCTATCTGGGCTGTCATTTGGAGCGACGGATCCAGGAGCACCCCCAAGCTGCGAACACAGTCTTTCAGGGGGAGTGTAACCCCATCCAGAACTGGTTGACACACCTCCAAACCCAGGTTGCGGCCTTTGACAGCAAGCACCTCCGTCTTGTCTGGATTCAGCTTCAGTTTGTTTTTCCTCATCCAGCCCATTACCGCCTCCAAGCATTCATTCAGAGGAGACACACTATCCTTAGCTGACGATGTTGTCGAAGGCATAGAGAAATATATTTGGGTTTCATCAGCACACTGATAGCACCCCGCCCCATGCCTCTGGATGATCTCTCCCAACGGTTTCATATAAATGTTAAACAGCATTGTGGAAAGGATGGCACCTTGCGGTACGCCACACAGCAGCTCCTTCTTTGCAGAGCAGCTATCCCCAAGCATCACCATCTGGAACCTGCCCGAGAGGTAGGACCGGAACCACTGAAGCACAGTGCCCCCGATTCCCAATCCCCTCAGGCGTTCCAGAAGGATACTATGGTCGATGGTATCGAATGCCGCTGAGAGGTCCAAAAGTACCAACAGGGACACACTCCCCCTGTCAATACCCAGGCGTAGATCATCCGCTAAGGCGACCATAGCAGTCTCAACTCCGTATCCTGCCCTGAAGCCAGTTTGAAATGGGTCTAGAAAATCAGTGTCATCCAAGACTACCTGGAGTTGAAAGGCAACCGCCCTCTCGATCACCTTGCCCAAGAATGGAAGGTTTGATACCGGTCTGTAGTTATTAAAGTCCAGGGGATCCAGGGAGGGCTTCTTTAGAAGCGGCCGTACCACCGCTTCTTTTAAACATGATGGAAAACTCCCCTCCCTGAGAGATGCATTAATAATATATTGTAATTGCGATCTAACCACATCTCCTCCCTGGACGACCAGCCATGAAGGACAGGGATCGAGAGGGCAAGTCGTCCCCCTCACTCATCCAAGCAGCTTGTCCACGTCCTCGGTACTCACCAACTGAAACTGATCCAGTATAATTCTACTCGCGGAGTCACTGGACACTCCATTGTCAGCCTCTACTATAACGACGGCATCTAAGTCGGCTCTTATCCGAGAGTTTTTATCTGTGAAATGATCATTAAAGGCATCGCAGCGAACCGCCGAAGGCTCTAAAATCGGATTCAGGGGGGAAGGTGCCTGGGTTAGACCCCTCACCACCCTGACCAGTTCCGCTGGACGCGAATTCGCAGACGCAATGCGCGCAGAGAAGAAAGCTTTCTTCGCTGCACGTATTGCCACCCCATAGGAACGAAGATGTTCTCTATGCCGTGTCTTGTCGGATAGAAGTCGAGTTTTCCGCCATCGGCACTCCAGTCGTCGTCCTTTCCGCTTCAACTCCCTGAGGTCTTCCGTATACCAGGGCGCCCTGTTAGAAGCGGGTCGGAGAGGACGTTTGGGGGCGATCGTGTCGATAGCCCTAGTTAGGTCTTGATTCCATCTATCAACCAGGGCTTCTACAGGATCGTCGACGATACCAGCCATAAAACCCTCCAAGGCTTTCTGGAATCCAGCAGGATCCATCAGCCTTCGTGGGTGGACCATCTTAATAGGTCCACCACCCCTGCAGGGGCAGGTGGTAGCCGTGATACTAACCCTAACCAGAAAATGGTCTGTCCATGACAACATGGAGGTATTCGTTACCTCCGCCCACAGATCCGTCTGTTCGGAACTGAAAACAGCATCGAGGGTATGACCCGCTGAATGTGTGGGTCCAGAGACCAATTGGGATAGGCCCATGGTTGTCATGGATGCCACGAACTCCCGAGCTCCACCTGACAAACCAGTCTCGAATGGGATGTTGAAATCGCCCAGGACCAAAAGCCTGGGCGAATCCAACACCAGCTCCGAGACCAGTTCCGTGAGCTCAGCCAGGGAGTCTGATAGGCAGCGGGGTGGCCGGTACACCAACAGAATCCCTAGTCTATCCCTGGTCTTCAGACTCAGGTACACACACTCGATGTAATTCAGTTCACGAACAGGAAGTCTGGTCAGGTTAAGATTATCCCTGTAGACCACAGCTACTCCGCCCCCCCCGCCCACTTTCCCTCACCTGTTCACTAACACAGTACCCAGCTGAGAGGGCCTGCGCCCATGTCGGTCCACTATCATCTCCCAACCAGGTCTCAGTGAAGCATGCCAGGTCAGCCTCCTCATCCGAAAGAAGGTCATGGATGACATGTGTTTTATTTTTAACTGACCTGGCATTACATAGGAGCAAGGAGAGTTTCTGTGGGTGGCCTGGTTCGTTCTCCAAGTTCCCCGGGATAGCAGAGCAATCGGAAGGTAAGATAGGTGTTAGATAACTATCTCTCCTTCCCCTGTAACGGCACATTGCCCTGCCAACGCCATATCTCCCTTTGCTCAGCACAACAGAAATTGCCACTCCCCTACACATTGTGGACAGCTGGAAGGAAGGGTGGGGTGTAGGTGGCTCTCCTCTCTTGTGCTCTTCATTGATGGCTGCAGGTTTGATTCCACGGCGTCGCTCCCACGGCTGAGAGCCTCAGGCCGAGAGCCCTTTTGCTCGCGCCCTTCGGCTCGCGGCCACAGGCTCCCGCCTTCAGCAGCCTGAAGGCTGAAATACCTGTGGAGATGGGTGGGGCAAACAAACACTTCCTCAGGCTCAGCCAGCAGCACAGCACTCCCAGCCAACCAACGACCACCCTTCCCCACAGTCCTCAGCAGCCTGAAGGCTGAAATACCTGTATATGTACATATATGTACATATCTGTATACATGTTACATGAAAAATCCCAAGTAGAGCTAGAAGATTGAATTGTGAAGTGTCTTTACATCTCAGAGCTTAAAGACATTTTTCTTTGCTTTGCAAGTGAAACTATAAGCAACTTTTCTCTCTTTAACCTGGAATTTTATTTTAAAATATGCTTAAAAATACAGGTGATAAAAAGCACCACATAATACAACAAGGAGGATTTTTAGATGTTGGTAAGTCACATTTCCTTCCCATTGCTCTTCTTCCTGGTTCTCTTTTGCATTTGAAACAAGCAGAATTACACGGAGAAGAGAACAGCAACCACGTCGCCTATGCATTTCAATGGGACATAGCCCTCTTGTGAGCATTTTATATTGCAACCTTACCTGCACAAGGCAGGAAATTCTGACAAACCTGACATATCTCAGAAGAGTTGGGTTTTCTGAGGTTTATTTTGTGATGCTAACACTGGGGAAAGGAGCGGAAGACATGCAGGAGACTCACAGCATCATTAAAATGACCCGCAAACATCTGAGCATGCTATAAATCATGAGCATGCTATAAATCGCTTGTTTAAAGAACCCCAAGGTCACTAATTTAGGAAAAAGGAGGGAAGGAAACTCACGATCCTTAGTATATTATGCCTGGTCTTGTGGCACAATAAAGCACCCAGAAGATGCTCTCACTATTTAGTCCAACTTGATTAAAATTCAGTAGGGCTATAGGCTCCATTCAGATCCAGTCCATGCCCCTCTCAGATAGTTATCCCTGATTTACAGTTACTGTAGTCCAATCAAATCAGATCTACAAATAACTGACCCTTTGATTGGTTCCAAAGAGTTCAATTAAAAACATATTACTGCTCACAAAAGAGATTATTAATTGCTATTTCCAGAGCATTGTTTTATTGAAATGTAAATTTCCAAAGACAATAATTGTTCCAGCTTTGTAATTTATGCATACAATGGACAGCTGCCCAAACATTTGCGATGGAAATCATTTCTGTATCCTGTTGCACTTTAATGAGCCAAATTCCTGAAAGTCATCTAAAATTTAATATACTTGAATGGGAGCTATGTTAGTGCAATAATTACCCCCCCCCCTTCTGCCAACTGGAGTACCCAATCAGTTCTACTTAGAAGAACTTAAGGATCCAAGCCAATGTGCATCAGAAACAGAGAACACTTCAAAATAACTCAGTTTTGATTCTATTCTATGGAAAGGAAAAAGCAAAGCAAAACAAAACAAACAAACAAACAAACAAAAAAAAACACAATAGTATAACACAATGATCACTTACTACTGAATTTCTGTAGTTCAGAGATCTCCTATTTACAAAATGGCAAGGAAACATAATTGGTTACAAAATATATATCTTTTTTTTAAAAAAAAAGTATTTTAATTGCCTTTTTATGTTTATGTTCAAGGTGATATACAAAACAATTTTCAACCCCTCCCCCCCCGACAATTATACATGTGAGCTGCAGCTCTAATGCTCACGCAGAGGCTCAATTTATAGGGGGAAAGTCCCTGACTGATGCTTGCTAGATTATTTATTTATTTATTGCCTTAAGGCGAACAAAGTAGGGAGAGTGATGGATCTCCCTTGAAAGGGAATAACAAATCTTGGGCAACACTGATATTGTCTGTATCATATGTCCTCTCAAATATTTAATGTTTAGTCATTATTTATTGTTAGTCACTGTGGTTATGCTATTCCAAGGGTACCTATTTAAATAAGGATTTTTTTTTTACTCTTCTGCATTATTGCTAGTCTAGTCGGCGCATGAATTAGCATTGTGCCATTTTTAATATATATATATATATATATATATATATATATATGGTTCATTTTTACCATTCATGGGCAGGGAGGGCAAAAAGAAATTGCAGCCAAACATTGTGGAATGGGGTGAGCATTTTGTAGAATTTTCTCAGTCTGCAGGGCTTCGGTGGTTTACTTCACTGCAAGGAAGTATCTAGGGGGAGTTGTATGTACACCCTTCATTTTACCATTTTTATCCCGTTCTGTCCTTGCAACTTCTCCAGCTGTTTGAGCTTTCTGGAAAGCTCCCTGAAGGACTTAACCATGACTTCTTCCATTGGAGCTTTCCAGTGCTGCTGTCTGCTGAGTGCCTGAAAGCTGGAATGAGACGTCTTCTCCTTGTTAAAAGGACTTTTAAAACAATGACAAAAATGTCTCACCCAGCTTTAAGGCCCTTAACAGGTAGCAGCAATGCAAAGGGAGAAAGTCCTGGTTAAGTTCTTTAGGACAAAACAGCTGGAGACATTGCAAGGACAGAATGGGATAAGCATTATGAAACAAAAGGTCTGTATACCTCACCAGCTCCTTACAGTAAGGTAGGCGCTGAAACCCTGCACCCTGAAAAAAAAATCTCCACAATTCTCCACATCCTTGGGAAAGAGGCAGAAAAACAACTGCTTCTTCCATGGGGAAACAAAGAGGTTGTGAAACGGCATGTGGGGTTTGGGCACAACATTAGTTTCCTTACAGCAGAACTGGTGATACACCAGGCAAATGCAGTCCCAAGGAGGCAGCAAAGCTAGGAAATTTATCAAGCCACTGGTGGACCACCATATAATGTTGGTGACCTGTGTTCAGCTACATGAATCCAAGGTCCCCTCTACAAGCATTCAGTTTGACGCCTGGTTCTCCGATTATGTGCATCTTCTCGCAATCGCTTTTACGCCTAAATCCTGTAAACGACATGTGGTGAAGCGCATAACCAGCAGTCTGAAATGCGCTTTAAAGTGGCTGAAATGCAAAGAATCGCTTGTTTACATGGTCAAAATGTGCTTTAACGACCGCAGAGAGAAAAAAACTAGCTATTTAACGCGCATTCGTTAGTGCGCATAATCGGAGAGAAAACGCTTCTCAACCTCCGATTTGCGCTCCTCTCTTGTAGAGGTAAAAATTTTAATGCGCCTTGAAAGAGCTTTAAATCGCTCTTGTAGAGGCACCCCAAGTTCTGCTATGGAGAGCTTTTGATCCTGATGATATGAGTAGCTGGAAGTAGGAATGCTGAAAGCTTCTGTCATCCTAACGATCTATTTTGCTAATAATGCAAGCTTTGTTGTCGTTGTTTAAGCTAGATGAGTTACTTTATGCTGCAGAGCTTTTTAGGACTACAAAGTACATCAAAGCCATAGTGAATTGCTGATAAGGAAGACCTCCATTGCCTTAACGCAGACGTCTGTTTGCAGCTTTTAAATAGCTCCACATTTGTGGCCACTAAATCCCTCCCCAATCTTCCCTAATTGCCACACAAAATGGGGTGATCCACCGTAATGAATAATCATAATGAAGTAGCCAGGAAGTATGACTTCCATTCCTTTCCTTATGCCGTTATCAGTGTCAGTATCGTCTCTCTGCACATTTCGCCTATTATTGCAGCTGTCAGAGAATTAAGTGAAATCTATCCAGCAACATCTGGCTCTTCAGGAAAAAAAAAAACATGAATAATTTCATCAGCCTTCCCCAGCTCCATCACTCCCATTCTAATTATGATGTAACAGAGGACATTAGCATGTGGTGGACTTGGTGATTAACCTCGGGCAGCTGAAAAAGTGGCCTAGAGAGATGAGCAAAGCATTTGGATCAGCTCAATCAATTATAAATGCTTCCACCCCCACTCCCCCCACCCCCCTACACCAGACAAGGCACTTAAATTACAGCAATGACCTTGTGATTGGCAACAGTAAGTTACGCTTGAACCCATTTAGAGGGTCATATATTTTGTAGCACATTTCAATAGTTTAAATGCTGATTTCTAAATTCATTTAGAATTAATTCCATATTTTGCTACCAGAGATACAGCTTAGGGCTGAGCCAAATCTTTTCAGGATTCGGCTTTTGCACCGGGACTGGAGCTCTTGATGAAGTAAAATTTTGTGTTGAATCTGGAAGCAAGAGGCAAAATGAAAGATTTTCAACAGGCAATTTCTAGTCTCATGCCGTCACTTCAGAAAAAACAGAGCTACAGTATATAGTCCCTGAGCTAGTCAATAAAAAGTTATAAGGAAGCTCCCTCAGTCCACCAGCTAGGATTAGATGGATCAGTATATTTCTGGTCTCTGTCAGTTTAACATGTGTTGATTCATAAGTCTATTTCATCCCTTTTCCACATTAACCTGCAATTTTTGTGACCCTGCACAAATTACATGGTAGATAACACAATATACACAATTCTAACTGTATTTTATCTCAATGCATGCAAAATGTAATTTCTAACAAAAGACACACTTTATATGCATTCTAGTACATTTTTTTTATAGCTGAGAACTAGTTGTTCATGAGGAAGTAAACCCAAAGCTGCAGTCCTGAAATTCACATGTTTATTTGTGTTAACACTATCTCCCACCCTTTCTTCCAAGAAGCTCAGGGTAGTTCATTGTCACAACAGTCCTGAGATGTGGAACAGGATAAGAGATGAACTTCTTTCAAACATTCCACCCTTATAATCATATAACAGGGGAAATTGGATCATGCTAGCTGGCTCTAACCCTACCAACATGCCCCCTGAATCCCACCAACACTTACACATTGAGAAAATATCTGCAGCAAGGAAGCCTGCAACCTGTGTGTATGTTTCCCCTGCGGTTTCACAAGGTTCCAGATCGTGGGAAAATGTATGTTTGTTCAGGGGGACCATGAGCCATTATGTCAGAGGTGGGGTCAGCAGGCATAGCCCAATTTTCCCTCTCATAGGATAGTTAATTGCATGTGAAGGATTCCTGAAGGGGGATATTACTTGACCAAGGTCACCCAGTGAAATTCTATAGCTGAGGTGGATTTGAATTGGCTCTCCCCTGTCTTCACATGACACTCTAACCATTACACCAGATGTCCAGCATGATTTTACATGATTTGTATGATAGAACATTCAGTCATATAAGTCCCAGTTTGCATTATGAAGTGGTACAGTCCAGATGTAAATGTACTACCCCAGTGAGTATCAGGCCAATGTATTCCAGTACCAGAAAAGTTTTCTGTTTTTAATATGGAGTAAAGCTGCCACTGAACTTTAATCAGAAGTAAATTAGAGTCCAGTCTTGTGGATCCTGCAGGTAAAATATCTGTGAGGATGTTGAGGACAGTTAGAGATATACATGGCATTCCTGAGTAATTTTGTTAATCTTCGCTCTTTTAATTGCCTGTGGTGAAAGTGAGGTGAATTTGGAAAGCGTTGCTTGGATAGACCCTCTGTAACAATTTCCAGGGAAGGGAAAAGAATCTTAGTACAATTCACAACTCTTCTTAGGGAAGAAAGGCATACATTTTTAAGTAGTGAGAGAAACTTTGCATATTCCGAGTGTCACCATCTAAATAGTCTCACACCAATATCAAATACCACATTTTCTTGTTGGAAAGGCAGAGTATCAACCAAATAAACAAATGCAACATTTTTAACTTATGCACCCCCAAACCAATATTTATAAACATTAACTTGAAAAGTTTTAATGGACACTACTAGTAATTTATTTTAACATTAAAAAAGGATATTCATCTCAATCCATCCTGGGGTTTTCATATGCAAATAAATAAATGAATGAGGAAGTACCCAAATGTCATTTCACATATTTAGAGCACAATCCTATGCATGTCTACTCAGAAGTAAATCCCATTGTGTTTAATGGGACATACTTCTAGTAATATAGATGATTGCAGCCGTACTAGCTCAAATCATATTCTTCCCCCTGGTCTCATAAATACACAACACTGGCTAGATCTACACTACAGCTTTATACTGGTACTGAAGTGCACTGATAACTGTTGGGGCACAATCCACATTCCATACACTGCTTTCATAGTGTTATTTCCTTCTTTTTATTTCACATCTGTAATGATTTCACACAAGGTGCAGATCTGGCCGCTGTGTCCTATGGCATGCTTCATGACCAAATTAATCAAATAACCAGAGGCAATGGGAGGCTGTAGTCCCCACCAACATGTCTTCCTCCTAAACAGCTGATTGCCACCATTAGAAATTATCTGACTAGAATTACTTGAAGGTAGTTGTTATATATAGCCCACCATTTGTTATATAAAGGGCACCAACACTAGAAATGGTCCACCGTTTCCCCTCCATCACAGAGCCAATTGGTTTCAGTGGTGAAGAAAACACACATCCTTTAAATCTTGTAGCATTTTTTTATTATTTCATTTTTTGTTATTAGAAGAAAGAGTATTATTTCTGCAGTCAATATTCTGAATGGCTGCTTGGTTCAGACACACCAACCGCCCTGCATACAAGATAATCTGCTGCAAAATAGAATATGCTGACTTTTGACAAAATGCAAATCAACATGTTTGAAGATGTAGTTTCACCTACAATATAGCCTTTTAAGTTTTATCATTTTAAATTATTTGTATCACTTCAAAAACATTCTATGTTAATGGACTGAATACAGTGGAATCAGCTGGAACATTACTTAGGAGAGTTTGATATTCTATTGGTTTCCATGGAAGCAGGCCTGTTTTTGAACTGTGAAGGCAAGCTCATGACTAAGGCTGTATTGTAGATGACTTAAATAATTAAGGACATATATTTCCCTTGGGGAATTTTTTAAAAAATAGATAATGTGACTGTGGACCAGTTGACCCCTATGGCAGACACAACGTGAGCACCTCAGAAACATGTGAGCTGGGCCGGGTAGTATTCATATAGAGTAGGCTGACCATATGAAAAGGAGGACAGGGCTCATGTAACTTTAACAGTTGTAGAGCAAAGGGAATTTCATCCAGTGTCATTTGTATGCAATTAGTTCCTGGTGAAATTCCCTCTTCGTCACAACAGTTAAAGTTGCAGGGGCCCTGCCTTCTTCTGTATATGGTCACTCTAGTATAGTGCATGCACCTTTAACTGTTGTGATGAAGAGTATCACCTGAAGCCACCAGCAATCATAAATAGTGCCTCTATATTAGGCTGACCATATGACATGAAACATTAAGCATATCACTTAGATGGGATAGAAAGATAACAGCTAGCCTGTCTTTGTTCTTTTCACTCAGGAAATGTACGCTATTACACCTTTAAGTGAGAAACCATGCACAATTATCTGAGAACAGGAAAATGGGAATGACTAACAGATCGATAGAAAGCTAAGATCCCCAACTAACACGGAGAGTAACACCTTGGGAAGACCTTCCCTCGCAGAAATTTCATATCTGCTTTTGTGAATCGTGCAAAATCATTTTTTAACAAATTTGCAATAGCCGTGAAAATAGGGAATGTTTGTACACCCCTTATGGGTTTTTTCCTCTCCCCAGCACGGCCACCACCGCTCCTTCTCTGGGCAGTCCCACCAATAAGGTTTCTTATTTATATCAAATTCTTATTTTTTTCTGGGCTAACTTTCTGCCACTATAATTCAAGAGTTCCTTTTCCACTGTCAATAATTCTGTTAGAATACTTCAAAACCTCCTAGTAGCTGGTGTAAGAGGGTTAGATATGAGATGGACACCAACACTGGAGACAAGAATAGGATTTACACTACTGCTTTAAAACAGTTTATAATGATTGCGTCAACTGCTGGGGCCCAGGGCACACTCCAGAGACAGTTTTCAAACAGTTTTCAATGTGTCATATCCTGCTTGTGTAGATCTAATTTATTAAAGGGATATTTTGTACATGAGGGATTACTAAAATTTACTTTGGGGTTTTCAAAAGACTGTTTTGGGATAATTCTTAAGAACTCAAGAGGCACTGTTGCTATTAGAAGCCTCTAATGACTTCTTTTACTACAGGACAAATTTCCTAAACCTCCGCACCAGCCAAATACTTACAACCAGGTCCACCTTCTGGGTATAGCTTTCCTCTGACACCAAAGCTCCTCTGGTTGTATTTCTGGCTGTTTCAATGGTTTGTCTGAGGTTTTACCTCTTCTGGCAACATCTTAGGGCAGCCTCTTGGCCTAACACAGGCTACACCTGATCTTACCAGCCACGTATGGTTATACCACAGAGAAGGAAAAGCTTACTATTGAGGCTTTCACTAATCACTGTGTCCTCAGCTTCCTCCTAGTCCTTTTACAACATAATACACCAGTCAAAAGATTTCCTCCCTCACTCTCCACACAGACTAACATTGACTAAAAGCCTATATACACAGTCCCTTGGAACATTTTAAATAGTATTTTAAAACGTTCCAAATAGGTGCATTCTAAAATGTCTTAGGCCACATTAAGGAGTACTCACGTTACAGGAGAAAAAATCTTCAGTCTTCAAAGCGATGTGTGCGGTCACACACTCTTCTGCTCCATCTCTTTCTGTTTCGTTTTTACAATGAGTTTAGGGCAAAGCATTGTAGGCGTTGTAGTTCAGTCGCCCACTTCCTCCTTAGTTCCTCTTGCAATCCTTAGCTTTCAATGAGTATAGGGCTAAGGATTGTGGGTGTTGTAGTTCACTCGCCCACTTCCTCCTTAGCCCCTCTTTCTTCCCCACCAATCAACTGCTAAGCATTTGGGCACCGGTAAATGAAGCACTGCCCCCATGAATCACAAACGGTAAGGAAGGACACATTATTTTACTTAAAATGATTTATTAAAAGTAAAAACCATTGTATATAGCTGAAGTGAGTTTTAAAAAACCTCGGGTATACAACATTCAAGGGTGTGCATCATGTTGCCCAAAGAGTTTTCGTAACCCTTATAAAACGTTAAAAACCTAGCGTGTAGATTGGCTCTAACTTAAGTTAAGTTACTTAACTGGCAATTCCTTAACTGCTATTCCTCCCAAAAACTCTTTTCCACCTACCTAGAATCTCCAGCCAATCAGCATTGGATTTACCTGATCCAGGCCCCATCTAATAATATTCTAAATGATTCTCTCCCTCTCTCTGCCATTTCGGAACACCACTAAGCGACTACTACACAGGCCTCTGACAGTACCAAAACAAGACTTTCCTCTTCTCCCATGCATTTAACAGTGTATGTTGAGTGTTTTGTTGTTGTTGTTTTTGGTTTTGTTGTTTGACCCAGAATAGTTGTTTTTAAATGGATATTTTATTTATAAGCTGTTTTTATGCTCTTTATGGTTTTAAATTATGTATATCATTTTTTTAATGTTCAATGTTTTTAATTTTTGTAAACCGCCCAGAGAGCTTCGGCTATGGGGCGGTATATAAATACAATAAATGCAATGCACTGCAAATGCCTCAAGCCTATTCCGATGCATTATTACCTCTCAGAGATCACACAATGTGAACATTAGAAAACAACAACAGTTATGTATAGCTATTTCTTCGCACACCTATTAGACATGATCCTGCCAAAGAAAAGCACTTTGGAGGCTGCAATCCTATGCCCACTTTACCCAAAAGTAAGCTGCAATGAATTCAATGGGTATTTCTTCAGAGTTGACATGTGCAGGATTGATATCAGTGAGTGAGTTGAGAAGATTCTAATACCAAAAGCAATGGACTGAAATGCTTTTGTTTAACTGACTCATGCCCATTTTTGGTGTAATGAGTCAGATAGTTGATGTTACTGCATATAATGTAGGTTCATACATAGGGTGACCATATTTGGGAAACCAAAAAAGAGGACATCCAGTGGGTGGTGGAGTGGGAAGGCATGCTTTCCAGGGCCTCCGGAAAGCACGATATTCCCCTTGCCATGCTATTGGCAGCTGCCATTAGCATGTCACTTGTGAAAGACATGCTTTCCAGAGTCCCCAGAAAGTGCATGTTCCCCTCCTCCACTCCAATGGGGAGGAGGGGAAAGCGTATCATTCCTGCCCCCCTCCCACTGCTCCAATAGGGGCCTCCAGAAAATACCACACTAATGGTGTTCCCCCACTACACTAATGGAAGTCTTCAAGGGGAAAGTGTATCATTCTAGGACATTATAGAAAATTACAGAAAATCTACCCTGACACCCAGGATAGAACAAAAACCTGGACAAATCCGGGAAAATCCTGACAGGTAGTCACCCTCAGAAAAGAGACAACAGTCACAAGACAGAAATAGAGAAAGTTGAACAAGCCAATCAAATCAATTCATCATGAGCACAGTTTACAAACTCAGCTTTTAGGAGCTTTGCTCTAATCTTTTTAGCTAGGCTGACCATATGAAAAGGAGGTCAGAGCTCATGTAACTTTAACAGTTGTAGAGAAAAGGGAATTTCAGCCGGTGTGATTTGTATGCAATTAGTTCCTGTTGAAATTCCCTCTTCATCACAACAGTTAAAGTTGCAGGGGCCCTGCCTTCTTTTGTATATGGTCACTCTAGTATAGTGCCTGCACCTTTAACTGTTGTGATGAAGAGGGAATTTCACCAGGAACTAATTGCATACAAATGACACTGGCTGAAATTCCCTTTTCTCTACAACTGTTAAAGTTACATGAGCCCTGACCTGGATTTTATCTGGTCAGCCTATTTTTAGCAGCCACAGCAAAGAAAACTACTCAATTGGTTATATAAAGATCTGTAGCTGCAAGTAGTTTACACATTTGCTCAGCCAAAGTTCGATCAGACGTTCCTCAGAACAACAGTGAAAGCAGTCTTTTCCAGAGACCAGCATACAATTCACAGAAGAATATATAATAAATAATATCCTCTATTTGTGGATGATGATAAAACATGGGAATATTTGCATACTTCCCAGCCAAATAAGAAGAAGGCATATTCCTTAGCTCAGAGTGAGTCAAAAAGGTATACTGAATAGTTCCAGAAAGCTGAAGCATCTCACAATTCTATGGGGAATTCTAATTAAGAAGCTGTTTTGTTTTCCATGAAAAGATGTCTTTCGGAAAGGAAGGAAGGAAGGAAGAGGTATTTTCCTTTTACACTTCCTTGGAACTGGCCGATGTCTGAAAACAAATATAATAAACAAATATTATATTTCAGTTGAGAAAGGCATGGCTGGAGTTGATGGACAATCCTTTTATAATTACAGTTTGCTAGAAATGTTGATTTTGTGACTACAGATTTTTCTTCCCCTGTACCTAATTTACAGTGGGGAAAACCCTTGTTGTTTCCTTTCAATATACAGAATCTTGTGCCCTGCGGATATACACAACACACTGACACAGATGTTTGTCTCAGTTCAGATAGGGATCAAATTCAATTTATTGGGGCAGATTCTTGTGGGAAATACTTCTGTGCATGTCCTGTTGAAATTATTGGAAATTTATTTAGTTTAAATATGAATATACTGCTCTTCATCATGTGGTGCCAGGGTGATTTACACATTATTTATTTATTAAACCAGAACAAATTGGGTGGAAAAAAAGATATGTTTTAATCAGGGTAGCTATACCACCTGGTTTCATGAACCAATTTAATATGCATGGGCAAATAGGTTTTGACCTGGTGCTGAAAAGAATATAATGTTGGTGCCTCTCTCATCTTTATGAGGAAGGTGTTCCACCATCGGAATGCCACGATAGAGAAGGCCCTCTCCCTTGTTGCCACATAATATACTATCAGTCCCTGGAGAACAGCTTCCCCTGAAGCTCAGCCTCAGCAGGCTGAGACAGGACAGGAACTACTTTAGAGTTGCGCATGAGCAGAGCAAGTTGCCCTGCCCTGCAATATTGCCATTTGATTCAATGGGGCTCGCAAAAGAACATTTCACTGGACTGGGTTTTTCCAAAGGCCCATGCAAAAATAGTCTGTGAGAACTTTTAGAACACAAGGGGTATGAGCCAGTAAAAATCAAGCAATTTTAATTTCCCAGCATTTCAATGGAAGAGATGGGAGCACGTGCTTAATAATAATAATAATAATAATAACGATTTATTTCTTACCCGCCTCTCCGTCCAGATCGAGGCGGGGAACAACAACATGATAAAATACATAAAACTAATTAAAACATGACAAATATTATTAAAACTGCATTAAAACATCCTAAAACATCCTAAAAACATTCTAAAAATTAAGACTACAATCCCATATATACCTACCTCAAAATAGAACATGGTGGAATATGCTTCCATGAATATATGCATAGGCTTGGGCTCCTGGTCCCACAGAAAAATGACAACAACCATGAGATGTATAGTGCTATCCTCTGCATGTTCACTGAGAAGTAAGTGCCAATGTGTTCAATGGGGTTTACTCTGAGGAAAGTGTGCATTGGATTGCAGCCTTAAATGTGTGTCAATTTGGCTGGCTCATGCCCAGGATAGCTAACATTTAACGACCAACTGACATTTGACATAATAAAAATGTTGTTTATATTTTAATGAAATAGACAGTGCTCTTATTAAAATGAACTTTGCTATTTATTCTTTAACAAGAGTTCTCTCTTAATAAAACAGTGGCCTTTCCCCAAAAGCTTGAATAATACCTTCAATAATACACAAAGAAATTCTCACCCAACCAAATGAAATTGTGTATTTATTTCAACCCTCACATTGGAGCTACTGATTCATGCGCTGGAATATATTGGGATAAATGTAATCAAGAAGCAAGAATAAAATATGAGGTGTTCATGCAGTCTGTTTCTAAGACAGATGCTATATCCGGCACATCAAGTATATTAGAATGTTTTGAGCAAGAGGGGCCAACATCATTAGGACAATTCATAACATCAGAATTATTAGCTTCCCCAAGGCTTCTCCAACACTACTGTTACAGAATGTACAACTAAGGCTGCATTCAAGCATTATATGCTTAGCAGTATGAACCTGACCCATGCAGAAGTGTGGCAGAATTTTCTCTGTATGTTGATCTCAAGCTTGTTTGGTCCCCCCCCCCCACTCCTTATGATCACAACATTTATTTATGTTTCATAAGTACTATGTGAGCCAGATGCATGCTGGAATCTTTTGTTTTCGGATGCTTTCCTGCAAAATTAGATATGTGTATTTGCAAGACATACCCAAATTGCTGTTGTGCATTGCATGCATATTAGTATCTGCAGTTACACATCATGTTTCTCATTTAAAGGGCTTCACCACACCAGGCTTTTTAATCACACAACATAACAGAGCTTCTGCTTCTGGATGCCTTGTGGGATTAAGATCAGCTCTTTGTATTTATTTATTTATTTATTTATTACATTTGTATACCGCCCCATAGCCAAAGCTCTCTGGGCGGTTTACATAGGATTAAAAACAATTAAAAACAATATACAAAAATTAAAACAGCAAAAACATACAACATACACACAATCTGTACATTTTAAAACCACTTCAACATTTCAAAAACTACAAAAACAAAACAAAACAAACCCAGGCTCCTCAGATATTGCCAAATGCCTGAGAGAAGAGGAAAGTCTTGACCTGGCACCGAAAAGATAACAATGTTGGCGCCAGGCGGGCCTCATCGGGGAGATCGTTCCACAATTGGGGAGCCACCACAGAGAAGGCCTTCTCTCTTGTTGCTGACCTCCGAGCTTCCCTCGGAGGAGGCACTTGGAGGAGGGCCTTAGATGTTGAACGTAGTGTTCGGGTAGGTTTATGTCGGGAAAGGCGTTCCATCAGGTATTGTGGTCCCAAGCCGTGTAAGGCTTTATAGGTTAAAACCAGCACCTTGAACCGGGCTCGGAAACATACAGGCAGCCAATGCAAGCGGGCCAGAGTAGGTCTTATATGTTAGAACCTACTGGTTCCAGTTATCAATCTGGCCGCTGCATTTTGCACAAGCTGCAGCTTCCGAACCACCTTCAAAGGCAGCCGCACGTAGAGTGCATTGCAGTAATCTAACTTGGACGTTACCAGAGCATGGACAACTGAAGCCAGGTTATCCCTGTCCAGATAGGGACGTAGCTGGGCCACCAACTGAAGTTGGTAGAAGGCACTCCGTGCCACTAAGGCCACCTGCGCCTCAAGTGACAGAGATGGTTCTAGGAGAACCCCCAAGCTACGAACCCACTCCTTCAAGGGGAGTGCAACCCCATCCAGAACAGGTTGAACACCCTCCATCCGGTCAGCGGAACCACCCACTAACAGCGTCTCAGTCTTGTCTGGATTGAGTTTCAGTTTATTAGCTCTCATCCAGTCCATTGTCGCAGCCAGGCACTGGTTCAGCACATCCACAGCCTCACCTGATGAAGATGAAAACGAGAAATAGAGCTGCGTGTCATCAGCGTACTGATGACAACGCACTCCAAAACTCCGGATGACTGCACTCAACGGTTTCATGTAGATGTTGAACAGCATGGGGGACAAAACTGACCCCTGCGGAACCCCATACTGGAGAATCCACGGGGCCGAGCAATGTTCCCTAAGCACCACCTTCTGGAGCCGACCCACCAAGTAGGAGCGGAACCACTGCAATGCAGTGCCTCCCACTCCCAACTCAGCCAGTCGTCCCAGAAGGATACCATGGTCGATGGTATCGAAAGCCGCCGAGAGATCAAGGAGAATCAACAGAGTCACACTCCCCCTGTCTTTCTCCCGATATAGGTCATCATACAGGGCGACCAAGGCTGTTTCCGTACCAAAACCAGGCCTGAAACCCGACTGAAACCTGGCTGACACAGGCTGTTTTTCCAGGGTTGGCTTTCTTAGCAAGTTCTATATATTTCATTTTACAGCCACTAGATGGTGCTGGAGTTATACTGCAACTCCATCGTTACACACAGCCGATATATTGGATTATCATTCCATATTGGGTTATCTCCAATCTTTTTAACAGTGGGATTAAAGTCAGAAAGCACGGGACATGCCCTGGAGGTTGATGTTGTCATATAAAGGATCCTCAAACTTCCATAACTGACCATTCACGAGTGTGCAAAAAAAGCCTCATGCAGAAATGCTCAAAAGCACAAACAACAGTAAATCACTGTTGTGCACAACGCATGCATAGTTGGCTTAATTGTGTATCATGTTTTACCATTCAAATGCCCATAGAGCAGCATAAATGAGTGCAGATCTGTATCAGTTTTTTTTTTTTTTTGCAATGGATGCGTAATTAGCTTAATTGAACAACAGCTTGCACAATTAAGTGGCTGCTCTTTTTTATTATTATTAATGTGACAGCAATCTTTGCAACCTTGCAATAATCTTTGGCTGTTTAGGAAGGTTATCTGCAACCGCAAGTTTGAAGATATCTGTGACATCCCTTCACATGGTCCCTTTGTTCCTCTGATCATGGATGGTGCTCAGCTCAGCCACAGTATTCAAACCAGGGGCTCTCCACCTGGTTAGAACTGCCATGGATGAGTTTTTAAACAGCCATAATACAGAAATGGGCATGTAATTCTGCCCAGAGTGTTGTGTGGTTAACTTTCAAGTAAATATTTATTCAAACAATCTGAACAAGGCAATCTTGCTGTGAGATTTGTTTTTCTGCCAATGCAGAAATCTCATACCCACATTCCAATATCCAGGTGCCAAATACAACATTAGCAATCACATTATGATTTGTCCAGAGAGAATTCATCCTTTCCCGGAGACTTGGATGCAATTACAGCCTGAGCCAACTCCCAGTGAAGTCAATTAGCCCTTAATTAGCAACTAAACCTGTTAGCTGGGAATCATTATTATTTATTTATGGAATATCATAAAAATCCATAGCTGTTTATAGACAATTGCAGTGTTAAAAAGCCTATCCAGCAAAGTTTACAATCCACAAATTATATTATTTTTCTGCCCTCCTTTCTCACACATGTGGATTTTTCAAAGGATACTTTACAAGGTCAGTTTCCTTTTCCTGGTAATGGTGGGCATCAGTAACCAAGGCAGGCTGCTTGCAGGTTGCAGCGGGGGCAAGGCAGCATTTGTAGGAAACAAGGCAGTTGTGCATCCAGGGGCAGACAATCCATGACCAGGGATTTTAGCCTAAATATTTGTTAAGAACAGGACAATGCAGAACAGTTGCATCCAGGAAGTCTAGAGGTAGATGCAATAGAGTAGTAAGAACTAAGGAGGCAAAATATCCAGTCTTCTGACAAGGTCCTGTGGCAGATTTCATTCTGTGTTGAGGATAGTTCAGCTTTGATGAGAAGCAGGGCTTTTTCTGTGGTGGCCCCAATACTCTGGAATTCCCACCCTGCATAATCAGGCTAAGGGTCAAACTAGATGGGACGTTTGTCATATGATTTGGTCTTGTGTAACTCATCTTTCTTTAATACTCTCCCTTGTAAATATAGCAAGCATGGGGAGTGCGGGAAGGAGGGTCAGGCAAGGGTGGGAGGTTAAAATCCCCTGCCCCCACAACTCATAGACCTGGCCTAGCACCCCCTCCCCATGCCAGCTATTTCTTAAAGAAAAATCAGTCAGACAAAGCCAAACCCCATGACAAATGACATTGTCATGTCTACTTTGTTCCCAATACTTTTGTTTCAAAAAGACTTCATTGATTTTGCTGAACTTTGTTCTGCTTCTCTCTGTGTTATTGCTATGATTGCTGTATTAGATTGCTGTTGTAATGTTGTTGTTGTTTTTTTGGGACACTGACTTTGTCTAAAAAGAGTGGATGAAAATAAAAATAAGGCTTAGGTTTAGTTCTCCCTGTGTGGTAAACCTGTGTCTCAGTTGCACCAATTCAGACTATAAATGGGTCCTCAAATAGAAATCTGTCATGACAGGATGCTAGGCTAGGCTTGCCCTAAAAGGCAAGATAGAAATGAAATGAAATAAATAATTATCCCTGGTTTTCTATATGGAGGAGTTATCATTATCGTTATTATTATGATTGCATGGAGGAAGTTTTCAATTACATAAGCCCTTGCCAGCAATCTGAAGTGTTACAGCCCAGGCACGGGTTTACTACCTCAGTGAGAGTTAGGCCTGAATTAATAGCTTAAGAAACAAAATCCAGCCAGGGAATGTACAACCAGTTACTGTTCCTGCAAACTTCATTAACAAAATGTACCTGTGAGAGAAGACCTTGTTCCTTTGCTTTTCCTTGAACTGTGGCTACAAGGAATTTTGTTGGTTTCATTTAGATATATTTAAGCTTTGAAATATCTTTTTTTTTAAGCTTCATTTGGTTTCAGTCTTAAATGTTGGCATCTGGCTTTTCACCCATTACTTCTGTCCTAACCTGTTTCATAAGAGATTCTTAAGAATTAATAATAGCCTGACCGAAAAGAAACCTATTACATATGATGATTTTTCAGTGGCAGGTCTTGAAGTTAAGGTGATATTCTATTTCAGGCTCATTATAACTTTTTCAAATGCTCCTTTGAGAGGTAGGATCTTTTCATTAATTGTCCTCAGTAAGGCAATACCTTTAGAGATACATTTTAACATTGGGTTTTCATCTTTTGTAAGGGTACCATATTCTCTAGGACAGGAGCGGGCAGAAAATACATTTCCAAAGGTTTGGGGCTTCAACTCTGCCAGCATAACCAACGGTGAAGGAATAGTGGTGCTGAAGTGCAGAACATCTGGAGATCTTTTTTTTTCTTTTTTTTTACCCACACCCAGTTTAGGAAACCAGAAAACAGAGACCCAGCATATCAGGGGTGGTGTGTGGAAGGTCTGGGTGTGGGGTCAAAAGTAAAAACTTTTTCACCACTTAAGACGTACTGCTATTGCAAAATTGCGCAAAACCCCACTTGAAAATGCTGCCATGCTTACTCAGGACACATGTCTGCAAACTATTTATCTGTGTCAGGGAATAAGCCCTTTCAGAACACAAATGTCTTACGGGGGATTTAGCTCAAATGTGCTAGAAGAACAGTTTCCCACTGTGACCCCAGCCCTATTCTGCTGGAGGACAGGCTGCTGTCTATCTGGTACTGCTGGTGCAGAAACTAGCACATTTTCCAAGTAACAAAGCAGCATAGCAAGAGTACCTTCTGACTTTTTAGACAAGGTAGGGGTACTTAAGGTACTCAGGGAACAACAGAGGTAAGAAATTAAGGTTTATACAAAAAGTAAACAATGTGGCAATGTAATAGTTAACTGTGAAGGCTATCCCAGAAAGGATGGGTGGTGCAAAGGGAGATGGCTGCCAGTCACAGCAGCTGAGTGGTGGATTGCTTCAGGTTCTAGGGGAGAAGAAGGAAGGAACTGCAGGGGGAAGTGAAAGCTCAGAAGTAGAAGATAAAGTTATCCCTTTCCTTCCTTAGGCTATGACCAAAATATAAGGGGGGATTCTTAGTGTCCAGGTCCAAAAAGAAGAATTAGAATGACTACTTCTTTGCATACGTTTCCCCTCCTAAATGGAAACAACTGGGTTTGGGAAGTTCAAAAATAATCTTCTCTTTTTCCTAAGCTTTAAAAATCAGGGTGCATTCCTGTTCATGTCTAAACAGAAAAAGTCCTACAATTCCCTGCATTGCCCAGCCGGTTATGCTGTGCTCAGTTTCTACCCGTGCTTTTACAAATCTTTCACAAAGAGATTACTCTGACTTATGCTACCTTACTGTTATGAGTAGAATTTCAAATAAAATAGGAAGACATAGTTTATGAAAGATTGAGAAGGGTTATAAAATTTGATTTTTTGGTAAATAATTCATGATGCTCCTTCACAATGCTGAAAAATTATTTTCACATGTTGACTCTTTGAGCTATAAATATGGCCACATTGAATACGAAGCAAAGAACAATTTTAACTTGGGCTGTGATGCTTAGCGGGTATGTAGACATTTAAAATTTGCACGTTTATTAAATATATGATATACTGCTTCCTTATTAGCTTAGGAAATGGGGGGTGAAATAAGAAACTTTGGCTGGGAGCGCTGCGCCATGGTGGCTCCCCGGCGTCGCAGGGCGAATTGACGCCACTTATGCCAATCCTGACATAAGAGGCACAACGGCGGCTTTTCCAGGCACCGGCTGCACCGCCGCTCATAGTACGGCGCTGCACCAGCTGGAGGGGCAGCTGGAGCATCGGCTTCCCGCCTCTCCGGTAAGTTATTTTTTTTTTATTTTTTTTTTAAACAGAATGGGGGAGAGGACAGCAAAGGTGGTGCAGCGAGCTTATGGCTCGCTGCTCCACCCCCTTTCTCTGGGCTGCCCACTCCACTCCAAAAAAATCACACTAAATGGGGACTTTTTAAAAAATGGAGCAAAGGGCATTTGCCTCTAGATGCCTTCACACTCGCGGCAGCGCCATGTAAACGAACTGCTGTGAGTGCGAAGGCATATCGATGGAAACAGGCCATCTAGAGGCACCCATAGCAATTAGGTCATTGCGTTCAATTCCCAGGAACTCGTGCATGAAAGTGGAGATGGAACTATATCTTTTGATAAACCCAGGGATCCTTTCCACTGAAAAAAGCGCCCCCATTTTGAGTTCTCCCCCTGAACCTGGATATCATCATATTGTGTTCCTCTTCCATATTACTGGCTAACACTGGAGGGGGGAGAGGGGGGAAATGCATGCATTATGACATCAGGGCACCATCTTTTACTCAATATTACAGAGGGTAGGGACATAGCCAAGATGAACTGGCCTGTTTTGGAGAGGTATGATATTGGCATGGGATGTTGTAATGGCTAGTGGTGGAGGGCTCACCTACACAGACAGGTTTTGAAGTGTTTTCTGGTTATATCCAGATTTTCAGGAAATCAGTTTGGCCTGGCAATGGCACATGAAGCATGAAAAACAGAGTATAAATTACCTAAAACCCAGCTTTCATGGGTCAAATGGCACTTCAAACAACCATAGTTCAGGGTTGGGTGGGTGGAGTCCCATGCGTAAAATTGAATGTCAATAGTGTAGGTGCTGCTCAGCAAATGAGCAAGGTTTGTTTCCCAACCCTCTTCATTCTCCCCTGTTCAGGGAAGTGTATTTTGAAAATGCACAGATATATGCTTCAGTCAGTGAGAGATTAATCCATCCACTGGAGCTCTCCATGCGATCCAGAACAATGAACATGGATAAAAGAGGCTCTCCTCTTCAAAAAGTCACCCTCCACGTGCTCAGCATGATGAGAGTGACAATGGATATGCTCATTTTACTTTTACACTTTGAATAGGATCCTCTGTGCATTTCATATCTAGAAGATAACAAGGATCTGTTTTTCAACACTGAAAAGCTTGCAAGCCCTGTTTATTACCATTTTCCAATTAGCTTAAATTAAAATATTTCAAGTGGGAAAAAATATCAAAAGAGAAAATAGTGTATTCAGAAGGAGTTTGCCCACTTCCAGTAAAATGGGCTTTAGACCAAAGCAAATATATTTTTTCATCTGCCATTCTCCCTGCCTCCCCTTCCCTCAAATCCCGTAGACAGCTGAACTGCTTTGAGAAGGAAGAACACATCAAGGATTCTTTAAGACTTTCCATTGATCTATTTACCTCTCTCTGTCTTTCCCCAAGCATCATGGGATAGAAGTGACCTGGAAGATAATCATCCATCACCTTATCAAATCACCCTTCAGCACTTTGAACAGAGTGTCTGATCCATTGAGTGTTCAGAAAATGCAGAACTCTAAGACTCTAACACACACGTGCGCACGGACACACACACACAACCACTGGAGAGACACCAACACCCTCTTCTTTAACTTTGCTTGACATCACACAGAAATTATTGCTCTGTCTGATACATTATCAGTCTGATTCTCAAAGCACTTCACCAGCATAAGTATCGCTACTGTTGTAAGATCTTCTTGCATAGCAATTCAAAACGAGCCTATCTACACACACAGGATAAAACACTTTGAAAACATTTTGAAAACTCTATATGGAGTGTGTCCTGGTCCCCAACAGTTCTCAAAACTGTTATAAACTGTTTTAAACCATTTAAAATCATTTTAAAGCAGTAGTGTAGATAGGCGGGCAGTTTTGAGAACTGTTGGGGCCCAGGCCACATTCCATATACAGTTTTCAAAATGTTTTCAAAGTGTTTTATCCTGCATGTGTAGATAGGCTCTGTGTATGCAGTGAGTATGTGTGAAGGTATTAGTGGAAGTGATGATGGTGGCGGTGGTGGTGATGGTGTGAGTGTGTGCAGGGAGGACTTCACAATATTTGACTTCACAAATAGCCATAATCTCCTACTCCATGTAAAAGTTGTATTTTTATCTTGTCTTAACTTACATATAATGTCTCCACACCTGAATAAAAACACAACCCTTGGAGATAAAAACCCATTTGGTTTAACATGTTTTGTTAAGGCTTTCCTCTTTCGCTCAAGCTCCAAAAATGCTGTGACATTACAGGCAAGGGCAGTGCACTTAACAGGTGCTTTGTTTAGGGAAGATGCGTATGGTGTGCTATCCTATGCTTTAGATAGTTCCAGTTTCACAACCACCTTGGAACTGGAGGACTCTCAGGAGCAGCACGGTGGACCAGATTTGACTGTTCACTGGGATAGACTCGTGGGAGTCTATGCAACTGAAGCTCTCCTGCAACTGATGCTAACATCCTGAAATTGCTATTTTAAAAATACGTTCATGTGGCTTTTCCTGGCAACTTGCAACAGTCTAAAACAGTTAAAATAACATAAAAAACACAGCTGTCCATGATGCAAAAGAGGCTGCATTGTGTTGCGTAGTTTGACAGCTGAGTTTACTTTAGTAGTGTATATAGGGAGGTTGCGAGAGTCCACCGGGGTGGGGTGCAGTCCAACAGGTTCCCTTGCGCTCCTGGACCCCACTCGCCAATCCATGCAGCACTGGTAGACCCACTCATCGAGTTCTTCTCAGCCAGCAGCCACTCGCCCCCTTAGCAAGCCACCATCTTGTGCAACGTTAGTGCATGGAGGGTTCCAGGAAGGTAATGGTTTTATGGTTTAAAATTTTGTATCTTGATTTTTAACGTCCGAAGTTTTAGTTTTCGTAAGCCGCCCAGAGAGCTTTGGCTATAGGGCGGTATATAAATGTAATAAAATAAATAAATAAATAGTTATGTAAATGGTGCCCATAAATGGTGGAGCCTTATCATGTTATGTAAATGGCCCCTGTACAGCTGGCATTTTTGTAACATTACTGTCATGTCCCTCTCGCCCCTTGCTTTATCTGAAGTCAATGAAGAGGCCTGCCATGAAACCCATAAAGCTTTATTCAGGCAATAAACATCTTCTCCCAGATGAAGGGAGTCTAAAAGTTCTAAGAGATTTGTCCTCTAAGCAAGATTAGGCAAAGTAAGCAAACCAGTTGTCCTTTCAAGGGAAGGGAAAGCCCATTTATTTTAGTATGCCTTCAGGGAGACTGCTTCTGCCCAACTTTGCTGACCTCCTCCTCCCTTCCCTTGACTCAGCCCGCCTTTCTCTCCTACAGAATCTTGCATCCACCAGGCTTTCCATGCCCTCCTCAGAAGCCTGATTCTCAGCTTGGGAGTTATTTACACCATCAGAGATAAGAGCTGGCGAAGGTTCATTCGCAGCTGGGGAAGAGGGCACGGGAAGCAACTCCCGCACTCCTGGTACAGACTCTTCGGCCTCAGAATCTGACTCTGAATTATCGTCTGACAGTCCTTCACCCTGCCCAAGGGGAGCGGGTTTAGACACAATAATTACCTTCCCAGAAAAGCCTGAGCCGCCTTTGCACAAAATGGTTGATCACCAATAGGACAGCTGGCCCAGCAGCTTAGCAGCACTGCAAGCCGGGGCTGGGGGTGGCTCTCAGTGAGTGCCCAGCAAAGCCAGGCATGGGTGAGTCCCTCCGTCCCTAAGTGTATATCTTCATAGCCAGGACTGACCTTAGGGGTGCAGGAGCTGGACAGTTGCCTTGGACACTGAGCTGAGGGGAGCAAAAAACTTAGCTGAGGGGAGGACATCAAGCTGAGCTGAGGGGTCTGGTCAGCTTAGCTCAGTGGTTGTCTTTTTATAAAAAATGTACCATCTGCAGTGAGCTAGGGTGGCAAAAAGCAAGTGTCTTTAAAGGTTCTACAGGTTGTTTCGGTACTAACTATGAAAATGATATTCAAGTAGCTTTAAGGTATGTTTCTTTTTCAATTTTCACTTTACTGTGTGCTATGTAAAAATCAGTGGAACACAGCTTTACTTTGAGGCAACATCTAATAGGACGTTGTTAACTTTCGGTATATTCATATAGAGGAATGAGTCATATTATACATAGGCATTCATTTCAGAATGAATGGGTATGAATGGGTTCAATTTTCAATATTCTATTTTATCCATTTAACTCATCACTCATTCGAATTATCCAGCTAAATATCCCTATCATCTCCCTTTTGTGAAAAGACCTAGATACTGAAGCTATGCTTTAGCAATTCATCCAATCATTTTAATCAAACCAGATGTATGATCCTGGTTTCATCTTTGGTGAAACAGAATATTCACCTATCACAGTCATCCATGATCTGGTAATAACATGCTGTTGCGTCTGCTTCAACATATTATAGGTGGGTGTACTGCTTTTGAAAACTGTTCAGAAACTGCAGTTGGTTCAAAATATGTCATCACAATTACTAACTAGCACTGGGTGTATGGTTCATATGTCACCAGTTTGAAACAATTATGCCGCCTTCCAGTCCATTTCTAAGCACAATTCAGAGCACCGTTTTTAATGGCTTCATCCTAGCAGAAGCCATCACATTGGGCCCCTAACCCTAACTCTAAGCCCAGCCTTTCCCAACCTGGTGCCCTCTCAATGTTTTGGATGACAACTTCCAGGAATTTTGACAATTGACCATGTTTGTTGGGGCTGATGGAAATTGAAGTCCATCTGGAGGGCACCAAATTGGGGAAGGCTGACTTAACCTATTGTTGGAATCCATAATTTTGGACTCAGGGAGTGAGCATGGCTTGACCACTCTTATCCCTTAAGCCCAAGGCTACCTCCTGCAATAGCCTCAATGCTGGAGGAGTGGGTGGCAAGCCCACTTGACCCTGACACTAATGCTGGAGAATAGCTGATGAGAATCTGATGTAGCCAGTGTTGCCCCCATTTGATATGCAGTGTTGCCATTTCAGGGTCACCTCATCCAATATATGAAGAATTCATAGGGGACTGTAGGGACAGGAACAAAACCTTCTCCATCTCTTCTGTGCCATACCTTGCCCTGCACCTCGTAGCTTCCTCAATTGTATATACTGATTTGGGCAAGAATCATCCTTACAAAAAACTATTCTCAATCCAATTGAGCTGTCTGTCCCTAAGAGGGGGGGAAAGAAAAAAGAAACTCATATTATGCTCATTCTGCTCTAGTTGTCAAGTGGTGGATCTTCAGTTCTGACAGTGAAAATATGAGCAGCCTGTAGCAGATAAATGCTATAACTTCCTACCTTAAGGGCTTATTAAAGAGGCTTCAGAGGATTTACATGATTATCCATTGACAATAATGCAGCTCAACATTTCAACCGTAAAAATAAATTAGTGAAGGACTTTGGCATTACACACAATGATGTACTTTTATAAATTCATTATCATGCAGTCTAATCATGCTCTTGGGTATAAAATAAGAAGAATCGTAAGAGGAGGTGTAAAATATGTGTAAATTCAAGGTTGCAATTACTATTTATTTGTTTATTTCCAAAGTTAAGAAAAACAACACTGTAATCCTGATGTACCATCACAAAATGTAAAGGTTGCCATTGGGGAAATATACACAGGTAGGCATAACTGCAGTGATAAATGAATGTAGCAATAAATGAGTGCAGGTAGAATAAATTTCATTCACTTGTAGATATAGGGCTGGATCCAGACTAGTTGCACTTCATTCCAAATGAAATCAAGTTAAGTCATGACTAACTTGCCCCATTGATTTCAGCGGGATCTAAGTTCAACTAAAATTGCAATCCTATGGGATTGCCACTCCATAGACATAGGAGCCTATTTACAGAGCCCTGTACCTATCCCCAGTCTATTCTAAATCCTGATTACTGAGCTGGCATCAAAAGTAGGGATGGTTTGGTACCTGCCAAAGACCCACTCCCCAGCATGGGCTCACTGACAAGAGTCTCCTAGAGTAACTCCTCTTCTTCACCAGAGCAACCTACTTGTTCAACTGCCTGTTGCTCTGGCCCAGACCATAATGGCAGGGAGAAGGAAGTATAGATGTCTCTGCCTGCTTGATCACTAGGTCTCAAGCATGAAAATGGTGACAATGAGAAGAGAAGGAGGAACAATAGCAGCTGGTAACAATGATGGTGAGAAAGTAGACTTACTGAGGCAGGGGACACTGAAGGTATTTTGCTCAAGGGCCCTCAAAAACCTGGACCTGGCCTTGCTTGGATCTTTCCCCTCCCCTCCCCTCCCATTGTCATCCCCCCTTTCTCCTTCCCCAACCCTCTTCTGAGATCATTTTCCTTGGCAGCTGGGGGGAGGAATCCCCAGTCAGATCCCCTCCCTCTGCATTCGCAGCTGTGTCTATGGCTGGTGGCAAGGATGGGGGAGAATCTACCTCATCCTATGATCCCTGGGATTTCTCTGTAATAGACTGGATCCGGCCCATAGTCAGCAGTGCTGATTTTTGGTTATGTTGCCAATGTTTCTCAATAGATGCAACTGCATTTTTGTTTTGTATTTATTTAATCAATTAATTTCCTTTCTAGACCACCCAATAGCCAGGGCTCTCTGAGCAGTTCACAAAAAAATCACAAAGCATAATATAAAATACTTAATATATAAAGTTTAAAAACAGTTCAAACAGCTAAGATAGTTACAATAAGATATTGGAAACTGACAAAACACCTGACATTGAAACCCCATCATATGCCATCAAATGCCTGGGAGTAGAGAAGAGTCTTAAACTGGCACCAAAAAGATAAACATGTTGGCACCAGGTGAACCTCATTGGGGAGATCATTCCACAGTTGGAGGGTGTGATATTCCTGCCTTCTCCTTGTGAGAATTCCCCTTCTCTAAGGCCTTTCCCACCTCAGTAGGAACCACTTTCTCTCTCACACGCACTGGGTTTCTCTGCCACCAGGCCCCAACTCTTTTTACCCTATAACTTTGTACTTTCCCCTTTTATTACCACCATCTAACATAGCCAAAAGCAGAAGGAGTAGGAATTTATAAACAAAGAAAGCTTTATTAATTACTGTAATAAGTTGTTGAATAAAAAACAAGTAACTCTTAAGGGATCTATCAATATACTAGCTCATATGCCCAGCATTGCTCGGGTCCGTAAAGAATGTTTATGACATTTATTTGATAAATAATAAATTTCTCTGCAATTTATTCATCTTTAGGTTGGTTGGTTGTTTTTTGTTTGGTTGAGTTCATAATTTGTTTCGTTAGAATCAATGAAAAATTGTGTTAATAAGAACTGTATTTTAAATTAGAGTTCATGATAAGCCACATTTTTTGTTTTACCTCAAATTCCTACACCACCCATCATGCCTTGGCCAGAGCAGCCATCAAAACTTCAAAAACTATCAGGACACACAACACCCTTTCTACCAGCTAAAAAAGATGCAAACCTAAAAATATGTTTTCAAAATAGACCTGGCATTGCCCAGATATCTGAATAACATATAGTAGGGAAATGGATCTCAGTGGACATGAGGAACTGTTGTATGCATGTGTTCTGAAGTTATTATTATGAAAAAAAGAAAGCAGCCAAAACACAGAATACTTTATTGGCATAATTGACTATATAATATCTATATTTAACAGGTTTTGGCAGAGAGCCAGGGTGGTGAAAGCTACTGGTGACTTGGGCCTTTTATCTGACATAAAAATACTTAAAATCCAAAATTTCATGTTTTTAGATTTTTCTGGTACAATGTACAGCCAGACCTATCAGCATGCCAGATTTCAAGTTTCTACTCGGCGTTGCTTGGGCCCCCTAAAATATATGTCTGTGAGGTCGTCATCTTAAAGTAGCATGCTGGTGCTAGGCCTGAGTTAACCTGTAAACAAATTAAATACATTTCTTTTTTCCTCTCTCACCCTCATGACAAGCCTTCAAGGTAGGCCAGTCCTAGGCCTGTGAGGTAACTTTAAAACAAATTAAATTATTTCCTTCCCCCCACCCACTGCTCTCTCTCACCCTCAATGCATGGCCAGGGCTGACTTGAAGCTGTAGCCACAATTTCCCTTGTCCCCACAGAAAACAAAAACTACAACTTCCAGCATGCCTTTTGCTGTGGTGCCCGACTTGCCCAATGGGAGTCCTGCTGCTAAAGCTCATGGGAAGTGAAGTCTGACTGAGACATTCCACACTACACTGTGTTATTGGTGCTCATAGGTAGGTCCATGAGGGAGCTGGCTGGCTGAATGACGGTTCGCTTGATTGGCCTGCTCCCAATGGGACCTAACAACTGAGGAAGCTGGCCCCAGGCGCTCTCCCTTCAGGTCCAGGAGGGTGAGCCACTAACAGATAATGGCTGCCAAAGCCTGATAAGTCTTCCCTCCTGCCCAAGGCATGCTGGGAGTTGTAGGCATAAACCTAGGTCCTGGAATAACGTGTTACTCTTTGAACACCATCTGAGATGTGGTGGAAGACAACTGGAGAGCAAGCCATCTTGGTTGTGGCACCCTGCTTGTGGATTTCTGAATAAAGTTTATGATTTTTATGTAAAAGCCTGACTATACTATGGAGACAGAAGAGTGAATGGAGGATTGACTGATATAGCTGAGGCTAGAATGGAATGATGGGCAGTAGGGATGTGTATCATATCGTTAAAATGTATGATAACGATACGATAAGGTCGTTATCGTGCATGTGTTTAATGATGACGATACAATAGAAAAACCTACGATAATCATCGGAGACAATAATTTTTGGGCAATTTTATCGGACTGCCATATAAATATACCTATAACTTCTGTATTTTAAAACTTAGAGGCTTGAAACTTGTTCACAGTGCTTATGGGGTATGTCTAAGTATGTATATGAAATTTGAGATTGTTCCCTCAAACCCTCGATTTTATATGAATTTATTAAAGATTGTTTCTGTTCTGACAGATCAGAATGACAGCTCACCACATGCGTTCATTCAGACCTGTCAGAATGGAAATGATCTTTAAAAAAATCATATAAAATCAAGGGTTGGAGGGATCGATCTCAAATTTCATACACTGTATCACCTTGTCAAATTTCTAATTCATCTGGAAGTGGCTAAACATTTCCGGACATACGTGCCACACACATACTTTCCGCTTTATAGGTAGAAATGTTCTCTCATACACAGTACTCTAGACCACTCTCTCAAGCAACACTTCACAAATCACGACGGACCTCCCTTTCTCAGTTCTCAATGCTAAAATCCCATCAATATTCCTATCTCTCTCTTCTCTGACTCATACAGCGCAGTTCATATAGCACCACTCTTCACCCCTTCACTCACTCAGCCAACAAGCATACATTTGCAAATCCACCATTCTTCCTGTAACTCATCTCTCTCTCACCACAGAAATACTCACCATATAAGACAGATATAATAGGAACGCATAACCATAACCACAAGTTCATTATTTTCCACTGAGAAGGCCCTTTCCCTTGTTGCCACCCTCTGAACCTCCTTCGGAGGAGGCGCCTGGAAAGAGGCCTGAGATACTGATGTATGGGTTGGTTCATACTGGTTCATACCTCACTCTGTCAGGTATTATGGACACAAGCCATGTAAGGCTTTATAAATTAAAACCATCATTTTATGAAATCAGTTTCATTTTACTCCTATTTCATGTGTCTAACTTTCAGTTCAATTATGTAACTAGGGCAGGATCTACACGAATGCTTTATAACGGTTCATAGCGGCATTGACAACTGTTGGGGCCCTTGACACACTCCATATACCATTTTCAAAATGCTTTCAAAGTGTTACATCCTGCTTGGTGTAGATCTGGCCTGGTGACTGTATTTGTGTGCTGCAGCAGGTAGGCCCATTGACAGTCCTAGGTTTGGGGCAGGCTCATGGGCAACATGCTTTCAAAATGTGAAGTACAGCATGAAGAGGAACCCAGGAAACAACTGGCGCATGCATGGAACAAGTTGTGTGTGCCTAAGGGAAGCTTTTGAATCCCACATTGTATGTGCAGAAAATTGTGTCACCAGGTTTTTGTTGCGGAAGTGAGGGCCGGATAAAGAAGAGAAAAGACGGAGTATTTGGATTTAAGCAGGGCCACTGTATTAAATGATCTGCAGATCGGGTAAACCTAAGCGGGCATCGTTCATTTCTGGGCGATGCATGCCCTCACCCGGGAAGTGGCACCAGCGTTTCGCCACTATCCAGCCCCCCCCCCCCAATCTGGGGTGGGAGACCTTCCATTCTCACCTCCCCCCACGTCGTCTGGCTCCAAGTGGGTGAATAAGGTTGGCCTCAGAGGTAACCCTTATCCCACCAGCTGAGGCCATAAAACTCACAGCGGTGGGCCGTCAGGCATTACCAATCACCTAACAGTGCCTGTGCATGCTCACCTATCATATCCCCCTCCAGATGCCCGCGCCTACCTGCCAAATGTAAAAGTGGCCAAGGATTTGATTTATAAACCTATTTAATACACCCAACCTGTCTTGCAGTTTGAAGTAGGCCAAAAAACCTCATAGACAGAAATTTGTTTATGAGCAAATAAATCCTACTTGGCCCCAAAAAAGGCAACCAGCGAACCCACACTGCCTACAGGGAGGGAGGGAGGGAGCCACCACTAGGAAGAGGCTGCAGGGAGGGGTTGAGTCCGCTTTTATACTCACCATTCCCCTCCTTGCAGCAGTGACGCTGCTTTTGAAGCCACCAATGGCTGGCTTCCACAATGCCTCTTCCCACCGGCTCCACCCACAATGGCCTCCATGCGCCAGACAAGCCCAACGCATTTGTCAAGGCACTTGTTGCTCAAAAATGTGCTCAATCTTTGGCAGACTTGTACACAAGGAAATGGGCTATAGAAAGTAATATTTTAATCAATAATTAAATTATTGATTATTAATCTATTATTATTATTATTATTATTTGCATTTGTATATCGCCCCATAGCCAAATCTCTCTGGGCAGGTTACATAAGATTAAAACAATTAAAAATGACATACAAAAGTTAAAACTGCAAAAACATACAATATACACATACATTTAAAACCACCATAATAACTCAAAAAGCTATAAGCCTAAAAAAAAAAACAATAAATAATAAAGTGGGCAACAGCACTTGCCTGTTTTATTTTCTGCTCAGATGAGAAGAGAGAAATATAGGGATAGTGTTTTCATATAACATATTTTGAGACATGTTTTAGATGAGTAGCAGGACTGTAGTGAACTAGCAATTTATTTTGCATATGAATACTCTTGCAAGAGTAAATGCATGTACTTTTCTCTGCTTGTCTGCACTTACAATGTCTCTGCTTCTTTTCTTCTTTGTCTTGCACAGAAACAAAACTTTTAGCAACTTTTAACCATCATTAGCCACTTTTATAAAGGTCATTATGCTGCATCATCTCACATTTTACAACCTGATCCTGTGCATGCTTAATTGGAAGTAAATACCATCATGTTTTGTAATAATAATAATAATAATAATAATAGAGAAAAATATACACCACTGGCTATGGAAGTTAAAGAACTATGGCAACTGGAAAAGGTCACAATTATTCTGCTAGTCACTTGCGGAGTGTAGGGTGCAAAATAAAGAGTCGAGACACGAAAGTTGGGTATAAAATGGGCCACTTTTATTCAAGATCTGCAGTAAGGGATAAGACCTATGCGGGCATCCTCTCTTGGCCTCTTCCAGGCCAAATCTTGGGAATGGGCGAACCATTCTCTGACCTCCAGGTGGCATCCCACGTTCGCCACCCCTTGGTCATACCCCATTTGGGGTTGGGAGGCCTTCCTTTGTCACAACACCCGTGCCGCAGTGCTCCGAGCGTGTGAGTAGAGTTGGCCTCAAAGGTAAACCTTATTCCCCTGATCTGGTGCCGCGGGGCTCCCAGATGTGGGCGTCAGGTATTACCCTTTACCTCAACGGTTCCTGAGAATGTTCACCAGTTGAAAAAAGGCCCTAAGGATGCCCGCACCTACCGCCAAATTAAAGTGACCAAATTAGAACAAATCCGCCTATTTAATACTCCCCATCTGTCTTACAGTATGAAGTAGGCGAAAAAACTCCTAACCAAATTAGGATAAGAGTAAAAAATTCCTACTTGGCCTCCTAATGACGACCGGCTAGCCCATACTGTCTACAGGGAGGGGAGGGAGGGAGCTGCGCCAGAAAACGAAGAGAGCGGGCTGGACCGTTAGGCGGCAATTTAAGCCGCCCGTCCACGCCCCGCCCAGTGGCACCACTCCAATGCCCCAATCAGGGCATCTACCCCACGACTCCCAGCCCCCCCACCTGCAAATACCATCCCCCGCCCTATTGGGCAGGGGATTCCACTTGCGGAGTGTAGGGTGCAAAATAAAGAGTCGAGACACGAAAGTTGGGTATAAAATGGGCCACTTTTATTCAAGATCTGCAGTAAGGGATAAGACCTATGCGGGCATCCTCTCTTGGCCTCTTCCAGGCCAAATCTTGGGAATGGGCGAACCATTCTCTGACCTCCGGGTGGCATCCCACGTTCGCCACCCCTTGGTCAGACCCCATTTGGGGTTGGGAGGCCTTCCTTTGTCACAACACCCGTGCCGCAGTGCTCCGAGCGTGTGAGTAGAGTTGGCCTCAAAGGTAAACCTTATTCCCCTGATCTGGTGCCGCGGGGCTCCCAGATGTGGGCGTCAGGTATTACCCTTTACCTCAACGGTTCCTGAGAATGTTCACCAGTTGAAAAAAGGCCCTAAGGATGCCCGCACCTACCGCCATGGGGACTGACAAGCCACTCGATTAGTCATTCCCCCCCCCCACCTGGCCTCTATTACTTCCCTCAATCCCTTCTGCAGATCAGCCAAAAGGAAATCATTGCCGCAGTCCGAAAGGTGCACACCATCCGGACGATACAGCTCCCTCCGGGAACGCACGATGTCAGGATGTTGAATACTGACATCCCCATGTTTGGATAACCCTTTAAATACTTCAGAGTTAACTTTCCTGCGAGCACGCTCCATCGCCAGAAGTTCGCTACCCTCTCTCCAGGCAAGCCTGGGCAACAAACATGACCATATGATCAGCACGTCTGGCCAACGCTGCCGAATGATCTCAAAATCGGCCTTAGCTTGTAAAATCAGGGCCTTGCCCTTAAGCAAGCCCAAATCGTTCCCCCCCAAATGGATGATAAGTATTTGCGGGGGGGGACGGCTGGCACGCTGATGAAATAAAGTGGGCAGGAGACGCTCCCACCGCATGCCTCGTCTGCCCAGCCATAGAATAGAAGCGCATTGACTCAGCCCCAGCTGAGTCCCAAAGCTGGAGGAAGACGCTCGCCGTCCAGCCCAAAAGACCATGCTGTGTCCGCATATAATCACATTCACTGGGGTCTGTGGTCTCCAGGTATCTAAAATTAAACATGAGCATGTCAGCACCCCACAACTCATTGCATCGCAGGAAATTTCCTAATATACGCCTTAAAGGCAGAGGATTGCCATCTCCCCACGGCTTGAATCTGTGTGGGAGAAAAACCAGCGCTGGCCGCTGTCGATGCAGCACCTATCCGGAAGGAATGCGTCCCGAACAAATCAGCCGGGAGACCCAAGTGCTCCAGCGCCCGCTTTGTCACTGACCAAAATTGGAACTTGGTCAGAGGGGATCCCCCAATGTGACAAAAAAGGAATCCCGCCTCACTTCCCCTGCTCCCGAGGAATGACCTCAGCGTGCGTACCGGGCATATTTCTGCCATTGGTGCAGGAAACAAGGCTATATCCGCCCCTTTTCCCCCTTGATCCGTTTTGGAATACCTCAACTTAATAGCGACACCTAAGTCAGATAAGGTGACATCACTATACTGCAGCGCTCTGCCTGAGTTATCCGTTTTCGAAGCTGCTACTAATTCTGAAATCCTAAGGGCCCCAAAAAATGCCATCAGAGCGGCCGCATGAAAAAGCAAAGCTTCGTACTGAGAGGAGCAAAGCTCCACCCAAGTCGCCCTCAGTCCCTGTAATACTTCGGGAGATAAGGGAATCCTTGAATCCGGAGCCCTAGGCGTCAACCTAGACCAACCCTTGATTGCACGTTTAACCCTCTCATCCGTGGTGGAATCCGCTACTCCACGGATCTTGGCTAAAAAGGATAACGCCGCCATCTTACCCCCAATGGTGCGGGCCGCTAACCCAGACTTGCGCAATGCAGCACAGAATTGCAAGATCTGGTCGACCGGAATAGGCCAACTCTCCCTCAAATTGTAAGAGGACAGGAATTGTTGGAACTGCCTACCTGTCTTGGCATAGACTGTCCTGGTGGCAGGCGCCACGGACTGCCACATGGCCTGCTCTATGTCGACCCTCCAATTTTCCACAGCGCAGCTGGCATTATCTCCGGCAGCGGCCGTGCCCACGGAGCCAGTTCCTGAAATCTCAGAACCTGCTGACGCGATAAAGCGTCAGCGATATCATTCTTGATTCCCGGCACGTGTCGTGCCCTGAACCAAATATTATGGGACAAACAATGCAACGTAAATGCCCTAACTAACCCCATCACCCTGGGACTACGTGAGGTCAGCGTGTTGATGACCTGCACCGTGGCTTGATTGTCGCACCAGAAATGGACCACTGAGTTGGCCATCTCTTTAACCCATATGTGCACTGCCACACAGATGGGAAAAAACTCTAAAAAAAGTCAGATCCCTGCAGACGCCGGAAGTTATCCAGTCTGATGGCCATCTCTCCGCGCACCACCGATCACGCCAGATTACACCGAAACCCAGAGCACCCGAGGCGTCCGAATGGACCTGCATCTCAGCTTCGAGAAGCAGGTCCCTTCGCCAAAATGACACCCCATTGTACTTATGCAAAAACAAGACCCAAACGATCAGGTCTTGCCGCATCTGGGTAGACACGCGGACCCTATGGCGCGGTGAGCGAAGGCCCTGCATGGCTGTGCATAAACGCCTGATAAAAGCTCTCCCTGGTGCTATGACACGGCAGGCAAAATTTAAATGCCCTACTATCTCCTGTAACTGTAGCAATGTCGCTTTGTGCGAGCCAATCAACACATGCAGCTTCTGTAGAAGTGTCTGCATCTTGTCCTGGGGCAATCTACTGCACTGCGCCACAGAATCCAATTCGATTCCGAGGTAACGCAAGGTAGTAACGGGGCCTTCCGTCTTCTCCTGTGCCAAAGGGACCCCCAATTCTTGCGCCAGCTCCTGAAACTGTTGCATCAGGAAGTGGCACTGGTTAGACCCCCCAGGACCTATGAGTAAAAAATCATCCAAATAGTGAGCCACGTCCACAAGTCCAGTCCTGTCACGTAACGCCCATTCCAAAAATGAACTGAACTTCTCGAACATGGCACATGAAATGGAGCATCCCATGGGTAATGCCCTATCTACATAAAATTGATCCTTGAAACAAAAACCTAAAAGGTCAAAATCACGGGGATTGATAGGCAATATGCGAAACGCGGATTTGATGTCATATTTGCCCATCAACGCGCCTATTCCACTCTTGCGCACTAGGGCTACTGCCGCATCGAATGAAGCATATCTAACAGAGCATAAATGCTCTGGAATGGCATCATTCACGGACGCTCCCCTGGGGAAGGACAGGTTATGAATTAACCTGTACTCCCCAGGTGCCTTCTTTGGTACTATGCCCAAAGGAGACACATGCAAATTGGGTATGGGCGGTGTATCAAAAGGGCCCAGTACCCTCCCCGAACTTACTTCCTTCGCAATTTTTCCCCGCACCAAGGCATCCATAGCCTGTATGGACTTCTGATTTTTTGCTATGGAAGCAAACCTTAACCCTTCATATGGAATCCTAAAACCCACAGTAAAACCAGCGTCTAAATACCTAGCCTCCTCCCTAAGCGGGTAACGTGCAAGCAATTGCCTAAGGGGTACCAGTTTAATTGGGCTGGGCCCCTTTGGGAGGCGGCTGTTGTCCCCCTGGACCCCCAGGTTTCCTGAAATTGGCTCCCCCCCGGTAGTTGCCCCTGCCCCTCTTGCCGGACGGGCAACTATGTGCTGGGTGGACGCCGCCACAAACAAGGCAGTCATGCCTGTATTTGCAGGGGGATCGTGTACAAAACCCCCGAGAGCCAAATTCCCAACAGGGCGGACGGAGTTGAACCCCCCGCCCCGCCGAACCACTCAGGGTGGTGGCGGGTTGTGGCTTTTCCAACAGGTGGCCGCTATCCGCCCGATCCCCCTGACCCGGTTTGGCCGGCGTCATATATTGCAGCCACAAGTCATTGTCCTTAATATCCCATTGTAGCGTGCGGTCAAAGGCGGCCCTTCTCCTAAATGATTCATCATAGGCCAACCAGGCCCCGCCCTCGTACTCCCTATACGCCCGATAAATTATATCGAGGTATTTGGTGAGTATATATCCTGTGGCCGGGAAGCGTTGTTGCAGAACGCCCATATATGTTAAAAAACCTGGTAACCAATTGTTCCAGGTCCTAGCTACCCTCTTTTTCCGCAGCTTCTCTGCTTCCCTCTCTGCCGCTCTATCCTTGTCTACATTCTCGGGTTCCCGAAACAATAAAGAGAAAATATCTATAAAATCCCCTTTAAGGATTTTATCCCTAGTAGCTGGTAAGAGATGGTAGCCTAGAGGAGCAGCCGTATTCCCCGTGGGAATTGCCGACCGCTCCGCCCCTGCCAAGGGGTCCAAGTCAGCTATACTTGACGCGGCAACAGAACCAACAGGGCCCTGCCACACCTCAGCGCAGGCCGCCACTACAGCTGGCACCTGCGGGGCAGATGCCCCCCCTGTCATGACGGCCCCTGTTCCTGCAGCTAAGTTGACCGGTGTTTGTACTGCAGCGTCCATTGTAACCTGTAATGTCGCCCTAGTGTCACTTACCGTGCTACCATGATTGACTGCAGAGGAATCCAAATTAGAAGGCTGCCCGGTAAGCTGCCCTGATGCCGAGTCAGTGCCACCCCCATAGCCCTGCGCTGGTACCGATACACTCTCACCCGAAGCGGGTGGAGGCGTAATATATACTTGCGGTGTTCCCAATAAGGAACCGCCCCCGTGTGGTGTGGAATAAGCCATCCCAGACATCCATGGGAACCATCCCCACGGGGGGAAGGCACCCATGGCCTGCACCGGGGAACTTAGTGTGTTTGTAAACGGCTCACCTGTTCCTTGTGATGACATGCTAGGAACTGCGGACTGGGGTAACGCCGAAGGTCGTGCTAGCTGACCTTCTGTTGCCTGGGTGCCGTGCGCCACCACCGGAGGGACCAGACTGCCAGCTGCTTGGCTAGAGGAAGCTTCGACCGCATCCAACCTGGAAGTAATAGATGACAACATGCTCTCTAACTTTTGTTGCCTAGTTAGCCGCTGTGAGGTGACTCGCGAAACCATCTGAACCTGCTCTGCCGCATTAGGCCCAATGCCTCTCCCCTCCTCCAGGGATTGCAATCGTGCCAAAATTACGGCTAATTTGGGGTTCACTTCCTCGTCAGAGGAAGAGTTGCTCCGAACACTAGGCCTTTTAGCCGGAGGACGCGCGGCTTTTCCTTTGCCCTTCCTCCCTCCTAGGCCCTTCCAAGAAGACATGCTGCCTATTAAAATTCAAGCGGGAGAAACAGTTATGAATAATAGTACAATAGTACAAAAGGCACCCCCCTGTGGCCAAACTGAGAATTACTAACAGATAAAAGAAAAGATAGTTAAATAACGCCACCTGGCGTCTGAAATGAGAATAGCTTAGCTACAGAAAATAATTAGAGGCAATGGCCCCACCTGGTGGGCAAGCCAGGAACTGCCTCGTATAATCGCTAGCACCACCTAGTGACGAATTAACTGTGCCAATTAGAACTCCCTGCTCCCCCTGCGAACCCCAAAGCACACAGCTCAGCCTAAAAGCAGCTGCAGGAGGTGCTGCCACCCACAGGACGACAGCTAAATCTGCGACCTGCGGTGTTACCAGGCTCACTAGCCCCTAGGTCGCCGCCCCTTATCCTCCTTCTAAATTTGAGGCACGGGCCTATCAAAATGAGTACCCCACAGGCACCCACCGACGCCCTAGGACCACCCCGTGGCCAATTAAGAGTGGACGGACAAAGTAGGGCAGGCGATCCCCCCTTAAACCGGCCCCTGCTCCGAGCACATCCGCCTCCGCAGGAGCCGCCCTGTCTCCCTCTCTACCGCGGCCTTCCGCGGTGCAGCCGTCTGGGCGGGAAGCCCTTCGCCCCTAACGCCAGGCGCGCCAAGGCCCCTCTCCAATCCAGCCCCGACCGCGACGATCCCGCCAGCAGCCGCCGGGAGCCAGAAGGTGAGGGGAAAACCCCCTCACGTCAGGCGCGCACGCGCCCTCAGCCCGCCCAGATAAAGGGAGGGGGGAGGGGGGAGGGGGGGCCAGCCGGCCTGTCCCCGTCAGTCTGGGGGCAGAGTGCCCCGAAGATCTCGCCGTCCGGCGTACGCGGCCGCCGCCGCACTAAGGCCCTTCCCCGCTCCGGCCCCGACCGCGACGATCCCACCAGCAGCCGCTGGGAGCCAGAAGGTGAGGGGAAACCCCTTCTTGTCGGGCGCGTGCGCGCCCTCAGTCCGCACGGGTGAAGGGAGGGGGGAGGGGGGGCAGCCGGCCCGTCCCCGTCAAACCTGGGGGCAGAGTGCCCCGAAGATCTCGCCGTCCGGCGAAGAGAGGCCCACAGACGAAGGGAGGGGGAAGGGGGGGCAGCCGGCCTGTCCCTGTCAACCTGGGGGCAGAGTGCCCTGAAGATCTCGCCGTCCGGCGAAGAGAGGCCCTCGCCCCAGGCGCCAAACGCCTCCTGCTCGTCCCTCGCCCGCCGCTCTCCACCACAGCTTCCCAGGAGCCCGCTGCTCGTCTCCTGAAGCTGCGCCAGAAAACGAAGAGAGCGGGCTGGACCGTTAGGCGGCAATTTAAGCCGCCCGTCCACGCCCCGCCCAGTGGCACCACTCCAATGCCCCAATCAGGGCATCCACCCCACGACTCCCAGCCCCCCCACCCGCAAATACCATCCCCCGCCCAATTGGGCAGGGGATTCCACATCAAGTCGCTGGCATCACATCAAAAAATTCTACAGAAAACCTTCAAAAACTAGGCCTACCAAAATACATCCACACCAACATTCAGAAAGTATTCATACTTAAAACATGTTCAGTATTCAGGAAATTCCTGAATTAGTAAAAGACAGCATGACTTGGCCAAGCCTGTCATGACAATTAGAAAAGAGAGATAATAGTGGTAATGTCAGTGGAAGAACACCTATATACCCACAGAGCCTTCTGTAAGTATCCCAGAGGACTCTGCAGCAAATCTTCCCCCTCCTGAGCTCATCTCTACCATTAGAGCTGTACTTCCACAACTCTGCCTCATCATAACCTCTTTTGACATTTGAGAGGCTAGAATTGCTCTGTAAGCCCCATTGAGTTCAACAGAACTTGCATTTGAATATATATGCATAGGATTGTGATGAATGTCTCTCTTTTCTATCACCCCTGGCCTCTTCCTTCTGATTTATCAACACTTCAAGAATAGATCGATAGATAGATATAGTGAAGTGCTTCATTTATTTTAAATGCAACAAATCAATCTAAGATTTAAATGGTTTCTGCTTATAGAACAATTAGCGGAATGGCTCCTTCATGGACAGCATCATCGCTTGGGGGTAAATCACGTTTCCTTACCGTCACTTCTCCACCCACATGTTTGTCCCTCATTACTTCCTCTTTCAAAAGAGGAAGTAAACAACATGCATGTGGCCCATTCAGTGGGTCGTTTTGATTGTGCGCAGTTTCTGCACACAGCAGGAGATAGTGGCAAGTTCCGTCTCAAAAATTAAGTCAGACTTACTGGGGTGTTTTTTTGTTCCGCGGAGAAGGCTAGATGGGACAGGAGGCACGCAGGACACAGACAACGTTGTCAGAGGTGACCCACAAAAATCTGTGAGTGCCCACCAACGAGCGTGCAATAAAACACTCATCTGATGATCCCCATATATACATGATGTTTGATTATTGAGTGGTTTGAAATCATTTGTAATATAAACCTGCATTCAGCAAGCACATATTTATCTCATCTAGACCAACAAATCTTTCAACAGAAAGTTGAACGGGTTTCACATTCCGTTCTGTCTGAATTTTGATAACTGTCAGTTAGTTTGAAAAATATGTTTTTGTGCACGTCTGAAGTACATCTCGACAAATAAATCAATATTGTCTTTTGGTTTGAATTATTGCAGTACTTTGGAGATACGAAGACTTACCTCCCCCTGGAACAGTGGCTTTTGGTAGCCAAAATGTCTAAAATAATAATAATAATTCTTTAAATTGTATTTATACACACACAGAGTCTCTCTCATATGCTTCCATAACATTTTAGTTTTTAGGATTATATTACATTCAACTTTTACAATCACGGTTGAGGAAACAATTATTGGTATGATACATTTCAAGAAGAAAATTACTATTAAGGACAATTACTAAGTTTTTTAGTTCCATCTAGTGGGAAAGAGGTGTATATGATTTTATAAAAATATTGGCAACAGCACTGGACATGGCAGAAATGCCAATAAAAAGGATGCTTGCCAAAGTTCAGTTAAAAATAAAACTTAGGAATAGGAAAATCTAAGCATTACAGTTATGAATCCATCAGACATAAAATGTCTGGGTTTTTCTTCTTTGTTTACTTAATTAGATTTTGGGGAAAAATAGCTTTAATTCTCAAGCATCAATATTGGAAAGGTATATTTTAATGGAAGACCACAGGCTATGGTGATATAATCTTGTTTTCATGGGGAAATAGAAACATGGTCAATCTTCTACATGTTCTCTGATCCCAGAAGCAGCCTAAAACATTTGGTTACCTAAGGATATTAATCCAAATGAAGATGCCCATAGTTTTAAAATGAATTTAACTTGTTGCCACTTAATGGAACTCAAAGATCTGCCATCTGAGATGGGCCACCTTACCTTTTCCTAATATTAGGTCTGACGCTGAGGATTTATGTTAAGGCAACAAGGCTGTTCGCAGACTGCAAAAATTGAAAATATTTTATTACTTCCAGTACTCATGCACTTTCAATTTGTTTTGCTTTCTCTAAATACTGACCTCTGCTTTGGAGTTTTTTTTTTTTATATTTTCATGTGAAATATTAGTCCATCTTTGATCAGTGTTTTCTGATCACATGGAAGCCACCATGTGCATAGATGAGAATACAGCACACATGAGGCCTTTTCACTTATTCAGCTGAATGTGTGTGTGAGTGGATGGATATGGCCAGTGGCAGGGGCTCATTCCACCCTCACACATTCAGTGAACATGTGAGGGGGGCACCTGAACAGGGCTTAAGTCTTATTAACTTCCCTGACACAATGACAAAGTGCACACACTTCCATTAAAAGCACAAAAGCACACTTCCATTAAAAGCACAAGTCAACGTGAAGCCATTCATGGAGGAAAATGTGCAAAATGTGCAATCTGTGGGATGAGACAGAATGCTAATAGAAGTTAAAAGGGCCAGTGCTTTATGTCTTTTTTTTCAGTAAGGGGATGTAGTTTTTGTATTCCCAAATTGGGGGGTTTGATGTGAAAAATTAAGCATGGTGAAAATAGAGATGGGAAAAGCAGCCAAGCTCGAGCTTGTCAAGGCTTTGTTCCACCTCAAAGCTCGATCTGCCTCATTTCTGTTCCTGGTTCTGAGCATTTTGTTGTTCTTTGATCAGGAAATGATGCAGTTTGGTGCACATTTTTTTTAAAGCATCAAAAACTTGGAACTATGTGAGCTTTGCCGGAAAAAATATGCTCCCTTTCATGTTCACATTGGGGTTGCAAATAAGGCAAACTCCAGTAAAAAATGAATCTAAATGGAATTCCCATAATCCTTATGGTGAATATTTTAGGGTGACCAGATAAAATCCAGGTCAGGGCTCATGTAACTTTAACAGTTGTAGAGAAAAGGGAATTTTAGCCAGTGTCATTTGTATGCAATTAGTTCCTGGTGAAATTCCCTCTTCATCACAACTGTTAAAGTTGCAGGCACTATACTAGAGTGACCATATACAAAAGAAGGCAGGGCTCCTGAAACTTTAACAGTTGTGATGAAGAGGGAATTTCACCAGGAACTAATTGCATACAAATGATGCCGGCTGAAATTCCCTTTTCTCTCCAACTGTTAAAGTTACATGAGCCCTGACCTGGGTTTTATCTGGTCACCCTAGAATATTTAATGCATCTCTAACATTATCTTCCTACCTGGATAGTCTTAATGGCATTCCCTCACTCCTACGCATCTCTGCTCAGAAGTAAGTTACACCGAGTTCAATGGAGATTACTCCCAGGTAAGTGCGTACAAGGATTGTGATGTTCACCTACAGCTTTTCTTTACAGCTTTTCATTCACTTTTTCTCGAGGAAGGACGCATTTTGTCTCCTGATTCCACTGACATTGTTTGGTTTGCAACCAAGAGAAATTACATGCAGCAATACTAATTCTCTTTTTTAAAAAAACCTTCTTTCAACTTTTCTTGGCTTTGTTATGTCATAGCGTAGGAAAGAAATAGCTACAGGAGGCTTAATATCATTAACTAAACAACTCTGGTTTTTAGAGGAGGACATAAATATTTCATGCCATTTGTAAATGTGCGTGTTTCTAAAAGAACTTGGGAGCTGCAGCATTTTAAGAAATAAAGCCTAAAGCCGAGCGATTTCAGTTTTCACAAGCTAGTGCTGGTTTATAAGGCAGCTTCCTTAATTCTCCACATTTTAGAGGAGACAGAGAGAGAGAGAGTGCCAGAGAGGCTACAAGTATGCTTTTGAAACAAATAAACAACAATAACGCAACCAATTGTTGCTGTAGGTGGATTTCCTGAATAGATATGAGAAAAAAACATTGCTGGAAAAACAATAGTGGCTTTGTTGTAGAATTGAATTAATAATGTGTAATAATGGGTCAGAATGGCATTATTTTATTTTGCTTTCTGCGCATTTGAATAGGACACATGACATACATTTGCAAATTGTAATAATAATAATAATAATAATAATATATTTATTTATCACCCGCCTCTCCCAACGGATCGAGGCGGGGAACAACACCAAACACAAGATACAAAAACTGATTAAAAGCAGATAAAACCAGTACATCATTAAAATACCAAAAAAACACCAATAAAACACTTTAAAATCATCTAGGTAGGCCTGCCGGAAGAGAACAGTCTTTATAGATCTTTTAAATTCCTGAAGACTAGTAAGTTGGCGAATCTCTCCTGGCAGGTCATTCCACAATCTGGGAGCGGCAGAAGAGAAGGTCCTCTGGGTAACGGTTGTCAGTCTAGTTCTTGTTGACTGTAATAAATTCTTCCCAGAGGACCTGAGCGTGCGAGGGGGATTGTATGGGAGAAGGCGATCCTGTAGGTAACCTGGACCCAAACCATGTAGGGCTTTAAAGGTAATAACCAACACTTTGTACTTCGCCCGGAAACTGATTGGCAGCCAGTGAAGAGATTTTAAAACTGGTGTAATGTGGTCACCCCTAGATGTAGCGGTGACCAACCTGGCTGCCATATTTTGAACTAGTTGAAGTTTCCGGACTAGGCACAGAGGTAGCCCTATGTACAGCGCACTGCAGAAGTCGAGCCTCGAAGTTACCAGCGTGTGCACTACTGATTTTAGGTCTTCCAACTCTAGGAATGGGCGCAGCTGGCGTATCAGCCGAAGCTGATAGTAGGCACTCCGGGCAGTCACATCTATCTGAGCTGTCATTTGGAGCGACGGATCCAGGAGCACCCCCAAGCTGCGAACACAGTCTTTTGGGGGAGTGTAACCCCATCCATAACTGGTTGACACACCTCCAACCCCAGGTTGTGGCCCTTGACAGTAAGCACCTCCGTCTTGTCTGGATTCAGCTTCAGTTTGTTTTTCCTCATCCAGCCCATTACCGCCTTCAAGCATTCATTCAGAGGAGACACACTATCATTAGCTGATGCTGTTGTCGAAGGCATAGAGAAATATATTTGGGTGTCATCAGCATACTGATAGCACCCCGCCCCATGCCTCCGGATGATCTCTCCCAGCGGTTTCATGTATATATTAAACAGCATTGGGGATAGGATGGCACCTTGTGGTACACCACATAGCTGCTCCTTCTTTGACCATATGAAAAGAAGGACAGGGCTCATGTAACTTTAACAGTTGTAGAGAAAAGGGAATTTCAGCCTGTGTCATTTGTATGCAATTAGTTCCTGGTGAAATTCTCTCTTCATCACAACAGTTAAAGTTGCAGGCACTATACTAGAGTGACCATATACAAAAGAAGGCAGGGCCCCTGCAACTTTAACAGTTGTGATGAAGAGGGAATTTCACCAGGAACTAATTGCATACAAATGACACCAGCTGAAATTCCCTTTCCTCTGCAACTGTTAAAGTTACATGAGCCCTGTCCTCCTTTTCATATGGTCAGCCTAGTAATACCCATGTGACTCACAGCAGCCAGCCATATATAAACTCCCCCATGCTAGGGATGCCATTAAATTTGATTCAGACTTACATTTATGCAGCATTGTGGGTTGAAACATTTACTATACACATGAGAATCAAATGCTTTCACAAAATCACATACCTGCTCCAGAATCAGATGACGATAATTTAGGCTGACCATATGAAAAGGAGGACAGGGCTCATGTAACTTTAACAGTTGTAGATAAAAGGGAATTTCAGCCGGTGTCATTTGTATGCAATTAGTCCCTAGTGAAATTCCCTCTTCATCACAACAGTTAAAGTTTCAGGCCCTATACTACAGTGACCATATACAAAAGACCCTTGCTGAAATTCCCTTTTCTCTACAACTGTTAAAGTTACATGAGCCCTGTCCTCCTTTTCATATGGTCAGCCTAGATAATTACATAGATACTTCTGAAAATGGTCTAGCAGGACTTACTCGGGTTGTGATTTCTCAACATTTTGCATTTCTTCATTTGTATCATTGGCTACCAGTCTGTGGAAGGGAGGAAAATATGAAGTTTTGTCAAGTCCAAATATGAGGAGGTTTTATTAGACATGGCACAGGGGGAATGGAGTGCATGGTTTTCAGTGGCCGTTGCATATTTAACGTCATTTTCTGTTTGGCCCACACGTTAGGTGGATAGATTTGTGATATTTGTTTGTTTGTATGTTTGTTTGTTTTAAGAAATGAAAGGTTTTTTTGGTTTTTTTGGTGGGGATGGATGTTGCCATTTGGAAAATGAGAAACTTCCCCTCTGAAACTAAGCTTAGCTTTGTCAGTTTTGCTGTGGCCTTTCAAAAATAATTGCCAGTAGTCTGTTAAAATAAGGTTGTGAATTTATTTCATATCTTGTGGTGCTTTATCTCCGACACCAGCTGACCAGAACAGATTCAAATTTTCAAATTATTTTCCAAGTTTTCTTTCAATGGCCATTGTTAGAAAGAGTTTTCTGATTAGCTAGCTACAACCTATTTCTTTAGTTTCCTTCTGGAAGGCAAATGGAAAGAAAGAGTTCTGGCTCTTTTGAATTGGGGGGGGGTGAAACTGCTTTAATTTCATTTGCATCTTAATTTATTAATTGACCTACTTTCTATTATTTCTTTCTCTCTGACAAGCTCTTCTTGTTTCTGACCACTACTTTGTTTGAAACTAATTTATTCTCCAGCTTTGCTGCAAGATTTCAATCACTTTGAACAATGTCTTATGTAACTTGCATCTTCGATTATTTTTGTAGTATCTCACTGGTGAAAGTAGGGACAGACGTGTGTCCCTACATTACCCCTATTTCTCACACCAGGAATCATTGCCTGTCCCACCCTCATTACTAAGGCACAATTTATTTATTAATTTCAAAAGAAAGGACTGGGTATTGGTGTCCCAATCATGCACACTTCTTCTCTGTAGGGGTGGGCAGGACGTAAATCTCAAGATGTTTTGGACTTCAACTCCCAGCATCCCTGACCTTTGGCCATGCTGGCATGGGCTTATGGGAACGGAAGTCCCAAACATCTGGAAATTTACCTTTTGCTCACTTCTGCTGGTGATGACCATGTTAATGCTTGCCCAATGCAGGGGAGGAGCCAGGAACACAGCATTGCTCCTCTATTGCATGATGCCCCTTTTCACATAAGTAATGAATGAAGGAGGCTACTGTCTTATTGGAAATCAGGACACCATAATTCAAACTGATCTGGGAGCCATAGCTGTCAGCAACCTGGGTGTCAATTGCCAGGCTGACATTTCTAGACAGTAGTGGCTACTGGGCACCAGAGATATTCCACTCTTGTTCTTTAGACAATACTGAAAGCTTATCTCTCGAGTTCTACATGCTGTCTTCATTTAGTCTGCAATCAGAACTACTCTTGATAAATAGGACCAGTTGGACCAGTTACTGCTCCTATACCTTTTTCATGAAATAATAAAGTGTGGCCTGCAAAGCAGGAATGCTGGAAAGGGATCTTGATTTTCAATTTGTAATTATGGAATTGAGACACAGGATCGAATCAAACAGAGGTTATCCTCTTTACTACTAGCCCTGCTTTTGAATCTTTAATAGCAGCCTAACGTACAGACACATAGCTGGTTTGGCCACTAGTTATGTTCATAATGAGAAAAACTCTTCGCCTGCTTGATTTCTTTCTGTATATCAGGTTGCACAGGAGCAGAGCCAGTTAAAAGAAGGGGATGTGGGGCATGTTTGTGGCATGCCTTACATCCAGGATAAGTGGACGTGTAATGGGACACAATCAAAGCCGCCAGCCCCATCCTATTCTATGTACATTTAGTAGACTAGGTGCACAACAAACACTTATCTCTCCTTTTGCAGGATTCCCAATTATGCCATTTGTACACGTGTAGGATGTGTGAACTAAATCTGCAAAGGTACTGTGATCTGAAATGGGTGATCATACGATCAGGGCACAATATTCACGGAAAGAAAAATAGACTTTACTAAGACTGCCAGCAGAATGCATGGATTAGGATGTGAAGAGAGTGCTCTCAGTTCTATGTTTCAACACACTTAATTGATCAGTGAAGCATGCCGATCAGCTATATCTAGGAGATCACAACTGGCTATACTTATGTCAATTTCAGTGCATGACGTCTGGGCAAGATCACTGGCAACTTACTTACATACAAGCCCTATTCAGGCATTTGCCAAAGAGGGCTCTGCTGTAAGTGTGGAGGGAGCTGGGGACATGCACTTCAACCCAGATCCCTCCACTCTCAGCCTGCCTGTGTTGATGGAGAAAGAGAAAGGGATGTGTAAGTGTGTTCAGCTCAATGCACCAGTGTTGCTCCACAAGAGCGGGAACCTAGATGAGCCAAGGTTCCTAGTTATGTGGAGCAGTGTAACCATATTTACTTGAATGTACTTATACCCCCCTTTCAACACCCAGGGAGATCAAAAGTGAGTGCATTTTCCTGAACTCATGACAGCTAAACTTTAATAGAGAGATGGAGCTACACAAGTTGGCTCAACTCCAAACATCCCTATGGATGCTGGGCCCGGCCACCTCAGTTTTGGATCTCGCTGTAATGAATTCTACTTGTGCTCACTTGAACATTCTACTCACATTCAAGTGAACATGACTAGATCTCTCCTGCAGACCGTGCTGCTCAAGATGGGAAGGTTGGGTATCTGAGGTGGCAGGGCCAGTGGGCATGGGGATGTTGGGGGCGGGGCCAGTGGGCATGCCCCATCACCAGGCTTAGCCCTCTTGCATTAAGAAGAACTCATTAATAGGGTGTCAGTTCATCCAAGATGTGCCATCAGCACAAAACAAAACAAAACAAAACATGATAACAGCTCCCCATAAACAAATACAATCCAGGCAACAATAAGGGCCCAAGCTGAAAAAAGGGGTGCATCATCTACAAAGATCAAGAAAGTGAGCCAACGGTTCATATCACACATGATATGCATTATACTATCAATGAATTAAGCAAGCAGATGACTTTTTTTGGTAAATGTTTATCCATTTAAGGGATGTGGAACATGACTCCAAAGCCTGAGCATGCTGCTCACATGATTTCAGTACTGGCTTGTTACCGATGACTACATATTCTGAGGGAGCTTGTACCAGGATGCTCTTGGCACTCACTTATCTTACTAAAGGGAGATGAAACAAGCCCTTCCAGCTAGGCCTTGAAGAGCACGGGGAATTGCATACCAATATGCGCTACTAAGGACATGAAACAATGCATATAAAACAGAGGCTTGCTTAAGCCTCTGGAGTCTACTTTACTTCTTCCTAGTTTTCTTCAGTTGTTGTAATTTGCCCAGTCCTGCAAACTACTTTTGGCACACAATCATCTTGATGGCGTGAACAAATAGTTTGTGGTTCTTTGGTTACTGAAGGTTGTCTTTCACTGCAGGGAGTTGGACATTCCATTTCAGAGCCCTTCCAGGCTTAGAATTTTACGGCCGTGTCGGCACTAATGGCTTAGTACAATTAGATGGAAATTCCAATCTATGCTGAACTTGCTGGGTCTATTCTATAACATCTACCTTCTGTCTGCTTGGCATTGTCCATGGTGTTATCTGTGTTGCTTATGCTGAACTCTGAACATAAAGAAGGGATATGTGGAGGTTAGGGATGCATAAGAAATTTGTTTCAGTTGTTGGACTCGGATACAATCTCTGTTTGAAGTCCATACTGGCAGTGCGATTCATAGACCAAAAAAATAAATAAAGTGCCATACAACATGCGTCATTTGAAATATATGCATAAAAAAACCTACTTTTGAAAATTACACACAAACACACTTTAATCAATGGCAGAAGAATGCAGACATTTCAAAGATGTTTGCAATTGTTGTTTATATTTTGAAAAATATGCATGAAAATATGCACACATTTCCATGTGAGGAGAAAAAAGCAAAGATTACAATCTGACATGGACATGAGAAGGAATGGATTTTGAAGTGGAGCACTTTGACGAATTCAAGTTTTGCTTGTGCAAACATCACGATTGGAAGCATCTCTCTCCCTCCCCCCCTCTCTGTCTGCATTCAGATGTGCAACCTCCCATTTGCTGAAGTAGTTTAATCCAAGAATTGGTATTATCTGGGAACATAATCCCTGTAGTGGTGTGAACCAAGAAAACACTTACCCTTTGATTCCACCGAATTTGTAAACTGGTCTGAAGATGACAAATTCTGAATATCCTGAATTAACCAGAGCAGATGGTTTTCCTTGGCATGGCCTAGTATTGTTAATGGAAGATGTGAACATGTGACTTTATGTTAAGTAGGGCTTGAAGACATCCAACAAGCATACAGAAAAACATGGCTGTAAATATGGTAGATAACATGGAAATCATTGAGCCTTTTAGCACAGGTTGGCCTAAAATCTGAACACTTGCGGAACCACTGATACAAATATGTTGAACATGCAAGTAAAAATGCATCCAGAATAAAACAAAATTGGTTCGTTTGATCATAAGACTCCATTCTCAATGTGCAGATCCCAAATATTTTCACTAATTCTGGTGTGGTATCTAAAGGAAATGATCAGATCACAAAAGGACGGACATCCTGGTTATATTTGAGGAAGTGTTAGTCCAATGAGTGAGAGTGAAGAAAAACAGAAAGAAATCATTATTTTTCAAGGCTCAACAAACATAGTACAATCACATCCATTATGTTGTTTTTAAAAATCACTATGGCAATTCTATCTGAAGCATGTCATTGAGCGCTTGAACCTGTGTGTGCTTGTATTTGGATGACTATAGAAACTAGCAGTTCAGAGGATTGCTCAAACCATCTGCCTCCTTCCCCCGTCTCCTTCCAGTGGTCCTCAGTCCTACATGTTTGCTATCCTTCCTCTAGCAGTGTTTTGGTTCTTCTTTATCTTATTCATTGAATTAATTTATATACCACTTACTGTATCTTTAAAAAAGTCTCTAAGGGTGCCATCCTATTGGTTGTGCCCTTGGTGCTCATAAGCCCCCAAACTTTGAGGCTTATGCCCATTCTATGCAGGATAGGAGGAGTGGCAGAGGCAATCTTCACTACCCTGCATTTTCACTAGATGGGCTCCCCCCCCCCCCATCTAGCATCTCAGAGGAGAAAGGAAAGATGATGGAGAGCTCCATGATAGCTCATATTCTGGCCTCTCCAGTCTCCTCCGCTCTGTTCCCCACCCATCAAAACACCCCCTTGGAGATGCAGCCAATGCAGTTCTTTCTGAAACAGGTAAGCATGCTCTGTTCAAATGTCAAAAATGTTTGCAAATTGACAGACAAGTGCTCACATTCAATTTGTGCAACTTTCCCAGTTTGCTCTTGTACACATTTCCTAATTTGCACAAATTCCCCATATGGACTGAATAAGCCCACTTTCAGCTATGGAGGAAACTTGTGCAAATTAAGAATTATGAAAAGGGTCAACAGTATTTTGAACTTAAGATCATTAGGAGGATTAAATTTAGAAGAAGATTTGGAGGATATCAATTAAGATTATGTGGAGGGTTGCTTTTAAACTAATCCAAACAAGTTTAGCAGGGTTAATTTTTCACCTGGGAATGGCCTATTCTGCCAAACTAGTTCTACCAAGTAGCTCTTTGCTTGGCAATTGCTCCCATTCCAAGCAGAGCTGCCAAAATAGGGAACCTTTCCTCATATTTGGATTGTTAGTATCACACAAATTAAGGATTTATATTCTGTGTCTGGAGCAAGTTTTCACCTAGGTTTTCAGAATCCGGAAATGTAGGGTGACCATATAGAAAGGAGAACAGGGTGTAATGTGATCACCCCTAGGTGTACCGGTGAATAACCTGGCTGCCATATTTTGAACTAGTTGAAGTTTCCAGACTAGATACAAAGGTAGCCCTATGTACAGTGCATTGCAGAAGTCGAGCCTCAAAGTTACCAGAGCATGCACTACCGTCTTTAGGTCTTCCAACTCTAGGAAGGGGTGCAGCTTGTGTATCAGCTGAATTATCAGAAATCCGAGAATATAACTATATGAAAGCATCCGATAATATTGGATCCGAAATGTTTTTATATTGGAAATTCCGATAACAATGTGATACGATATTTTGCGGCCGTGCACATCCCTAATATATATTACAGATTTATTATTTTTTAAAATAAATCATCAATTCAAGGCCCCAAAAATTAGAGATGCTCGTTTCTCACCCAGCCAGAACAGCTTGGGCGAGGGTGGCATTTTGAGGATGGGAAGGAGGGAAAAAAGACACTGTACAAGCAAGGTGCACATGAGCAGTGTGAGACATGGGTGAGGCAGAGCCTATTATCATCATCATCATTATCATCAACAACATAAATTTATTTCTTACCCGCCTCTCCCTCTGGATCAAGATGGGGTACAACAACAAATATAAAACACCATATATATATATATATATATATATATATATATTCCACAGTCTGGTAGCGGCAGAACAGAAGGCCAGCCTCACCAAAGCTTGGCCTCTTTCGCTTCCTGGCTCCCACCCTCCCTCTCTTTAACTAGTATGGGATTAGCCAGTCACTTCCTTTGAAGGGGGGGGGGGGCTAAGTAGGAATTTTACCTGCCACAAATCTGCAGTTGTGTACCTTTTTTTGCCTACTCCATACTGAAATTACGATTAGTGGAGGGTGAATAAATAGGTGGATTGGATTGACCAGGATGTGCGGGAATTTGCATGATATTAGAATAGGGATGGTGAGTACTATGGCACCTTTTGGTGATTGGCATATCCTGAGGACCTGCTCCTCGGGGGCTGTACAGCTCTTGTGTCAGGATATGGTTTGCCTTTAGGGAGCCTCCTGCCTCACCTATTCAGAGCTGCACAGCACTGGGTGGGGGTGACACAGTACAGTTTCCCCACACTTTCAAAGAGTCAATAAGAGAGGGGTCAGGTTTACCCGACTCCTAGCTTTGGAGAGTGGCTCGCCCATAATGGCAGGCTAGTTGCCTGAAGAAAGGACCTAATAGATTCCTGCACTTTCACATGCAGATCTAGAGAGGGGTAAAGTCCCCTTATTGAAATAAAGAGCCTAGTTTATCCCAAGCTCTGGTCTCTGTGTCTTTATTCCATGCTTTCTTCTCCACTTGCAAGCAAAGAACTTGACCCTTACCTGAAAACCTGCCTCCAACATAGTCAGAATGTTTTGTCGTCAACAGCCATGGGAGCAAAATCTGGCCATATGTCTCTGACTGATAGACTTTTATCAAACTAGATGGTCTCAAAGCATCAGAGAGCTGTCAGCGATATGACATGTATCACAGAGGAGATCAGACACCAAGGAAATGTAAAGGAGAATAGTTGTCTCAAAATAGCCCCAGCCTCCTCAGTAAGGATAGACTCTCCAGACATAATCCAGTCTATATGCCGTGAAAAGATTAGCACGGATAAAGGCCAACATCTATAACCCCTTCAGCTTTGAACATCTAATGGTCTCCACAATGATTGTAAAAATATGCATAACATGCCACTGATTTTCCAGCAGAGTACTGCTACTAAGGTTGCATCTTAAGGATATATATGCTGTTTATTTTACTTGATATTAGCATTGCTGTTTTTGGTGACTGAGGTTTTGTTTCTGTAGCTTATGTGAAGAAGGCAGGAACATATGCTCATCCATGGGACCAGGAAAAAATGCTGAATGTGGCACTGACTCAGAATTCAGTTACCTGAGAATTTCTGCTTTCTTCATTGATAAGAAAAGCATATGTCTAGTCCTTATAGCTGTGAGGATACGCTTGAAGCACATGGGCACTGCCTGCTGAAATTTCAGAAGATGACTAAATAAGATTCCCTTCAGTTAAGACAGTGATCTAACTGAGGATGTTTACTAAATACAAGTAAAATAAACAACAACGTTAAAAAAGCACTACATGCTGTTTTGTTTGTCCTAATACACCACAAATATTTGATCTGAAATATCTGACAACAACAAATTAAAGCACCTTTATTGTGATTTAATGTTATACTATGTAAGACATAATGTAGACATTTTATTGGAATATTTCTAACATTTTTAAGGCATGTTCTTCCCTTACTACATTGTTTAAATGTAAGAAGGAAACAAAGGTACTGAAAACTATTAACACACAGGGAGAGCAATCCTATGGCCTCCAGTCAGAGTTTGTGGGAGGCATAGGATACTTCAGATGCCTGGATCTGAGTCCAGATTCAGTGCTCCAAACTTGGACCCAGGATACCGATTTCCTTCCCCCTCCCCTTCCCCTTTGCACCTGGCATAGAGAGAACTGTGCCAGCTGCCTCGGTAAGCTTAGAAATGTGAACTCAGAGATGAGGAAAAGAGGGAGGTTCTGGGGGTAGGGAGGGGAGCAGATAGAGTCAGCCAGCTTACAAAGACTCCTCTGGTCATCTCAGTGTCCTTCCCTCTTCCCAGGGCCCAAGCTAGACAGAAAAAAAAATCACCCATCTAGCGAAAATGCTGGGTGAGACAACTATCCTATCCACACTCTTCCCACCCTGCATAGGGTGCCCATCAGCCTCTGAGTTGAAAGGCTGATGAGGATCTGGATAGGCCAGAGACGGCACTCCAAACTCAGACCCAGGAGTCCAAGCTCCCATCCCTCTCCCCCTCACAGAAATAACTATGCTGACTGCCTCTACGAGGTTGCAAAAGCAACCTCAAAGTGGAGGGAAATCAGCAGTTCTGTGGGTGGGGAGGGGAGGGGACTGGGGAGGCCAGCATATGAAGTATCCTCTGCCCTCCCCAGCCTCCTTCCCTCCCATTCCACAAAGCTCTAGCTAGATGGGTGAAAAAGCACATATAGCAAAAAATGTAGAGCAAGAGGAACACAAAGGCAAAGAAAATAGGAACATATATTAACTGCGGGAGGAGTTTAAAGTGGGAGGAGTTCAGAGGCTGCTGGGCATCCCAATATGATTGTGCCCCAATTCAGCCTGCCCCAGCCTGGTGCCCTGGTGGCTACCAGGAGGACAGCCTTCTCTGCTGTGGCACCCAGGCTGTGGAATGAGCTCCCTAGAGAGGTTCACCTGGCACCTACAGTATACTCCTTTAGATGCCAAGTGAATATTTTTTTAATTTTCTCAGTATTTTAACAGTTCATAAGCTTAATTTTTAACCATGCTGTTTAATTTTGTATTTTAAATCTGTATTAATTTCTGCATGGCTGCTCAGTTTTATCCTGGTTGTGCTTTTATGGTGTATTTTATATTGTGTTTTATACTGTCATTGTTTATATTTTGAATGGATTTCATGGTTTTAATTTTTGTAAGCCACCCAGAGAGCTTCAGCTATTGGGCGGTATAGAAATGCAATAAATAAATATTTGTTGCATTTGTATCCTGCTTTTCCTCCAAGGAGACAAAGGTGGCACACATGATCCTCCTTCTCCTCTCCATAATCCACACCGTAATCCTGCAGATCTGTTGAAGTAGAACTCCCAGCATCCTTTAGTCAGTTAATGTCCAACATATCTGGGAAGTGCCAGGTTGGGGAAGGCTACTAATTAATTCTAGCAATCCAAAGAACTCTGCGTGATATGCTGACAACCACTCATCTGTTTCAATGGAGCTCCTTTACAGTCTGTCACTACTTGTTAGTTCCATTTCACATTGAGTCACATATTTCAATGACATATATGTATCCTCTCACATACGCTAGGGGCAATCACCTGAAAAACATTAATTAAAACAACTTTGAATCAGCCAAGCTTGCCTAGCATTGTATTAGCAATGGGCATCCATTTCATTGTTAGTTATGAACTTACGGAATGGAAAAATCTTCCGGGGGCAGTGAAGTACTGACTTTGTTTGGTTTTTCCATTTTGGAAAATGTTCCACCTCACATCACTGCAGATAAAACTGATGTACAAATGGAGTGGTGTATATATGGAGCAATATGAGGTGGCAGAATCCTAAGGAGTTAGAAGGACCATACCACATTCAACTGCAGGTGGGGAATACCAGTCAGAGAAATTTTCCTGAAATAATAATAAAAAAAGACTAGCCCTCTCCTCTTCATGCCAGTTTTCTACTTGCAGGAATTTTGTTTTAACACTGGGCAGCATTCAGAACTGTGAACCCCTACCTACAGTCTGAAGTTGTTCGACAGAGCTGATCTACACGCTATGTTTTTAACATTTTATAAGGGTTATGAAAACTCTTTGGGCCACATGACACACTCCCTATAACGTTGTATACCCGAGGTTTTTTAAAACTCACTTCAGTTATATACAACGGTTTCACTTTTAATAAATCATTTTAAGTAAAATGATGTGTCCTTCCTTACCGTTTGTGATTCATGGGGGCAGTGCTTCATTTACTAGTGCCCAAATGCTTAGCAGTTGATTGGTGGGGAAGAAAGCGGGGCTAAGGAGGAAATGGGCGAGTGAACTACAACACCCACAATCCTTAGCCCTATACTTGCTAGGGAATGACAGAGGAACAAAGGAGGAAGTGGATGACTGAACTACAACGCCCGCAATGCCTTGCCCTAAACTCATTGTAAAAATGAAACAGAAAGAGACAGGGCAGAAGAGTGTGTGACCGCACATACCCCTTTAAAGACTGAAGAAGTTTTCTCCTGTAACATGAGTACTCAGTAATGTGGCCTAAGACGTTTTGGAACGCACCTATTTGGAATGTTTTAAAATACTATTTAAAACGTTCCAAGAGACATTTTAAATAGTCTCTCACCTCAGCACTTTGCCACCTATTCCCACTCAATCTGTTATATGGGTAGCCTAATGAATAGACCTAGGCAGGATCTACACTACTGCTTTAAAACGGTGTATAACAGTAGTGACAACTGTTGGGGCCCAGGACACACTCCATAGACAGTTTTCAAACCGTTTTCAAAGTGGTATATCCTGCTTGGTGTAGATCTGCTCCAGGCCTTAGAATGGGTTACTTGCTTCTAGCAATAAAACAGATGTGGGGGGAAAAGAAAACATAAATTTGAAGGTCTCCTTCTGACAAAGGCAGTTAATATTTTATAACATGAATGAAGTATCCACACAGAGATTATCTTGATAGACAATCTCATCTGAAGGTTGCATTCAAACAATTATTCTGGTTTTTAAAAAAAGGTTAAAAAATGATGAAGTCATTAAAATTTTAAAAGTTACAAATTATCCTGTTAAGCTTCACTGGCTGGAAATTAGCCTTTGCTATAGCCTTCTGCTAACAATCTATATATCATTTTATTATTCATGAATTTTAGTAATTTTCAGGACACCACAGGTCATCCTGTGCTCATTTATTTGCTAAACACCTTGTGCTAGTATTCCTTTGTTGAAAAATTGCTACTATTTACTTCCTGAGAGACAAGCGAGCAACAAAGTGGTGGTATTTGGCCCCAGACATCCCGCATGCAAGGCAGCATATACATCTTGCTGTCAGTGAAATAAATGAGCCTTTAAATTGGCTGCAAAGCTTTAAGAACTCAAATTTATATGTCTAGTTATCAAACAGAAAAGTTCAGAACGCCTGCCAATAGAAGACGTAATTGTGACAAACGGTAACATTTTACCTTTAACTTTTCAGCCTCAACACTACAACTTCATTAGAGGCAATGCCATCCACCCCACCCCACCCCACCCCACAATTTTCCCTCATGGATGTGCACACACAGAGACACACTGAGTTCTGTATTAATTCATTTCTTACTACTTCTGCAAATGGCTAAGGTACTCAGCTTTGAATGGGGGGGGGGGCGATATCCTGCCATGTGCTCATTTAGTGGCCTTAAGTGAGACAATGGCTCAATTCGGACGACACAATAAACAACTGGGGTGGGGGAAACAATCGTCAGTTGTTTTGACTATTGTGTCATCCGAATGCTGCCATAGTCAACTCAGCGCTGATCCTAATCCACACCACAGTTGATTATTACCATGTTGTGTGGGGAGTACCCCCCCAGATGAACAACTGTAAAGTTGATTATTACCCCACCATTGACTATCATGTCATCCGAATTGAGCCACTTTCTCTTGACTTCAAGCAGCATCTGCAATACTAACCTATTTACAGGGTTGTTGTGAGGAACGCTGACAGTGTATATGAAGCATTTGTTTTTCTCATAAAGTGTCATGCAACTGAGTATTATTCACACACCCACACACTCTCACACACATCATGTATTTCTAGATTTATATCCTGTTCTTCAGTAAAAATTACCAAGGCAGCTTACAAAACTTCTAATTAAAATAACATCATGAAATACAAAATTAACCGAAAGGGAAGGGATTCTGAGTCAGTGGTTTGTAGTCTTCAGCCATTTGGGTGTAGGACCCACCCATTAATTGAGCATGTGACTTACAAGGAAGAAACATGAGTGGGAAGTGGGAGAGAGAAAAGAAAATGAAGGTGGCAGGTCTGGATGGTACCCTCCAACTTGGGTCAGTTTATGGCTCAGTTGCAGGATAGGCCATGCAACTTTGATTTATTTCTGTCCTGCTTTTTAGAGTAAGCCCTCGCAAATGTCCTAACTTTCAGATCAGGTTTGCTTGCTGATATGAACAACTAGGAGGCTCTGCTTTTGCTGTTCCTTGTGCCTACTGTAGAGTTGCCCTTTCCTTGCTTCTCATCTAACTCACTCTATCCCCAATGGAGCAGGAGGATCTCAGAAGATCCTTTGGCCTTCAAGGCCTAGACAATGTAAAAACAGAGCTTTCTTTTTCTCTGATGTATAGTCAGGGCTATCTATAGCCGGGACATAATTGTTGAAATTCCCTTTTCTAGGCAACTGTTAAAGATACAGGAGCCCTGCCCTCCTTTTCATATGGTCAAATATGACTTCCATTGCTCCCATGGAAGTGGTGGATCCCCGGGAGTTGGCAGGAAGAATGGTGGAGGTGGAATCTGTGATGCTGTGGAAATTTTCTAGAGAGGCTTGCACTCAAAACACTTGAAGCCTACAACCACTCCAGGCAGAAATGAAAGTAAAATGAGCATGCAAGCTCACAGGGTCCAATGTTTTGTTGCCAAATCATTGTGTATTTTATTCTCAGTAGGGAGGACCCAGAAACAAGTTTTGAATGCAAACAGAAATTCATTTTATTTCTAAGCTGTTATTGACCATGTTTTTCCTTCAGCAGGTTGGGGAAGGCTGTTCTAGAGCAAGGGCGGGCAGAATGTAGATCTCCAGATGTTTTGGAGTTGGAATGCTGGGAGTTTATATCCAAAACATCAGGACAGATCTATTTTCTGCCCACAATTGTTCTAAAGTATGACTTTTCCCAGCATTAAGATATGTCATCCATCAAGGAACTCCAAAAGAGGTGTATCACTTTAAGTGGACTGTCTTAAACAGTCTTAAGTAGACTGTCTTAAATGAAGATCCAAAAAAAAGAGAAATGAGTCCTCAGGATGCAAAGAGATTTGTTTTTACAAAGCCCAATGTGTTTCAACCTGTGTCCTTTCAAAGACCTTCTTGAAGAGGCTGCAATCATTAAAATATAGGGATGTGTATCATATCATTAAAATGGCCGATAACGATACAATAAGGTCATTATCGGACATCCGATTAATGATAACGATATGATAGAAAAACCTCCAATAAATATCTGATCCGAATATTTTCAGCCTGATTATATCATTTTTTTTTCCAGATTACCGGACTACCATGTAAATAAACCTATAACTTCTGTATGTTAAAAGTTAGAGGCTTGAAACTTGGTCACAGTGCTTATGGGGTATGTCTAAGTATGTATATGAAATTTGAGATTGATCCCTCCAACCCTCAATTTTATATGAATTTATTAAAGATTGTTTAAGTTCTGACAGGTCAGAATGACAGCTCGCACCGTGCATTTATTCAGACCTGTCAAAAAGTTGCACATTCTTTCAAAAATTCATATAAAATACAGGGGTGGAGGGATTGATCTGAAATTTGGCCCATATGTGTAGCAACATGTGCTAGACATGTGTATGAAATTTAAGATCAATCCCTCCAACCCTCGATTTTATATGAATTTATTAAAGACTGTGCAACTTTATTTGACGCAGCTCGTTGACCAGGCCTGTTGTCTGCTTTTTTCCCCATAGGCTTGCATTGTGGGAAACAAGTGCATAACGTTTTTATTTGAAATGATAATGAAATGAAACTTTGGGAGCCAGGACTAGCAAGATCCAGTCTGCAATGTCCAAAATGTTTCATGTCTCTATCTTTTCAAATTAAAAAGTTATAGGGGGTCCCCCAAAAGCCCCACCCCCACTGTAACTTCTTCACTTTTAAAGATAAAAACTTGAAACTCATGGGACATTGAAGATGGGATCTGGCTGATCATTTGTGGGGAAAAAATCAGAGCAATTGCTCAAACCCTCGATTTTCTATGATTTTTTTATAGATCGTGCTGGTTCTGAAAGTTGAGGCCCGGTCAACCAGCTTTCAGAAGGATTGAAAACTAATATCATTTGAAAGGAGTTCAAGACAGCCAGACTAAGGTCCTCTCTACAAGGATTCGCTTTTGTGCCTGGTTAGGCGATTATGCGCATAATCGCTAAAGCGCATTTACACCTATTACCTCTGCACGAGAGGCAGCGAGAGGCGGCGAAGCGCATTAAAGGATGACCAAAATGCGCTTTACAAGTAGTTAATGCACATAAGCGCTTGTTCACATAGGCAAAATGCACTTTAACGGCCGGAGCAAAATAAAACTCGCTGTTTAATGCGCATTTGATAATGCGCATAATCGGAGAGATAACGCGCTTCTACGCCCAATTTGCACTCCGTTCTTGTAGAGGTAATTTACCTCTTGTAGAGGCAGCCTAAACCTTTTCTGCCCCCTTTGATGAGATGATGTATTGTTGAGGGATTGTGGGGAGTGAACAGTATATTTTGTATAAACACATTGTAAGAAAAAACTTTGGCTCTTTGAAGGGCAGGATATTGACCAAATATAGAATGTGCCTGGCACATGCTTTAGTTCTAGATCTGTACAGACAGGCAACTTTAGGGCTTGTTAGTCCCTCTATTTGGTAACCTGCAGGAGCAGCTGCCTCATAAAGCATATGGACACATGAGAACTGTTATTACGGTCTGTCACTTTGTTTGCCTTTAGTAGTCTGTGGTCCAGACCTCTACAGAAGGGGGAATAGTGTTATGATGTTGGGGACAGTCTAAATTAACTCCAGGGATCCCTTACTCAGTGCCTCTGATCGCAAAGAGATTGAAGATTTCTCCCAATTCGGTAACTCCTTATAGCTTGAAAACATGCCACACAAGAAGTCTTATGGTTTATAAAGAAAAACTATGCAAATGTACATTGGATACAGAGGTGAAATGTCAAACATGTAATGATTAGGAAAAAAATACATGTGCATAGTATAACTGTTTAACTGTTTCGAAGACCGATTAGAAAAACAGTGTGACTATGCAGAAAACAATGTTGTACATCCAGAAAAACTTTGAAAGGTTTGAAAGGGTGCCTCTACAAGAGCGATTTAAAGCTCTTTCAAAGTGCATTACCAATTTTACCTCCACATGAACGGAGCGCAAATCGGGGGTTGAGGTGCTTTTTCTGTCCGATTATGCGCATTATTGAATGCACGTTAAATAGCAACTTTTAATTTACCGCAGGAGTTAAAGCGCTTTATGACCATGTAAACAAGCGATTCTCCGCATGTAAACACCTTTAAAGTGTGTTTCATACAACCGGTAATGTGCTTCACTGCCTCCCGTGTATAGGGATTAGGCGTAAAAGCGATTGCGAGAAGATGTGCATAATCAGCCAACCGGGCATCAAACCGAATTCTTGTAGAGGGGACCAAAGTTGTACTTAAAACTTACACTGGCCCAAATTAGTTAAATGAAGTGCTTGAAGCTTTCAACTTTATAGCAGTACGGTCCAAACTCTAAGAAAAAGGGAAAGGAGCAGTGTTTGTGGGGATTAAAAGGAATGTACAGCTAATTCCAAGGAAAGAACTGAAGACCAGGTTATCATGGATCCAGAGGATGGCTGAAAGAGATTTCTCCTAGAATCCAGGGTGTAGAACTCAGCAAAGTCTAGGTAGGGAAAATTAATCCAGGTATAGAGTGAAGAAAATATTTTAAAATGAAAAGTGCTATGAAGCCCAACCTTCATCTGTGAGCAAAAGCAAATAGGGGGTGAAAACTGCACCAAGCTTCTCAGGAGCCAGGTGTCTGGGTCAGAGAAATTCAGTTGGGGACTTAGTCCAGAGCTACACCAAGCAGGATATAGCAGGATGAAAGTGTTATATAAAAGGCAGAAGCCGCACTACTGCTTTATAGTGGTATTGAAATGCACTGACGACTGTTGGGGCCCATTGACACATACTATATGCCGCTTTCATACCACTTTCATAGTGCTCTGTCCTGCTTGGTGTGGATTAGGCTTTCTTCTCTCAAAAAGGGAGGCAAGGACTAGGCTGAGTCTGCTTCTCAGCAAAACTCTCTGCCCTCAAGGAAAGCCATGCCTGCTTATGAACTGAAGTTTCTCCCATCCAATTCCATAGCTTCCTTGTGGTAGGATCTGGTCACGCTGAGGGGATTGCTTCTCCACGCACGCACCCAGCATGCACACACACAGGGGTCACAGAAGGCCACAGAAATTCACAGCTGCTGCTGTTTGCTTCTTTAATTTTATCAGGCAGTTATTCCCTCCTCCCCCTCCCCATCAACAGTCTGAGTGCTGCATTATGAGCTTCCATAGGCTTTCATTAGCAATAAAAATATTTTAAAAAAGAAAAGCTATTCCATTAAATATAAGATCAAAGGAAATGGAAATCATCAGGATTTCAATTATGTAAGCCCTCATATGATCACAAAGGGTGAACAAAAAATTGCCCCATAAAAATTAGCAAACACCGAGAGAGATTTTTCTTTTCTTTTCTACTTTAGACTGCCTTCCTTCCCTCAATCTTGTATTAATCTTCTTGAAATTTCAGGTTATGTAAAACCAACATTTTCTTCTTGCATATGCTAATTTCAGGAAGATTGGTGAAACATTTTTGATTTTATGAGTGTTAGAACAACCAACCCCCTAATTACCATTGTAATGGTAGAATGGTTCTTTTTTCCCCTGTTGAATCTTAACTAAGGATGCACGGCTGTGCATCCTTAAATCTTCAGTCTAAAAGCAGAATGGGAAGTGTTTGGGAAACTATGGATCACTAACCACCACTGCAGTCACCTGTGAATGGCTAACTCTTCCTAGCTCAAATTGTGCATTCCCGAATTAGTACATGAGGTAGTACTCATGTGCATTAGCCTATTGTATTAGAAATGCTCGCCAAAGTCAATATTTGCAGTTCTTATATGAACTTCTCCCCTGGGACTAACATGTAGATCAGAATTTATCCCTACGCAGGCTTTATCACCTCCTGAAAGATTCAACACAGTTGATGGAGCAATGCACCAATGTATTCTTTGACATTCATACTTAGAGAGAACATTTCTGCCTATACATGTTAAATGACTTTTTCTCCAGATTTTCAAAAATTGCAGATTAATGCAGAAACAAGAAGGAAGGGATTCAATGTTTAACAGATGTGAAAACGATACAGACTGAAACAGACTGATTTGCCCATCTGTACTTTGTACATGGATCGAGCTGTTAAGCGTCACCATATAAAGGGACATGAATATTGGTCATGTAACTTGTTGGGGTGTAAGCGTTCTACACTGCATTATGATTCAGACTGAGCCTCAACACTTCACTTGATTCATACTTTTTCCCGAAAATTTGCAGCAAGATGGGGAGGGTGGATAAACCCTCCAATAAAACCAAGACTTGATGTAGGATTGTCCATGATTTTTTCCCCTGCAGTAACTGCTTATTTCTTCACAATTACTGATAAAAGTTCCATTTCCTTAATGACATGCATATTGGATTTGCAGGCTCTCACATTAAGTGTTTTGTGTAATGTAAATGTAGTCAGAAAGCAGTTAACAGAAGTGATAACTATAAAACAAAAAGGAATAAAAAGAGCAGAGAATGCCCCAGCCTCCATCCTGTACTTCATCTCCTCCTATTCTTCCTGTGTAGGTCTGCAGATATATGCACACTGCACAGCATCCATTGCCTAGGATTTGGCACTACATCTCTCTGCACCACTGAAGGGCAGCAAACTGTAGGTTATTTAATTTGCTAGTGAAGTGCCTATCATTATGATGGGCCTTATATATTGGTACAATGTGAGCCTGTACGTTGAACAACACCCAGAGGGGTCCCAACCTTTTTAAGTCAGTGGGCACATTTGGAATTTTGAGGGAATGTTGTGGGTGCTCTCACAAAATGGCTGCCATGTGGGGTGGTTGCCCATTTGTAAAATGGCCACCATGGTGGGCATGGCCGGTCACAAAACACTCATTTCTCTGCAGGCAAACACAGTAGACTAAAAGGAAATTTAAATTGCCCCTGTACAAGGTAGAGGTGGGAGCTGAGCTCCCACAAAAAACATTATTTTGCACCCAAAGACATGTGGTGCTGGAACACAGAATTTCACTTTGTGCAGAATGTCAGCCTCCCACTTCAAAATAATTAATTTAAAAAATCTTAAGAAATGAATTAAAAAATCAGGAAGGGTAGGACACCTGGTATGGATTCGAACACCCAAATAGAGCTTGGGGGGGGGGTGTTTCTGTGAGTGGGTGCATTATGATCATTTCTGTATTTAACAACATAAATGTCCTAGAAAATCATAAAGTAACACTTCCTTAAGATTTTTTTTTTTTTGCCAATTAAATTCTCTTTACACTGTTTTCTTCTCTATTCTATGTCTTCTTCTTCTTCTCCTTCGTTTCCACCTCGCCCTCCTCCCACACACTATTTGGTTTAGCTGTACTATAATTTGGCAGTACGGTACTTCAGTGATCTCTATTGGATTGCTAAAACAGACTTATAACAAGGCCGCTGTACTTATTTCCATTCCTTTCCAGAGACAGAAAATAATCACTCTTACATTCTTCCCAGCCTACAGCCTTCCGTGCCGTATATTATTGACAGTAACATTTCAGTTGTAAATAATAAATAGATTGAAACATATATTTAACAGAAGAAAACTTTGCAATGTTCACATGGTTTCTTTGAAAGAAATGTTTAGAGGTTATAATGTTTGTAGGGAAAGCAGAAGGCAGAAAGAAACCTTGAAGACCTTTGTTGGGTTGCAGGAAGGCGTAACTTTGCAGTTGTCTCCCATAACACACTGACGATGTTCCTCATTATCTCTGTAGAGTTGTGTGCAGATGTCTGCAATGCATACATTGAATGTATGGCAAAGGGGGTAGGATCACTAGCACACCCCAACATCTACATGTTCAAGAGAGCATGAAGACTCCTCCATGCCATCAGGAATCATGATATCCAATGTGCCTGGTCACCTGGAAGAGTCCCCTTTTCACACTGTTGAACATAAAGCTATGGGGGTATGATGGTAGGGTCAGTGGGCATGACCCCATTCCTCTCTCTATCTATTCAGTATACATGAGGATGAAGAGCTTCGGCTATTGGGCAGTATAAAAATGCAATAAATAAATAAATAAATAAAGGCCACTTCCTAACATTCCATTCCAGTTTTCCATCACCGCACAGCATGAACAAGAAACAGAAACCAGAGCTGAGCAGTGAAGAAACAGCAGATTCCAATCTCACCAAGGGCAAGGATCCAGATTTAAGCCCCTACTCCAATGGTGTCTCTGAGTGTGCATTTTAGTTATTATATAAATTATTGCCACTTATATTAAGGCGGAAAAAAGGAAAACATTTTACTCAATGGCAAGTATAATTATATGAACTTGGGGGGGCTGGGAGGTGCTATTTGTGGACTATATAGGACTATCAAGTTTGTGGCTTATATAAAGGCTGTCATGATTGTGGCAATAATGGTGATGGCTTTTTTCTTTTTTAAAATCTAGGTCATCATGGAAATTGCGGTAATCATGTACGTAAAAGGTTCCGAAGAGGATTTTCATTTGAATATAAATAATGTTATATTTCTATCCCCCTTTAAAAGATGTTATTCAAAATTTGTTGGGCTTTTAAAGATATAAACTTTCTAGTTTAGCACGAGCTTGAGGCTTACCTTCTTGTTTAGATTTGTTTCCATATCCTTGGATCCTCCCTCCCTCTCCCCCCCCCCCCATGTTTTAATGAGAGTAGGAACTAAAGCAGACTGTGAGTGGTACAAAGAGGCAAGCAGTTCTGGGGAACACCAGCAGAGAATTGAAACCCTGAGCTTCTTTAACTCAGCAGCCATTTTGAGATCAGTTGCAGAACGAGTGGCACGCTGTTTCGTAAGGTCTGTAATTTCCACGTTTCAGTGCCTGTGGTGTCACTTTACAAGGTCTGGAACAGCAAATGTTTTGGCATGTTTACACCACCCATACTGAGGCACTTATTCACATAAAGGGTGCCTCCACGTGAGTGTAACCCTGCGAACAGCAGACACATTCTTAGGATTGTGCCATTTATAAGTTAGCATAGGGTGACCAGATAAAATCCAGGTCAGGGCTCATGTAACTTTAACAGTTGTAGAGAAAAGGGAATTTCAGCCAGTGTCATTTGTATGCAATTAGTTCCTGGTGAAATTCCCTCTTCATCACAACAGTTAAAGGTGCAGGAGCCCTACCTTCTTTTGTATATGGTCACTCTAGTATAGTGCCTGCACCTTTAACTGTTGTGATGAAGAGGGAATTTCACCAGGAACTAATTGCATACAAATGACACTGGCTGAAATTCCCTTTTCTCTACAACTGTTAAAGTTACATGAGCCCTGACCTGGATATTATCTGGTCAGCCTAAGTTAGCATCTTAGGTCCCCTCTACAAGGATTCGCTTTTGCGCCTGGTTAGGCAATTATGCGCATAATCGCTGAAGCGCATTTACACCTAATCCCTCTGCACGAGAGGCAGCGAGAGGCGGCGAAGCGCATTAACGGATGACTAAAATGCGCTTTGCAAGTAGTTAATGCGCATAAGCGCTTGTTCACATAGTCAAAATGCGCTTTAACGGCCGGAGCAAAATAAAACTCGTGATTTAACGCGCATTCGATAATGCGCTTAATCGGAGAGATAACCCGTCTCTACGCCCGATTTGCGCTCCGTTCTTGTAGAGGTAAATTTTTTAAAGCGCCTTGAAAGAGCTTTAAACCTCTCTTGTAGAGGCAGTCTTATAGAGGATGGTGTTGATGCTAAAGCTAAAACCAAAGCCAAGTCGCACAACATCCTTCAGAGTCAGTCTTTCTTGAAACAGCTATAACACCTTACTTAATAATAATAATTACTTCAACTTCAAAGCACATGTATAGTTGCATTTTTGCAAATGTTTAATCCCCTGACAACATTTTTTTACTTTAGTAGTGCACAAAAGGATTTAAAGACAAAGAAAACAAAGAAATAGATTTTTTAGTCTTCGCATTCATCTAGGTGAGGCTTTTATTGTGCAGTCTCTCAGCCTCATTCAAGGAATTTAACAGGGGGAAGGAGGGACTTTCATTTATAACTCTCCCATATTTCCCCACCACTTCTTCAATCTTATTTTCTTACTGCAGCAAATTCATTGAGAAAAGACAGAACAGCTGTGCAGTGTCTTTTGATTGCTAGGAGCTGTCAGTTTGATCAAGAAAAGTCCAAGCCCTTGGCAATGGCCTACTTGATTCTCACTTGAAGTGGTTTAACATGTTAAAAGCAAGTACCAAAAGAGGAGTGAGTGGCTCAATTCGGACGACACGTTAGTCAATGGTGGGGTAATAATCAACTTTACAGTTGTTCAACTAGGGGGTACTCCCCACACAACATGGTAATAAATAATCAACTGTAGTGTGGATTAGGATCAGCACTGAGTTGACTATGGCAGCATTCGGATGACACAATAGTCAAAACAACTGACGATTGTTTTCCCCACACCAGTTGTTTATTGTGTCATCCGAATTGAGCCAGTGAGTCATTCATTCCAAGTGGCTAAACAACCCTTACATCTCACACTACATTCTGGGCACCAGGTAAGAAGATTAAATCAAGTGATGCCTCTCGTCTTAATTATTCCAAGGAGCTTGAGGGCATTAGCAGTACTATAATTGCAGGGTAGGGATGTACTGATTTTGTAAATTCCAATCCATCTGCATTTTGCAGATTGTCAGGCGCCTTTCGTTCTGTCATCCGCGCATTGGCGGAACTGATTTTTTTTTTTCCAATTTCCTAGATTAGAACAAATTTGCATTAGCAGAAATTTGCAGTTGCAAAAATGTATAAACCCCTTAAAATATGCAACCCACCCAAATGCATATTTTCATGCTTTAGCCTATGGAGGAAATGTGCATTTTCAGCTGGTGATTTATTTTTATATCATTTATTTATTTTCAAAATTTGCATACGGCTCCATATCTGAAACTGATTCAAGAGCAATGAACACAGACTGGGAGCCACCCCACTATAGGCTCTTCTCCTTTTTTTCCCACGGATACATTTGCGTGAAATTCCTGTAAGGAGAAAAAAAAGTCTTTAAGTCTACAAAATCTGTGCGACTCAGGAAAAGCCTGTCATGCTGCAGAATCCACAGGTTGAATTTACAGAAATACAAACTCATTTAATTCTGTCACATTTTCTCTTTTCCTCTAAGGTAAGATAGCTAAACTGTCAGCACTAGGGGTGTGCACTGGATCGGGTCTGATCCACAATCCGGATCCAATCCAGGGGAAATTGGATACAATTATCCGATTTCCGATCTCACCGCTGGACCATTCGATCCAATCCGATCTGATCCGGAAAGGTCCCGATCCAGATCAGATGGATCGGAGGATCGGCGGGTGCCTCCTGGCGCCCGCCGCCACTTCCATCAGCGGGCACCCGTGGGCGCCCGCCGATGGAAACAGACAGCGGGGGGGGGCTTCCTTGGCGGGGCTGTCTGCTTCCATCGGCGGGCACCCAACGATGGAAGCAGACAACAGGGGCAGGGGGCTTGCCTTCCAGGGACGTCCGCTCCCGTCCACCATTGGCACGCTACTCACGAGCAGGCTGCAAAGCCTGCTCGCAGTAGCGGCCAGCGGTGGATGGGAGTGGACATCCCCCGAAGGTAAGCAGGGGGGAGGGGGGCAGGGGGCCCATGGCCCATTTACCTTCTGTGGCCGTCCGCTCCCATCTGCCGCTGGCCGCTACTGAGAGCAGGCTTCGCAGCCCTAGGTAGCGCACCAGGTGATGATCACCTGATGATGATCAGGTGATGATCACCTGGCGCGCTACCTAGGGTTAAGCTGCGAAGCCTGCTCGCAGTAGTGGCCAGCAACGGACGAGAGCAGATGTCCACGGAAGGTAAGTGGGGGGAGGAGGCTTACCCCCCCCAGGGCCATCCGCTTCCATCCGCTGGTGCCTGCGGGTGCCAGCAGGTGGAAGCGGATGGCCCTGGGGGGGGTAAGGAGTGCAGGGAGGGGGCTTACTCCCCCAGGGCCGTCCGCTTCCATCCGCTGGTGCCCGCGGGTGCCAGCGGATGGAAGCGGGTGACCCTGGGGGGGTAAGGAGCACGGGAGAGGGGGCTTACCTGCCAGGGCCATCCACAGCGGATGGCCCCAGGGGGGGAGGAGGGAGTTAGGCCCCCTCACTCACCCGCCACCATTTTTTCCTCATAGACTTGCATTGGAGGAAAGCTTTCTTTCCCCAATGCAAGTCTATGGGCAAAACAAAAATGGTGGCCGATCCAAAGATTGGATGTCCGATTTTTGTATCGGGATCAGACCCAATCCGATCCGGGGGGCTCCGTTTTTGTCCGATCTGAACTGGGACAAAATTGGAGGTCCCGATCCGGGTCCCGATCTGATCTGGGGGTTCCGTGCACACCCCTAGTCAGCACATCTGGAACTTGTGCATCTCATTGAGAATTGCACCGATTCTATTCCATGTACATTTTTCAAATAAGAACTTAAAAATTTTGTGGGGCATATTCCTTACCCCTGGAAAACATGACCTTAGGCTGGGAATATTAAACAATATCATTTTCACTAATACACATCTTTAGAAAAGAGGAGTGAAAAATCATGCTATCCGTACTGATCTTAAGAACAGCAATGGAATATATTAGAACAATATTGTTGCTGATTAAAATGTGAGGTACATGCAGCAAAATAGAGTTTATTCTAATGCAGCAATTTTTTATTTGAGAAACATCAGCTATTGGAAAGATTGTCAGTGAGATTTCCCCCCTTCTAATCTATTTTGTCTGTAAATATAAAGCACACATTTACTATTTCAAGCACCCAGTTTCCAAAAGACAATTTGCAAAATGTTAGCACTGTTAAAATACCTCATTGCCCACCCCACAAAAATAAGACATGTGGGTAGCATACTAAACTGCACATCTCCATCCATCACTAGGATTTCTTCAAAACCTTACAATAGCTTGAACAATGAGGATGTACAGGCAAGAGTACATCAGCAGTAAGTACTCCCAATAAAGACTACCAACCAGTAGATGCCTCACAAACAAAGGGAACAATCCAGATATTTTGTCTTGAGATCCAAGTCCTGATTGGAGTGATTATACTCTCCCCCAACAACCACTGTCCTCTAATTGAAAGCATCCTCTTTCTGAAAGGCTGTCCTGTCCAAGTCCAGTTTAAAGATGAAGAGCCACCAGAAGAAAGAGCTAGGCCTTGAACATGCCAATCAGCAGCACCTGGACAGTGGACTGAGCAAGACACAGTCTTCCACACTACGGTGAGGTGAATTGGATTTCTAGTTAAATTATAATAATTATTTTTAAATTTGCATATTGACTTATTTGCAAATGAGCAGGATTGCATAGGCTTGGACTATAAATTCTTATTTCACTGTGATAGATTTTTGTTGGACAAAAGCCCTTTGGAGTTAAAGATCTGTAACACCCTTATGGATTTCGACTCTATCAAGTTAATCTCATTTCTCAGTGGTAGGAAGAATTCTCATTTCAAACACCATTGATACATGCTAACAGTGTGCAAAATAAAGTGTAATTAATCATACAAATTTAATGGTACTAATTCACTAGCAAAGCCGAAAAGCAGTGGATTTTATTGACATTGACTCTTTTTCTGTAAATTCCAGGTCCTGAATCTCCCCTCTACGATAAAATGAATAAACGAAAGAACAGAGAATAAATCACAACTTTACAAATACATTTGGAGCATAAGGGGTTCAATATCCAGAGCTAACCACCTATGAGAACTATGGAGCATACAGAGTGATCACTTTTGATAAATTAGTAATAAGAATAATTTATCATTTATACAGTGCAACTGAACAGAGTAAAAAATAATTTGATCCCTGCTCCAAGGAGCCTGCAGTATAAATTCTGAATGGGGGGGGGGGGTAGAAAGAGAATGGTAGAGGAACACAAATAACAGAGACAGGAGAGGGAATGGTAATAAGTGAGAAATGTGGACAAATTCAATTACTATGGGTGTGCTTTGGATTTGGCTAAATTCTGAACTGAATTTAATTGATTTGGACAGATTCAGGGGATGTCCGAATAGAAACGGGCCTTCTCTGAAGCAGACTGAATGTGAATACTCACAAAGATGTGGGATTCAGGGGAACACAGAGACATGTAAGAGATCATAGATAAGCAAGGGAAAGGAAGTGCTATCACTGCAGTAGATACCAAGGGGGGGGGGGGGCTGCCTGAAATAGCTTGATGCAATTTTTGCACCCCTGATCTAGATGGTGGTGGACTCTCCCTCACTGCCTGTTCTGCCTACCCAGTCAAATTTTAAGAGTTGTATGGTTTTTTAAATAATGTATTGGTTATATATGTTTTTAATCAGTTTTATGTATTTTATATCATTTGCTTTTAATGTTGTTCCCCACCTTGATCCAGAAGGAAAGGCGAGTAAGAAATTTATTATTATTATTATTATTATTATTATTATTATTATTCAGGGAGAAGCTGGGCAGTCATCTGTTCAAGATGCTCTAACTCTTGATTTCCTGCATCAAGCAGGAGACTGGACTAGCTCTAGCCAAGCCTTTACCCAGCTGTGATGCTTTCTCTAGCTGGAGGGAATTTTTTAACAAAGGGGAACATTTAAAGATGTGACACCTTCCCACCCCCCCAGTAGTTTAATCTCGTGCAGTCCATTCCGTCACCTCATTCTGCTGCATCAGGCTTTAGCCTCCAAACATGAAGTATATGGTACAAGCCACAGTCTATGATACTTTCCATATAAAAGGATCCTGAGATTAGAACACTTGGAGGTATATCCCATAAGAGATGGGCATCTTGCCCCCCTACACCCAAATAATTGCTAATCTTGTTAAAATTCCATCCCTTGAAATACCTACATACATATCATACAAGGCCAGCATGAGGCTTGAAGAGGGTCCTGCAGCATTGCCATGTGCCCCCTGCAAGTTTACCAGAGAGAATCATCATCGTGTGAGGCATTTGCAGCCATTTTAATTACCCCAGAATGTCTCTTAGCACACAGGCTTTCTGGGGGATTTAACTGACCTGGCACTTCTCTTCAGAGCACCAGGCCGGAGGGGGAGGGAATTAAAAATGGGGTTGGCACCTAATTTTTGCCCCACCATGCTAGGTGCTGACGCTGAGCCAGGTTTCAACTGAATGGAACACTTCAAGTTTCCCAGAGATGCCATGAAATGTCATATCACTGAAATCCCCTCTCCCAAAGCAACACATGTATTCTGCATCATTGTGTAAGATATCAAATGTTTTAAATCAACAGCATCATTAGCACAGGCCTTTAGCAATCAAGCAGCAGCAGCAGCTTACTTTAAAATGTCAGACATGGCAATAAAATCATTTTCATTGACAGAATTCTGGAGGAAAGAGAATGCAGATAATGTGTGATGGATGAGGGACTAACATTTTGATGCACTTCATCACTTGTAATTAAATCCAGATAATCAGATTGATTGCCCCACACCCTGCAAGGAAGTGCTCCCTGTGAGTCATGTAGTCCATTGATCAGGAAATATTGCAAACTTCACATTTTAATTAGGTTAAGTACGGGTCTAATGATGTTTCCCTCTCAAATAATGATAATAAAATATTTTATAATCATTGTTTCACACTTTCAGGAAAGGAGCAAAACAACACACTTATTAAAGAAGTTACATAGGGCTATACTTGAGTTATTTAGATATAATTTTGCCTCTGGAGTAAATAGATTTCATGTTTTTTCTTTTCTTTTTTTACTAAACACACTGTGGTTAAATAAGCCACAAAATTTTCCTGAATCTAGAATTAAGTAGGAGAATGAAGAAAGGAATTATTAAAAAAAAAAAAAGTAAAAAGAACAGTATAACATCAAGTTGTTGGGTGTGCTTAATGTATCCCCAAGGATAGCCACTAAAGGGAGACATCATTGAAGCCAATGAGGGACAGAGAGACTGGAGAATTAAATATAGGAGACAATATAGAGCTAAGAATAAGTATTTTGGAGAATGGTACTCAATGAACATTAAATATTCTTTGAATGAAGAGGCAAAAATGTATTTCTGTTTCCATGACACCACTAATAAAAAACTAATACAGCTACTATATTAATTTATCAGATTATGTTCAGATCATGTTTCTGAACTGATCAGAGTGTTCTTACATAGCATTATTAGGTTCAAATACCTTCTTCTGAACTGCACATGTTCTACTGTAGTTTGATGTTCTAGGTCAAATAGTTTCACTGGTTTTGATTTAAAGATTTTCAAAGATTAAGAACTGCTTAGCCTAAAGCTAGCATAAAACTCCTAGAACTTTATGTGCAGTGAAGCTTTCGTTGAGTCCACTGTTTTGTGCAGTATTGATTTCATTTTCTTCATTGCTGGTCTGCAAAGCATGTATGTTAATTGCGGAATCGGAGCGCAGTAAATAACGAGACGACACAATAAATTGGGTTTAAAATGGGCCACACTTTATTGATGAATTCGCAGAAGGGGAAACTAGCGGGCATCCTCAAGACTTGGTGGCCAACGCCATTATAAGGACCGGGCGAGTCAAATCGAGGCCAGTGTATGGCGTGCAACTCACGCCACCCCCTGGCCCCCCCTTTTGGGTAGGGAGGCTTTCCGTGTCACCCCCAGCTCGTGCCTCAGTACTTCCGAGCGGGTGAGGAAGGTCCGCCCCAAAGGTAACCCTTATCTCACCACCATGGGCCTCAAGACCACTCAGGTGATGAGCCTCAGGCATTACCAGTCACCGCTCGGTGCCTGTGAATGCTCACCTATCCCTTCCCAGGTGAAGATGCCCGCGCCTAACCGCCACAGGGTGCGACAAGCCTTATGCTTTGTCGCCAACCCCCCATCTGCGCAGGATTACCCTCCGCAGACCCCTCTGCAAATCCATCAAAAGGATATCATTCCCGAGGTCCGATAGATGAACCCCGTCAGGCCTATAAAGCTCCCTCCGCGCTGGGTATATAGCAGGATGATTACCATACCAATCACCCCACGCCCGTAAGCAGCGAAAATTCTCGCCATTTGCCTTCAGGCGAGCCTGGGCTCCAAAGCCATGGGGTCGCACCCACTCTTTGAGCAAGCCTGGGCTCCAATGCCAGAGGGTCACACCCTCTCTTCCAGGCAAGCCTGGGCTCCAACGCCATGGGGTCGCACCCACTCTTTGAGCAAACCTGGGCTCCAATGCCAGAGGGTCGCACCCTCTCTTCCAGGCGAACCTGGGCTCCCACGCCAGAGGGTCACACCCTCTCTTCGAGGCAAAACCTGGGCTCCAACGTCAAGGGGTCGCACCCTCTCTTCCAGGCAAGCCTGGGCTCCAACGCCAGAGGGTGACACCCTCTCTTCCAGGCGAGCCTGGGCTCCAACGCCATGGGGTCGCACCCTCTCTTCCAGGCAAGCCTGGGCAACAATCATGGCCACCTGATCAGCATGCCGGGCCCCACTGCCAAATGATTTCCCAATCGGCCGACACTTGTAAAAGCAGGGCCTTGCCTCCAAACAAGCCCAGCTGTTCCCCCCTTATTGGAGCATAAGTATTCGAGGGGGGGACGACAGGCATGCTGCTGAATTAAGGTGGGAAGCCCCCACCGCATGCCGCATCTGCCCAACCAAAGAATGGATGCACGGTGATTCAACCCAAGCTGGGTTCCCCAGCTGGAGGAAGATGCTCACCAGCCAGCCCAAAAGACCATGCTGTATCCGCATATGATCACTCTCACTGGGGTCTGCCTCCTCCAAGTATCCAAAAGCAAACATGGGCATGTCGGTGACTTGGACAAACCGACTTCCTCCCCGTAAACTTTCTAAGGTAGCGCTGTGGAATGCCATCTCCGCACAGCTTATAACTGTGCGGGAGAGAACCCGCGCTGGCCGTCGTTGTTGCAGCGCCTATTCGGAAGGAATAAGACCCAAGCCTATCAGCCGGGAGACCCAAGTGCCCTAACGCCCACTTTGTCCCCCTAGCTTACACACGTGAAGCCTTTCCAAATGTGAAGAAGTGATGTCCCCCGTCCTGACCAAAAGTGCTTCCCATTACCCTTTCAACAAATCGCTGTAGTTCGCATATGCATCCAGCAACGAACCAGTGAGATGGGGGGGGGACACCTCCCATCTGGCCTGTGCATATTGGGCATGAGCACGAATAAACTCAAAATGCCCCCAGTGAACAGCTTGCACACTATGCCATTCGAAGCCGGGTGCTGTAGATGTAGGGCGGCCCAGCCTGGCAAAACGTTAAAGTGCCCCATAGTGTTTAGTTAAGCCCCCCTGCAAGCATGGGGGGCATCCAAATGTCCCATTCATGACAGAAAAAATTCTAATACTTATAACTGGAAAACAGTTGGCCACCAGTGGCAGTTCACAGTCATGAGGCCTTGCCCCATTGGATGGTTCCAATCACTGAAGTGCAATAAGACTGCACCATTGGGAGACACAAAGTCTCGATCCAGAAAGGGACATGTCCAATGCACCATCCTTAGCTGATGCCTCCCAGTCGGGCACTCTAACGCCCACATAAATAGTGATAAGGCTGTGACGCAGCAGTAGGAAAATTCTGACAGACAATAGAGCCTCATAGATCATGTGGCTATAGATTCAACGTCGGGGTTGGGGGTGTCTGCCTGAAATCAATTTAGAAATTCAGGGCTGCCACCTTGCAACATGCCATCAATCTGGATTTTCCGTGATTTATGAATACCGTTATTCTAGGCCTAAAGCCTCGGGCTGCCAGGGATAACTAGGGCAGAAAAGCCTCACTTGAGGCCATCCCTTAACAGACACCCACAGTTCAAATCCAGAGCTGCCCATTTCCCATGATCATTCTGGCAAAAAGGCCTCTGTAGTAGGGCTGCATCTGCCCATGTACTCTCTGCTCCCGGATAATGGCCTGGGCCATCTTAGTGTAGATAGATTGGCAAATTCTCCTGTATAACTTGGTATGATCCATCACTTCCCCAGCCCATGACCAGAGAGGCCAGAGCCGAATCTTACTAAAGATAGTTCCCGTTGAAAATGTCTATGGAATAAGCCACTACTACATTACATGTTAGTCCCCTGAAGGCAAGAGAGCCCTGCATGTTTAAGATCAAGGGTGACTAAGGATTCCATCCTGGTTTGCTCATCTTAACACAAAACTTTTCACAGGCTCCTAGCTGGTCTATAGATATGTCCCTACCGGGGGCACGTTGCCTGCAAACCCTTACAGCATGTCAACTAAACCAGTCCTTCATATGTAATAACCAGCTGTATAAGGGTGGTGTGTGTATGTCTGAACTGCAGCTGTAATCAGAGGCAAATTCTCAAGATTAGAGAATGGCTCTCCTGCAATTAAAGGCCGCAGCAATATGGAAAGAACTCCACATAAAGTAGGTCCCTCTCCATCCCTTTGGAAATTCAAAACACCCAAGCTGAATGCCCATAGATGCGTCTTATCAACTGTGCAGTTTGACTGCCATGATGCACACATCACGCTAAAATCCCAGACCCTTGAATGCCTGCCATGTCACATTAGTGAAGCAGGTACTCCATCTAGTGTATATTATTACAGCCCTAGATGTGCCCCCCCAGTCTAGGTTATAAATATATAAAGCATCCCCAATGCCCAGCAGGGGTAGAATTGCAGGAAAAGATCCTAGAGCCTAGTTGTTGCAGGTCCAGACTGACTCCTGCTTTGCAAAAGAAATGGGCCCCTCAAGAGACGTGGATCCACCCAGAAATCCTGGGCCAAGGTTATAATATTCACTATTCCAAATCAGTTATATGCCCCAAATGGGAATGGAGGATTGATGTAGCTATAAACCCATGCCCTGAGAGTGAACGTGTTACCCTTATCACAGCCGTCATTCGAGGAGAATTCCTGAGAGCTCCTGCCATATCCCAGCCAGCCAAGAGCTGCACACATCGCGGTGTGGGCCAGCCATTCCCAAGGCCTTGGAGCAATCAACATGAGTAAAAGCACAATCCACTTTCTGGAAAACCTGGTCCCTGTGATGGAAGACTCGGGTCTGCAGAAGGAGGTAGCACCAAAGGTCGTGCTAGCTGTCCAATCGTCGCCTGGGCGTCCAGTGGGGCCACTACAGAATGAACCAGCCCGTCTGTGGAGTGGCTGGAGGAAGACCCGCTAGCATCCAATCTAGAATTGATAGATGACAACATGCTCACTAACTTTTGGTTCCTGGTCTGCCGCTGCGGTATCCTAGGAAACCGCCTGAGCCTGAGGAGTTACGCTTGAGGGTATACCCCTCCCTTCCTCCAGTGATTGCAGCCATGCCAAAATTACCACCAATTGGGGATTAACTTCCTCGTCGGAGGAAGCATTGCTCAGAACACTGAGCCGTTTGGCCGGTGGCCGCGTTGCTTTCCCTTTCCCTTTGTTTCCGCCCAGGCCCTTCCTTGGGGACATGAGACCTATTGATATGCAGTGGCTGTTACGATGTCTTAATTATACGCCCAACCACCAGATTAAAGGGCACAGAGCCCACAAGCCAGTATCCGTGCTCGCAGCCTGCTTGCGAATGCAGCGAAGGAGCCATGCGATGGCACCACCCAGCGACTAAAGTAAAAATTACTTGTGAATGCAACAATAAGGACTACCATGGCACCAGCCAGTCCGATGGCACCAACCAGTGACTAAACTAAGGAATTACTTGTGACCGTAGCAATGAAACAGTGCAGTGGCACCACCGTGTGGCTAAACTAGGAATGCAACAATGAACCGTGCCCTGACACCACCCGTTAACTAGATAAGGGAATTAATTATGACTGCAGCAATACACAGTGCACTGGCACTGCCCAGATGCTAAACTAGGGAATTACTTGTGATTGAAGCAATTAACGGTGCACCGGCACCATCCTATGGCCAAACTAAGGATTTACTCAAGGGTGTAGACCAGAACAGTGTGCTAACGCCATCCAGTGACCAAACTGGGAATAACTAGAGGGTGCAGTAAAGAATAGTCCACTGGCACCACCCAGTGGACAAATTAGGAATCACCACGAGGGAACCCTTCCCAGATCCAGCCAAGATGTCCAGGCAGGCGGAGCTTCCCTTTTACTGTCCCAGATCCCAAGGATCAGAGTGGGCCCCTCCCCCAGCGTGGGCCCGAGCTGAAAGCAGCCCTTCCCTGTGCTGCGTGACAGCACACCGTGCCAAACTCGCGCCCGTGGACCCGTAGGCCTCTGGATGCAGGGCAGCTGGAGCGAGCGCCCCTATACCAGGCCTCCCGCTCACGCCCATCCGCCTCCCCTGAGGGCCGATCGGCCGACTTGAAGGTAAGCCGCCCGTTCCGCGCCGACGCACGGCCGAGTGGCTGACCCAGCAGCCTTCCCACTGCCGAAGCCCTTGCAAATTTAAAAGGGGGGGGGAAAGACCCGATCCTCCCGATGACAGCCCAGCCGGGCTATACCCAGGCGGGGCTCTTCCCCCTAGACAGGCGCATCCGCGCCTCTCCCAAGGAGTGGAAATGGGGTGACTGGCTGTCCTGCCCCGACAACCTGGGGGCCAAAAGCCCCAGAAGAACTCCGCTGCCGTCGCTGGGAACTTCACCACCTCCGCGCAGCCCGTCAACCTTGAGAGGATCCAAGGCCCGGTCTCCTATAACTTCAAGGCCCGGTCTCCTGCAACTCGAAGGCCCGGTCTCCCCCAGCTCAAAAGGCCCGGTCTCCCCCCGCTCCAAGGCCTGGTCTCCCACAACTCAAAGGCCCGGTCTGCTCGCTTCGCCCAGCCTCCGCCTCTGCTCCTTCTTCAACTGGCGCCCTCCGTCCTCCTGGCCGAAGATTAAGGTGGGGGGGGAAGGGCCAGCCGGCCCAGCCCCGTCGACCCTGAGGGCAAAGCGCCCTTAAAATCTCTCGCCGTCCGGCGAGACGAAGCCCGGCCTCAGCCGCTCCAGGCTCCAAGCACGCTCGCCCCACTCTACTCAGCTGCTCCGAGAGCCGTCGAGCTCGTCCCTGCTGGGCAGCTGCGCAAAACAAGACAAAGGAGGGGGGGCAGCCAGCCAGCCCCGTCAACCTGCACCAACGCCGTCCCCCGCCGGGAAGGACCAGCCGGCCCTCCCCTCAAACCCCGCTTCCAAGAGCCGACGAGCTGAGCAGCCGCGCGAAACAAGACAAAGGAGGGGAGGAGTTCCGGCCTTATATAGGCTCCCCTTCCTCCTCCCCCTCCTTTTGGCACCCATTCCTGGAGGCCGCCAATGGCGCACCTCCACACCTCGTCTCTCCCTGCGCCCGCCGCAACCGCCCCACCACCCCCAAGCTGCGCCGGGAGTGGGGTAGGGCCCTTTTTAGAAATACACTGATAATTGTTATAATTTGTTATATCTGATCGTTTCTTCAACAGAATTGAAGCCAAACTTTCTCTCAACGCTGCATTAAGCAAATCTGGTCAAGAGGGCAGGGCTTCTGTAGCTTTAACTGTTGTGATGCAGAGGGAATTTCACCAGTTGCTGTATGTATACAAATGGCACCTGCTGAAATTATTATTATTATTACTTACATTTATATACCACCCCATAGCCAAAGCTCTCTGGGTGGTTTACAAAAATTAAAATTTGAACACTAAAAAGACAACATACAAAATTTTAAACCATAAATATAAAACAGCTGACATTTAAAACATTTTAAACTGTTAAGCCTGGCCACAAAGTCAGTTAAAACCTCAACTTAAGCTGTTAAAATGCCTGGGAGAAAAGAAAAGTTTTGTCCTGGCGCTGAAAAGATAACAGTGTTGGCGCCAGGCAGGCCTCATCGGGGAGATCATTCCATAATTGGGGGGCCACCACAGAAAAAGCCCTCTCCCTTGTTGCCGTCCTCCGAGCTTCCCTCGGAGTAGGCACCTGGAGGAGGACCTTTGATGTTGAGCTTAGTGTACGGGTAGGTTCATGTCGGGAAAGGCATTCCATTAGGTATTGTGGTCTTTATAGGTTAAAACCAGCACCTTGAATCGGGCTCAGAAACACACAGGCAGCCAATGCAAGCGGGCCAGAATCGGTCTTGTATGTTCGAACCTTCTGGTCCCTGTTAACAATCTGGCCACTGCATTTTGCACAAGCTGCAGCTTCCAAACCATCTTCAAAGGCAGCCCCACATACAGCGCATTGCAGTAATCTAACTTGAAGGTTACCAGAGCATAGACAACTGAAGCCAGGTTATCCTTGTCCAGATAGGGGCGTAGCTGGGCCACCAGCTGAAGTTGGTAGAAGGCATTCCATGCCACAGAGGCCACCTGAGCCTCAAGTGACAGTGATGGTTCTAGGAGAACCCCCAAGCTACGAACCTGCTCCTTCAGGGGGAGTGCAGCCCCATCCAGAACAGTTTGAACACCCTCCATCCGGTCAGAGGAACCCCCCACTAACAGCATCTCAGTCCTGTCTGGATTGAGTTTCAGTTTATTAGCTCTCATCCAGTCCATTGTCAACACATCCACAGCCTCACCTGATGAAGATGAAAAGGAGAAGTAGAGTTGCGTGTCATCAGCGTACTGATGACAATGCACTCCAAAACTCCGGATGACCGCACCCAACGGTTTCATGTAGATGTTGAACAGCATGGGGGACAAGACTGACCCCTGCGGAACCCCATACTTTTCTATGCAACTGTTAAAGATACAACAGCCCTGTCCTCCTTTCTATGTGGTCACCCTAAAAGTAATAAAATCAAGTCTTAGAGGCCTGGAGTTTTACTGTTGGGATGAGGTATCACTGAGAGGACTAGTTTCATTTCTCCAGTTGAGATTGATTCCCTGGTTAAGTTTCATTTTTTCAAGTTTGAAACAGTATTTCAGTTTTGGGGGAAGAGGGGATAAAAGGAGAGAGCCAGCCAGAGACAGACCAGATGATAAGGATAGAACAGAAAGGTGCAGCTAATAAAGAAGTCTAGGTGCAGCTCAGGGTAAAAGAACTTGCAATTTTGCAATTTTTATTTTCTCTTAATACTTTTGTATCATTCGGCTGTATTGACAAAATACCTTTAGTTTTAAGTTCCTTGTTTTACTTTAGTAGCAAACTGTTGTGTTAAACCTAAAGTGTCTGAAGTGTTACTCACCCAACCTCTGCAGCCTAAACCCCACATTACTAGGAAAGGGGAGGCAAAAAGAAGGTGTGTGGTACTCTTAAGGAGGCAGAGATCCTTAAGGAGTTGCTAGGTCATAGGAAGGAACCCTGACAGTTTGGTTAAACAAATATGTTTTTAACATACACCAAAACACCATCAGGGTTGGCACTTGTTATCCTGTAGTGGGGAGAGAATTCCAAAGGTGGCACCCCAACCAAAATGGCCCCCTCCCCTTGAATACTGGACTACTTTCTGGGCTCAGAAGGAAGCAGAACAAAGCTCTAAGGAAGTAGGACTAAATCACACAGTAGCTGCCTCCCCTGGCCCCATCTCCTCTGTCCCACAGTGAAAGGCTCTTATCTCTGAGCTAATCAGAAATAAATGTTTTCCCCAGCTAAGCACTGAGAACATGGGTCTTTTTCAGTGCTGGGCAAAGGGAAGTGCTTATTTCTGATCTGCTCTTGATTGGAGATAACAGCTTTTACATAGGGTGACCAGATAAAATCCAGGTCAGGGCTCATGTAACTTTAACAGTTGTAGAGAAAAGGGAATTTCAGCCAGGGTCATTTGTATGCAATTAATTCCTGGTGAAATTCCCTCTTCATCACAACAGTTAAAGGTGCAGGCACTATACTAGGGTGACCGTATACAAAAGAAGGCAGGGCCCCTGCAACTTTAACTGTTGTGATGAAGAGGGAATTTCACCAGGAACTGACTTTTAAAAAAGAAATCCAGGGGGAATTCCAGTAAATTTCAGGCCTCTTAGCTGAACAGCTATTAAACGGTAAGTCGGTGGAAAACATTATTGTTCCTGCATTATTTATTTAGCTATTTGCTGTTTTGGGCATTGATTATGCCCAATATCATTGACCAACTTACCAAGTAGTATTTCTGTCCCCCACTTTTTTTTTTACCACTGCTATATTTTACCACAGATTTAAGAACAGGGCAAGTTGGTACGTGGCCACCTATATTCACCCTCTATGCATGCATCAGTATGGGTAAGCTGACCATATGAAAAGGAGGACAGGGCTCCTGTAACTTTAACAGTTGTAGAGAAAAGGGAATTTCAGCCGGTGTCATTTGTATGGAATTAGTTCCTGGTGAAATTCCCTCTTCATCACAACAGTTAAAGTTGCAGGGGCCCTGCCTTCTTTTGTATATGGTCACTCTAGTATAGTGCCTGCAACTTTAACTGTTGTGATGAAGAGGGAATTTCATCAGGAACTAATTGCATACAAATGACACCGGCTGAAATTCCCTTTTCTCTACAACTGTTAAAGTTACAGGAGCCCTGTCCTCCTTTTCATATGGTCAGCCTAAGTATGGGCCATCATCACAATACACACATCAGACTTCTTAATTTGTCTATAACCCTATTCAGATGTTCCTTGACCAGCAGGACTAAACACATGAGGAAAGGGAGTGTGCTACATTCCCCCCCCCCCATTGTTGCTTTCATCACACTCTACTCATGGGGCTGATTTAGGCAACATGCTAAGCCATGGTTAGGCCACTAACCCTTTTGTGAGCATGTTTAAACTGTGGTTATGTAGCCACCATGGTTAGGAATGGTTCACATGACACCCTAAACTATAACGTTTAGCACAAAATGCTTAACCATCGTGGCCTAGCATGTCATCTGAACAGGGTCATGGAGTGATTCTCTGAATTTGAGAGCCGCCTGTATCTATGAAGGCTCTCCACATGATCCAGAACCCTGATTTTCCAGTGTTTTGGATCATGTGTAGAACCTTCTTGGATACAGGTGGCTCTCCTCTTCAGAAAGTTACCCTGCAGGAGTAGAAGGTGATGAAAGCAACAACAGAGTGGGGTGAGGCAAGCGCACTCTCCTTCCTCCAATGTTTGGTGTCCCTGGTGGAGGAATGGTTGCATAGGGCTTATCACCTTTGTATTCTGGACTTAGCTCCACAAGTGCTGCGTTCTCCTGAATGAAGCGCAGAGTCTCTGAGGATCGGGATAGTTTCAGGGAGACCAAAATGCTTATTTACAAAGCTATTACTGACCTTATTGTATTCCTGTGAAACATGGACCACGTATAAACGCCATCTCCAACTTCTTGAAAGATTCCACCAGCATTGTCTTTGGAAATTTCTGCAAATTACTTGGGAAGACAGACGAACCAACATCAGTGTCCTGGAAGAAGCAAGGAACACCAGCATTAAAGCAATGATCATCCAAAATCAACTCCGCTGGACCGGGCATGTTGTCCAAATGCCTGATTACCATCTTCCAAAACAGCTGCTCTACTCCCAACTTAAGGATAGAAAACGTAACCTCGGAGGACAGCAAAAGAGGTTTAAAGACACTCTCAAAGCTAACTTGAAGAAATGGAAAATGAACACCAAGAACTGGGAAGATTTGGTCCAGGAGCATCCTGATTGGAGCTCAGCTGTTACCAAAGGTGCTATGGATTTTGAAGAAGAGCATGGACAGAGAGAAAGGGATAAAAGAGCTAAGCAGAAAATACACCAAGAAAACCCTCACCGTGACCACCTTCCATCTGGTAACCTATGCCCTCACTGTGGGAGGCTGTGTGGATCCAGGATCGGCCTTCACAGTCATCTGCGGACCCACTGCTAAAGTCCCTCTAACTCTGGAAGATAATCTTGGCAGACAATTTTACTTGGAAGATAATCTTATTTGGACACGAGTGATCGCCGATGATGATTCTAGAAAGTAGTTTATATATGTTACCTAGGAACAGCAATTGCAAAAGCAAATCAAAACAACCAAAAAAAATAACCTACAAAAGTTCCAGGGTAGGATCCAGACATAGTCATGTTTAGAGTAGGCCAATTAAAATCAATGTGACTAATTCTGGATCTTACTGAAAGAATGCAAGACCCCCCCCTTTTTTTTTTTTTACTGGAGACCAAAGACAAAAGTGAAATGAATGCAAATTTTAACCTGGTCACCAACCACTAAAATAATTCATGACTTCAGCCTTCAGCTGAACTTGAAGAGCAGCCCTGGGGAGGACAAACATGCTCCTGAGTCTTCTCCCATGCTACCAGTGAACGTTTACTCTTTCTATGTCTCATTCTCTTTAACTGCAAAAGTAACAACAACATGGGAATTATTAATGGGTGCATGCTCTAGTCAGAGTTAATCATAATTAAGTCTCATTAGGCACAATTCAGCTGCCACTAAGTACTTTTAAGTTCCATTGAGATCAATGGGAGACATTTAAGCATATAATTAACTCTGCCATTAACATAAATGGGTTTTAAAGTGCTGAACATTTGCAGGATCTTGTCCATTAATTTCAGTGGAACAGAGTTAAGCAGATGCTTATTTCATTGGAACCAAGAAGACATAAATGTGCTTAATATTGGATGGATCATGGCTACATATTCTTCTCTGAACTTAACGTATGTCGTTTGGGAATGAGGGCATGAATCTCTATGATGGTTGATTGTGTTTACAGTTAGAAGCAGCACTGTGAATATTAAAAAGTCAGTTAAATTCCAAGATTATGTTTTATTGCAGGCTTCCTTATGGCTAAGAAGTAATTGTGCACTTTTTTTGCTGAATATGCTTTGTTTTGTCAGAATCCCAAACTTACAGGGATATTAAATATAATCTTTCCAGAGGTTTCAAAGTGTTATTTTCTTTTTAATTGGTATAATCATTTCTGCATAAATGTCACGAGAATTTACTAACCTAGGCACAAAATCTCCTAGCTCCCCTAATTTGAGTTATGATAATGAAGAAAATTAATTCAAATTTACTTCCCTATTATTGGACAATGGGGGGGGGGATCACACATTCCTAGTTAATTCATTGAACAGAAGTTGTAAGCCTGCTTTCTACAGCTAGCAACATTGAATTCTACATTGCCCACTGAATTTCTTTTTAATAATTCAGCTTTGGAAAGTGTTGCCCATTTAAGTTATTTGAAACGATCTGATAATGTTATATTGTCTTGTAAAAAGGGGTAACTTGTACTTTTATTTCCTTCAAAGTCTTTGTGACCTTGCCTCCTAGGCCAGTGCAAGTTTCTTCTGATAGCAAGCTTACCTGGCATCAGTGGGGAGGGGAGGGGTAAACAAAAGAATGAAAGTTTCCATTAGAGTCAATGGAGGTTTATTTTTATTTTATTAAGCCCTCTATAGTTTCTTTTTTTTAAAAAAAACACCACAGTATATTACATGCTTTGTTTATCCAATGTGATGCTAATGTACTTTTCCATACAAATAATAAACAAGAACTTTGTTATTTCATTCAACAATGAAGTTGGAGATTTCTAAATTGCTTGTTCCTATAGGAGCTGATCTACACTGTAGCTTGGAATGTTATAAATAGTATTTTACAACATCGTAAGTAGGCGTGTTTTAAAACGTCTTAGACCACATTACTGGGTAGTCACGTTACAGGAGAAAATTTCTACAGTCTTCAAAGTGGTGTGTGCGGTCTCACACTCTTCCGTCCGTCTCTTTCTGTTTCGTTTTTACAATGAGTTTAGGGCTAAGCATTGTGGGTGTTGTAGTTCACTTGCCCACTTCCTCCTTAGCCCCTCTTTCTTCCCCACCAATCAACGGCTAAGCATTTGGGTGCCAGCAAACAAAGCACCGCCCCCAAGAATCATAACAGTAAGGACAGACACATTAATGATTTATTAAAAGTAAAAACTGTTATATATAGCTGAAGTGAGTTTTAAAAAACCACATGACACACTCCCTTGAATGTTGTATGTTATACAACATTCAAGGGAGTGCGTCATGTGGCCCAAAGAGTTTTCGTAACCCTTTTGAAACATTACAAAGCTAGAGTGTAGATCGCCTCAAGGTCACAGATGGGAAACAGGTGGACCCCCAGAAGTTGTTGAATTCCCAGCAGCCCTAGTCAGCAAGGCCAATAGTCAGGGATGATGGAAGTTGTGTCACCATGACATTTGAAGAGCCAAAGATTTTCTACCCCTGCTATAAGCATACAGACAGTGATGCACATCCTTTCCGGAGGGGTTTAAGAGCTAAAGGCACTCAAATAGGAATGTAGGTCTAAGTTCATTCCTATGTGCAATTTTGACACTTTTTTTTTTTTTAGATGTATTTTGTTTCTCAACACTATTCCTCCTTTTCCTCTGTATTTGTGGTTCAGGATCAATGAAGATTTTCAAGTAGATCCGGATGACTCTGGGGAGGATTCGACACTTAATATGTGGCTAAGAAACTAGGCTTATAAATCGCCATAGGAACAATGGGTGCTTTGTAGTGAGGAGTTGGGTTGAAACTGCCTCTCTCCCTTCTCAGGCCCATTATCTGGCTTCAAAAGTGGGGACCTGGCTTGCTGCAGTTTTCAGGGTGGGCTGGAGAAATTCACACACATTTGGGGGGGGAGGGTCATGGGACTTATACTTTGAATTGATAACAACACAGGACAGGGAGGCAGAGGCGGAATGGCTATCCCCAGTGAAAGAGCACCACAACCATCCCCCCAAGGATACCCATAGAATTTATACCAAAAGGTGATGTACTAATGCCCTTCTGAAGAGAGGCATTGTGGGGCTGCTTGAGCACATTAGGAACACTGCTACCACTTGCTGGCAAAAAGTGTGACTTTTTTTTTTTTGCTTTTTTTTTTTTTTTTAGAAAAGCAAAGAAATGAAGCAGGGGGAAAAAACCTCTACATTTGTAAGAATTCCAACAGCCCCATGAAGGATGAAGGGTTATCTTTTCCGGCACTCCAGTTGGAATTTACGTAAGCAACCAACAGGCATGGGTTAAGTCACTACTGTATTCCTCTAGCAATACTGTAAAGGCTCAGAAGTTTCATAAAGCAAGTCAGGACCAGTATAACGTGGGGTATCTTTACTGGTCCCTGACTGGATTTGGGCCTGAAAGACCAAGGGAAAGTAAGGGTTTTAATTTAGCAAGTTTTTAATAATAAAAAACTCATTCAAAATCTTAAAATCAGAAGCCATAGTTGGCTTCAGGATGGTAGAATAAATAATAAATAAATAAATAAATGATAAATAAATAAATGAATAGACCAAATATTTATTTGAGGCCTGAGTGATTTCCAATTTACCCCTCCTCATTGTGATAATAGAATTCTGAAGTAGCACAAGAAAATTTATTAACTAGAATAGCCTTCCCCAACATGATGTCCTCCAGGTGTTTTGGACTTCAACTCCAATCAGCCCCAGCCAGCATGGATTACAGGAGTTCTAGTCCAAAAACTTCTGGAGGGCCCAGGCTGGGGAAGGTGAAATAAGAGCATAATTCAAGACATACACAGAATTTAAGTAGGATCCTATATAGTTGTGTGCTTCTAAACCAAACACAAATAATGAAGAATGCCTCTTCGCCACTTTGCACCAAATGGCTTTCGATGTCTAAATTTCTTGGGCATGAATTCCTTTTACTAGGAAGCATTTCATACTTCAGAAATGATCATGGTGGTAGAAAAGTAACAAAGGCATGTGAATAACGATGTTTTTCATATGAACTTCACTGACAGATGTTATACTTTCCAAACTTCAACATCAGATCAACTATGATCGGCCAATTGTTCCAGAATAAAGGGATGTAGGCTTTTAAGAAACACAAAGCACACCCGTTTCAACTGCTCTCCTTTCACAGAGACTTCAGTGAAAGGGAAAGAAGTGTGAAATAAAAACAAAATTCAGTGCATATACATTAAAACCTAGTAACACCCATTAGTTGCTACAAGGCCACTTAGCTTCTTGTATCTGTTGAAAATGGAAAGTCCCCTTTTGCTGTGAATACTTTGCTTCCATTGGATTCCCTCCCCTCCCCCCCGATCTCTTTCAAAGTGCTGTATTAAGTTTCAGCTAGTACAGTGGGAGACACAGTAATTTCTAAAGGACTGTATATGCAATGCCCTTAAATATGACATCCTGCGCTTTAACTGTGGGATACAACATATTCAGAATTGTTGTTTTAAAGGATATTGTAATTATAACTTGTTTTTATGCTTTATGGTTTTACATTTTGTACATCGGTGTTTTTAATGTTCAATGTTTTTAATTTTTGTAAACTGCCCAGAGAGCTTCGGCTATGGGGCGGTATATAAATGGAATTAATTAATTAATTGAATACATAAATAAATAAATAATTTTCAGACTTTTCTAATGAGCAGTGTGTCTTGGCTTGGAATGCATGAATCTGCCATGCTCAACTTTGTTTGGCGCTCATTTCCCCCCCAATGCTAAATTAATTCTATTCCAATTCTGCACTATTGTTCTTTTATGTGTTTGTATGCATTTTCATGCAGACTTCTTTTAAAATTTAAAAAAGCATTTTGCGTGCATTTGCTTCAAATGTATGCATTGTTTGCATTTGTCTTGTGTTCCCGCATAGCCCATTGCAAGTTTTGTACACATTTTGGCAAATATAGCTGGCTTCAGTGTCATTTTGCTTGGTAGAAAAGTGAAATCAAGTAAATAAATATATCCATTTTTGTATCTGTGCCTATAGACATTTGTTTGTTGTGGGGGTGGGGGGATCCACACCATCCTATGATCCCTAAGTCACCCTCTCAGGGACCACAAAATCACACTCTGTGTCTCCCTGAATGAATGCTATCAAGGGAAAACAATTATTCTAGAAGAAAAATCCCCTGCAATATGTTTGCACCAATTGTGATTTACCCACCTGGATATAGCCTACCAGTCATTTTTGGTAGCCAAAAGGCATAATTCCAAGTCATCTTGAGGCCCAGTAGCCACATTGAGGCCCAGTATTGGTAAAAAGGTGGGATACTACTACTACTACTAATAATAATAATAATAATAATTCCTGCTTTTGATGTCTGTCTAGGACTACAAAAACAAGGAGGAGGAGATCGAGATTTTTGGAGAACTTTTCAGGCCACAAACACAGTTGTTTTTAGCATAGTGGATGAAAAGCTGTACAGGTCTGGACTAGGGTGACCAGATAAAATCCAGGTCAGGGCTCATGTAACTTTAACAGTTGTAGAGAAGAGGGAATTTTAGCCAGTGTCATTTGTATGCAATTAGTTCCTGGTGATATTCCCTCTTCATCACAACAGTTAAAGTTGCAGGCACTATACTAGAGTGACCGTATACAAAAGAAGGCAGGGCCCCTGCAACTTTAACAGTTGTGATGAAGAGGGAATTTCACCAGGAACTAATTGCATACAAATGACACTGGCTGAAATTCCCTTTTCTCTACAACTGTTAAAGTTACATGAGCCCTGACCTGGATTTTATCTGGTCACCCTAGTCTGGACTATTTTGAGGGCTTCACTTCACCCAATGGAGCTTTTGACTCCCCTCCCCTCCATGAGCAGCAAACCCCCACCCGATGTCAAATCACAAACTGATTTTGAAAGTATTCTGACTTTCAAAAGTATTTTGCAAAGAACCATGGGGGAACACAAGCCAAAGCATCATGGAGCACACAGAACCTGCTAAATATATCTTTAGAGCTTGGCGCCCGCCGATGGAAGCGGACAACAGGGGCAGGGGGCTTACCTGCCAGGGCGGCTGCTTCCCACCTGGCGCGCTACTCAGGATGTCCCTGCAAGGTAAGCAGGGGGGTGGGGGGCGGTGGGCCCACAGCCCGCTTACCTCCGGGGCCGTCCGCTCCCCTCCGCCACTGGCCGCTACTGTGAGCAGGCTTAGCGGCCTGCCCCTAGGTACCATGCCCGGTGATGTCATCATGTGGCGCGCTACTCAGGAGCAGGCCGTGAAGCCTGCTCGCAGTAGCATCCAGCGGTGGAGGGGAGCAGATGGCCCTGACAGGTAAGCAGTGGGAGGGGGCTTACCCCCCTCAGGGCCGTCCGCTTCCATCCGCTGGCACCCGCGGATGCCAGCGGATGTAAGCGGACAGCCCCGGGAGGTAAGAACCGTGAGGGGGGAGGAGGGTGTTAGGCCCCCCCTCAACCATTTTTTCCCCATAGACTTTCATTGGGGGAAAGCTTTCTTTCCCCCAATGCAAGTCGATGGGGAAAACAAAAATGGCGGCTGATTCAAAAATCGGATGTCTGATTTTTGGATCTGGATCGGGCCCAATCTGGTCCGGGGGGGCTCCGATTTCGTCCAATCTGATCCAGGACAAAATTGGAGGTCCCTATCCGGGTCCCTATCCGATCCGGGGTGTCTGTGCACACCCCTACAAATTAAGACTGTGTTGTCTGTGATTACATCATGATTTTGGCAATCACTTTGATGTCCTACTTTTATTCCACTGAATTGGTGGACTTTCCACAATTTGTCAGTTCAAAGGAGGGTAATCCTTCCCTTGTACTACTAAGAGTTATTGACATATCGGGATATTCTGCAGTATTTATGTATATTGTTTTACTTTTTGGTGTGGAATGAAGCAAAAAAGAGCAGGTCTAAATATACAGCCTATATAACAGGCACAAGGAAATACAAAGAAACACTTCAAAATTAGCTCCTCATAGGTAAAGAGACAAATATACTCTGAAGCATTTTGACTTTGCTGTAGCTAATCCATGAGCAAACACACAAAGCCACATTCTTCTCAATTGGGGATAATTGAGCCTTAAGCAGTGTGGTTATATACATCTCTGCAGATAAAAGAAAAGAATTACAGTTTCCACAAAGTGATTAAAAAGTAGCCAAATGATTAAAAAGCTGGCAGTGAATCATTTTTAAAAAGCAAATCAGACACTTTATGAGATTGTGTTTGATTTAATCACTGCTTATTTTGCATGCTAAGCTCAATAAAGGCAGAGTACATGCATTTGGGTAAACAATTAAGTGTTTGTAGTTATGCACTTTATTAGCCAGCATTATTTACACAGAGGTTCATTTGCATAATCACTCTGCCTGGGCGTCTGAATGAGAGGGGGGAGATTGCCAGAGTGGGTCCCTATGCTGATGTGGTACAAGGAGCGGTGGGAAAGAGAGAACCTTGAGGCATGCAGGAAGAGTTGATATGTGTGACCAGGTTCAGACATCACAATAACCTACGATGTGTTAAATAACCCATTATTTGTCATTTGTCGGGATTATTTTTTGTTATCTAGATGGCTTACTTAGTCAAAATAACTCTCACCGATAACCCACGCTTTGCAGAGTGGGTTATTTAACCTATCAGAGGTTATCGTGTTGTATTGTAGTCACATTGGGTTATTTTGGTTGCCTACAGAGTCACTTGGAAAGAGCGGTCAAAATTACTGCCACTGCTTTTCTCCAGCCAGCGGATCTCTGTTTCCGTGATCTTCCTGCACCTGACTGCTTTTCACAGCCCGACCAGTGTCACTCTGAAAGCTCCCCAAGTGTCAAACAGGTCTTAGTCAAGTGGCAGCAGCTGAAAAGGGTTGACATTTTGCCTTGTGTTCATCCTTGCTAGGGGAGGCTCTGTATCAAATTTTGTCCCCTCCTGCAAACTTCTATGAGTTACAGTTGCCATCCCCTTTTTGGGGGAAAGGTGTTTTTGCTCACATGGCTCTGTCAGGATGCAGAATTTTCAATGGGCTTCATGTGCATCCCAGCTAGGGAAGGCTGCGTATGAAGTTTGGTCCCAATCCACCCCCTTTTTAGTGCACCTGGGATTTTCACCCCTTGTGTGTAATCTCACACAATGGTGCATCAGATGCCTCCTGGCTAGGGAAGGCAAGGCGGTGTATGAAATTTGGCCCCAATCCTGCAAACTTCCAGTACTTAAGAGCCACCCCCGCCCTTGTCAGAGTGATGCTGGAAGTGCTAAATCAACCTCTCCCCTCTCCTTGGGATACTGTGGAAAGTTAAAACAGGCTTCTGTCAATGGGTGAAAAAGCACCACTTCTAGGGTAGGAGAACTACAGCAGGACAGGGGGAAGGGGGATGACTCAGATTATGCACAGTAACATAAACTATGCACAGTAGCTAATTTGTTTGATCGTGTGGAGGATAACAGTTGCTTATTTTCAAAATAAGCTACTGTGAGTATCTTATTAATCCACCATGGCTTAAAGTGATGTCCAGATGAGGCCTGTATGTCTCTGTGTATTTTTAAAGAATTACCGTGACTTCCTCAAACCAAAACCAGCTGGTTTTGAGGCCTGGACATATGTTTTGCCACCATCCTGCTACAACTGTTGGCAGCAGAGAGTATGCCATATATGGGTGAGCCCGCAGGAGGCCATGAACACTTAGGCTGAAGGGACGTAAGATGTCTGTCACTTGCTTCCATGCAACCTGCGGCCCAAGGGTGAGAGAGAGGGAACTAACCCCAGAGGACACAGGCCCTGGCTGGAACTACACTAGTGCTTTTTATTGGCATTGAAGTGCACTGATAACTGTTGGGGCACATTACAAGTTCCATATACCACTTTTCTAGCGATATTTCCCGCTCTTTATTCTGTATTATCCAAAACACATCGACAGACGTCATTGTGTGTGGTACGAGGGATTAACTGCACAAGAGGGGTATAGCGTCACCTCGATGGGACCATATTAATATGACACAAGGTGTAGATCTGGCCCTCAGTAGAAGAGCTCCCTCCCAGCTTGACCTTGGAAGATGGGAACAGTTCCTCTGAAGCTAATTTCTCCCTTTAGGTGACATTTCAGTCTATCACAACCCACTGTTATAGCCTGAGGGTGGGGTTGAGGGCCTTAAGTTCAGGTGAGGTCAAGACCAGCTTCAGAGTCCAGAGAAAGATTTGCATGGGCTGCTGTGGATCTCAAAAGTTTCAGCTCTATGGAGCCAGTTCTAGGGGCAGCCTCTACCACTGCTGCCCAGGGCTTCTCAGGGGATGGATCCTGGAGAAGAGGATATGTTGGGGAGCCTGCTACTGCCAGTGCATATGTGTATGTGGGGGGGCCCCTCTGCTGAGCAATTTTCCCTATACCCCTCTTGTTCTGTCTGCTTCACACCCAACGTTAGCAGTTGATTTTTTAAAAAAACCCTAAACGTTGTTGGTTTTACTAAAATATTTTGAAATGCAGGACAAACAGTAAACAGAATGTCTATGAAAAAATGATTTCATGCCAGTTGTAAAACCACTATTTCATAACAGGCAGATTTGTAATCCACGACTGCAATTCATACAAGTGAGACTCCCAACAAAATACAGCAGTGTATCCTACAAACCCTAATAGAACGCTCAGACAAACAAACCCATGTAGTTCTGTTCAGGTCTACAAGGGAAGTGGGTGTGTTCAGAAGGGAAGAATTGAAGAAGGACACATCTTACTCAGCCCACTCCAAGGACTTGTCCTGCTGTGCTAAAAGGAAGGACCTCTGCCTGAGTCTGGGAAGCTGCTGCCAGTCAGAGTAGGTAGTACTGTGCTTGATGGCAAAAGAGGCCGACCAGGTATACGGCAGCTTCCTCTGCTGACATAGCACTTTATCATCTGGAGATATTTCCGGCGATGAGGAAATGTGAAAAGGACCTTCCTGCCAACCTGAAGGCATGAGAGGCCTATATAGGATGAGGCCTATATAGGATGAGGCCCTCCTTTCAATAAAGCATTCAAGTTAACACCAGCACTTTGGTTTGGGGCTAGAAACAAGCTGGTCAAGAAACCTGACGGGGCCTGGTGGAGGACCAGTTAAAGCTATGCCATTATGGCAGCCATTTACTCCTCCCCCCCAAAAAAGAAGAAATTCATCACCCCCCCTAAAAATGAGAGGACCAAACAGGACACTGATTTGCATGTGCTAATTTAAATGTATAGATGCCAATTTAGACATCATTACTATAATTCATATAGAAATGCAGGAGGGATGCTTGTGACCAGTGACCTGTGTGCCTGCTCAGTCTAGTGTTAAGGTGCTACCTGCTGATCAGCAAATTCAGGACCCCTGCTCTCCCTTCTTATGGTTCTTTATCTTTAAACCAGACTTGGACCTGTCGGCCCTTGAAACAGAGGACGTCTTCAAATAGAGGACAGCTCTCTGACAGCTCTTCAAATAGAAGACTGTCCTCTGTAGAATAATTGACACATGCATCCTTTTACTACACAAGGTTCATTTCTTCTCATGAACTTCATGGCAATGCCCCAAGGATGACCTAATATTTCAGGCTTGTGTGCACCCCAGACAGATGGGAAATCACACATATAAAATATGTTGGGTGCACATTTTCCTTTCCCAATGCAGTGTGTAGCAATATATGCATAAGCCCCTTCACAAAGGTGGAATCTCACCAATCATCAGTACTCACAATCCGACTTCCCTGCCAAACAGCTTATCAATATGATTTCGCAGTTAGCATGTGATATGCATACTCCGTTGGGCCAGAATCTATTCTGCTATTGCCTTTGGACACATTTTTACTGTTTTTAAAAACCACTATTAAGTAACTGTCTTCAATATGTTTTATGGCAATATTAATTTCATCTTTGTCTTTGAATGTTTCTTTAAAAAATATGGTATCATCGATTTTTCTACCGTATTTTTCACACCAGCTCCACTTTGTCATAGTCTCTGATGTCTTTTCAATAATTTATTCTCAGACAAATAATCTGCCCATTTCTACTAAGACTTGGGAACACAAAAAAGGTAAAACTTTGTAAATTTTGTGACCCTTTCTTTATCATTAGGGTGACCATCGGACCGGAAATGCCAGGACAAGTCTGGAAATCATGTCCATTTGGGCAGTCCGGCTGGATTTAGTCAAATTTATTTAAAAGTCTGGGAAAACGGAGCATCTCCGAGTCTCCCAGAAGTCTGGGAGGCCTGTATGGGCCTTTATTGTGGGGAGGGGTGGGGAGTACTCTTTCATCCCCCACCCCTCCCTCTCAGCAATCCGGGCCTTTATTTTGGACATCGCAGTGATGACATCCAAAATAAAGGCCCGGATTGCCGAGTCAAGAGGGAGGGGTGAGGAGCACTCTTTCGCCCCACCCCCACCCCTTCCTCTCAGCAAAATAAAAGCCCGGATTGCTGAGAGGAAGGGGTGGGGGGCCGAAAGAGTGCTCCCCAGCCTGGATTGCCAAGAGGAGGGGGGTGAAAGATCGCTCCCCACCTCGCCCTCTCAGTGATCCGACCCTTTATTTTGGACGTCGCAGCGATGACGTCCAAAATAAAGGCCCAGATTGTCGAGGAAGAGCAGCCAGCAGCCCGCAGGCAGGAGCAGCCAGCAGCTTCAGCAGCGTTGTCGTCATCATTGTCAAGGTGAGGCAGCGGCGCGGGGCTTCATGGCCCAGCCTGGCATGGGGCATCGTTGCGCGCGGGGTGGTGTGGACTGCTCTGAGGCGGACTGACTGGCACACAGGGCCGTGAGTCGTGGGACATTGTGGCACAGCTCACGGGGTGGTGGACTGCTACAGCCTAGCACAGCCTGGGGTAGGGCAGGGCAGCCTGGCCTGATGTGGCGCGCAAGGCAGCGCGGCCTGGTGGGAGGGCAGCTTGGCATGTGGCACAGGGTGGCGGAGTCTGATGCTGCCTAGCATGGCACATGGAGCGGAGCAGTCTGGCACAGCGCAGCTCATGGGGTGGTGTGACCTGGTGCGACGTACAGGGTGGTGTGGCCTAGCATGGATCACGGGGTGGTGTGGCCTGGCACAGCACGTAGAGTGGTGTGGCTTGGTCTGGCACCCGGAGCACAGCGCAGCCTGACCCAGTGCGGCACATGGATCGACGCAGCATGGGGGCATACTCGCCAGGTGTCCTGGCGCATTCCTGGCATGCTGGGGCATCATGGTGAGTGTTGTTGGCCTGGCCCAATCTGGAGTGTGGGCATCTTAGCCTGGCCTTGCGTGCGGGGCTGGAGCTGCCTGGATATGTATTTATTTATTGTTGGGTGCTGCTTAGTGAACTTTTCTTTAATCTTTTCCATTTATTTCGATGAATTAATTGGGGTGGTGTATGTTGGTGTGTTTTAAAACTTTTATTAGCTTTGCCCTGGGTGAGTACGCTGGTATGTGTGGATATTTATTTTATTTTCAGTCTTGGTTGAGTGTGTGTGGTCGTTCTGTTGGTTGGTTGGTTTTTGCCTTGGTGTGTGTCTGGATTTTTTATTATTTTTCCTTGGTTGAGTATGTGGGTGAGTGTTGTATTTTTAATATTATTTTATTGCAATGGGTGTGTGCATGTTTTTGTGTTATTTTGCATTGTGTGGGTGGCTTATTATTATTATTATTATTGTCATTATTTTGCCTTTGTTGAGTGTGGGGTGGATTGTTATCCCTCCCTCCAAGTTAAGTGTGTGTGTGGAGGTTGTTGTTGTTTTAATTGCCTTCGGGAGGGTGTGGAATTTTTCCCCACTTTGGGTGAGAGTGCAGGGGTATGTAGATTTTAATTTTTATTGCCTTTGGTGAGCCTGAGGTGTGTGTGGATGCTGCTGCTGCTGATTTTACCTGGATTGTGTATGTCTGCCCTCTTTTGTATCTGATCATGCTAGGCAGGGCTCCTGCAGCTTTAACTGTTTTAACGAAGAGGGAATATCACCAGGTGCTGCATGCATACAAATGACACTTGCTGAAATTCCCTTTTCTATACAACTGTTACAGATACAGGAGCCCTGTCCTCCTTTCCATATGGCCACCCTAACTAATGGAATAATTATAACTTTTTCCTGTTACCATAGTTCTGTAACTTACATAGCCAGTGGTGTGTAGTTTCCTCTTTTCCTCTTCCTTTAATGCAACATTTTTGTCATTAGGTAGTGCTATGTCAATGAAGTTGTCTGTTTTTAATTTTTGTTTCTTACTGTTACGTCTGGTCGATTGCAAAATGTTGCCTTGTCCCAGAATTGTTCTGTCCCAGCAAAATAATATTTGAGTGCATAGTGTGGCTAGTCTTGTCTTGATCTAGGCTCTGAAAGCATCTTTCTGAGAGCATCTGCTGATTGCATGATCCACGAGGTCAGGTTCTGGTGAGTGCACAGTTTTCCTTGACAGGAGGGGCTTGCACTTGCTATATTAAGATGAACAAATGTGAAGAAGCTGCAATCCCATATGTATGCAGGAGTACCGTTTATTGAAGTCAACAGGACTTATTTCTGAGTTGTCATAGGATAGCATTGTATAATAGGACATAGGGAGTTGATAGCTTCTGAGTTATCTGCTACTCAGTTTTCTTTGGGTAAAGTATTAAACTCTCTGATTGGGATTTCTGTTCTCTGCACACTGAGACAGTGTAAATTCAGGAGATATTTTGATAAAAGGAGGGAAAAATCCTTGTCTAGCATTGTGATAATGGGCATCTGTTTTGGCCTTTCTTTGTATTGCAACTGACCATGGTCTTGTTTACATGGCTAATGAACCAGAGATATAAATAATGACACATTTTTAGATTAGTTTCTCATTGCTAAACCAGAAGTTGAAATAGGCTAAGACGCGCTAGAGACTGCAACAAGAGTTTTAGTCCCTTTTGTTCCATGGCTGATGTTTGCAGGGTGATAGTATTTTATATTATTTGTGAATGCTAGTTTGTTGTACTAGATTTTTCTGCACTTCTCAACTTCTTCATTTGTTCAGTGGTAGCAGTATGCTGAATCTGTGAGTATGGATATGAGAAAGGTGATGGGGAAAGAGTGTTAAATGTTAGGAAAGGTGAGACTATGGTCATCCAGTGAAGGGTTTGCAGTCAGAAAAGATATTTGAGGGAAGGGGAGACTGTACCACACAGAGTATAGCAAAAGCTTCAAAGTACAGCAAAAGCTACAAAAATAGGAGTGAGTGAAGTTAATTTCAGGTACATTGAATGTCTCACTTGTTCTTTATTTCAGTGATTTTAACATTAAGATGTTACGTAGAACAGCTTGTCTTAATTGTGTGCTGTGAAATCAGACATGTGACCAAGGCCATGTTCAGGTGGGCACGCCCCCTTGGGGGCTGGGCATGTCAATGGGCACATCCCTTGGGGGCTGGACATGTTGGTGGGTATGCCCCCTTAGAGCGGCCATGTTGTACTCCTTTTTGGTTTCTAAAATATGATCACCCTATTTATCATGCCCATAAATTTAAAGTCAGTCACTGGCTATATATATTGGATCAGTGAAATATTAAGAAGAGAAAAGGCTGAGGCATTATTGCTCAAATGTGTGTGTGTGTGTTTATATGTCCATTCAGATTTTTAAACTGTTCCCTATTAAGATTTTGCTTTAATTTGTGGTTTATTCTCTTTATTGGGTAACACACAACCCATGTCTAATAGTCAACCTCCACATTACCTAAAGTAGGAAGCTGAGATCCAGAAAGTCTCAGCAAATTTGGTGAAGGTGGGTGTATACACCTGAGTATATTGGAAAAGGCCACAGGAATGGACCGGGGGGGGGGGGGAGGAATTGCTGGGCACAATGTTTTGCCTGCTCTCCTTTCCACTAATGGAACATAGGCCAGATCCACACCAAGCAGGATATAGCACTATGAAAGTGGTATATAAGAGGAAGGAGCAACACTACTGCTTTATAGTGCTATTGAAGTGCACTGACAACTGTTGGAGCCCATTGACACATACCATATACCGCTTTCATACTGCTTTCAAAGTGCTATGTCCTGTTTGGTGTGGCTTCTGCCTTTTATATACCGCTTTCATACCACTTTCATAGTGCTCTATCCTGCTTGGTGTGGATCTGGCCACAGTGCTGATGGTCCATGGCAGAGAAAAATGGAGCCCTCACCCTTGAAGTGATCCCAAATGGCAAGCCTCACTTATGTGTCACCCCCTCACTGGCAACTCTCAGGGAAAGCCCTCCCAGCCTTGGAACTATCTGCCAGAGTAGACAGACTTCCCAATATTGAGCAGGACAAGGCAGGGCTTCCAAATGAGGCTGCTGCTGGTCTTACCACTGAGTTGTTTCTCTCTCTTCTGTGGCATAATCTATGCCAAGAAGGTAAGATGGAACACTCCACCCACCCCACCCATGCTGCTGTCATCCGTCATGAGCCCTCTGCAGCTTCCTCTGCATGAGGGCAACGTGTCTGTGCAAGAGAGAATCATACCCAGCACCTTTTCATTTTTTAAAAAAATCTAGAATGCTTTCAAGAGCAGGCGTTTGTAGCTTCCTGTAAATCTCTCCCATTCCCTGCTACTAAAGGCTGTACTTTTCATATAACCTCAGTGGATTCAGTTCCCACATTTAGCTGGAAGTTATTAGGACTAATTCACAGTGGCTCTAGGCTGAAGTATTTGGCCCAGACATTTTTGTCAGTTCTGTGTGCCTATTTGTGTACGTGTGTGTGTGTGAAAATGTCCCCCAGAATATTGGGACAATCTTGGTGGTGGGATGGTGATGAATTTTAAGAATTTTCAGAGATGGTGGGCTTACCATTAAAGACAAGGTGGCCAAGGGTTTCTTGTTTTTTAGCTAAAAAAGCTTTGCTGCTGTTTCAAGGGGTATCTAGGAACCTCAAGGCTCTTCAGTGGTGTTTCTCTGTAACTGGGGACACAAATTGGAGAGAGAGAAAGAGAGAGAGATGGTTGCTATGAGCAGGCATGCTGCCATTTAAAAGTAGTGGCAAAACTTTTAAAATTAGTATTAGCTGAAAGTTGGCCCACTTTTATCCTATGGCTCATTCTCCTAAGCATGTCCGGAGGCCATGTCCCTTGCCACTGAGCAACTATCAAGAATCCACTCACTTGGGGATTATGAGAAAGGGCATCCAGATCAGAAAGGCACGTTTCCAGAAAAAAAAGAGAGCTCCGATTCGTTGTTATGAAAGGCACACATGAGTTTTGATGGCCAGAGTTTGAGAACTTCTATTTTTAGCACCAAAACTGGAATAACACTAGAATCTTGACTTCACGCAAATTAAATCTGCCAAACTGCCCAGGATTGATGGTGTCACTCCCTCTTTGAAGTGTCACATATATGATTTCTGTCTGCACAACAACCTAACTGCTGCAATTCGAAAAAAACTTAATATTGCATAACCTGTGTTATACTTTCTACAAAGGGTACCTTTGTGTTTTGCAGCTCATATTTTGTTGTTTTGATCTGAGCCAGTAAAAATTTAGGGAGATCAAAAAAAAAAAATTATAAATTGCTAACTGCACAGCTGAACGAAACAGAGCCCAGCTATAAATCACCATTGATGGTTTCTGTGGCATCAAAAATAGGTCAGTTTCATTATTTACTTTGTGATCTTCTCTGCTGTGAAATTATATTGAGAGAGCAAGTAAGATTACATAATACAGCTCTACATCCTTATTCGCTTCATTAAGCTCTGCAGCTCAGAGAGTTTGTTATATATGAAAGATTTTGCTACACAACATTTCCTCATGAAACACTGTTTTTTGCATGGGGGAGTGGAGGTGCAAAATAAAAAAACAGTAGTTCTGTTTATAACACTGGGCTGGTTTTATAATACTGGGTGAAACTGCTGTTTCAGTTTGGTTTTGATAAGAAATTCGCAACATTCAGTATATTGGAGACAAACAGAACTTCAGATCATTTTTGGTTTTGGTTTTTTTTAAAAAATGAAACAAACAACCACAAGTAGTGCATCTACTTTATAATTTTATATAGATTTTAAATTCTTTAAACATTCTGAAATTTTAAATTTTATCGCTTTGCATTTTTTAAACATTTTTAAAATGTGAAACATTTGGGTATAAAACGCCAGCTTCAGTCACAAATAAGAGTGTCATCACAGGGGAGGTTTAATGCACACGTACCGTGACTTTGATCCACTTTTTCAGCGCTGGACTGGCATGACCTCATCCCCATCATGCTGTTCTCTCACCCTGAGCAAGTCCAGCCCTGAAAAAGTGGATTAAAGTCATGGTAAATGTGCATTAAACCTTCTGTGTGATGACGCTCCAAGATTATGCTACAATAGCATCTATAAGCTGGGTCAGAACCAATCAAGAACAGCCCAAAGCTTAAGGATGGAACAGGGATTAATAATCAACACTTGTATTCATCAGCCAACCAAGCCACATTAACAAACATCATGGTTTTTGCTTATTAATAAACGTTGCCTCTTCAGTCTTTTCCTTTGGCGACTCTATTCCGCTACTAACACCTAGGTCTTCACTAGTGTTGCTCTAGCACCTTGTTTATTATTTATTTATTTATTTATTTAATTCCATTTATATACCACCACATAGCCAAAGCTCTCTGGGCGGTTTACAAAAATTAAAAACATTGAACATTAAAAATTTAACATTTTGTTAAATTTAAACCAAATTTAAAACCATAAAGCATAAAAAACAAGTTATAAGTACAATATCCTTTAAAACAACAATTGTATGAAGGGACCAAGAGTTTTAAATCTCTATATAAGAAATATTAATTGGATGTGCTACTTATGGTCATTTTTGGAGTGCTCTATCATGCACATCACATCAACTGCATATTGGTTTTTTTAAAAAATCGAACGTTTGATCATCCAAAACCATCCATTAACTGTCTATATTTCAATTCCAGTGTATTCAACCATGTTAGTGCTGAATTAGGGTTGCCACCTCTTTTCCTCTGACAGGCTCCTCAGCTATATTTTTCTTTTCTTTTCTTTTCTTTTTTAGATGTAACAGAAAAAAAGAACAGTCCCTGAACAACTGGGGCTAATACAACCCTAATACAGTTTTAGAGAAAAAATAATAATAAAAAAGAAATAATAATAATAATAATAATAATAATTGTGCTGCATAATCTTTATTTATTTGTTATAATGTCCAGATAATTAAAGCAAAAGTGGTCATGTATTGTTGTAAATGCAGTTGTGACAAATAATGAATAATTTCCATCATATTCCATGGCATGCTAACGGCTCTGCCTTTCCTTGAAGCAAAAGCAAATCATCAGTTATATTTCCTGATATTGCCACAGAACATATATTCCAATACCATGCAGGTAAATTCAAATCATCCAGTTGTTTCCACTGCTGTGTGATTGTCTGGCGAGCAGCAATTAACAGAAATTTTAGCAGATCTTTACATTTAATACTTCCATTAGATCCTTTATATATTGATAATAAAAATAGTCCTGGTTCATATGCAATTGTTTCTCTAGTAATAGTCATTATTTCTCTCCATACCAATGTCCAAAATCCCTGTATATTTGGTCCATAAATGAAAATATGTGCCTTTTACCCCACAGACCCTCCCACAAAGGGGGGAGTGCATGTTGAGGTGATGTGCACCAGCTGAATCAGTGTGTGAAACCGTTTCTGCAAGATTTCCAGGGAGGTTTCTCAGATAGAGGCTGATAAATATTCCAACCACCATGTTATAGTTCCCATCCAAAATATCCTTCCCACATCGAACCAACCATCGAACCTATCTGGCATTGATTAAGATGGTATAAAGTAGAGATACAATTTCTTTACCACCCACTCCCTACCCCTAGCATTGCTCATTCTAGTCCTGTGGGTTTTCTGATTGCATATGTCTTTATGTAAGGATCTTTGAGAAAGTGGGATTACTGGAATTCTTGTAGCCATCTTAGGCCTAGATGTCTTAGGTCAGTTCGGAGTTGTTCTATTATTTTTGGTTTATCCTGAGCATAAAAATCTCTCAACTGAAAATACCCCTCCTTTTCCCATTTAGGAATTCTAGTTCTGTCAGTTGTATCCAGATTACCTGGGTATGTTTGCAATGGGGTGATGGGCGACCATTCTGGAGACAGTCTAGCTTGCCACTTTTTCCAAATCATGAGGATAGTTTTAGTAAATGGGTTTTAAAATATTATTTAACTACTTCATTTTTATAGTTTGAAAAGGCAAAGGCCCATAAAGGGCCCTTGTTTAGCAATTCTTCTTCCAGACATATCCAGATTTTATTTGCCTTCATAATGTTGAAGTGGAGCTGCTGCAGCTTCATAATATGATGTAAGGTGTGGGAGTTCCCAGCCTCCTGCCCAGTTTTTGATAGTACAATTTCAATGCCAGGTGAGGTGCTTAGGCGTTAAAGGCAAATAAGTTAAGCTTTCATTGCCAGGATATTAAAATCTTTGATTGAAGGAGAATGGGAAGGATCTGGAATAAGACTAAACACCTAGGAATCAAAGACATTTGTGTTACAGGAATTCAACGTAAAATAGGGTGACCAGATAAAATCCAGGTCCTGCCACTCTAGTATAGCTGTTGTGATGAAGAGGGGATATCACCAGGAACTAATTGCATACAAATGACACTGGCTGAAATTCCCTTTTCTTTACAATGGTTAAAGTTACATGAGCCCTGACCTGGATTTTATCTGGTCAGCCTAACCTAAAATGTACAAATTCAGTTTACTCCTTTTCTTTGGGCCCCAAATCATAGTTTTTATTTATACTGCCCAACAACCAATGATCACCGGACAGCTCACAATTAAAATCATAATATACAAAGTTCAATTTAAAACTTCAAAAATTCTATAAAAAAATCGTATAAAACCAGAAAAAGTTACACTCCAGGGAAAGCTTGTCTAAAAAGATGCGTTTTTAGGAGGCATTTGAAAGATGTTCTATTTTCTGCTTCCCAAACCACATTAGGGAGGGTTTTCCAGAGGGTAGGTGTCGCTATAGAGAAGGCCCGCCGTTGAGGTTCTTCATGACGACAGTCTGTTCATCTTGGAATGATGAGCAGGACCTTAGCATTCAACTGCCTTTTAACGTTTGACAAGGCTCTGTTCTGTTCTGCAATTATGGAAGATTTGTTCATAATTGTTCTTATAGTTGTACAAAAGAAGAGTCTTGCTGGGTTAGGCCAAAGGCCCATACTGTCTGGAATTCTGTCTCTAGAAGGAGCCAATCAGATGCTTATGGGAAGCTCACACAGCCTTCAACAGCCTTCTCTATTGTTTGATCCCAGCATCAGGTTCTCAAAGAATTACTGCCTTTGGACATGGTCGTTCCATTCAGCTATCATGGCTACTGTGAGCCTTATGGCTGCACAGTGCAATTTCTCAGTGTAACTCTTATGAATGCCTAGAAAACCTAAAAATGAAAACAGCCAGAGAAACTTAAGTTGCTCATTTAAGAAAGATGTGGACAGGAAGGAAATTGGCAGGATGTGAAAATCTGGGCCTCTGATATTTGTTGAAAACAAAGTTCTGTGGATGTCACAATGCTCTGAGCAGCAGTTTAGAAATGAAGATAAATACTTGTGTCTAGTTTTTCACACCTGGAAATTCCTGTATTGCCTGATGCCAAGATACTAGGCTTCAAGCAAGGCACCCTAATGAGAATGCACGCTGTGACAATCTGCTAGGTAAGCTACTCTATGCAGAGCAATTTCATTATTTTTAATGTATGTACACTGCCTATGAATACTGAAGGACCCCTTTTACTCCTAACTCATCAAATTCCTATAAAGAACTACCTAAAAAAAAAGCAACAAAGAAAAACTCTGAAGGACAGAGACTTCAGAGCTTCCTATGTTTTAAACATATTTCCCAAAGTAATTGAATTTGATGATAAACATCAGGGACAGCCTTTTTTATCCCTAATATTACTAAGCCCTTCTTGCAAATTAAATTCACATCAGATTTTCCCCACTATTCACTGTCCCTCTTTTCAAAGCCGTAGCTAGTAATCTGCTAATTTCTTCACATAGCATTTCTTGTGCCATGGCAGCAGGGCATGTACCCTTCACCTGGAGTTGCCCATTAGGTCAAGACATTGCTACACAATGCCACTTCCAGCATAGCTGTTAGCAGGATTAACCCTTGGGGGAATTGTCCATACTCTCGATTCGTATTAGTTAGAGATAAGTGGATTTGCCCATTTCCATTCACTTTATTTTCCCATGGGTTTTCTCTAGCCTGAGTTCCATTTGTGGACTTTAGTACATGAAAGCTATGCCATAATGAATTTGTTAGCCTTTAAAGGTGCCGCAAGACTCTTTGTTGTTTTTGCTACAACAGACTAACTCAGTTCCTGCTGGGTCTTGAATTCCAGTTTAACTGAAAATATGTATTACATTACTTCCACAATGGAGCATACACAGTTCACTTTTAGTTTCTTCAGCTAATTTGTATCTCCCCTATGAAAATAACTAATGTTCACTCATACATAGATAAAATACTACCAAAAAGAAATAGAAAGGAAGGAAGAAAGAAAGAAAGAAATGTGATAATATGGGGAATTAAACTAAGTTACCATCCAGTTAATGAGTGAAGTCTCATTGGGCCTGTTCAGACAACAAAAGGGCTGCTAACCTTTTGCAGCAGTTGCTAGTGAGAGTGTTTAAAATGTGGTGATGTAGCCACCATGGGAAGGAATGGTTCACACAACACGCTAAGCCATAATGTTTAGCTCCAAATGCTAAACCACTGTGGCTTAGCGTATTGTCTGAACATGGTCATTGAGTCACCTGAACTAAGTTAATGAGTGCACTTCATCTTACTTCCTGTGCACTCCTACCTGAGAGTAAGCCCCATTGAAAATAATGGGATTTACTTCCAAGAAAACACATACATAGAATTGTACTGTTAATTAGGTTGTTGATTCAGCTGTTAAACTCATTCAATAGAACTAGTCTGATGGATTGTATCCTAGATGTATTTTTAAGATTTTAAATTCTGTCCTCATTGAACAGGTCTCTGCTATTGCACAGTGACCATAGCATTCAATGATTAAATTAACATGCACAATCCTCATCTGTGTCCTGGTTGACACAAATAGTAGATCTTCTAAAACTGGTTACTTAGATCCATTCCAAATGATTTTCAGAGCTGGTTATGGAATGGAAGCAGCCTTGGGTGCCCTGGTTGATGACTTACGTGGGGAATGGATGGGGGCAGAGCAACTCTGTTGGTTCTTCTGGACCTTTCCATGGCTTTCAGTATCATTGACCACAGTATTCTTCTGGATCATTTATCTCAGATGGGCTTATGAGGCACTGTGTTAAAGTGTTTCTAATCCTTCCTGGAGGAGCGATCTCAGAAGGTGGTGATGGGAGACTTCTGCCCAACCTCATAGCTGTTAGCCGGTGGGATGCCATAGGGCTCCATCTTGTCCCCAATGCTTTTTAACATCTACATGAACTGCTGGGGGAATTCATCCAGAGGTTTGGGCTGAAGTGTCATCAGTATGACTATGATACTCAGCACTCCTTCTTCTTTCCATATACACATCCCAGGGAGGCTGTGGAACTCTTGAAACAGAGTCTGGACACTGTTTTGGAGTGGATGAGGTGAACAAGTTGAAACTTAATCTGGGCAAGATGGGGAATTGTGGGTAGGGAAACCAACTATTCCAACTACTCACGACTGGTCCTTCTAAAAGATCGAATGTGTCGTCTTCCTGGTTTCTGTGTTAACTGGGGAAGCCCAGGTGGCTGGGGTGTCCAAGAGTGAGTTTTACTATCTTAGGCTGATATACCAGCTGCACTCCTATCTGGACAGTATGGACCTTGCCTGAGTTATCTATGCACATGTGATGTCAAGGCTGGACTACTGTAATACTATATGTGGGAGAGCCTTTGAATACAGTCCAGAAACTTCAGCTGGTGCAGAATGTGATCACTCAAGTATTGGTGGAGGTGAGGCAATTGGATCATGGAACATCTATACTGTGCCAGCTGCTTGTTTCTGGACCTATACTGTGCCAGGAATGTGTTTCTGAGCCCACTTTAAAGTGCTGGTTTTGACCTTCAAAGCCTTAAATGGCTTGAGACCAAATTATCTGAAGGACTGCCTTCACTCTTATCAGCCTGTCTGCACCTTAAAATCAACAAAAGAGGCACTTTTGACTTGCCCACCTGTGAGAGCAGTTAGATGGACAAGTACATGAGAGAGGATATTTTCTGCAGTGGCCCCACATTTCTGGAATAAATTGCCATTAGGCCCCATCATTGCAGGCTTTCAAGAAAGTCCTGAAGACTTCTTTACTCTGGCCTTCCTTTGATGATGTTTTAGCACACTGAATCGTAGTTGCAATGGTGTTGTAGGCTCTGTCTTTCCTTGATTTTTGTTGATTTTTGGAACTTATGCTGCTTTTATTACCACATCATTTTTATTATGGATTTTATTATATGCATTTTATTGTTGTACGCCAGCTTGGGAGGGCTCCTGGCCTGAAATGTGCCCTATAAATACATTTAATTAGTGAATGAATATATTATATACCTTGCACACTGAAATCTAATATAAATTTTAGATGTACCTGGATTCTTTTTTTTCTGAGGGAAGCATTTAAATATACACCCTGAAGTCTTGAAATCCAGAATGTCTACACCCAAGTTCCAAATTATGAAGCATTTCCCCCAAATTCTTCTAAAAGCTTTATATTAGTTGCAGTGTTAAGAATGCGGAAAAACAGAGATTTAAATACCAATGTTTTCATTCTCTGTGAACTTATAGCCACACACAAGTTTAACTGTCCTTACTTTAATGTAGCTAAGATGTCTTCCAGGGATGAGTTAACAAGATAAAAAAAGATATATTGAATTTCAAAATCTCTTTTTGAACTGTTTGAGTGAAAAACACAAAGAACAAAATACTTTTCTATGTTCAAAGCATCCGTCTTCAAATTACTGCACAGTCGAGGTTGTTATTAATCAGTGTAACTAGATAGCTTGTCATGTTTTATTACTTGAACCATCTGCAATAAATGTCACTCCATTCAACTGTAACATCAAAGTTTGATCTGGCACATTTAAAGGATGCTATACCTTTAAATAATGGGAAATGAGCACAAGAAAAAAACGAAACCCCAGTTCACTGCATAGATTTGTGTTCTGTGCAGATCCGTAATGATCACCAAATACATGCCTACAGTAGTTACTTTGTATCTAATTCTTCACTAATAAGTGTGAACTCATAGATAGATCAAAAGATTGCAACGTTAATTCCAAACATGATCCTGTCACATCACACTGGAATTTAATTTCAGGAAGGATTATACATGGATTAGCTGTACTATTAAAAAACCCAATCCCAAATGTATGTGCCCCATATCCGTAATATGAGATGGCATTTCTTCATTAGCATCGCATGTGATGTATTATGAGATATGGATATTAAATACATCGCATTTAAATATCATTTCAATGCTTCTATGTTGGTTAAAAGGTTTTTTTAAAACCTAATATTCTGTAAATGGAATGGAGTGAATAATGTATGAGTTTGATACCAAGAGAAGAGTTGGATTTGTAGTTTATGCGCCTTGCTTTGTTTTACTAGTTATGATACAGCCACTGTGGTAAGATTATGAAGAGGCACTTTACTGGGAAGCGTCGACATTCACTATGAACAAGAAAAGCTAATGGGTTGGATCTAGATTTAGGCATGTGTAACTGAGCTGGTGGAAGCAGTTGTCCCTTCTCCCTGCTGCTCATGAGAGCTCCTCCAGCCCCATAAAAAAGCTACATAGAAGGTCATGGGACCCTGTTGGATGGGGTGAATTATGGTGCATGGAGATAGAATCACCAAAAATCAAGTGGAAGTACCTCTTGTTAGTGGAACCCTTCCAACCATCCTTGATCCAAATAAATGCTAGTAAGAACCTTGTCAGAAAACACACACACACACACACACAAGTATCAAGATGCTTGTTAAGGCTTTTTTTCATGAATACTCAGTTACATTACATTAACATTTATGGTTAGCAAAGCAGATAAAACACTTGTCTTTAATGCCCAAAGTAGATGTGACAGCGGTACAGCTGTCACTGTAAATATTGATCTAGCCCAATCAAGAATAAAGCAGGAATTTTTCTTGGTGAATTCTTGGTTAACCATCACTTTGAGTTCCATGATGGAAGAAAGCCGGGAAATAGATTTAATATAATGATGTTGATGTGTTGAGGGAAGTTTCCTCTTCTTAACTGTAGTTTTGATGTAATCCTGTATTTGTATCCAAGCTGACAACTTCCAATGATTGCTTGTTGGTCCACCTTGGTTCATCTGACTTGTCTTTCCTTTTTGTATTTTAATAATTAACTGGGGGTGTTTTAAAGTATGATTTAAAGAGCAATAGGGGCACATGGATGTTGGGGTCAAAGTCCAGGGCCCTGAATGCCAGCACTGTGCCACATCCTATGACCAGAGAGGCAGTTCCATGCTGCTGAAATCATTCGAACCTGGCCTCTGTAGGCAGGTTCCTTCTTGCTTAATCCACAAGGCTCCTTGTTTAGAGAGGGAAGTGCCATGCTTAAATCAGTTCTGAGCATGGCTGATGGATTTACGCCATTTAAATCATCACTTCTTTGGATGCTTTGGACTCTTGGCAAATCCATGTTTCGTGGCAAGAGATTCAACCAAACTCTCTTGAGGAAAGACAAACCTTGGTGTTCTGTCGGCCTTGGACAACTCCAGATAGATTGGCCTAAAGGGTGAGGGACAGTTCTGTTGCTCATCTGCTACTTACTTTGGCCACAATAATCCTAGCCTGGCCATTTAGGTCTGTTCCTTGAACATCTGTCAAAACTGCACTTCAAGAGCTCACGTTTTGTTTTCCGGTTGGTCATTGGACCCATGGAAATGTAACTTTAACATTTGTTTTTCAGGAGTTACATGGTGAGAACCTCTCCCTTGGGAGCCCACACTTGAAACACAGTGGTAAAATGTACTGGGATACAAACAAGTGGAAAACAGGTAAATTTATTGATTATAAGCTCCAGATAGACCCCTTCTCCCCTCCTTTCATGTGACTGAGTCTCAGGAATAACCTGAACACAACTTCTCTTCTTAGACAAATGTCTCTCAACCTGTTCCTTCCTCCTTACCCCAAACCTTATTTACCATTCCCAAGAGTGTTATTGACTAATTTCCCTAAGCTCCACTTCTTTGTCCTCTCACACTGACAAACCTTTCCTATTGCAGGCTCAAGTGTCAGTGCATATCAGCAGCCTAGTTTAAGCTTTGGAATCAGCCTCCCAGAAAATAACCTTAATTCCCCCCCTTCCCAAATTCCACAGGTTTGGGAAGGCTTTAATGTATTTCTGTGTGCTCACATTTGAATTACATTTGCTCTACCATGTTACTTTGCCTGAAGTAATAAGTGTACATTTCAAATTCTTGTGTTTAATAAATTCCCCATTGTTTGAAGAAGTGTGTGTGTGTGTGTGTGTGTGTGTGTAGATTACGTGGATTCCTCCTCTGTGCCAAAGGCACAGTATTGCCAATGATTAAAGCAATCCTTTGATGAATGTATACCTTTAGAATGTACCGAAGTTTATATGCATATCTAAAAGGAGCGCATTTGGTAACCACGGAATTTATTCAGCCCCTACTGGGCACATAGGTTGTCTGGGCTTCTAAAACATTTATCCCTCTGTCAGGCATAATTTTTGACCCTCCAGTCTGAATGCAGCCCACTAAACCTGTTCTGTGGCCCACAAGACAATTGTTAACACCCTTCTGTTTGCAATCAGAGACAGTCAGCAGTGGCAGGGAGATTTCAGAGGCATCAGACATGGCTGAACGGGTGTGTCTGGCTTCGGTGGGTCCCAAGTTGTGCAGGCCTACTTTAGCAGAACTGCACTGCTGACAACTTTAAATCTATTTCTGAATTCCTTCAGACTGTAAAATCAATGCCATTATGCATTTTATATAAGCTATTATATTGGCAAGCACAATCAAAGTGGTTGCTATCTTCCAATCTCACAAATTACAGGGTTTTGGGGGACAAGATAGTAAGTGCATTGAATTCTGAGATCTTTCTCCTGCTGGGAATCTCAGACTTTGCAGGTCACAAATAAAGCTGTCTTTCCAAATGCAGGAAAGGAAATGACAGGCTTGTGATTTCCACCATGGTGTATTGTTATTTTTGAAATGGCGTAAGGGTCTATTATGGCATGTCAGACACAAAAAATGCTTTGCATTTAACAGAATTTTTTTAAAGCATCAAGGATGACATAGAGAATTCAAATGAGTTCATCCACAAATTATTTTCATTTACTTTCCACATCCCCAAACAATCCTTTAAGGTTGCTTGCCATGGTGCGCCCTCTCTGCCAGACCATAAAGAAATGTTAAGCTCATGCACTTTAAATGACCTGTCAGTTTAAGAAAACATGAAGGCCATTGCTGTTGGATAAAGTTGACTTTATAAGTAGAGAAAGTTCAGTGAAGTTGGATGGTAGGGTTGGGGGAAAACCCTACATTAAACACACACGCACACACAAGGTCCGGATGAATGAATCTCAAATTCTATCCATCCGGAATACGAAGAAATTTGCCAATTCTGATAAAACCTATACAAATTGAACTGAAATTAATTTTTCAACAATAAATACATTAAAACAAGTGAACGTAGTTTAATTTACTGGAACACAATATCATGGTATCTGAACTAGCCCACAAGAGAGGAATTATATTTTTGCCCTTTGAAACTGCAGTTTTAAGCCATCCTATTAGGTATTGTATTTTAGGGTTTTAATTTCTGTGAACCATCCAGAGAGCTTAGGCTATTAGGTGGTATAGAAATGTAATAAATAAATAATAAATAAATAAATAAAATATTTGTAGTTAGGGATGGGAGAGCTTGGCCCTAGCCTATCCCATGAGCGCTCATATGCCTCGCTTGCGTGGCCGGCTCCAATGAGCTCGCAAGGTCCGCTCACAAGCCCCCTGAGCCCTTGGCAACCACCCTCCCTCCCCCACGCTAATGGTGGCAATCACCCACCATTAGTGTGTGGGGAAATGCACACTTTCCAGAAGCTCCAAAAAGTGTGCGTGCCAATGGGGTCCCTTGTGTTAAGTGATCCTTTAAGGCTGTGATTGGAGCAGAGTGGTGAAAGTGTGTGTGTGTGTGTGTGTGTGTGTTGGGGGGGGGGAGAAATACCCTCCAGAAAGTGCACAATTCCCCCAGACACGCTAATGGTGGCTGCCATTAACGTGCCGGGGGAAGTGTGCACTTTCAAGAGGCTCCAGAAACTGTGCTTCCCTGCCTCCTACTGCCCCAATTGGGGCCTTAAAGGCCCTCTTAATGCAAGGTAGAGACAGGTAGAGACCTGTTTTGGACCTTGGGGCTGGATTCGCTCCTGGGAACACCATGGGGGCCAGATGATGTCAAGGCGAAGGCATCTTTTGAAGCCCCAACTCCCTATGTCATCAGTTTCCAGCTCAGTGATACATAAAGGGTCACCTTTCTGTAGATCTGAGTTGGTGGAAAACCAGCTGTAATCTCTGATCAGAGATAATAAAAATAAAAAAAGGATTTCTGCAGCTCTGCTCGTAGAAACCCCAATTCTTCTCTCTGATCACTGATTGGAGATAAGAGCTGGGATTCCCAGTTCATACCTGAAGAAAGGAAATCCCTTCTGCAGTAATAAGTTGGGGCCAGCTCTTATCTCCAATTCCTGATTGGAAATAAGAGCGGAGATTCCGTGCTTAGAACTGTTGGAAGGCAGCACTTTCTGCAACCCTGAGCTGGAGGAAACACAGTGTGGATGAAATTTGAGGGGGAAAGGGGTTGGGCATGGCAAAAGAGCTGGCATGACAGATGAGGAACTTCCACAGGTTGTATTTGGCTTCTGGGCAGACATTACCCATCTCTGCTATAGGGCCGTGAAATATTATGTGGGAAAATATAGCAGTCAAGTTGAAAAATATATGTTTATGTTCTACTGTGTCAGGCCAAGTTGATACATCCTTGGCTGTTCCAAAGAAGGGGCAAAAGAGAAAAACTGGGTGATTTGTGTTTCCTTTTTTCACACTTCTCAATCTTCACTTATCCTATGTCAGCTTTTGCTGACAGGACAAAAGTCAAGAGGGAGGTGGGGCTTCTTGAATTTTTCTTCCATCTGTTGATGGAAGTAAAATCATTCTGTCCCATCACTGACAATGGGAGGGAAACATTAGATGTGCTCTAAAGTGCATCTAAATGTTTTCCAGGAATGGTGGCTGAGAGGCCTTAGGATCCCTTGGAAATTTCCTTCCTGCACATCACAACACCCCATAATTCCTGGTTATTGTCCTCTGCAAGGTCATTATTCCAACCACATAGAAAAAGCCACCACAGAAAACTTCATAGTAACTGGGAGAAGCCAGGAAGCCTGGGGGGTGGGTCATAGCGCTATGGCCTTGGAGGGTTTTTGTTTGTTTCCTGAACACTCCTTTAGTCCCTATGATGCTATCTAGGGACCATAAGATTGCCCTCTAAGAGTGCCATAGAAAATGTTCCATAGAAATGCATTTTGAGAGAATGTACTTAGTGCCGCCAGAGCTTATGGAAAGAAAGTGTGTATAATTCTCTGTGCACAGTTTGTGCTGAAATTAAAATTGACTCCAAAAATTGGTTCATACCAGAGACTTCTTATATATAAAAAAATAGCTTATCAGCCAAGCATATTTTATCTCAAGTGCTGTTTTGTTTATACACAGAACTTCTCTTTGTATTTGATTCCATTAGTTTCGTCTTTGTCACATAAAGGGATCTCTCCCATGGTCAAATAAGCTACATCCCATGAGGATGTGTTTGTATTCAAGATTGATTTGATTTCCCCTTCTTGGGGTGCTATAATCCTCTGCTTTTGCCATCCATCCACGGATTTGAAAGCGCTATCCAAACCAACCAGAAATAGTAACATTGAAAGGATATTTTTTTGGCCCCAGATATCCTGCTGGCTCTCAATGTACTAACCAAATACCACTTTCACTTGTTCATACTAGTACTGAATGCCAACCACCTACCATTTTCAAAGAAAGGTGGTTTGCTCTCCACCTCCCCCCTCCACACTTTCAGCAGTTCAGCATATATTTGATCTAAAATTTTAGAGTTCTCACATTTTACCCCCCCCCCCCCCCGGTTTCAAGTTGAAAAACCTTGTCTCCACAGAAGCAAGAGTGAGAGAGAAAGGAATGAGGAAAAGGACTCTGCACACCTTCAACACACATGAAAGCTGTAAAGCTGCTGACGTGAGAATGACAGGAGATTAATTTTACTTTATTGTAGCTAGCAGCAGGGAAGGTAAATAAAAAAGTGTGCATCAAAAAAGCATAGAACAGCAGTTAGCAAAAAAAATTGTGGGTACTTTGTGCCACAATGAACCTGCCAATCACATACAAGAAGGTTATACTAGAAAGTATTATATGATGCTGAATTTCTGTGGAATTATGATGTACAAGGTAATTTGTTTTTCCAATCAAAACTTTATTTGAGTCCAGACAAGTGCTTATGTTAACAGAATATTAACTATCCTTCTATAGGGAGATTGGGATTCCCCCTAATACAATAGTCCATGGGCTTATCTGGGGGTGGGGGGAGGTATTACATTTTTCCAAAAGCTACACATCTTGGGGGAAAAGTAAATATTGGAACTCAATTCAGTGCTGCTGCCCAAATGTGCCTGTGTTGTTTTTCTACATGGAGCCAGTGATGCCGGGTAGACATGGGGGGACATGACATGATGATGTAACAATGCAGAGAAGTCTGTCTAAACGTTAAAAAATAGAGTGGGAGATGACAAGTGTCAGCAAGGCTGGGCAGTTTATGTCAAGTGCCACGTCTAGTTTGTCCTTACACCGTTTGCTATTAAACATTGATTTTATACTGGCACTGCAACAAGTACTAGTCCCAGATATTATTTTTAGTCTATGAAGGAACAGAGCTGTCCTCAGTTATTGGCATTTAGTTTGGTTGTAAGATATTATGGGAGGTGTGTGTGTGTGTGTGTGTTAATCAATTTCAGCCAAAAGTTTAATAGTTTCATGTTTAATTGGAATATGGGATCAGGCAGTTTTGCTCAGGAAGCAGGAAGTTATGAAGTTCTACGAAAGGGCAGGCAAAGGGCTCCACCACACCTACTTTCCCCCCCTAGTTTGCCTCAGCGATTTCCACCTCCGTTTCATTAGTGCGTCAAGCTAATGGTCCCTTTCACGTGTATTTGTGGTGTCGCCACTGTACTGGGGAAACCTCCTTTTGCTTGTTTGCTCTGCCACTCCACTCCGCCCCTTCTCCTTCCCCCTCCAGTTCATTGGTTCTTGTCACTGATGGACATCACGATGGACGTGGGCACCTTCCCCCCCTCGCTCTGGCTTTGGTGTCTAGCATTTTACCTATTTAACACTTAATTGGCTGGGTGCCATTTCTGAGGGCAAAGAGAGTGGGAATGGAGCAGCAAAAGTCAATTCAACTGAGTCAGCATAAGCCTGTTCCTGAGTCAGGAAGAGAACTGCCCTGCCCTCCTCTTTCATCAGCAAGACCTCCCTTCAAAGTACATGTACCCCCACAAAGGACATAGCGTGAGAATGGCAATACACTGGGGGGGGGGGTGGATGGGTACTTTAATCCCTCACGAAGGATATAAACTAGACTTTCCCCATTCTAGGAAAACATGGAAAATGGAGGGGAAGAGGCGGGCTGACTGCAGGACAGGCACAACGTCATGTGAGTATCACGCTGCAATATGGCAAAACCAGGCATGATGAGAGTGCAATAAAACGGTGATGTGATGGAGCCCAAAGAAAGAAAAAGTTTTAACTCAGTAAACAGAAATGCCGTTTGCAGAAATAAACAAGAAACTATATTCCTGAGTGTTTGATACTAAGGAGAAGACAAAAGCCAAAGGCAGACATGCAGATGGGCAGAGAGAAGAAGAAAGAGGATGAGGAGGTGGCCAGAATTCTAGGGCCAGTAATCATGGAAACCAATAGAAAATCATTTTCTGCTTTTCTCTGTTTTTTCCCCTGAAATTGGCTTTGAACTTTCAGCAACACACGAAGCAAGAAAAAACAATTATGCAACACCTAAGACCCCTGCTTCATGTGCTGCTTATGGACCAAAGATTATTTCATCATGAAATCATCTATATAGATTCTGCTCAGCAACTGAGAGAGTGGTACCCCATGGCAGGGTCCCCCACCCCTGTTCATTCTCCCCCCACTTAGGAAAATTCACTGGAAGCCCTGGGTAAGCTCCTGTAGTTCACCCACATCTCTCCCCTCTCATCCAGCATTGGGGCAAATCCCGATGCTGTAGATGGAGAAAAAGTAAACCCCACTGCATGATCCCAATGAAGGCTTAATTGAAAGTAAGTCTCATTGAATTCAGTGGGGCTTACTCCTCTGCTTGAGACTGCAGGGGAGTAAGATTTACTTCTTACTTCTGAGGAAACATGCACAGAAGGTGGGGAGCTTCACAGAGACTTTCATCCAGCATTGGGATATGTTAAAGATTGACTGCAGAGGAGCAAAATTTACTTCTTACTTCAAAGTAAACACAAAAACTCTCATCCAGCACTTGGATATGTTAAAGATTAAAAGCAGACTACATAAGGTGAATAAGTATCTCCACTTCTGTGTTGTTCTGAGTGATTGCTGCAGCGCCACTGGAGATTTTATCAAAGGGAAAAGCTATTGTGAATGGGGAAAACAAGGGGGAATGGGTATGCCCAGGATTTAATCTAGGGCAGCACCACGCAGGAGCCACATTTTAGAAAAAAAGACACATTGAAAGGTGTTTCAGAAAAGGCTCCTTATCCAGAGGGAAGTAGTGGTGTTGCTGTGGAGTGGCAACAACATCATGTGTCACAAACAACCTCAACATAGTTCCCTTCTGCAATAAATTGCCTATGAAGATTGGCCCATAGAGGAAAGAAAGTATCTGAGCTGCTGGACCTGGTGAATTAATTGAAAGAGCTGGACCATTGACAGTAAAATATTGTTTTGATAAGGGAACTGAGTATATAGGGACTCAGTCTAGTTAAGTTAGCTGGATGCATTTATCCCTGGATGTTTTTAATACCCTATTGTTATTTAAAATTTTGTGACCTCTTTTTTGGGGGGTTAGCCACCCCACCCCCCATGTTTAACAGCCAACCCACATGGAAAGCTTCTGCTATTAGGCAGTATAGATGTAACGTCCCAGGGCCTCTGGCCGTCTGTTCCTTTAAGCATCATGGAAGCCGCATACTCAGACTCAGAGGTTTACTCACAAGGAGAGGGTTTATTAAGCATCTGAAGGCCTATGCAAGCATACCTAATAAACGGTGTGGACTCAGACAGCAGATGCTCATGAAGCTGCTGACCCATCTGGACCCATGGGTGGGGGGGCGATATACTGTTCTGTGCTTGGCAGCAGTATAAGCTCCAAGCAATAACACTGAAGCAGTTGTGTCACTAGCATAGGCAGGCATCTTATCTTCTTCTTTGGCCTTGCTTCTCCAAGTTCAACAGCTTTGGAATGTAAGCTCATGTCGGGGTTCCACCCCGACTGTCAGAGTTCCTCCTTCCTGGCTGGACCCTCTGACTTTGCTCCTTAAAGATATACTGTCTCTTTAAGAGCCACACTCTCCCTCTTGGGACCCAAGTTTCCACCTTTTCTCTTTTCCCCTCTCGGTAGCATGGGGTTTGAGCTGTAGGCGGGTGTGAAATGGAATCTCCAACAACATGGGTTTTAAACCAAAAAAACTCTTTACTATTCCAGCCATAGTAAGGCACATTAGCTTAAGGTATTTACACACACAGAGCTGTTACTTACACAGGCAATAAAAACAAACAAACAGAAATAAAACCACAGTTTCATCTGGCTTGGCTACTTAGTACTTGGTAGTTCAGTCCAGCTTTTCTCCATTAGGCTCTGAGTCCCTCCCACTGCCCAATTATCCTGCCTCGCTCTGGGATGGCTCAATCCTCCATCCCCAACGACTTGAATCAGTTCATCTTTCTTCCTCTAGGGTTTTCCTTTTTTAAAGACTCCTTCTAACTGACCAGCCAGCCTTTTTCATTGGCTCTCTGGCTAGCTCTTTCTATTGGCTCTTTGTTCCCGCTTCTCTAGTTTGAACTGCTAACTGCTGTTTTAACCCCACCTCTCAGCTTTTGACCTTTTCCCTAGAAACCTGGTCAGAGAATTGTTAAACTAATCAGGAAACCTTTTGAGCATATGTTAATCTTAACAGTTCACCCATTGTACATACATTTTAACTCGTTACATCCAATTTAACCCTTGTTAATACAGTTAAACCTTCACAGCTCATTATTACTCTGCCCAGCTTGCTAGGCTTGGACAGATAAGGTGCAAGTGTGAGACATCTCTGATCCATTTTCCCAGCAATTAGCAACCTAGCATGGCTGGGCCATGGGAAGCCAAGGCAGCCATTTCCCAGAAACCTCTGGGCAACTATGACTCACAGGATTCTCAGTCTACACAATAGAAATGAAATGAAACCTAAAATAGATAGCTGAGACCCAAAAAGTTTTAATAAAATTGAGAGAATGGAAAGCTCTGTTTAGGGGGATGATGAGAGAGAGAGAGAGAGAGAGAGCAGTGATGTTGACAGATTGGAAATTGTGTAGTTCATATAGCATTCAGATTGTGTTTGCGTGCCTTTTTTAATGTCTATAAAATTGGGCCCTTCGTCCAATCTGTCTGAAATCTGGCAGAACCGATGCCATGAGGTGGGGATTGTAGAATACCAGCTAATTTCCTGCCATTTCAATGGAAGCATCAAAGTTGCAGAAGACTGGCAGAGTCTCCCTTTGAAATCAATAGAAAAATCAAAAATGAAATGAAACGAAATCAATTGAGAAAAAAATGAAATGAATGTAGTTCACATGAATATGAAACAAAAGTAATGGAACTTTTAAAATGAATGGAAGAACGAAATGAAAACATTTCCCCTGCACAACCCTACATGTCAGCAAACAAAATATAGATTTGAAAGGGAGCTAATCCTCATCCCTACATATGTTTTCAACATGTATTTGTCACATTCATGCCTGACATTGATGGGTTACATTTTAAATATTAGCTGTATACCTTAAAAAATGTAATACGTGAAGTGCCCTAAACATAAAATTAATCAAATCAGCTTGCTTTACACACAATATTGTTCTCAAAAAGCACTAATAAAATTGCATTAACCTTGAGATTCTTGAAACCTTTTCTTTTAGTGGGGGAGGATGAGTAGTTCAGTTCCTCATTACTAATTTATTTTTTTTATTTTTATTTTTTTATTATTATCTCAGAACACAACTTCAATGCCAGGGAGAAAATGGCTGCCTCAATGAGTTTCTCTTTATTAACCCCAATTACAAATTATTCTGTGAAGACTTAATTGACTATAAGCAAATCTGAATAAAACATTAAAAATGGTTGCAGATTAAATTTAAAGATTGACTGGGGAGGGAGAACCAAAACCTCTTCCTGCAAATAATGCAGCTAATGAGTGGCTTATTAAAAAGGGAACATTTTAAAATTGCAATAATTAAATTCTCTCAGTGAATGTAGAGTATAAATAGTACAAGAAAAATGGTGTCGTTCTGCATGAGTTAATTTCTCGGCAGGATATCTATCAGCATAATATTAAGCCAAGAAAAACCAAGCAGAAAAGACACCAGAAGAGGAAACAAGGAGTGACCCAGTTGGGGGGAAATCCAAAACTTGCACAAGAATTAACAATCAGCTTATTAAGACAAAATGTGCTTTCAGTTAAGAGATTCCTCACTAGGTGCACATAATTCACTTAGGCACAGTCCTATGGTGATGCCCATAACCGTCGGAACTCAGATGCTTACAGGCATCCTATGCAGAGGGGGAGGAAGAGCAAAGTCGATCTTTGCCTCCACATTCTTCTTGCTCTGCATTTTGGCTAGACAAGCTTTTTCGCCCATCTAACTGGGGCAGTTTGAGCAGGAGGGACGGAGGCTGGGAGGTCTGGGGATATTATGTGTCCCAGCTTTCTCACTCCTAGCTCCTCCCCACCCCCTTTACCCCCTCTCCGAGATCGGCTTTGTGACCTGGGAGAAGCAGCCAGCATGGTTCTCTCTGGGCAGCTGTGAGGGGGAAGTGGTGGGGATTACAGATTTCTGGATCTGCAGTCAGAGCACTGCGTCCAACCTCAGATCCAGGAAACTGAATGATCTGTCTAGGGGCCATAGGATTGTTCCCTTAGGCTTCAATCCTATACCCATTTATGCGGGAATAGGTCCAATTTGATGGCATTATTTAGGAAGGATGCTTCCTGTTGGAAAATCAATTAGCTGAGGGAAAAAACGAAAAGGCAAAACAGAATGAGTGGTTTATCAGTCCCACCAGCACGTAGACTATCTTGGAATAATAAAAGGAGACCACACCCTTCTTCATTGAAGGTCAGAAAACACTTTTACTCACAAATAGTCGTCCATATTCAATGCAAGTACAGCACAGAATTTCAAAAGAGTTTGTTCAGCCCATGTTGTGTTCCATTTCACCAGCAGGAGCAAAGGGAGCGAACACAAGTGCTTCTAGCAATGTTGGAGGTCAGAGAGAGTGCGGGGGGGGGGGGGGGTGAGGGAGAGGAAGGAATTTCAGGAAATCAGGAAATCGTAGGCTATTTGATCCTAACTCCAGCTGGGGCCAAAATTCCCATGAATCAACTAACTGCAACATTCGAGGTGTGCGAATCCACCCACGCCAGGCTTCTGAGGCTCAGCTTGGCAGACACTCGCGCACATGCCAAAACTGCACACTTCCCCCTTCGTGTACCAATGGCAGCTGTCATTCATGCAACAGGGGAAGTGCACATTTTCAGAAGCCTCCACAATTTGTGCATTTCCCTCCCTATGCCAGTGATGACCTTGAAGGCCCCATTGATGCAAGTGTAAAGGTGCAAATGCTTCATTGACACAGGAAGGCGGGAAATGTGCAGTTTTGGGGTGCATGCAGCTGGCTTCCAAGTCCTTGCCAGGGTTTCACAAGTGCTCAGGGGGTCCACACTTACAAGAGCAGTGCCTCGCTGTGTCCTGAGGGGTTGGATGCAAGTGGTTTGCCCAGCTCCTGGACCCAGTTGAGTGCTTATGACAACCCTATGCAACACTGCTCCCGTCCATTAACTTGTAGATGAGGTTGCAATATTCCCAACAGCATTGAATTATTTCTCAATAGACCTACATTGTTCTGTGCTATTAAGATATAAAATAAATATGTTTTGAACTGTTCTCATATCAACATATTGTACACATTTCTCCAAGTTAAATTCCTGCAATGCGCTCTACGTGGGGCTGCCTTTGAAGATGGTTCAGAAGCTGCAGCTTGTGCAAAATGCAGCGGCCAGATTGATAACAGGAACCAGAAGGTTCGAACATATAAGACCAACTCTGGCCCGCTTGCATTGGCTGCCTATACATTTCCGAGCTCGATTCAAGGTGCCGGTTTTAACCTATAAAGCCTTATACGGCTTGGGACCACAATACCTCTCTCGCCGTACGCTACGATCCACATCTAAGGTCCTCCTCCAGTTGCCTACTCCAAGGGAGGCATGAAGGGTGGCAACAAGGGAGAGGGCCTTTCCAGTGGTGGCCCCCCAATTATAGAATGATCTCCCCAACGAGGCTCGCCTGGCGCCAACACTGTTATCTTTTCGGCACCAAGTCAAGACTTTCCTCTTCTCCCAGGCATTTAACAGCATATGTTGAGGCTTTTGTTGTTGTTGTTGTTGTTTGACCCAGAATAGCTGTTTTTAAATGGATATTGTATTAATAACCTGTTTTTATGCTCTTTATGGTTTTAAATATTGTATATCGGTTTTTTAATGTTCAGTGTTTTTAATTTTTGTAAACCGCCCAAAGAGCTTTGGCTATGGGGTGGTATATAAATAATAATAATAATAATAATAATAATAATAATAATAATAATAGGGGTATGGGGAGAACCCTGAAACATGGGACACCCTATATTGTATATACAGTTTTTCCAAACAATGGAACGTAAATCTCTGGAGGATTTGATAGTTGTGCATGATCTGCTCCCTCTCATGCCACTAGGCAGCAGTTCTGATCCCCATGTACTCCAGGTGTGTGAAAGGTTGCATCACTTCTTCTTTACCGTCTGATCAAATTTCTTCCCAGCAACCAGATCTTGGAAGAAGCAGCAGATAGTTCTTCAAACAATTGCCCATGTGATCAAGTTTGGGGCCTTAAAACTAGTTCCATTCCAGGAACAGTTCTCATGGGTGTGTTCTATTTGTTGTTATTGTCCTGCGGAAGGACAAGGGCTGGAGGACCATCCCAGACTTTAGGTACATCAACGTGTTTGTTATGTACTACAAGTTTTGAAGGAAAGCCACAAGATTAAAGGAGTCCATCTCAATGAATCTTTGGCCATAGTAGACCTCACAGAAGCCGACTTCTATGTCCCCAATGCAGAGTGGTGCAGAAAATTCTTGCACTTTTATCAAAATCTACACTTCCAGTACAAGGTTTTGCTCTTTGGCCTGGCCCCAGCACTCAGGTGTTTGTTTGCTTACAAAATTGATGCTCACAATAGTAGGATCCAGGATTCAGAAGATCCTCATATATTCATATTTAGACAACCTATTGCTTGGAGAGGTAGGTTGTCAAGATCCTTCTAAAAGCTTGCATTGTCTCACTCAACACGTGTTCATAAGCTACAGGAAAACCCAGTAGGAACTCACACAGACCTAACCTCTTTAGGGGCTTGCATATATACAAAGGAGGGCAAGCTCTTCCTTCTTCCAGAGATGATTTGGAAGCTCTCTCAGTAAGTTCAAGAAACTGACAGTGCTTAGTGTTTTGAGTGCTTAGGGCTCAATGGTCTGGGGTTGAATCCCTGTGTGACAGTCAGCCAGGTTTGTGCTGCTGAATTGTGGTTGCCACCTCTTTTTTTCTGACAGGCTTCTCATCATTAACAGCTACATGTCCAGCAGGTATAACATGATCCTCTCCATAGTATGAATAGCTATAACAACTGAATTTGGCTGGTGCTGAGAATTTTGTTTAGTTTATTATTTGATAAAAGCAAAACTCCCAGATTTTTTCCACAATATGGATGAAAAGATTTTAAGATTAAAAACATTTGAATATGGGAGAAAGCAAAACAACCAGATTCAGCCATTCTTAGATTTATGCCACGCTTCACCTATTGATGGGTGAGACATTTGTTTCAGTTCATTTTTTACCATAATTTATGCAATTCATATCTCTCAGATCTAAACAGGGACCCAAACACAATCTGTGGTTTGAGGTCCATACCTTTCCAAGCTTGTGATGTGATCTGAGCCAAGAAAAAAATGTGTTTGGATATTTCATTCATTTGAAAAATGTGCATGGGCATGCTTTAGTCAATGGGTAGAAAATGTATTTGCACAACTGATGCATATATTTTGAAAATGCATACAAAAATGTGCAGAAATTTCCATGCAAAAACACACATGAATGAACAAAGCTCACAATCCAAGATGGACATCAGTTGGAATGAGGTTTGAGGTGGAACCTCACCGAGTCAATCTTTTGCTGATTCATAAATCCTTACCTTCATTCTCAAAAAAGGGTGGGATTTGTGCCTCTGAGCAATTAGGGGTTAGTGTAGAATGTTGTGTTTAGAATTAGCATGGTCTGTATAGTGGAGAATAAGGATACATACCTGCTCCTCCCCTTTGGAAATGACAGTGACCATTGGATATCACTTTTACAGGGCTACTAGTTCACTTTTACAGGGCTACAGTTCACGGGCTACTAGTCTGTTTCAAAGTACTGGTTATGACCTATTAAGCCTTATATGCCTTGGGAACATGCTACCTGAAAAACAGTCTTATCCTATAGGAGCCTGCCTGGGTCTTAAGATCTTCGGCAGAGGCCCTTCTTTTGGTAACACCACCTTCAGAGGGATGTGCCATGGTGATGCAAGAGAGGGCCTTCTCGGTGGTGGCTCCTGACTGTAGAGCTCCCTACTGAGGGAGGCTAGGTTAGCTCCTTCTCTGCTGTCTTTCTGCCATCTGGAAAAGACTGTTTTATTAAACCAGGCCTTTGGCATATAATTGTGCTGTTGGGTTGTGTGCAAATTTTAGTCTGTTATTGTTGTGTCTTTAATTGTGTGTTAATGTATTTGTTTTATTATTGTTCTAATTATTTTTTTAAAAAAAATCTATAACCCATTTTCTTGGTGGAAAGTTGGGCACAAATCAAATCAAATCAATCAATAAAATGTATGAACATGGGCTTAGTTCCTCATTGTGCATCCTACTCATAACACTGGCAAACATTTGAGAAGATAGGGCTCATACCATATCCACTAACAATGCATGCATACATAAATATTTTCAAAAACAGGCACTTCTCCCTGCAATCTGTGGCAAATGATAACCAATTTTTGTCTAGTGGAAGCAGCTGTGTCCAAAATGATATATGGTATCGGAAGAGGACATTGCAAACATTTGCAAAGAATAGCGATGGCTAGCACTGTGGAATATATTCTCATTGCCTTATGCTAGACAAAATTAATCTGCCCCAATCTGCCTAATAGAAGAACAGTGCATTAGACTGTGTTTTAAATGACTTATTCTTTAAGAAGATAATCTGTATATTCAGCAAAATATGCTACTTTTTTATTGAAGAGGTTAGTGTAACCACAATCTTTCTCTCCTTATGAAATGGTTGCTGTGCTATTATGCTATTACTTCATGCTGTGATGGGCTGGGTATTATAATAAGATATGAGAATCACAACACTGTGGGTTTCTTGAATATAAAGGGTCAAAATTCCCATGAACAGTTGGTACTCAACTAATGATCGTGTTAGTTAAGCATTGCAAAGGCATTTGTATTACGTTATAATCTGAAGCAAATGTTCTAACATTATATATTGATACCTTGTGACAGCACGTAATGATATTTGCAGAAAAGAGAATGCCAGGAGCAAGAAAATAGGCATCTCTTAAAATATTTCTATTCTGTTTAGGATTGCTTGTCTTGCATGATTCATGCTCCAGCATTTTAACTGACAACAATTTAAGAGGTCTTTCCTATTTAAAAACAAGTTCATGTCCAAATAGATTTTTTTCCTCATTCCCTGCTCTTACTTCTGTTGACCTAGAATTCAAAACATTTTGTTCATACCTTGAGACTGTGAATTCTCTTCCCTTTTGCAAATCCCCAGATAGCAATGCAATTTAAAATTATGACATATTCCAGTTACAGCTATGAATCACATACTGGAAAGCAGACTACAGAGTTGTTTAATTGAGGTGTGTTTGTGTGTGTTGGGAGGAGAATGCACTTGCCCTTGTAACATTAATATGACAGCTGGATAGAGGCAAGTAATAATTCTCTATGCCATAATATCTATTCTGTCTTCATCATAATAGTGTTGGGGATCTAGAACTTGATTCTGGAACAACATGAGAGTAGGATCAAGTCTAGTAAACTACACAGGGCTATCTGTATCACAGGCCTGGCACCCATTTCAGACCAGATGAGCAGTGTGTACAACATCAACCTCTGTGATTGGTCAACAGAGCAGAAACACTTGTTTGCTGTACTCAAGATCTTGGCCCTCAACCTCTGATTCCAGCTCTAGCTTCAGCCTGCAAGAACCTCAGCCAGAAAAAAATGTTGTCCAAGGCTAGTTTCTAACACAGTGGCCAATGGCAAGGAGGGGCCGTACCTCACTAGTAGAGTGCATGCTTTGCATGTAGATGGTTCCAAGTTCAATCCCGGCATTTCCAAATAGGGCTGGAAAAACACCTGCCTGAAATCTGGAGAGCCGCTGCCAGCCAGTGTCAACAGTATTGGGCTAGATAGACCAAGGGTCTGACTCAGTACAAGCAGCTTCTATGTTCCTGTTTATTGATTGTGTTTTATTTATGAATGGCTTATTCTGCTTTTCCATTAAGTCATGTTTGAAGTGTAAACAAAAAAACTACATAAAAACAGACTTCAAAATAACAACAAAACAGTTAAGAAACAGCAGAGTATATAAATGAACAAACCAGGTGCACTGAGATCCAAAAGATGACAAGTTTCAGCAGCTCATTCCATTGCCTCAATGGCCACTCTTCAGGCTTTAGGAACTTTGTCTATGATGGTGGAGAGGAATGGTAGGCACTCAGATGAGTCCTGAAGCATGGTCCTATAGGTCATACAAGTCCTCCAGGTCATACAAAGCCCAAAATGGCTACTGTCATAGCAACCAGACCCAGCTGTAGTCTATGGAAAAGACGTTAATTTATTGCATTTAATTTATTTATTTATTTATTTATCTGCTTCCTTATTTGCAGTTTATTGCAAGACATGCATTTCATTTCAACTCTGGTTCTAAATACCTATACACTAAGTCTGCATGACTTTTGATCCACCAAACTGAACACACAACTATATATTATGGACTTCCAGGTGTTTTACAATTCCATTTCACACACACACACACTCATTAAACAAAAAAAACTACGGTTTACAAAAACAACGTTAAGGCTCTACAGTTTCCAAGCACACACCAAAAAAGCAGAGAAATTGGGAGTTAAGGCTCACAAGCCTTAATGCCACATCCTCCCTAAGTAGGCAGAAAGTGCAAGTGAAATTCTCATTCTCCCAAAGCAGATAAACCATGAGGACAGGATGGAGAATATGATATGCAGAGGTGACTGTGGGGTTGTGGAAAATTGATCACGAACAACTTAGGGCCACCTACTTCTCTTTTTTTGTTTAGAGCAACCCTTCCCCAACCTGGTGCCCTCCAAAGGTGTTGGACTACAACTCCCATCATTGCAAGTCAGATAGGTAAAGCAGGAAAGACACTGAGAAATATACTGCAAAGGATAACCATTCGAGTAATGTCAGAGAAAAGAAAGTAAAATGAACTTATGTAATACAAATTTAGAACAAGTGTATGCTCAGCAACATATAGAATTATAGTGTAGCATCAAGGCATAGAAACTGATTTGCAATTATGGATGTTGTAGTCCAGCACCTTTGGAGAATTAGGTGGCCCTAAATTGTTCATCATGAGTTTTTCACAACCCCACAGTCACCTCTGCATATCATATTCTCCATCCTTTGCAGGGAGGATGTGGTGTTAAGGCTTGTGAGCCTTAACTCCCAATTTCCCTGCTTTTTGGTACTCCCAATTTCCCTGCTTTTTGGTGCTTGGTTGGAAACTGTAGAGCCTTAACATTGTTTTTGTAAACCACAGGTTTTTTGTTTAATGAATTTCATGGCTTTGTGTAACGAATGACTGGATATTATACAGTTGACAACCAAGCTGCATCAGTCAGGACGTTACACCATCTTGACATCCAATATAAAACCAAAGCTAGTGTTATGTGTTGAACTCGCTTTTAAAATTAATAAATTAACCAAAGTGTTTACTTCTCCCTCATTTTTAAATATAAAGAGATGAAACATGGCATCATGGTAGCTGTTAAGACAAGATGTATCCATGCCTTGAAGCAGTTCTGTTCATGCCTTGATTTTTTAGGATTTTTTGAAAGGTGAAACAGAAATCTCCTCTTTGGGGTCTATGACATTGAGAAGTAGAAGTTAAAAAAATGAAATTAAAGATAAAGAGATGACACTTGGCACCATGGTAGCTCTTAAGTAGGGCTTCAGCCATGCCAAGTCTGAAGCAGATCCGTTCATCCCTTGATTTTAAGGATTTTTTTAAAGTTCAAGGGATGAACGGATCTGATTCAAACTTGGCATGGCTAAAGCCCTACTTAAGAAGTACCATGGTGCCATGTTTCATCTCTTCATCTTTAATTTTTTTTCAAAAACTTGCACAGCCCGAGGTCGTAGTCCCCAAACAGATTTGAGTTTGAACTTTTTTTAAAAAAATCCTAAAAATCAAGGGATGAACAGATCTGCTTCAAACTTGGCAAGGCTAAATCTCTACTTAAAAGCTATCATGCTGCCAAGTTTCATCTCTTTATCTTTAAAAATGGTGGAGCTGTAAGCATGTTGGTTAATTTTTATTGGCTATAATGGGCTGTTTATTCCAACTTTAAAAGTCACATTGTTTTCAATGGAGCTCACTCCCAAGTAAGTGTGCTGAGGGTCTTATGTCTACTCAGAGTAAGTTCTGGCTTTCCTGGGGGCTGTGAGGACACAGTATTGCAGGCGTCCCCTCCCATGCTTTGCATGCATGCCAGGGAAGGAGGGAGGCACTTAGAGACAATCTATGCCTTTTGAAATTGGTAGGACTTGCTTCTGAGTAAGCATGCATTATTAGCCCAACACTAAAATCTTAGCATTGCATTCTAAACCAACAGATGTGTCCTATTCTTAATGAGGATCCTGCACCCAAGCATCGGATTACACACTTCTACAAAAGAAAGACTGTGGGTGGAAGCTTTATTTCTATGGGATGGAAATGATAGCTTTGCCTTTGCTTTCAGCACTGGGGCAGAGGGGGAAAACTTCCTCAACTACAACCAACCCCAGGCAAGTGCTATCCTATATTTCCCTATGGGCAAGTATGGTTTCTCTATGGGCAACCACTGTCCTACGTTTCCTATGGGCAGGTATGATTTCCTTACGTGCAATTACTATCCTGTTTCCCTATGGACAAGCATGATTTTCCTATGGGGAGATATATTTTCTAGGGATCTGTATCATATCGTTAAAATGTATGATAACGATACGATAGAAAAACCTATGATAATCATCGCAGACGATAATTTTCGGGCGATTTTATCATTTTATCGGACTGCCATATAAATATACCTATAACCTCTGTATTTTAAAAGTTAGAGGCTTGAAACTTGGTCACAGTGCTTATGGGGTATGCCTAAGTATGTGTATGAAATTTGAGATTGATCCCTCCAACCCTTGATTTTATATGAATTTTTAAAGATCGTTTCCATTCTGACAGGTCTGAATGAACGCACGTGGCGAACTGTCGTTCTGATCTGTCAGAACGGAAATGATCTTTAATAAATTCATATAAAATCGAGGGTTGGAGGGATCGATCTCAAATTTAATACACATGTCTAGCACATGTTGCTACACATATGTGCCAAATTTGAGATAAACGACGATATTTTTTGGCGTGCACACCCCTAATATTTTCCCCATGAACATGTATTATCCTATGTTTCCCTATGGACAAGTATGGTTTCTCTATGGGCAAGTACTGTCATTTGTTTTAGTATGTCCCCCTGTTATCTGTCCTGAATCTCCCACCAATAACCTTCATGGGAACCTTGGTCCCTAAATACAAAGAGAGAAAACTACCACAAAATCCACACACCCCTTCAAGCTAGTGATTGGAGACTCATTGCACTCAATGGAACTTACCTCTGAGTAGATATCCCTTGGATTGAATTGGAAATCAAGCAGCAGCAATGACCAAATGAAGAATAAAGGAACACGCACACACATTCCAAACTAGCTGAGGCAGGAGGGAGGGGGGATGGAGATGGTACTGAGCATGTCTCGTGTTATGATTTTCAAAATGGCTGCAGAATTCACTTTAATACAAAGAAAAATATTCATTCAAAATCAACTGAAGGGATTTTTTTTAAAAAAGAAAAGTAGTTCCACCAACTACAAGGAAGGAGGAAGAAGGCCCCACCACTGGATTAATTAAGAAGTGTTAATTACAACTATCACCAATGGGAATTACCAGAATCATTCTGAGTAAGAGGTGGTTTTTCCCCCCCTTTTCTACTTTAAACTGCTATCATTCCCTGAATCTTTCACCAACCATCTTGCAATTTTCAGGTTATGTAAAACCAACATTTCTTTCTGGTACATATAAATTTTAGGAAGATCGGTGAAACATTTTCAATTTTCTGAATGTTAGAATGACCACCCCCCCAATTACCCCTGTAACATGGTGGAATGTGTTTTTACTGCCCGACCGTAACAAGAGACTCATGGCTGTGAGTTTCTTAATATATATATATATATAGAGAGAGAGAGAGAGAGAGATTTACAATCAAATGTAGTATCTTAAGAATATGAGAGCAGAAAGCCAGTTCATACAAAAATACAATTTCCATAGTCAAACAGGCATAATAAATAAGTTCACATATAGATATCTTCTTGGATCTACATTTTCTCTCAGAAGTGTATTAAAAACTTGGCCTAAGTGGTTTAAAATGTCCCCAATAATGCATAAGGGTTTACAGCATCGGGCAGAGCAAACCTATGCTTTCCAAAGGGCCTGGTTGCTATGGCAGTGCTCCATTGTCAGAGCAATCTAAATACCCAGTGCTCCTCTGACGATCTTCCCCTGTCCGTGCTCCCTTTTTTAACCAGTTGCTCTTTTGAGTGTGTTTAGTGGAGTCACGAGGGATGGGGTGGGAGCTAGGAGGCTTCAAGTCACTGCATATCCTTGGTGATTCACCTCCCTACCCCCTTCCCCTAGTTTGCATTCAAATCTGAGGTTGGAACTCCAAGCTCGAGTGAGGAAGCCACAGATTTCTCCACAGCACTTCAAGGGAGAGGGAAACAACTGCCATTTGGAGCCACTAATGTTCCATTGGTAAGTTATATGCAGTTATATATTTCATTTTTTAAAAAGATCATGTTCCAGTAATTCTTAATTTTGGAACGTTGCCAAAAGATTATATATATATATATATATATATATATATATATATATGGATGTTCCACATTATCAGTTTGATGTTCACAGGTACTATTGAATGAGGGATATTTTTCCAAATCCAATTCTAGACCTCTAGTGGAATTTCTTTTCAGAGTACTGTTTCCCATTCTAGGTTAAAGATGATTTTTTAAAATACATCTCAGTAACTACTTGGTTTGGTTACAGCATTATAGTCCCTAACAATCAGAACAATCTCTCAAGGATCCATATTTAAATAGCAATTGATTAACTTTATCCTTAACTTGAATATTTTGAAGAAATCACAGAGCTGTGTTTGCCTCATTCCTTGTTTAATTTCATAGTAAGATTTTATTATCCCTTTGTTTTAACACTTTCTCAAGTAACTTGTTCCTGCCATGATATTTTGGCCTCTCAACCCCATTTTTTCTTCTTCCTAGGACTGCAAAGACAATAAGTTGTGCTCTGTTTTCAGGCTGTAAATATTTAAACTCTTCTCAGAATCTGGGATGATAGCTGTACAGCTATGGCTAATTTTATTTTCCACTTTATACAAAGAACCTCAATCTAGATCCTTGTTGAAGATTCAAGGGAACAGCTGTGCAGGATTAAAGTAGATAAATACTTGCTGCAACTTGTCTGGCCAATTCCTTCTGTTAAAAGAATAGATGATGTTGCTGGTAAAAATATTCCTGGAGGAATCTCATTGTCATCTATTGATTGACCATATAACCACTTTCAGAGATGAAAACCTAAATGAACTACAAGGAAGACATTAGCTTCTGCATCCGAGAGGAATAGTGTTGTTACTTGACAATTGGTAGCTAAGATGAATGTGGCAATTACGGCCCACAGACATGACAACAAATGAAGGGCTACAGGAATAGTGTCAACAGCCATGTGTGACAGATGTTATGAGGATGGCAACGGACAGCTTGCCAGACAGGGAAAGCAGGAAAGACACTGACAAATGTACTGCAAAGGATAACCATTTGAGGAAGGTCAGAGAAAAGAAAGAAAAATGAGCTTACGTAATGCAAATTTAGAACAAGTGTATGCTCAACAACATATAGAATTATAATGTAGCATCAAGGCATGGAAACATAGGATGCTCATCACGAGTGCGGGGAACATCTTCTTGACCCAGATCCTGTTTTTCATAATTACTCTCCATGGATTGCCTCAATCTCCACTTACTTTCTGTGTGGTCTTTTCTTATGAGCACTGAGACAAAAGAAAAAACATGGAGCTTTTCCAAAAGTTTCCAAGGAAAGATTGCAAAATGCAAGTGGGTTTGGTGATTCATCTCCTCCAACCTACTTCCCTGAAATCCCAAATCTCCTACTATTTCCTTCCTAGAATACTATAATACTGCGGATGCAAGTGGCCCCAAGAAATGTAGTTTCATATGTTTTCGCAGGAAGGATAGTGACAGTGATTTCCATTAGGAAAATAATTTAATCAGATATGGGGGCTGTTTAAACATCATGTTTGCCCTGCAGTGGCTGTGAATCAGTGCTGCATCCATTGGTTATATGATGCTGCCACTGATTCACAGCCACCACAGGACAAACAGACAAAGCTCAACACTGGAAAAGTCAGGGACACCCCAACTTTTCCTGCCGGAGTGAGGCAAGCACGACTCATATACTGTCTATCCTCGCTCCATCATCATGCCGGGGGTGTTCCGGGGTGGAAGGAAATCTCCTTTTGAGTGCCGGAAGCCAGGCAGGGGGCAGGCTTGGTGAGCCAAATGGCCACTGTAAAGCCCACACTGCCTTCTCCATGGGGATTAGTCACCGCCACCCCACAGCAGCAATACTGCAGGGTTTGGCAGCACAACATAGCACCATGAAGGCAGGGTCATCATTAACAAGCCAGTCTTCCTTCCACCCCTCACACTACTGGGGAATATGACTGTGAGGATGCTGTTGCACCGTGTTCTGCTTGTGGGACCCTGGTCTACAGCTGGTTGGCCAATGTGTGAACCGAGTACTGGACTAGATGGACCTTTGGCCTGAACCAGCATGGCTCCTAAGTTCTTATGGTTTCCTCTTTCAAATTGCAGTCTTGGTGGCTGTATTTTGTAAAAACAACAACAACAACAACAAACATCTCTAAAAAAGAAACACAGAACTACATTATTTGTTTCTGTTTGTTTTTATATCCGTTGAGGTACATGGATGTGTGTGATGCTCTCATATTGGATTCAGGCCACATCATGTTCGCCACTGAGATGATATCCCTAAAACACTATTCCAGGACATGTAGGCATGTTATGATTTAAAATTGACTTAAGGCATGGATAACACCACCACCAAACTGGGATGACACAACAAACATGGGGGGAGGGGAGAGAGAGGGAGGGAGATGCCAAAAGAATATTTATCTGTAATCCCAACACGTTTTACAAATTCTTCCTCAGGGGCACTAAATAATGTATATACAGACTGGGATAATTGGAAGATGAAAATGATCACACAAACAATAGCAATTGCTAAACAGTATTAAAACAATATTTTCCCACTAATTTTCATTTAAAAAACTAACATATGAATCTGTAACTCTGGGTGGTTCCTACAGACACATGCATCCAGCCTACAGTCCAACAGCCCACTATTTTGGGGGCAGAGGCTCCATGGGGATATCACCCATATGGACATTGCATCTATTGTAAATACACACACAGATGCGTTCTTTCAACAATCTAGTTGACCATAGGGTAACCAGCATGGTGTGTGGTTAGAGTGTTGCACGGGGATTCAAGAGTTCCTGATTCTAGTCTCCACTTGGCCATGAAGCTTACTGGGTGACTTTGCACCAGTCACTACTCTCAGTCTTACCTATCTCACAGGGCTGTAGTGAGGATAAAATAGAGAGGAGGATTACTTGAGTTACTTGGAGGAAAAAAGGCAGGATATAAATGTAATAAATAAATAAATAAATAAGGTATATAAATTAAAGCACTTGATTATCTGCAATAGTACCCATGTGGTGTGTGTGTTATGAGATAAGATTTACATTGGTCAGACCACAAGGGCCTTAAAGAGAACATATAGGAGAACATATCAGTAATATTCATAATCACCGATCAGGTGCTCTCCTGATGGAATACTTTCTGGACTATCAGTATCCTATTTGTGACCTCTCCTTCTGGGCCGTACAAAAAGCACATCAGATGGATGCCAGACTACTGATAAAAAGAGCATACATGCCATATGTTTATTATTATTATTTCATTGTTCCTCTGCCTTTTCAAGATCCTTATCAAGTTTCAATTCTTTTCATGCCCATTCAGGGATGCCTCCACAAGAGCGATTTAAAGCTCTTTCAAGGCGCATTACCGAATTTACCTCTACAAGAGCGGAGCGCAAATCAGGGGTCCAGGCGCTTTTTATCTCCGATTATGCGCATTATCGAATCGGGTTAAATTGTGACTTTTAATTTACCGCAGGAGTGAAAGCGCCTTATGTTCGTGTAAACAACTTTCTGAAGAGGCACATTAACGATCAGAGTGGGCAGACTGTGGTCATGATGTCATGCATGGAACTGCCCCTTCGCTGGGAAAACCTCCCACTTTTTCGTTTAGTTTTATTTCCTGTCTCCTGCTGGCAACTTCCTCCTTGTTCTCCATCTCTCTGGATGGAAGCTCCAGGAAGAGGTGACCCAACGTGAACTGAAAATAAAGTTTATTTTAACTCCCCTGATGGAATATTTCATTAATGGAAACATGGGGACAGATGGAGGTGGTTCCACAGAAAGCAAGGGAGTGTTAAGATGTGCGTATGTGCGGATAATTAGCGATCCACTTAGACAAATCATCCCTTCGCTTGCTTGCTGGGTTCCTGACATGAGCTGTGTGTGTGTGCATGTGGCTGTTGTACATCTTCAAAACGACAAGGTAGTACTGAGAAGGGAAGAAGGGAAAAAGGTTGATCTCGCTGGGAAAAACTCGCTTTCTTGCTCTCTGTCGAAGGCAAAAGGGGGGGGAGAGAGGCAGCTGAACAGGTTAACCAGGTGATTACCAGCAGGTAACCCAGGTAACCAAAGGTGGGAGATTCTGGTGGGCGGAGAGAAGAAATGTCGGGAATCTGAAGGGGCAGTTCCTCCAGAAAAAAGCACATTACTTTCAGAACTATTTCCTTGTCTGCGCCTCGTGATTGTCCATATGTAAACAACTTTAAAGAACTTTCCAGAGAGCCCATCATGCGCTTAGATGGCTCTCGTGTATAGGTATTAGGCATAAATGCACTTATCAGGAAATGCGCATAATCGGGGAACCAGGCGTCAAAGCGAACTCTTGTAGAGGGGACCCAGGACTCACAATCTTTTGAGACAAGTAAAGAGTTAATATTTTCCCACTCACCCATCTAATTAGCTTCACATATTGCATGTGCCAAAAGCTTTTTCTTCCCAGTGTTTTGCCTTGTCAAAAGCACCCGACAGCACGGGAAGTTAGTTAAGTTGGCATGAAGGGCTTCATTGTCCCTAGAGTGTCCTGTGCATTGGTGGATCATTTGTTCAAAATGATTTGCTTTGTTTGCATGATGATTGTTAAAATATTACAACTGATTTGTGGGATCTCCTACCTTTAATGACTGTTTTATCTCTTGTTACGTATACCCGTTTTTCGGTGTTAGATTTTTGACATTATTTTTGATAGTATGTTCTTTTTGACATATAGGGTCATATATTTATATTTATCTTAAAACTAAATGTGAACTTTTTAAAGTTTTTGGAGCTGTGTCTTTTAAAAGTAATTTTTAAGAGCTGTTTTATTCTCAGATATTTTGTATTTTAAGCAAAGTTTGTTTTGTATATATGTTCAAGATCGTTGGGTTTTTTAAAAGAAAAAGAAAAAAGAAATATTTTGGCAATATAATCCCTTGAGCTACAGGTTTATATGTTAGTTTTTTAATTAAAATTATTGGAACATTGTATTACTATTGTTTATGTGTTCATTTTTTGTCTTCTAATTAACCCATTCTGTATAGAGTTTACTTAGTACCTCAAGGTATGGATAGCCAACTACAAAACACACCCCTCTCATCAATGTAAAGGTTGTACCCCTATAAAATTTGGAATGTGTCCCTTTACAATATTCAAACGTAGTAACTGGGACAGGATCAGATCCCCAGTATTTTAAAAGAACCCATCCTTAAAATGGCATTGGGAATTATTATTATTTTACATACAGTGAAACTTTTTTTCTTAAAAACAAACAAACCTTTATTCATAAATAAATAACCTTCCATATAAATTCTGGCTTGATGAGAGGTGTATGTGTTGTACACTTTGGACTTGGCTCCTAAACTGAAGATGTAATGTGTACATTGATTCAATGTGCCTGTATTTACAAGAAAGCAGATACTAATTAAGTATTTGGCACACACAAGTGGCAAGAAGTTCAAACACCTCACAAACCTAATTATCTCTTACTCTGCTTCTCAGCTGACACGTGCTGAGATTTATGGACAAGGGCATAAAGTAAAGTCACAGCTGCCAAGATAAAACAATACATACAGAACGTTATTCTTTTGTCAGAACTCTCTGTAAACCATTTGTGTCTTCCAGAATGGGACTGTGATAGAACCTCAATGAGATAAGAACAATTGATTTGCAGCAATAGTTGCATAGTTAGTACATAATTGTATTTATATTATTTCATCATAGCCCAAAAGAGGAAAGCCTCAAACACAGCTGGGCATTTTTATTTTATTTTTAAAGCTGAGTGATTTCCTGGAGTGATTGTTCTGTCAATGCTAACTTCTATATCCACCCATATCCATTTGCCCAGCAATTAGCACAAGTGATAATTGACTTAAATTGAGTGTTATTGCAGTGACAGCCATTTCTCATCCCTGATGTATAACATTATTTGGAATGAACAATGCAATTTTCTCATACAGAATTATGATTTGTTTCTTGTTCTCTTCAGTGAGAAACAAACTAAGTTCAAAAGGCAAATTCTAGTTCAGATGTTCATTTTTGTGGTGAGTTTGTCATATGTAAACTTCTATCCTTCTTGAAGGCTGAAATTTCTAGTTCTGGAAAGAGAAATCTGTGGCTACATAATGGCTTGGAACTGGACCATCCCACCCCATCCACCGCCTCTACACACACACACACATCACCACTGCAGCCAGAGTCTTGGACTACCGAGTAGCCATAGGCAAGACACTGGCCAGATCTACACCTTGTGTCAAATCAGTATGAATGTGGAATAAAAAGCAGGACATAACACTATGAAAGTGGAATATGGAATGTGGAATGTACCCCAACAATTATCAGTGCACTTTACTACCACTCTAAAGCAGTAGTGTAGATCTAACCACTGTCTCTGAGCTGAGATTTCCATTCAATCAAATAGAAGTATTAAGCGTCTACCTCAAAGGGCAGTTGTGAAAAAGAATGAGAAAAGCATGGAAAAACAATGAGGTTATCACATGAAAATTGTGCCACACTTCTGTCTTCAGACATAGCAACCTCAATACTAGTCCTAGTTAGAGGAGACCCATTAAAATGAATGGAATTAAGACTAACAAACCCATATCCAATATCTCTGAAGAGCCAGCTAGGGACCAACCAAGGGCTGGATTTGGCCCCAGGGCCTGAAATTCTGCACCCCTGCCATATGTGCATCCCCATGTACTCTATTCAACAGATGAAGTCATTCTCCATGCGCTGCACTGATGCGCAGCAGCAAGTGCCCACTATAATCAGAGCCTCCTCAGCAGTGATGCCAACCTTTTGGAGTGCCCTCCAAGAGGAAGTCCACCTAACACCCTGCCACCACCGAATGTCTAACATTGAGTGTCGTCAGGTGTCAGTCAAAACCCTACCTTTACCCCCCAAAAGGCTTTCAAAATCAGCTGATTTGTGTATGTATACCTTTCTCACCCCCTGATTGTTGAGAACACACATGTGATGTCCTATGAGCACTTAGGGAAAATGCTATATAAGTAGCTATTATTATTGACTAGCAAAATACCCATTGTTATGTCAAAGCGAGGGTGATGAATGTGATGAATGGAGGGTGTGTGTGTGTGTATTTTGTACTCTGGTGTACTCTGGTGTGTGTGTGTATTTTGAAAACTCTGATGACCTGCCCCATTCTGGTAAAGAGCATTTCTACTCATTTCAGATTACTTTTAGAATTGGTAAACTCCCCACTGTGCTAACTGTAGTTCCTGCTGCTGTGTGGGCAATCTTGGATACTGTCCCTTGTTCATAGACTTACAATTTTCATGTGGTGGAGGTGTAGGTACATTCCTCTCCTATCTGCCATGTATGTAACATGGAGGTGCTCCATGTGCATGCAAACATGTTAACAAGGATCACAGGTGCATAGACCTCTCTCCATGCACACTTGACCCTTACCAAGCTGATATTTTACACCTCTGTTGGGATAGAATAATCATGCAGAGAAGGCCTTCACATGAAGTTCCCACCTCACACATTATATTATGTGCATGGCAGAAGGAAGAGGTGCATGGACATTCCTCCACCAAAGGAAGAGGATCACTGACACAGTAAGATATATGAGGTGGGCCTAACTTACATAACAAATGTATGTATGTATGTATGTATATTATTATTATTATTATTTAGACACTACCATTTTCCTCTTGCAGGGAACCCAAGCTAGTTTACATGAATTCCCTTCTCTGCATTTTATCTCCACAACAACCCTGTGAGGTAGGTTAGGTTATGAGTCAGTGACTGGCCTAAAGTCATCCAGTGAGCTTCATAGCCAAATGGGAACTTGAACTCAGATCTCCTAAGTCCCAGACCAGCACACTAACCACTACAGCACACTGGTTCTCTAATTGCCCCATTAGAACAAGGTTTTAGCCCTGTTCAGAACTTTGCCTGAATATGGTTGTGCAAAAAGGGATTATCGGGGCCTTATCAGGGTTCCCAATCATAACTAACGTGCTTAGGAAACTATGGATGGGGGAGACCTTAATTCGGTTCACAATTGAATGTGATCGTGCCTAATTTTGCACTTTCGGACCACTATGCAAACTGAAACTTGGTTATTTTTCAAAATTCACATTTTCCTGAATTTTGCAGTGGAGTTCTCCGATCAAATATTGCCTCTGAAAATGCATATAGTACAGGAAATAACTAGGACAATTGCTGAAATTGTGTATATTAGGCAAAAATACATGTATTGGGAGAAATGTGCACAAAAATGCTTATGAATTTTCAGGCAAACTTTTTTTAAAAAAATTCTCAAAGTGTGGGATGAACCACACTTAAGACTCGAGATGTTCTCCAAGTCCAAGATGATCCAAACATAAAACTGGAAAAAGGAGAAACCAAGAGAAACCCAAATTGACATATTGACATGAGGGAGGGCAAAGCTGGAATGGGCACCCCCACACACTTCTAGCCCACCTGAATGGCAATTTTTTGGACACTTCATGTATAACCATGTGATTTGGCAGAGTGAATTAATTTGGAATAACATTTCAAGGTCTGATGAAAGTATCCCCAGAGCCTGGTTTTTTGAAAACTATATCAGGCAAATAAAATAGATCCTTTGCAGTTTAAAAATGGAAGGCATTCTAAAGATACCAAGTCCCTTGCTGGTGTCAGTGTAACAAGATATCTGAGGATATCGCCTTTTTGTGATCCTTATTTTATTGAGTGTCAGGGGGTGTAATGCTGAAGGCTCATGTTGAAAGCTCACGTACTATAACTTAGCTTACACACATAACCTTCACCAAAAATCTCCACTTCTTCTAAAGCTGGCCGCTAAATGATTTATAGCATCATGCAATTTTTACAGCAGTGAGCGGACTAATAGCTTTTCCTGATGAACCCTGACAGGGCATTTCTACTTGGAAAAAGTGCTTGCAGCATGTATCATAGCACTTAGATATTCCCTAAAGGAATGTTAGTTGGGTTTAAAACAAAGCCACAACAACAAGAACCACAGTTTCTATGTGGAGAAAAGATGTATGAAAATCTCAGATATGAAAATGTATGGGGAACCATATCCCCACTTAGGATAACATAGAAAGCTTTATGTTTCATATATTAGGTCATGGAGCTAGGGATGAATGAATCTGCCAGTTTCATTTTCTTCCACATTCTTTTTTTTTTAAAAAAATCTTAAGTTCTTTCTCTCCCAAATATTATCTTTGCAAATTCTGGTAAATTCTCATTAAAAAAAATGAATTGAAATACAATTCTTACCCATCTGCATTGGCTAAATTCAATAGGTGTAGCTATTCCCAGCATGAAGAGGAACATGGTGTAGTAATATTTATTTATTTATTTATTTATTACATTTGTATACCGCCCCATAGCCGAAGCTCTCTGGGCGGTTTACATAGGATTAAAAACAATTAAAAACAATATACAAAAATTAAAACAGCAAGAACATACAACATACACACAATCTGTACATTTAAAAACCACTTCAACGCTTCAAAAAACTACAAAAACAAAACAAAACAAACCCAGGCTCCTCAGATATTGCCAAATGCCTGAGAGAAGAGGAAAGTCTTGACCTGGCGCCGAAAAGATAACAATGTTGGCGCCAGGCGGGCCTCGTCGGGGAGATCGTTCCACAATTGGGGAGCCACCACAGAGAAGGCCCTCTCTCTTGTTGCTGACCTCCGAGCCTCCCTCGGAGGAGGCACTCGGAGGAGGGCCTTAGATGTTGAACGTAGTGTTCGGGTAGGTTCATGTCGGGAAAGGCGTTCCATCAGGTATTGTGGTCCCAAGCCGTGTAAGGCTTTATAGGTTAAAACCAGCACCTTGAACCGGGCTCGGAAACATACAGGCAGCCAATGCAAGCGGGCCAGAGTAGGTCTTATATGTTCGAACCTACTGGTTCCAGTTATCAATCTGGCCGCTGCATTTTGCACAAGCTGCAGCTTCCGAACCACCTTCAAAGGCAGCCCCACGTAGAGTGCATTGCAGTAATCTAACTTGGATTTAATAACAGTTAAATCTCTGAACTTCAGCCCTCTACCTCCAGTATGGGGTCCATGACACATACCATATACTGCTTTCATATGGCTATATCCTGTTTGGTGTGGCTTCTGGCCATGTGTCTATTCCAGCAACAGACAAATCTGAGATTTAGGTTTAGGGATGAGAGAACCAGCAATTTTTGAGCTCACCTAAAGTCTCCAAGGATCACATTGCAACTCATTATGGCTTGCTGTCATTTTTTCTTTTGACCTGCTTTTTTGCTCATTCAAATGGGAAAAGTGCATATTTCAAAGTTTGATTCTTTTTGCATTTTCAAAGTGTGCACTTTTTCCTAATTTACTACAACATGAAAATGTTTTGGAAAATGCACATTAAAAAAATACACTTAAAAAAAACAATTGGAGGGATTTGCAATTATTATTATTTTTGAAGAAAAGCACTCCTGTTCACATTTGCATTTGGGATTGCAAATGGGAGATATTTGCATGATTTGCAAACATAAATTAAATTCTTTTACATCCCTAATTAGTTCTGCAACTCTACCACTGACAGCCATCCAGTTCCAAGGTAGCGGTGAAACGAGAACTAACCACAGCATCGAATACCATACTATATGCATCTTGCAAAAATAACATATATGTTAAGGTGGCCCTTAACAGCCATGATTTACTGGCATTTTGGAGCCTGGGTGAACATGGAAAACCCTTAAGACAACATGTTAAATCAGAAGGTATTTTGTTTATTGAATTTACCCCTAAACTTCAACTGGACAGTGTTTCAAATAGAGGATGCCTTCAAATAGAGAGCTGTCCTCTGAAGAAGAGGATGTAAGGCCACCTTAGTGCTTATATTGGCTTCATCCATTGAAATGAATATGGAGCCAAGGGGGATGGGACAAGGCTGTTAGAACCATTGCTTCCATAAGCAAGTGCTAGATTGGGGTGTTATACATCCAGAGCTCTAACTACTCCAGCTGGGGGAAAATACAGAAGCCTTGGGGAATCAAGGATATATAACTATAGGACATTTTGAAATTACACATAGCCCTGAAACACGAAATTGAAGAGCAACCATTAAAAGCAAAAGAAGAAAAGCAGATGTCCTGAACTGGTCCTTGACAATTAAGTCATTGACAACAAAATACTATATATATATATATATATATATATGAGCTAACTTTCGTGCATGTTTCCAACCATTCCTTTGAACTTTAGGGAATTTTTCCCCCTTCCACAATTTTTCCATTTTGCAAAAGACCACTGACTTCTTAGTAGAGAACATAGTACATGAAAGACATTATTAAAATGGCAAAGCTGCCAATGAACTACAAAACTGAAATAATATTTGATAATAGCAAACATCTTGTTCTTAGACTTGGCTTCTTCCTCACTGAAAGTAGCGATGGAAAGAAATTCCAGAGGGGGTAAAAAAAAGGAAGCAAAATGTCTGCCTTGGCAGAGTACGAGATATTTTAATAATCTATTTTGAAACTGAAATATTTCCACATTTTTTTTTTCCTAGTAAAAGCCTAAAACGAATTCCTTCAAGTGAGAGCACAGGGTCTGAAATAACTATTTGGAGCTATGTTTCTCTTCCCCATCCCCATTTTACCAACTGTTTCTTTCTGGGGAAAATAGCTGTAAAGGCTAGAGAGGGGTAAGACAATATTCTTTTCTGTGAATGACCCAGTTGACCTTGAAGTTATAGGATTTAACACTTCAAAGAATATACTTGATTTTTTAATTATCATTTTATTTTTATTTTTGCATGTGCAGGTAGGTTTAAGCATTTTCTAAACTGCTTTTGCCACTGCTGGTTTAGTCTCTCTCTGTCTCTCTCTCTCTCTCTCTCTCTCTCTCTCTCACACACACACACACACACACACACACCATATCCAAAATTTCTGCAATCTAAGACTCCTTCCTGCATTCTACTGCAGGAGTAGGCAACCTGCTGCCCTTAAGATGCTTTGATTACAATGCCCATCAGCCCCAACCATCAAGGTCAATGGTGAAAAGAATATGGGGGGAGGTCATTCAAAACATTTGGAGGGCATCAGGTTGATTACTCCTGGTATTCCCTAGCACTAACCCTAACTGAAACAAAATTCTCACTCAGGTGCATGGAGGCCTAATCTACACCAAGCAGGATATCGCACTATGGAAGCGGTATGAAAGTGGTATATAAAAGGCAGGAGCCACACCAAGCGGGATATAGCGGTATGAAAGCGGTATATGGTATGTGACAATGGGCCCCAACAGTTGTCAGTAAGGGTGTGCACTGGATCAGGTCCGATCCACGATCCGGACCCAATCCGGGCTGGAACAGATAAAATTATTCTATCTGATCCCAAGCACCTGGATCGGCTGATCCAATACAATCTGCTCCTAAAAGAACCCAATCCGGATCGTATTGGAGGATCAGACCTCCTCCCTTCACTTGCGCTCCTCACCTGCCAGGGCCGGCAGATAAGGAGCGCGAATGCGGGGAGGGGGGCTTACAAGCCGGGGCTGTCCGCTGCCATCCACGAGCGCCCACGGGTCCAGCGGACAGCCCCGGCAAGTAAGTAGCACGAGGGGGGGGCTTGCCTACCGGGGCCATCCGCTTCCATCCGCTGCTGCCTGCAGGCGGCAGCGGATGGAAGCGTACGGGCCCAGCAGGTAAGGAGGAGTGTGAGGGGGGAGGGTGGGAAGGGAGCCCTACTTACCTGCCGGGGAGGCCACTTCCCTCAGGTGCTCAAATCTACTGAGAAGTAAGCTCCGCAGCCAAGTTCTCAGGACCATGAAGCCTATTTCTCAGTAGATTCAAGCACCTGAGGGAAGCGTACGGGCCCAGCAGATAAGGAGGAGCACGAGGGGGGAAGGGCCCCCACTTCCCAGCCGGGGCGTCCAGTTCCTTCACCTGCCGTAAATCTACTGAGAACTAGGCTTCATGGCACTCAGTAGACCTGGCGCTCTACTGAGGACTAGGCCGCGAAGCCTAGTTCTCAGTAGATCTATGGAAGGTGAAGGAACCGGACGCCCCAGCAGGTAAAGAGGAGCGCAAGGGGGGGGGCTTACCTGCCGGGGCCTTCGCTGCCATCCGCGGGAAACCCCAGGAGCTAGTGGATGGCCCCGGCAGGTAAGAAGCGCGAGGGGGTGAGGGACAGGGAGGAGGGAGTTAGGCCCCCACTCACCCCCCCACACCATTTTCCCCATAGACTTGCATTGGGGGAAAGCTTTCCCCCAATGCAAGCCTGTGTCAAAAATGGCAGCTGATCCAAAAAAATCGGACATCCGATTTTCGGATCAGGATCGGGTCTGATCCAATCCAATCCAGGGGACCTCTGATTTTGTTTTGATCCTATCCGGAACAAAATTGGAGGTCCCAATCCGGGTCCCGATCTGATCCAGGGGGTTCTTAGAGTCCATTCAAAGGAGAGCTTTTAGTGTCGTGGTTCCCTCTCTGTGGATTTCCCTGCCAGCTGATATAGGGCAAGTCCCAATATTGCTTTGTTGCCATTCTCTGATAAAGACATGTTTTATTTAAACCAGCTTTTCCAGAATGATCAGTCATGGTTTTATTGGTATGACATGGTTTAAAATATTTAAATTCTTTTTGCTTTACTTTTCACCACTTAGGAACCTTTTTTTAAAAAAGCAATACAGTAGTTTATAAATTCTGTAAATGAACCAATACTGGACAGCCAATTCACAGACAGGAAATTACTTTAACCTCTGTGTTTCCTTAATATATTTGTAGTAGGAATGTGCATGCCCCCCCGGATCGGATCCGGATCGGAACTGAGGCATCGGATTGGATCAGATGGGAGGCTTCCCGGTTCAGTTCGGATCTGATTCCGATCCGAAAATTGGATAGCTGATTTTGGGATTGGACGCCATTATAGCTGTTTTCGCCATAGCCTTACATTGGGGGAAAGAAAGCTTTCCCCCAATGCAAGCCTATGGCAAAAACATGGGGACAGGTGAGTGGGGGCCGAACTCCCCCCTCCCTGTCCCTCCAACCCACTCGTGCTCCTTACCTGCCGGGGTGCCCCCTGCTGTCTGCTGCTGTCCACTGGTCCAAACTACTGAGAAACAGTCTTTGCGGCCTAGTTCTCAGTAGAGCGCCAGGTGATGACTGCGAAGCCTGTTTCTCAGTAGATTCGACAGGTGGGCAGCAGCAGATGGGAGTGGGTGCCCCGGTAGGCAAGCCCCCTCCCCCTCCCCCTCTCTCACGCTCCTTACCTGCCTTGGCGTCCGCTTCCCTCCGGTGCACGTCTCTACTGAGAAACAGGCTTCGCGGCCTGCCTCTCAGCAGCACGCCTGGCAGGTAAGGAGCATGAGGGGGGGTGTTCCGATCCTCCAATCTTATCTGAACCGGATTGGGTCCTTCCGGACCAGTTCGGATCAGATGATACAGATGCGGGGTTCAGAAATCAGTTAATTGTATCCGATTTCCCCCTAATTTGTAGCACAGGCTTTATCCCTTTGGATACGGAGACCTTCTGACCTCCCCTGTAATGCCAGGGGCCTATTTTTAGGTCCATAGCATTTACCTTTAGGGCCTGTTCAGACAACGCACTAAGCCATGGTTAGGCTGCTAACCCTTTTGCAGAAAATGGTGAGCATATTTAATCTGTGGTTCTGCAGCCACCATGTTTAGGAATGGTTCAGATGACATGCTAAGCCAAAATGCTTCACTCAGAATGCTTAACCACTGCTTAACCACTGTGGCGTAGCATGTCATCTGAACAGGCTGTCTGAGTAGTTCTAATCAGCTTTAATTTGCAAGGACAGGAAATGCTATTGCAGCACTTGTAACACTTGCATAAAGTTGTGTCAATGCTCACTAGTTCCCGTTAATCCTCACAGCTGATTGGAAACAATGAGCACTATGTTACGATTTGATTACAATACTAGTGGCCAAGTTTTTTAATGTGGCTATATCCATCAGAGCAGTGGTTGTTAGTTAAGATAAGTGTTTTAACTTTTATGAAATATATAAAGTATTTTAAGGCATGTTGGATCTTGTTATTAAGAATTTTAAAAATTGTATTCTGTAATAACTTCACTCTTGTCATATTTCCTTTGGTCTATGGACTGCAATAAAGGATTGGATTGGATATGTTACGATTTGAACTATTTGGAAAATGAGACCTTAATAAATAGTACACACTAGCTAAATGTTCCAAATATCTGATGTCACTTTCGGTGAGATGAAAATATCCTTGAAATGAAGAGAGAGAGAGGAGAGAGAAAGAGAGAGAGAGAGAGAGAGAGATGCAAACTAAATCAGCAATCTGTGAACAAGGAAGGCATACCTACAACTGGGCTATCATGACTGGGATGGGGAATGAAGCATCCTTTCCCCTTCCTAATCTACCAGATAGTTGAATCAGTATAGCTAGGGGGGTCTTAAACCTCCCTAAACATGTAATCAGTGATTTCACTCAAAGGTGATCATACTAACCATCTGTTAGAAAACCTGTCTCTGCAAGGTGACCTCCAGCACATTCTCACAACCCATGTTGGACTGGGGCATATATTAAAAGCCTCTCTGGTCCTTCAAACAATTCAAATTGCAGAATTCCATGCTAGCAATGCAGTGAACTGATCAATTATCCACCTATTACATTGGTCACCTATGAGATTGGAACCTTACTTCCTATTCAGCTTAAATCATACTTAATAAATTCATGTTATAATCCATATGTAATGAGCTCCTGAAATATCTTTCTTACCAAGAAATAAATTTATTCCATATATTTAATCCTCCCAAAGAGTTTAGCCTTTTCTCTAAGTGGAAGGTGATTTGTTAGCTTTATAATAGCTGCCATATCTCAATTTTATGGAGTCATAATTTAATTGAATAAATTGATTTTCTCTTCCAACATTGTCCTGCCAATAATAATTTTACAGCTACTAAGAGGTTAGAGGCAAAGGCCACGATCCTGTCCCTGCCATGAACATATGGAGAACCAAGGAATGTTCTGCATGCTCATTTAGAGTTATGTCATGTAGCTGTACATATTTTTTCCAATCTGCCTCCTAAGGATGACCAAAGAGGAAAATTTCTAAAAGGAGAAAAGACCTTGTACACACAGCCCCAAAATGAGTCATAGTATGTTTTAGGGTTTAACATTTTGTATATTAATTTGTAATGTTTTAATATTTTGTAAACCGCCCAGAGAGCTTCAGCTATGGCTCCCTCGATGCCCTTTTCAGTTCCGAACAGACGGATCTGTGGGTGGAGGTGACAAATTCTTCTGCATTGTCATGGACATACCATTTTCTGGTCAGGGTTAGTATCATATTTACCACCTATCCCTGCAGGGGTAGCGGACATATTAAGATGGTCTGCCTTCGAAGGCTGATGGATCTTCTTGGATTCCAGAAAGCCTTAGAGGGTTCTATGGCTGGTATCATCGACGATCCTGTAGAAGCCCTGGTCAATAGATGGAATCAAGACCTAACTAGGGCTATCAACATGATCACCCCCAAACATCCTCTTTGATTCTGGTATACACCCTGGTATACAGGAGATCTCAGGAAGTTGAAGCGGGAAGGACGACGACTGGAGCACTGATGTTGATTAACTTGACTTTTATCCAACAAGACATGACATGGAGAACATCTCCATTCCTATGGGGTGGCAATACATGCAGCAAAGAAAGCTTTCTTCTCTGCACATGTTGTTTTTTTGCAAATTCACGTCCAGCAGAATTCATTCAGCAGTGTAGTGAGAGGTCTAACTCAGGCACCATCCCCCCTGAACCCTATCTTAGAGCCTTTGGTAGTTCACAGTGATGCTTTTAAAAGTCATTTTACAGATAAAATCTCTAGGATAAGAGCCGACTTAGATGCCGTCATTACAGCAAAAGCTGACAATGGAGTGTCCAGCAACTCCGCAAGTAGAATTACACTGGATCACTTTCAGTTGGTGAGTACCGAGGACGTGGACAAGCTGCTTGCCCTCTCGATCCCTGTCCAATTAGACTACAACTAGAGCATATTCTTAATGCTTCTCTCAGGGAGGGGAGGTTTTTTTGCAATTAGCCCAATGATTAGCTTCTCCCATATAAGCAGATGGCAGCTATTCAGTAATATCAACCTGTAGCCCATCAGGCCTAGTGCAACACACCAGCTATATAGCCACTCTCCCCAGTTTTTGCAGAACAAGGGAGGTTCGGACTACCATAGGTGGTTAGTGGTCTACACTTGGCTTTGTGGTCTACAAATTGTGTATGCCTGACTTGAGTACAAACTTTTTTAAAGAAGCAGCTCTGAGTTTCTTTTCTTCGATGAGGACGTTGATTATGACAATGATGACATCTATTTGTATTTCACTTTCACAGTGGACTTCACCTGTAAGTGTATTTATAGCAAGATGGCATTCCTAACTTTTGGCACAGTATTAATTTTCCTTTGAATACTGTTCATTTCTCCAGTTTCCCTTCTTACTCTAGCTTGATCCCACTCAATGTCAATCAATGCTACCTCCTGTATCATGTTACTAAAAAAACCACACACCATAGTTTCCCGATATGTACCATCTTTTCTAGTCAACTTTTTGGAACATAGCTTGGTGTTGCTACAGTTAGGCAATATAAAATAAATGGGAAAGACTAACACACAAGGATGATTAGTTATATTAAAAGACACAAGGGGTTGAATACTAAATTGTTTTTCCATTCACGTAAGGGAGGAGATGACTTCCAGCAATGTGGACCTCAGTCTGCAGCCACCGCCACAAATTCCATACCGTTCCATGGAGCCTTCACCCCAAATACAGGAATTGATTGAGAAGGGAGAGAAGGTGTAGAGGGAAGGGAGAGGTGGGAAAGCCCTGCTCCATGTATCTGAACTCTGATTTGTTCACTAATGGCAAGTTAAGATCCAAGTCCCTACTAGCAGCTATACTATGGTTGTCTATGATTGTTTGCTACTATTTGCAGACAGTTCTTTCCCCTCCTTTCCTTTGGCAGCACCCCCCCCCCCCATTCTATATATCCTCACTGAACTCAGTCAATCAGGGATCATGTATGGGAAAGGATGTCATGACATCATGTTGCCACTCAGATTTGGTTACTTGATTAGAGCAAGTGAGACCCATTTAGAATGAGGGAGCCATACAGGTTAGATAGGGAATTCTAGCCAATCAGTAAACACAAATCAAACAAACTGGCTCAATTCAGACAACACATTAGGCAACGGAAGAGAGGGGGAACAATCGTCAGTTGTGTTGCTTATTGTGTTGTTTGGAGGGCAACACACAATGCACACACAACTGACAGTATGTTAATCAGGCACTTTAAACAACGGAGTGAAACAACGGGCTTGCACGTTGTTTAGCCCAAAGCCCCGTTGTTTAAAGTGTCATCCGAATTCAGCTCCCCCCCCTCCGCGGACTATTCCGTTTCGGAATAGAGTTCTGCTGCCTAGAGCAGCCACAACCCCCCGGCTGCTCTATGCAGCCAGCAGAACTCACGGTGCATGCTGGGATACGGCTGGGGGACACACGGAGGAGAGGCTGCAACCAAAATGGCCGCTGCAAGTTCATAGCAGCCGGGGCGTTTGCTGGTGCCGAGCAGCGCCGGCTGCAGCATGTCGTCTGTGAAGCTCCTCCTGCCTAACGCACGGTCAGTATGTTATTTACCCCTCCATTGCCTAATATGTTGCCCGAATTGAGCCACTGTGTAGTTTTTCACAATGATTTCTGGGGGGGGGGATTGAATCACTGAAATAAGCAGCCCTGTTTTGATTTCACTGAAGATTTTCTCTACATTTCTCCTGTTTTGGTTCATCCCTATAATGGATATTTCCCTTTATTACAAGAAAAAAATGCATCAGCATAGAGGAACAGCTACAATATGGCTGAATTCGGAGAACATGATAGTCAATGGTGGGGTAATAATCAACTTTACAGTTGTTCATCTAGGGGGTACTCCCCACACAACATGGTAATAAATTATCAACTATAGTGTGGATTAGGATCAGCGCTGAGTTGACTATGGCAGCATTCGGATGGCACGATAGTCAATACAACTGACGATTGTTTCCCCCCTCCCAGTTGATTATTGTGTCGTCCGAATTCAGCCTATATGTAGGCTTCTGAGAAGTAGAAGTTTGGAAGAACAAAATGACAGTAGAGCAGCATAGCATCTGGCTGAGGCCAGTAGGACTCACAGGCACAACAAGAAGTTGCACTTTCCAAAGAGCTGAAGCAGCAAATGGGAGGATGGGGGGGAGAAGTGTCTACAAACAGTAGCAAACAATCATGGACTACCATAGAAAGGGTACAAATGGAGACCTCCCTTCCAAAATAATTTTAAAAAATCAGTTCAGCTTTAATTAATTTTTAATTGCTTGTGAATGCTTTTACTTTTTGCAACAAGCAAGATTTCATCTCCACATGCTGTCTACATTTTGTATTCACTGTCTCTTCAGCATCCACAAAACAAGAATATAGAAAGTATTGAAATGAATTCATTAGTCTTACATTGCCTCATATATGCTTTCCCACCCCTCACCTCAAGGACGGCCTATCTCTACAATTAAAATGCATAGTTCAATGCCTCACTCAATATTTCAGTAATTATAAATTTCTTCTGAATAAAAGCTTTGCTTAATAATGAAGCCAAGCCAAACCATTAATGAAAGGTTAGGATATGGTTTAGTTGTTTTCCACTTTCCTTGAACTAAATCATGGTTCCTTTTAGTGTTGTCTGACTTGAGCCCTCTATCCTCCAAATGTATTTTGCTAGATAGCATAAATGCTACCGGTAGGAACTAAATATACCTAATCAAACATCTCTGTCCCATAGCTGGCATATTTATTATATATCTTATATTGGAACAAAGTCTCATAACTAGAATCACCACTGAATTTGACCTCAAGAGAATATTTGGAGGACAAACAGCCAAAGAATTTTGGGAAGAGCAAAATAAGTTTTGATAAGACCACTACATTTTAAGAAACCATTTGTTCTGTACTGAAATCTTATTCATCCAATATCTAAAATGGAGTACTGTACGTCTGCAGTTCCTAGTCTGTTAATGTTATATGCTCTTCCACTTCCCTTTTGTATGTCTGTTTCTATTGGGGCCTTTATATTGTTACAAGCTGTTTTGAAAAGCTTCTGGTAAAAGTGAAATTTCTCAGGATGGGGGAAAGCATTCTTGATTTATCCATGTATCATGTGCCCATGAAATCTTACATCAGCATAAATGTGTCTTTAAGATTCCACAAGACTCTTCATTCTTGTTGCTGCAGCAGGCTAATGTGGCTACCCTGCTGAAATATTGGTTTTAGTTGTTCCTATACTTAGACAACTGGGAGTCAGAAACCATTGTGGATCTACTGCGAATCATGCCGGGATCTATCAGTAGATCCCACTCTACCTTCTGTCCACCCCTGCTTTACAACATCAGTATTCCATTCCTCTTTTACCATACACACCTAATTATCAACAGCTAGTCCAGATCTATACCAAGCAGGATATAACACTTTAAAACAGTTTATAACGGTTTATAACAGTTATAAACCGTTATAAAGCAGTGGTGTAAATCCGCCCCTAGAGGAGAGTAGCCAAAGCAGCAGTGAGAAGAGTGGCTCCTTCATCAGTTGTGGCAGAAGAACCATCCTCATCAGAAACCTGCCCCAGACAGGTAAGTACACCTAGTTGCAATGACAACAGAGGGCAGGATGTTACATTTACAATTCTTAGCCAAAGGTAGTCTGAAGAAAGCTATGAAAACTACCCTGCAAACAAGCAGAACATGCCACTGGAAGTGGACAACAAAATCCAAGCTTCATATAAGCCCATTGACAGTCTCTGCCCCAAAGAGTACCTTCTTCTCACCTTAAAAATCTACTTGCTGGACGTAAAGCCAAGTTAGCATTTCTAGACCAAATGTATAATAATTTAAGAGTATTACAGGATCAGACCAAGGATCAACCTTGCCCAGCATCCTGTTCAGGTTAGCGGCTTATCAGAGTTCAGTTCCTACATACCAAGTTTCTTTCTTTTTTAAAAAATCTCTTTGAACAAGCTGGAGGGCATTTGACCAAACCTGTGACATTTCATCAATACAATGAGAATTGTCTCTGGAATCAGATGTGAAGCCACTGTTTTCCTGCACTCTTCTCCAGTGGAAACAGGACATTTTAATTTCAATGTTTCATTTTATGCTCGGAAGGTCAACAGTATTGTGGGTTAATATGACCTTTTCCGTATTCCCTGTTTTATTGGCTCATGCAACCCAACATGAGAAATTAAAACATTGTGAGTACTTTCCATCTAATGGCACAGAGAGAGAGTCTGTAGACCAGAAGAGTAAGATAAACTCAAACATATTTGCCTGAATACTGAACAGACATTGCTCTTAATCCATCCACACCAACATCCAGAAAGCAGTCATAATTAAAACATGCTCAATTATTAGGAAATTGCTGAATCAATAACAGACAACATGACTTGGCAAAGCCCGTCGTATGCGTCTAGAAAAAACACCATGAGCGACAAAGAGATACATAATAATAATACTAAGGATTCTCCCCCACAAACTAAGAAAGGTGGAATTTTATGCACATATAGGCCAAGAAGATACCTTAAATATAAGTGTGAAAAGGCACTTTTGTGTGTGGGGTATCTTTGTGACTTGAAATGGGGGCAGATCAGTTTCCTTCTTTCTTTATTTTTCATTTTAATAAGATGGAACTGGAAGGCACGTGTCAAACCTGTGAGGTTTCATTAATGCAATGGAAATCGCCTGTGAAATTCTACCAAAAATATTAAAGTACTTATCATCATATAGGTATTCCATTGTGGTGAAGCTGCTTCTACTACTTCTGATCTTTCCTCTGTCCTAGAGCATGTTGCTTGGGAACCTTAGAACAAGGAGAAGGGGGAAATGGAAGAGGTGGCTGATAGTATCAGGGAAAGTCCCACACTATTTACCTTGCTCAGAGCAGACTGCACTGGTTTTTGTTCACCTTGATCCTGCTCTCTATCATCCTCTTGGAGGCATTCAGTTTAAAATGCCCCTGGCCGAACTCTTAAGACATCCCTACCCAAATCTGTGGGCCCTTTTCACAACTCATGAGAAATGACACAAAACCATGTAAGTAGTTTTTGACTTAGCTCCATCACACCTAATTCCCCCCCCCCCCGGTTTGCCTCCACGTTTTTTACCTCTGATCCAGAAGCACGTCAAACTTATGATCCCTTTCACCTGAATAGCTGCTGTTTCACTCCTCCATACCTTTGCTCTTCCACTCCACTCCACTCCACCCCTCCCCCTTCTCTTTCTCCCTCCAGTCAGGTCTTGTCAGATGATTACTTCAACCAGATCGCCTTTCTGATGGGCAAAAATGGAACAACCCTTTAGTTTGGCTCTTTGGGGACATCGAGGGAGTACAATCCTGTCTCTGCAGAGTTTCAGGTGTTATATGATTTTTAAAAAACGCTTTTGAGCCTGGGATGCAAGGTTTGGGTTTTATCTTGAGACTTGGAGCTGGCTGCTGGGAGAAATCACTTTTCCCTGCCAGGACCTGGTGCAATCCATTCAAGCCCCCAGTTCCTTTAAAACTACACAGAGACTTAGGGTGCATTAAATGTGCTTAGGGAAAATAATCCAGACTTTTAGCATTCTAGGAATGGCTGGGGAAGAGGTGGGGTGTCAGCAGGACAGACACAACATCATGTGAGTACTGTGCTGCAAATCCACACACCAGGCATGGCGAGAGTGCACTAAATTGCTGGTGTGATGGAGCTCTTAGTCCTAGTATATACCCAAAGTACGTAAGCCTTTGCCCAATTAATATGTTTGTATTTAAGGTGTCGTAGGTCTCTGTTATTTACACTGCTTCGTATTAATGCTCTATTCCACACGTTATGGATGAAAGCCTTCATTTGTACTGCATGCAGTCACACAGCTCTCCAGACAAGTTTACCCTAGTACCCTGTTCTACAAGTCTGTGCTGAGACATTTCCCCTGTGACATCTGATACAAACCAGCAACTTCTCATCCACAGGGGCTTTTCCCTTGGATTAGTCTCATAATTCTTAACCTCTTGCACCAAATAGGTACCTGCTGAGCTGCCTCCTTAATGTTATCTTTGATATGTTCTGTCCAGGACAAAGAGACAGCACTTTCACATGAAGTACTGTGATACAAAAAGTCCCACAGGTATAGTCATCTGAATCTTCTACATGGGAGTAAACAACAAGAAAAAAGAATTAGGGATTCCAGAAAACCATGACATAAAAAGGAAAAAAAAGTGTTGTAGAGTCATATTTTCATATGGCTAGAGAACTCTCAAATTCTACAACCATCAACCTGCTATTTCATGGCAAGACCAACTCACCCACCAATATTACCTGATCTATATTGTGCCACACAGATGAAACAAACATACAAGGTATATGCCTACACTACACACTTATTATTGTTTTTATATCAATTTAACTATTATGGGTTTCCTAAAAGGAATTGTTGTGAGCGTGTCCGTTCCCTCTGGCATTCACACATACCTGCGAACTGACTCAAGACACATTGGTGAGACTTCTTTTCATGGAGGAAATCACACAGTAAAAAGCATAATGGTTACATTCTCCAAACAACACCCACTTAAAGCTAAACGACGATTAGAAAGCTTTAGGCTCCTTTCCTGATACAATTCTTCTGGCAATCACTCAGGGGTGGGTGGGTTAGGGTTTGCCACCATCCAATTTGAGCTTCTCCAGATGTCACATATGCTGGCATGTCAAGTGACATGGCCAAAGCCTAAACAAAATCCCAGGGAGGGGAACGCTTATGCTCTGAGCCAGAGACGAAAGATCACGTCCCATTGAACACAGCCTGCAGAATGCTGAGCTGATACAGTATGCGTGATCACAGGGAAGGTAAAACCTCAGGCCCATCCAACACACAGTCCACAGCAAATGCAAGTTCAACACTATGAAAAGCTTCACAGTACTTTTCATGGCACAATCCTTAGAAATTCAGAGTCAAAATAGCAAGTGAGAGAGTATGTGCAGAGTGCTTCCAAAATTTCAAAACAGATGGAATCCAACAGGAGGGGTTTCAGGCCTTACATCGAAAGATAATCTCTAGCAAGATTCTTCAGCCTTGCTCCAGCCATTATATACTAAGGCCTGACCTATTCAAAGCCACTTGACAAACAGGTCCTCTAACCTGTAAACCATGCCCATGTGCCAACAGGGCGGTACAGTTCAACCCCCTTTTGATGATGCTACAATGTGAGTGACACCCTCAAAGAGTGACCCCCACCTTATCAAAACACTCCCAAGTTCCCAAAGAAACTAGCAGCTTCAAGGCCGAGACAGGGAGCACAGAAAGCAACTCCTGTAGGAAACTCTGTCAGAGATACACTCCCAGAGACATTGACTTTCTAACACTATTTCTAATGCATCAACTTACAATCCACAAGGCCTCTGGATTCACAGGAATCTTGTGAATTGTGATGATGATGATGACAACGATGATTACCAAACTGCCCAACATTATAAGGTTTTTGAAAGGGGAGGACCTACAGAGATACACCCCCTCACTTTGTCTTCTCTCATAGGAGCTGTGCCTTCATGAGCCAAATGTTGGGAAATGGCTTATTCATAAGCATTAGACTGAGAAGAAATCTTAAACTCTCATTTTCACTGAACAAAAAGAAATGGCCACTTTTCATTTGAGTCCAAAGTTAAACTGTTCAATAAGAAGGCATCCAGGGCAGTGTTTTTGACCAACTGATGAAGCTGGTTGCAATGAGGATGACAAATGGCATTAAAAAGATAGATAACCTCCCACCAAAAAACAAAAACCCACACCATATAACATGCTGAGAAAATCTAGCAAACTCAAAATCCCAAGCTACCAAGTCAGAATGATATACAACATCCCACACCACAGAGACAGAATCATACTTCATCCTGTCGGTGTCCCTAAAACGTCTGTAGGTTAAGGACAATATACGGCTTCATTTCCGTATACAGGGCTGTTCTGTTACAAAAAATAAAATAAAAATGAAAGAGTTGTTAAGTTTACTGAAAACAAATGGAGGCCATCTTTATTGTCAAACACTGTGCATTGATTGAAAAGAAGCTGTTGTTGCTATTCATTTAATTAATACACCCCTTCAATGTATATATTTCTAGAGTGGCCTACAGAAAACAAATATCAAACCATTTTAAACAATAAAATAGAAGAGACACCACACATTTTAGGGGAAAAAAGATTTAGAGAAAGGCCATAGTAGCACATTGGTGAAGCACATGTTTTCCATGAAGAAGGCCCCAGGTTCAATCTACAGCACCTCCAAATCAGGCTGGGATAATGCCATCTGAAAGCTACTGCCAGTCAGTATAGACAATACTGAGGAAGATGGAACAATTGCCTGATTCCCTATAAGGCCATTTCCTATTAAAACTCATACAGGAGGTTTAAAAGTTCATTAAAAGTTGTTAGATGCATAGATGGATAAGGTTAGGTCTGGCTGGGGGGGGGGGCAAGTTTCCCATAGTGTCTCCCAGCAGCATGGCACCACTTATGACATAGCAGGGCTGGACTTCAGTGCTGAGCTCTGGGCCCACTTAGCATGTGTGCATGATTTGTTTGGTGCCTTGTTAATGATGCCACCTCCACCCATGGGAAGTGTACATTTGAAGGAAGCAGCCTTAACATAGTGCAGGTCCGCCTCAACGTGCATACATAGGTGGGGTTGCTGGAGACATTAACAGGGCAATGCCCCTTTAGTTAAGGCAAATCACAAACAACAGAAAAGGGGTTCTGCCATTATAAGCCTAAAATATAAGCCTCTCAAATTTCATACACATGTCTAGCACGTTACTACACATATGTGCCAAATTTGAGATCGATCCTTCCAACCCTCGATTTTATATGAATTTATTAAAGATCGTTTCAGTTCTGACAGCTCAGAATGACAGCTCACCACGTGCGTTCATTCAGACCTGTCAGAATGGAAACTATCTTTAATAAATTCATATAAAATCAAGGGTTGGAGGGATCGATATCAAATTTCATACACATACTTAGGCATACCCCATAAGCACTGTGACCAAGTTTCAAGCCTCTAACTTTTAAAATACAGAAGTTATAGGTTTATTTAAAAGGCAGTCTGATAAAATCGCCTGAAAATTATCGTCTCCGATGATTATCGTAGGTTTTTCTATCATATCATCATCGTTAAACACATGCACAATAACAACCTTATCATATTGTTATTGTACATTTTAATGATACAATACACATCCCTACATGTAACCATAATTTGTGACATTGCACAATGTCATTGCTAATTACAAGGCATGTTAGTTAAGGAACATTTCTACACGAGGCTTTTATTACATGCTATGACTGATCACTCGTGGAAGAGTGTGGGTCCTTTACATAATGTTGTCAACCTCCAGAACACCACCGGTGCTTTTTGAGCTTTATTCCACTACTTAAAAGATTAGAGATAAAGGGCTCATCTACACCTAAGGATGTAGCAGGAGGGAGAGGGGAGGATCGCAGACTTACCTGCTTCTGTGATCCTCCCCCAGCATCTGTACAGCCATGCAATGTCCCGGAAGGGAAGAGGGACGTTGTGGGCGCCATTTTGTTTAAGAAGAGGAGCCGCATGCGGCAAAAAAGATAAGTAACCCCCCTGCTAAACTCCGTGCCAACTCCCTACCATCCCTGGGATGGGGAAATTGCTGCCCCCACCCCCATGGACACAGAGCCACCCCATGCAGCTCCATGCCCATTTAAGGACCCAGGAGGCTGCACCACACCAGCTGTGGTCCTCGGGGTTGTCCTGGGACCACGGAATACCTGAGACATCCCGGGGTCATCTCTAGGTCATTCCTGGTTGAACCTGGGATCCCCTGCATGTCATTTGGATGCATAGGTACAACCTAGAGACAACCCAGGGATAACTGCCTGGTGTAGACATGTCCAAAGCGATAAGAAAGATTAATTTGAGATATCGGTAGTGTGATGTGTGACATGACAATGTTGAACTATAATTCAGCCAATAGATGGCACTGTGTAATGAAACAGATAGAACATTACCTAGAAAGGGAGTTTTCAATTCAGTTCAATCAAATCACATATCTGCCGTGTAAAGGAGCCCATCCTAATCCTGCAAAGAAACTGGAAGCAAAAAGCCCTGGTGAAGATGTGGGATTTCAGCCCTGTGTCAACTTTGTGGGGTTATAGAACTTGAGCCAGCATGAGAAATCCTTAATTTTGGTCTTAACCCAGCAGGTTCTTTGATCACTGAATTACATATACATTGAGCAGGCCTGTGTGTATATCTTGAGGTAGTCATGTGCCCTACTTTACAAAGGACAATCCAATATTTGAATCTATCTGAACTGTCACTACTTGAATGCTATAGGAATGACTAAATTTGCTCTGATGTTTACATTTTCTGTTTTGTTTTTGTTTGTTTTTCAAGTAAAATTAGTCTGGAACCTATGATGTTTATTATGTGATGTCATATTATGCAGAACATAGTAAATACAAGGGAAGGATCAGGTCAAAGCCAGGAAAGGAATGGAGGTAAAGGAGATTTATTTATTTTTTATTATTTCATTCACCCATTCATTCACTCTTTTTTATCCTGCATTTCAGACTGTTATTTTCTCTCAAATAATAATAACTTACAAAACACCATATGCTCCATCCCAATTCATGCATTGAAAGAATAACAATCAGCAAGACAGAAGGAGGAAGAGGTCTGCTGGACATTAACAAAATTCACACTAAATATATAAAATCACTCAGAGAATTCTTCCACACCAAAAACACCCCCATTCATAAAGACATAGTAACAGCAGGTAAAAAATTACACCCCACTCAACCTACCACTTCAAAACAAAGACCAAACATGGCCACTCACACTCACAGAGAAAAAAGAAAAATGGGCACAAAAAGTACTCTATGGAAGCACTACAATGTAATACAGAACCCACAAATAAACAAAGAACAATTGTATGAATGGCTCAGGAAGGGTGAGCTATTTCCAGAAACAGAAGGATTCCTAATAACTATACAGGATCAAGTTATAGCCACCAAGAACTACCAAAAAGACATCATAAAAGATAATAGTGTAACAGCAGACCTCTGCAGGAAATGCCATCAGTTCCAAGAAATGGGAGGATGTAAAATTCTGGCAGGAATGGACTATACAGACAGACACAAGCTGCAAAAATAATTCATCAACAACTGGCCATCAAATTCAACCTTATTAAACAACCTACACCATACTATACATATTCACCCAAATCAATCTTGGAAAATGCAGATCATAAAATATACTGGGACAGAACAATTCATACCAGCAAGGCAATACCCTACAACCGACCAGACATAATGGTCATAAACAAAAAAGAAAAGCACACATACCTCATCGACATAGCAATACCGAATGACAAAAATGTTGTTGAAAAGGAAGTAGAAAAGAGAGACAAATATACACCACTGGCCATGGAAGTCAAAGAACTATGGCAACAGGAAAAGGTCACAATTATCCCATTAGTCACATCAGTCACCAGCATCACATCAAAAAAATATACAGAAAACCTCCAGAAACTGGGCCTACCAGAATACATCCACACCAACATCCAGAAAGCAGTCATAATTAAAACATGCTCAATCGTCAGGAAATTCCTGAATCAATAAAGACAGCATGACTTGGCAAAGCCCATCATGTCCGTCTAGAAAAACCGCCATGAGCAAGAAAGAGATACATCATCATCATCATCATCATCATCATCATCATCATCATCCCTACTTATTATCAGGCTTATAAAAATCGGACTTATCTTTTTTAATTTGTAAGACTCAGGATAGTATGTATGGCTCTCCGCTTCCCCATTTTATTCTCACAACAATACTATGGGGTTGCTTAGGCTGAGGTCACCCAGTGAGCTTCAGGGCTGATTGGAGAATCAGGTGTCCCCCATCTTAGTTCATCACTCTACCCACCACATCATTCCAAAACGGATGGCTACCCTAGATAGTACTTAACAGCTCAGGAAAGTTTGTGTTTTCCAAAATTGGTCTCTGATTATTTATTTATGGCATAAAGAGTCTTTGTTTTATATTTTATATTCTACAAACTTTGCTCATGGCAACCCAACAACTTTGTGGCAGAGGTAGGCTGACCATCTGAAAAGGAGGACAGGGCTCATATAACTTTAACAGTTGTAGAGAAAAGGGAATTTCAACCAGTGTCATTTGTATTCAATTAGTTCCTGGTGCAATTCCCTCTTCATCACAACAGTTAAAGTTGCAGAGCCCTGCCTTCTTTTGTATATGGTCACTCTAGTATAGTTCCTGCATCTTTAACAGTTGTGATGAAGAGGGAATTTCACCAGGAACTAATTGCATACAAATGACACCTGCTGAAATTCCCTTTTCTCTACAACTGTTAAAGTTATATGAGCCCTGTCCTCCTTTTCAGATGGTCAGCCTAGGCAGAGAGGTATTTTTGCAGTCCTACATGAGATATCCCTTGGTAGTCTCTCCTATAAGTCAAAATAATTGTGTTTGTACTGCTGAGATGGTTGGAGTGGACTGTCATGAAAAACAGTGGAGCAGGGAGCAAATTTCAAAGACCCAGGTCACAAAATGCTAGAATTTGGGAAGAAATATAAGAAAACCTGAGGAACACGCTAATAATTATTTCCAAAAGCAAACAAAGCTCTCAAAGCTAATTGGTCATTCCAAACATGGCAGTTTCACTCATATGGTTAAATTTGCACTTAAAACACTTTCTTGTATTGATGCCAAAACATCTTGCAGTCTGCAGGCTCAAGACCTTTAATAGGACACAGCAAGTACTCCTTTCCCTCTGCCCCCCCCCCATCAGTGATAAGTTCACCAGGAATAAATTTATAGGACAGCTGGTGTAGCTAGATACAGGAAAGGTCATTCGAGTGGAGTTTAATTACTTTGCTAGACCATCAAGTAGTCACATTAAAGAAATGCTCCCTTTGAGCTATTCTTGCCCATGGTCTGTTTGTTTTTTGTGTGAAGTTATTCACAACTCACATGGTATATTCTTCATTCACATTGCTGTGCACACAAAGAACCTGTGCTATTCAGTATTATCAAGCTGTGTGCCAAACATCCTTAATTAACTAGAGGAAGGCTTGGTCCACACCTCACCCCTACAGTTAACTGGGACACACTCAACATTTCATCTGAAGACTTATTGTCTCTTGCCTTAAGGGGAAATTGTACAAGGACTTGAACAACCCAGCTGAGAATCATACTATATAACAAAGCTCAGTTCTCCAAATAGTTGATTCAATTGGGGGGGGAGGGGATTGAGAATCCAGTTTCTTGGGCCACCTATGCCACATGATAAAACCTCCCTGCTTAACCTTCTATTGCCCATAATGGTGTGAAGGTTAAAACTAGTGCTGGGTGAAAGTCATTCTCTGACTTGCCAGAAAATATGTCTTACGCACACCCCAAAAAATGGGGTGTGATACTCTCTTGATTTATTCTCTGAAATATTCACTGGGGGGCTGCTTACCCCTATTTATTTATTTATTTATTTATTGCATTTTTATACCGCCCTATAGCCAAAGCTCTCTGGGCGGTTCACAAAAATTAAAACCAAGAAATCATTTTCAAAATATAAAACAAGCCACAATCTAAAAACACAAAATAACATACAATATAAAAACCAACCAGAATAAAACCAAGCAGCAGGAATTAATACAGATTAAAATACAAATTTAAAACAGCAAGGATTAAAATTGAGTTAATTTAACTGTTAAAATACTGGGAGAATAAAAAGGTCTTCACCTGGCGACGAAAAGAGTGCAAAGTAGGCGCCAGGCGAACATCTCTGGGGAGCTCATTCCACAGCCGGGGTGCCACAGCAGAGAAAGCCCTCCTCCTAGTGGCCACCTGCCTCACTTCCTTTGGCAGGGGCTCATGGAGAAGGACCCCTGCAGATGATCTTAGGGTCCGGGCATGTACATATGGGAGGAGGCGTTCCTTTAGATAACCTGGCCCCAAGCCGTTTAGGGCTTTAAATGTTAGTAGTAGCACTTTGAATTGGTCCCAGACCTGGATCGGCAACCAGTGAAGTTGGAAAAGGACTGGCGTAATATGGTCTCGTTGGCTAAGGGTTTTAACTTAGCTCTTATTTTAACTTCAAAATAATGGTCTCAGGCCATTTACAGCAGTGTGAGGCACTAACTCCCTCCACTTCCTAGAATGGCTTTGGAGTGAGGGCCAAACTAAATGTTTTCCCAATCACACATAGTGGAACTATGTGTGAATTGTTTTCCTTCCTGCAAGAGCATGTGTGCACTGATTCAAATTGGGACCGTGGCACTTTGGGATGATGGTTTAAGCTTCCCAGCCCCCCCCCCCCCACACACACACACACACATTCCACCCCTATCGATTCAAACAGAGACCTTTTTCTCTCACCTCTTGTTAGGGAGTGGAATTTGGAGAAAAAGATGGGTGAGGTAGAACTCGGATGGTCAGCTCAGGGTCCAGGGGGCTCCGAAAATCGGAGCAGAGAACCTATTCAACGGAGCTCTGCTCTGAATTTCAGGGCAGAGAAGACCCACTCTGCACACCCCTATTCTCATCCACAATTGAACAGTGAATGAGTGTGATTGTATTGCAGGCCTTGGCATTATATAGCAGCACTGAAAGACAGGAGGATTCATTGGATGAGCTACCAGATGCATGACAGCTAGGGGGAAGGGGGTGCATAAACATCGTAAAAAAGTGTGTATGAGCGTTTGTTCATAATAATATTTTACAAGGTTAAATTGCAAAAGCAATACTGCATTTTAAGAACATTTGCTATGTTTTCTTTTTTTAACTCTCACAAAGCCTAAAGCAGAGATATCAACAAGGACAAACAAGCAAAGACATTTGTGCCTTTGACATGTGTATCTGCTAATAGGTAATTTAACTGGCTCTAGAAACAGTCACTGTAAAGAGCTAACTAACAACATCTGTTCCTAAAGCACAATCTGCTTTAAAACGGGGTACTACTGCTAACCACCTCTATGTTTCCATAAATAGAGCCTCTGGATCCTGAATTCAGGCATAGATTCACTAGTTGTTTTTGTACATAAATGTTCGGTCAGACGTGCAAGTGGCTCACAAAATGTCACCTATACCTTGAGAAGCAAATATATGGGACAATGTGAACTTCTTACGTTTGATGTTAATGAACAGGGGATCCTAACTGAATATAGCTTAGGGATGGGTGAATTAGCAAATATCTGATCTGTGTAGAGTGGCAAGGGGCATATGGTCAAAACAGAGGGCATGGTCCACCTAAAACCAAAACAAAAATGATACCAATTTGCATGTAACTTGCATATGCTAATTTATATGATGACACACAGCTCTACTTCTCCTTTTCATCTTCATCTGGTGAGGCTGTGGATGTGCTGAACTGGTGCTTGGCTGTGACAACGGACTGGATGAGGGCTAATAAACTGAAGCTCAATCCAGACAAGACTGAGATGCTGTGGGTGGGTGGTTCTGCTGACCGGAAGGAGAGAGTTCAACTTGTTCTGGATGGGGTTGCACTCCCCCTGAAGGAGCAGGTTCATAGCTTGGGGGTTCTCATAGAACCATCTCTGTCACTTGAGGCTCAGGTGGCCTTGGTGGCATGGAGTGTGTTCTACCAACTTTGGTTGGTGGCCAAGCTATAACTCTCACTGGACAGGGATAACCTCACTTCAGTTGTCTATGCTCTGGTAACCTCCAAGTTGGATCATTGCAATGCATTCTACGTGGGGCTGCCTTTGAAGATGGATCAAAAGCTGCAGCTTGTGCAAACTGCAGCAGCCAGACTAATAACCCAGACCAAGAGGTTCAAACATATAAAACTGACTCTGGCACGCTTGCATTGGCTGCCTGTATGTTTCCAAGCCTGATTCAAGGTGCTGGTTTTACCCTATAACGCCTTACACGGTTTGGGACCACAATACCTGACGGAACGCCTCTCCCGACATGAACCTACCAGTACACTACGCTTAACATCTAAGGCCCTCCTCCAGGTGCCTACTCCGAGGGAAGCTCGGAGGATAGCAACAAGGGAGAAGGCCTCGTCAGTGGTGCCCTCCCAATTATGGAATGATCTCCCGACATGGCTCGCCTGGCACCAACATTGTTATCTTTTCAGCGCCAAATCAAGTCTTTCCTCTTCTCCCAGGCATTTAACAGAATATACTGAGTTTTTAATTGACCCCAGAGCTATATTTAGGCTTGGCTGAGAGTTTACAGTTGTTTTAAATGTATCCTGTTTTTCATATGTTGTGTGTTTTTTATGCTTTATGGTATACAATTTTGTATATCAATTTTAATGTCCAAAGTTTTAATTTCTGTAAACCACCCAGAGAGCTTCGGCTATGGGGCAGTATATAAATGTAATTAATAATAATAATAATAATAATAATAATAATTAATAATAATAATAATATGTGTATATAATTTCATACAATTATAATTTGGAAATAATTACTAAAATTTACATTTTAAGAAGACAAACAAATTAATTTCCCAACCAAGTCAGTCTCCAAACTCTTAAATTAGTTTCCACCCCATCCAGATCAGTTCTATTATTCAATTAAATATCCTTCCAATGATCCAGATTCTGCCCCAAAATTAATTTCCCTTCAGTGAACTACCCTAATACAGTTTAATTATTCACATCATAATCCTTTCCCTCAAAACAAAAACAAAAAAATCAAATTACGATCACGATAAATGAGGTCTGCATTGTAATTTATTTCTAGTATCAGTGCTAAGATCCTTATTAAAAGATGGACACAATGTGGTTTGGTGAGTCTTTCTTTAAAAACAACAACACTATAAATAAATTATTAAGGCAGTGAAAGCAAAAGGCATGAATGGAAATGTCAAATGCCTCTATGTAGTGAGGGAAGGGAAATGACATCATTTGCATTTCCTTTACAGGGCAATTGTATGGAAAGGGACCCCTCTGCGCGGCCGGCTTGCCTGGACGCGGGAGGGAGATTGCGGTGTGGGGGTGGAGACGAGGAAGAGGGTGAGCCTTCCCATTGGCAGGCTTCTCTGTGGGGCCACTGCGGCTGGGAGGGGGTTGCGAGGATTTAAGGAACTCCCCTCCCAGCAGCCTCTCTCTCTTTGTTCCTTTCGCAGCTCCCTCCCTCCCTCCCTGTAGGCAGTGTGGGTTCGCTGGTCGCTCACTAGGAGGGCCAAGTAGGAATTTTTTGCTCATAATCAGCCTTATGTTATGAGTCTTTTTACCTACTTCACACTGTAAGACAGGTAAGGAGTAGTAATTAGGTTGATCTGGTCAATAATAATTTGGTCACAATTTAAAGGCAGGTTTTACGGACATCCTGAGCGTTTGTTAGGGTCGGCGACCTTTCACAGGCACTGTTGTGGTGATGGGTAATACCTGAGGGCCCTCAGCTGTGAGCTTTACGGCGGCAGCTGGAGGGATAAGGGTTACCTGTGAGGCTAACCTTTCTCACCCACTCGGAGCTAAACAGCGCGAGGAGGGGTCGACACCGGAAGGTCTCCCTACCCCAAAAGGGGCAAGCCTGGGAGGTGGCGTTCGGAATCACGCCACCTCTTAGGTGGTGATTGGCTCGCCCATTGTTGAGAGGATGTCCGCATAGGTTTTCCCTTTCTGCAGATCTATAATAAAGTGGCCCTGTTTTAAAATCCGTATTATTGTCTTGTCTCGTTATTTCACACCCTACACTTTCCGCAAAGGAAATGGCTGCCTCTATAGCATGCTCAAATGGCTGCCATTTCTTTTTCCATATATTACTCTGTAAAGGAAATGCAAATGATGTCATTTCCTGTTCCCTCCCTAAACAGAAAAAATTGAAGTTTTCATCCATGCCATACATCAAACAGTTCAACTCAGTTAAACTGCTGTAATGCCAATTATGTTTTTAAACGGTAAGCAGCCACTTCTGGTATTGGGCATATTGAACCTGGGTGCTTTTCTGGGCAGTCCTTCAAATACCTGATATTATTTAGTCTATTGAAAGCATAAAGGGGCCAGAAGAAATTTGAATTTCAGATAAGAAACCATTGAAATAAGAGGTCTATTCATGTGTTGTTAAAAGTAATAATAATTATGATAGGGATTTTAAAATAATCAGTCTTGGCATTTTAAGTTCTTTTATATTGTTTTTAATTGTGTTTAATTGTTTTAACTTTTTGTATGTTTTAGCCCCTGCTATAAGGTGCCATGGTTCTTTTCTAAAGAAAGGCATGTAATAATAATAATAATAATAATAATAATAATAATTGTAAAGCTGAAAAATCTTACAGTAAGGACACAATGGCTGAATTCAGACAACATGATAGTCAATGGTGAGGTAATAATCAACTTTACAGTTGTTCATCTAGGGAGTACTCCCCACACAACATGGTAATAAATAATCCACTGTGGTGTGGATGAGGATCAGCGCTGAGTTGACTATGGCAGCATTCGGACGACACGATAGTCAGTACAACTGACGATTGTTTCCCCCCCCCAGTTGTTTATTATGTCATCCGAATTCAGCCAATCTATGCCCACAAAGCCAAATTCTTTCCAATAGCCATACTTTGTAGCCTGCCGAGTGTCCCACACAAAACTACACACAAGTTTTGCATTCCACTAGAGGCAGCAAAATCTGGATGTTTATTGACTCTTGCTCCTACTTTTATGCAGTGTTGAAGCAGTGTAGTATTTGTCTTAGTGGGTTCCACTACGGATGGGTGAAATCGGTGAGAGCTCACCCCCCAGGCAATGGCCCTGCCGCAGCTGTTTCCTAAACCCATGAGCTGAACCATGCGAGCCTCCATCGAGTACTTAGCAATGGCTGCGTTAATGGCGGCCACCAGTAATGCAGCAGGAGGAAGGGCATGAGGTGGAAACCAGGGCAGACCTTGCCGGAGCAGGGAGCTCATGAGTGCTTGGGTACAGATCTGCCTTCATGTCGAGTGTGTCCAACTAGGTCCATGAGGACTGGGCAGTGTGTGTGTGTGTGTGTGTTCGCTTGTGACATCCCTTGTTTCCAGTTCCCAAGTAGGAGAAAAAGGAAACAGGATGGGAGAAAAAAAAGAGGGCAACTTAGACCAGGTTCAGTTATGCCCTCCAGAAAAGAAACATAGAATTATAGAATCATAGAATAGTAGAGTTGGAAGGGGCCTATTAGGCCATCGAGTCAAACCCCCTGTTCAATGCAGGAATCCACCTTAAAGCATACCTGACAGATGACTGTCCAGCTGCATTTTGAAGGCCTCTAGTGTGGGAGAGCCCATGACCTCCCTAGGTAATTGGCTTCGTTGCTGTACTGCTCTAACAAATGGGAAGTTTTTCCTCATGTCCAGCTGGAATCTGGCTTCCTGTAACTTGAGCCCATTATTCCATGTCCTGCACTCTGGGATGATCAAGAAGAGATCCCGGCCCTCCCCTGTATGACTACCTTTCAAGTACCTGAAGAGTGCTATCATGTCTCTCCCCCCCCCCAACAGTCTTCTCAAGGCTGAAATACCCAGTGCTCCCAGTCTCTCTTCATAGGGCTTTGTTTCCAGACCCCTGATCATCCTCGTTGCCCTCCTCTGAACCCCCTCCAGGTTGTCTGCAGCCTTCTTGAAGTGTGGTGGCCAGGACTAGATGCAGTACTCATGATGAGGCCTAACCAGTGCAGAAGTAGGATGGTATACCACCATACTTGGAACTCTGGTGGGATCACATCTTGTGTAGGGCACAAAACACAGGTGCCATTTTGTTCTGCATTTTTTTCACATAGCTATGAGATAATCCTAACCTTGCCGGTTTATCATTCCCATTCATGTGACTGTAGAATATAGATGTTTCCTAAAGCTTCATAATCTACAGTGCACCTGTTTGCATTGTCAAGGAAAGTAGCTAATTACCTTGCACATGGCCTGGCAGCAGCATATTATTATTATTATTATTATTATTATTATTATTATTATTTCCATTTATATACCACTCCATAGCCAAAGGTCTCTGGGCAGTTTAGAAAATGTAAAAACATTGAGCATTAAAAAAAAACCAATATACAAAATTTAAAACCATAAAAAGCATACAAACATGTTATAAATACAATAACATTTAAAAACAACTATTCTGGGTCAAACCACCACCACCACAACAACAAAACCCTCAACATATGCTGTTAAAAGCCTAGGAGAAGAGGAAAGTCTTGACCTGGCGCCGAAAAGATAACAATGTTGGCGCCAGGCGAGCCTCGTCAGGGAGATCATTCCATAATTGGGAGGCCACCATTGAAAAGACCCTCTCCCTTGATGCCACCCTCCGTGCTTCCCTCGGAGTAGGCAACCAGAGGAGACCTTAGATGTGGATCGTAGTGTACGGGTAGGTTCATGTCGGGAGAGGCATTCCATCAGGTATTGTGGTCCTAAGAAGGAGCTGGATAGGCTTATCTTCCAATTTACATTATATGGGCTCATGTAAACTACCCTAAGCCATTTGCTTAGATTACTTTAAAGAGGGAGAAAGCTAGACTGTTGTCATGGCAATCTAATCTTTGTCAGACCACATAATGGATTACAAAATTGTTTTATTTATTTTTAGATTATATGAGGCAAAAGATATGAAACTTCACCTGAAATTGGACCTTGATGTTTTTAAATTTTAATTACTTATTCTTTATCCAGGTAATTATATTGAAGTAACCTTTCTCTCACGGGAAGTCCAGGACTTCACAATCAGAAAATGAACAGAATTATGAAGAAAGTGAAAAGGATTTACATAACTGTTACTGAAGTATTTTGTTTTAATTTTATTTTAATGAGCAATGATCCCTTTGGTTTCTCAAACCGGATTATTGTTCTTTAAAGAACAATGGAACAATTAATGGGAGGAAAGGATTTACTTTCTTATTTATTTATTTTATTTCTAAAATATTTCCAACCCCAGTTACTTCATGTAAAGTAGTGAATTCAATGTCTGACTTGGAAAGTTGGGTTGAAATTCTTACACATCCTAGGGTTGTCCATTACAGTGAAATGAGGTCATTGAAGGGTCTGCTCCTGGTGGTTCCACATGGACCTATGGCCCAACTGGAGTCCACCAGAAGAAGAGCCTGTAGTGTGGTGGCCCCTTCTCTTTGGAATTCCCTTCCCCTGGAGGTCAGGCAGGCACCAACACTATACTGCTTCTGGCACCCCCTGAAAACAACTCTTTTCAAGGATGCATTCCTCAGCTGACCATCCACCGTTTTTTACTGCTACTTCCTTTTAAATTGGTCAATTTTAATTTGGTTTAATCTTTTTAAATATATATATATATATATATATATATATATATACTGTTTTATTCCTATGTTCACCACTTCAACATATTTTTTAGATGTGGAACAGTATATAATATTGTAAATAAATAAGTAATAATAAATCCAGGCCCTTTTCAGCTTGATGGATCCCTGCTGTGTTCTCAACTAGGGATGTCGGAGAGAAGGAGGCGGGAGAACATCATATTACCTCCACTTATAGAAAACCCACTGATGTTCTGAGATATCTGAGATACAACAGCTCCTATCCCTGCTCCCTGAGAAATAACCTCCCATATGGACAGTTCTTAAGACTAAAATGTAACTGTTCCAAGATATCTGATTACAGACAGGGATCCCAGACACTGTCTTTGCAATTCAGAGAAAGAGGGAATCCCTATGCTATAAGCACACAAGGCCTCAAAAAGTACAGGGGGAAAACTGAATGGGCAGAGCTTTCAGCACAAAGGAACATAACACCTCCAGACCAAATCAACTGCAGCTTAACATTTGATTATGTAACCAACCACCTGCAAGGAAGCCTAAGGAGACACTGTCATATAGTTCAGCACATCCCTGGGTGCCAAGATAAACCAACTATCTCCTTTAAAAGAACCAGGCATTTAAGACATTTACTAACAAAAGGTGAATTTAAAGAACACGACAGAAGTTTACCCAATATTTTACCTGGTGCCACCATGCCTAAGGGTGAATAATAATATGGACCTCCATTTATTTTAAGATTTTTAAAATTTAATATGTATTTTAAATGTGAAATGCTTTAATATTGAAATCTATTTAATTATATTTTAAACTTCTGCATGTTTTTATAGTGTTTAACTGTATATGTTCCAGTATTGGACAAAAAGCAGGATACAAATTATTATTATTATTATTATTATTAATAATAATAATAATTAATAATAATAATTAATAATAATAAGGGTCATCATCCATATGGCCACTGCTGCTACTGCAAATATACCTGCAAAGTCACAGAATTCTCAAATCCCTCTGACCAGGTACAATAGGCCAGGTGCTCCATTAGTAAACCATTTTGCAAAATACCAACATTCCTATGCAGATTTAAAATTTTGGACACTGGATAGACTTAATACACAGGATGACAAACAGCTACTAAGAAGGGGAATGAGAGTGCATTCTGAAATGAAAAACTCTGACTCCGAGTGGCCTGAATGATTTTTTTTTTTTTTTTTTTACCACTCCTGTGACTTGGGAACTATTTGCAGACACTCCTCTACAATAGTAGCAGTGTCTCATTATGAGACCTTGGACTTATCACAACCACATGGAAATGCCTGGCACAGCCCCCCAAAAACTACAAATATAAGGATGGATTTGAAGATTACTCTTTCCAGTGCCCATAGATGATTACAGGAGACAATTATTTTGCTAGAAGAAATTATGCAGATACTATCTTCTAACAAGTAAGGATTTGTATATTTTACTTTTATTACATTTTTATATGATTTTAAATATTACAGATGTATAGTAGTGCTGTTGGCTGAACGTCTGAAACCAAGGTGAGGCGGGATGATTTGGCCTGCCTCGCCTTTTTTCTGAGTTGGTTCCGGATCAGCTTGAGGCGCCCTGAAGCCGAAGCACATCAGCACCAAGGCTTTGGGGCACCTTGAGCCAATTCAGAACCGTGCTTGGACTGCCCTCCCGCTGTCCTGGGAAAGACGGTGGTGAGTCCATTGGACTCACCTCCCTCTCCTGGCTCTCCCTGCTTACCTGCTGCCTCATTGTTCCTGGCATCAGAAATGAGAGTGGCTGCTGGCACCGGTCATGCAACAGCCAACGATGACATCGGCTGGTGGTGTCGAGAATGAGGGCGGCCGGCGATGGTGCTGGCTGGCAGAGCCGGGAATGAGGTGGCCAGCATCTGGCATCTGGCAATGATGCTGTCTGGTGATGTTGGTGGCCAGCAGCACCGGCGATGAGGCAGCAGGTAAGTGGGGAGAGCCGGGAGAGGGAGATGAGTCCAATGGACTCACCACCGGCCTTGCTACCAGCTTTCCTGGGTGCTGACTATGCAGCTGGTACTCAGGGACCTGCAAGGCTGAGTCACCTCAGGGGGGCTGAATCTCGCCTCAGCCTTGGCACCGAGGCAGACAACCCCCAAAACACCCTGAGTCGAATCGGGGCTTTTTTGGGAGTTCCAAAATGATCCCCAAAGTGAATCAGGGGGGCGTGCAGAGCCCTGATGTAGAGGCCCTAGTGGCGCCTAATTATGTTAAAAAGTTGGTAACCCATATAGGCATAGGCCCTTGTGGCAATGTGCTTAACCTAAACATATCATATTATATGTTATCTTAATATATTTTATTGTATTATTAATTTTACAGCCCCTTGCCGAAGGCCTTTGAATACAATACAGGCCAAAACGTATCAGGCTTTGTGAAAATAAACATTTTGCATCCCGAGAACCCGTTTCTCCTTTTTCTGAAGTGTTTTGGATGCTCTACTCCTTTGGTTTTGACTGGAACTCAACAAGCTTTTGTTGTCTCCCCAACCCCCCAACAGACACAGTGTCATCTTCCACCAACTGGCCTGACTTGGTACGCAATAATTTCCATAAATTATTATTTTTTGAGTTAGAAGACATTTGCGCAAGTTAACCCTGTAAATTGCAAAAGTTGGGCAGACTATGGCCATAAATTGGGCAAATTACGCAAATTTGTGCATTTTGCAACAGGATTTTGCACAAATCTCTATTTGTGTAAATTGCAGCTGAGACAAAAAGAATAAAAAAGTAAAATGTCCCTACAACTCAGGGAAACTATGTAGCCGTGGAAGTCTGGCGAGCCCCAAAAGGGCTGGATTTCCCAGCAACAGACATCCCTAACCTCGACTTGGCTTGTATTTGTGAGCTGAGCCATGGGTTAGTTCCCGAAAGCTGGGAACCTTTTGGGGGTTGGGTGGATTATTTGCGCAAAACATGAGTTGTGCAAATCTGCAGCCATAAATAACTCAATTGGCCCAAACTTTGTGCAAATTTGGTCATTTTGTGCAAATTTGGCCATTTATGTCTGCCATTTTGCACAAATTGTGATTTGTGCCAATAACCACCCTTCCTGAAAGGTCCATGCACTGGCCTGACTACTTGCATGCTGAGTTAGACCAGTTCACAGATGAGCAAGCTGGAGTCCAGTTGGCTGATCTGGTGAAAACCCACCAAGCTGCACCACCCAAACAGATTTCTCAAACATCACTAACTCAGCCAAGTTGTTTGTTAGATGATTTTGGGTGAACCACTTTTACTCATCCTAATCAACCTTGCAGGGTTTCAGTGAGAAAAATCCTATGTGTGCCACCCTCATGAAATACATAAGAATTTCTAAATTTTGCACCAAGCTGAAAGCATATTCAGTGCATGGAGGAAGTGTTACAAATCCTTGAAATATGAATAAATGCATCTGGTACTATAGCAAAAGACTTAACTCATACAAACCAGATCTCAAACAGAGCTTATAAACTCAAGGAAGTAAAGTCTTAAGTTATGTGCTCCCCAGATCATCCCTGGTCATTGATGGTGTACCTCTGAACATTAGATAATGAGCCAATTGGGAGAAGATGGCTGATGTTCTTATGTCCATTTCTTCTGTGTCAGATTTCAAGAAATGGGCCCAAGAATGCTGCCACCAGTGACATAGGGCTGGGGAATACTTTGGGGGAAAAGAAATATTTTGATGGAAACCTAGCAACGTGGGCAGTAGGGTGCACACTTACGTACTGCCAAAATCCATGACCATGATGGCTGTATAAAGCTTTAAAGTCCTACCTGGGAATAAAGCAGCTAAAGGAGAAGTATGTAATCACCATGCCCCCTTGTGCTTCTACAGCAACCATCAGTAGCATGTCATGTTAAAGGTCCAGGAGCGGGGGTAGTAAAAATCGAGGGCACCCATATTTCTGCTACCGCCACTTCGATGTATAGTGTGATGCTTCCCGCTCTACTTTTTAATTCTGATTTCAGAATAACTCATCTCCCTCCCCTGGTTATGTTAAAGGGTTCAGATATCTCTGCCATACTTGAATGGCTTAAGATGTTTCAGTATTCTGCTGGATTCTTCACTGAACATTTTAGGCTTGGTATTTATGATTCATGAGTTCTTTAAGGCATTCAAAAAAGGTGAGCATCCGTGGTAGCTGCCAATGGACAAACTTGCATGTTTTAGGAGGGGGTGCTATTGGTGAAAGTTCAGGGGGAGAGAAACATGTAGTGGCAGGTACCCATCCCAATCTTGTTTTAAACTTTCATCTGAGAAAGAGAGACAGAACACAGGATGCTGCTTCCTTTAGGGCTCTCCGTAGCATCAGAGCGAAAAGTGTTTGCAGTGTGTGGAGTAGAGTGAGGCTACTTAAAATCAAGGCATATTATACAAATGCAATTGCTCAGCTCCAAATGGGCAGTCAACACGGTCTCACAGTGACCCCTACAGGCAATTTAAAGAAGGAAATGTTTGAAGCAAGAACAAAAAAACAAATATTTGAGCTTTGCATAAACTTTGTTATTTTGCCAGAAATGTTTCATACTGTTGGAGAATTTTGGAAGACATATACATTCTTAAAAAACAAACAACAATTTTAAAAAATGTAACTGTTGTGATTTTTGTGTTTTATATTGCTGTTGTTCCCCGCCTCGATCTGGAGGGAGAGGCGGGTTAAAAATAAATATTATATTATTATTATTATTATTATTATTATTATTATTATTATTTATACTGAACATTATCAGTTTAGCAATATAGGTTTCATGACACAAACCTTTACATTAGTAGGGGAATTATTATTATTATTATTATTATTATTATTATTATTATTTAAAAAAACAAATCCAAATCTATGGTATAGTGTACACCTCAAGAGACATTCAGTGGGTTTAAATAGTTTAGAACTGGGAAATAAGGATTTCTGAATTACAGATCTTTAATTTGCTCTCCCTTTAGGTTCAATTTGTGCCCCGGTAAGGAACTGAAACCTGAAATAAAGTGTAAAGTATTTTATAGAATAAACATTCCTCATGTACAGTGATCATAGATTCTCATGAAATAATAGTTCAAATAGATTGGTAATGGAATAGCGTGATTGGAAATTATGAGGAAAACACAAAAATGAGCGAAAACGATGGGGTGGGTTTGATTTATTTTACCAAAACTTGCACATTTCTTCATAAATGGGAAGGAAAGAACTTGAGATTTAAAAAGTCAGACTGTGGGAGAAAACAAAAATGACAAATTTGTCCATCCGAGACTGGGTCTTTGAGTGCTTAGCTTTCCAAAGTTGGGGATTGAATCCTTGTATTTTCAAACATGTTTGCGGTGCTGTATGAGGGCTGCCTACAGCACCAAGGTTCGTGGTTCTATATTAGGGTTTTTTGATGGGTTCCTTATCTTTCATAGCATCATGGGAGACAGGTACAATATGGTTCTCTCCATGCTAGGAATAGCTGTACCTATTGAATTTGGCCAATGAAGATAATTCTGAATTTTATTTCAGAAACTTTCAGTATTTTTGTAAGAATTTACCAAAATCCACCAATTTCTTCATATATATATATATATATATATATATATATAAAGGGAAGGGGGAGAACCTGAGATTTGTTTATTTATTTAAAAAAACTGAATGTGGGAGAAAGCAAAATTGACAAATTTGTCAACCTCTGCTTTCCGATATTTCTAATACAAATGAAAACTGACATATTTTTTCAATTAAGCAAAAACAAAAAAGGGAATGATTTTGCCACAGTGAAACACGTCTATAAAAAATAGGTTCAGCCACTAGTTATTGTTTGTTGTTGTTTTAGTGACTATACTACTGACATCACAAATAGAATTTTATCACATTGTCAGAATAGGAACAGGACTTTGCTAAGACTTTGCTTCTACTGTATTCAGATGCCCACCAAAGTAAGGGTTAGCTCACTCCTTCTGGAGATTTCTATATACCATTTAACTTGGAGGCCAAGATGCTCTCTCACTCTCTAAGACCATCCTCTCTGCAACAAACTTGGCATATGCTCTAGAACCCAAGTATCTACTTAGTTAGGCAACATGTAACTATTCTAGTTACATGTTACCTAATAGCTTTCTTTGTAATTCCCTCTGTGTGTGCTTGTGTGGGCATGTTTGTTGACTTCCCTTGGTTCCCCCTGCTTCTTTTCAATCCAATTAAACTCCTTCTACATTTGGACCTTGGGTATGTTGTTTTGAAAAGGGAATTCTTGCTAAACTATTCACCATATAAAAGACTGCACGGTTACAAAGCTGATTTTCGTGTTTGGGTGATTTTATAAAGGTTTTTTTTTTAAGTTCTGTGTTTCTGGGCTTTGGGAAAGAAAATTTGAAGCACCTTCCTTATTTTCTGTTTTTCCTAGGGCTGGCTGAAGGTAGCATCCTTCGTAATGGGGGATCAGAAACTCCTCGTCAAGGGGCTCATCCGGACTGGTGGTAGCCTCTCGGTAGTTCTTTTTCCTGGGGAACCCTTGTAAAGAATGGGTCCCCTTCCAGTCTCTCAACAGATGCCATTTGGGAAGACAGAAAGATCTGCAAGAAAATTTGGAGGTTTTTACACATCCCTAACACACAAAGCAATGGGAAGGGAAAGTTATTTGGCACAACAGTTCTTTAAGCTGCTGTTAGGTAAAAGGAGGCAAACAGTTATTGGCTGCTAGCTATGCTTTGCAAGCTCCTATTTTGTTCTGTTCAACTACTGCTGACTGTTTGCCAATACATGTGAACGTTTTTGTCAACAAGAATTAAGTGCAGCGATTTTTGCATCCATCTTGTGACAGGGTAAATACTGCAAGGATTATGTGGCTTTATTCATGGCACACTCATTTCCTGACCTACCGAGTTGCAGTGACAGGTTTGGCAGATGGTGGCTGGTCTGTGGTGGTGGGGAAATAGGATAGTATCTTATTTAGCTCTTAATTTGTCTATTCCCCAAAGGCCAGCTAAAATTGGCCCAATAATAACATTTTAAATGTTCTAATTGCCCTGAGTGCTCCAGGGCCAATAACAACAGTAGCCAATTATGAGATGTTGCTTACTGCTGGCACGTTACATACCAAAGGGCCAGTGAGAGCAAAGCAAACAAAGGAATACAGCTTATAGAATTGTTCAAAATAATATTTCAGATTAGGGGTGTGGGGTAGAATGAGGCTGAGAAATAATAGCTTGCCTGTAAACTTCTTGGATCACAGTCTTGTCTCTTATGCTAACAGAACTAGTGTTAGTGCAGTGGCAAAGATACTGAGCTGTGATCTGGGAGGTCTCTGGTTTAGATCTCTGCCATGAACTCTTGAGGATGTCTTAAGCCCTATTCGGACATTCCACCCTCTCACACATGCACATTCTAAAGTATGAGTGGGACCATGCTGAGTTCCATGTCCTGGGCCCCCAATTGTGCAGGGTTCCAGGATTTCTGAAAGACTTTGCGTGTACAGCTGTATGTGTTAAGTCTGTATTCATGCAGTCATTCACAATGAACATCCAGATGCCAAGGGGTGGCATGGACCAGGTCTCCAAAACACTCATCCACAGAGAATACCAACCCCTTTTCCTCAGAAGAAGAGGCTCCAGAGTTAATGGGAGAGAAAATGGCCACAAAATGATGTCATGCTGATTCTATCTCCGCAGGACCCAGTTCTTCAGAAACTCCCCGGGGTGGGCTACCTTACATCCAGAGGAGGTTGCATTACTGCCCTCAGACTTGGGTCATGAGAAAACTAGAATGTCACAGCCACTTCAGTGTTGCCACAGCCTGATATTGCTAAAACAAGTCAAAGACAAAGCCTCAATTAATATAAAGGCACGATCGACCAGCCTAAATGCAACTAAACTCTTATTTAAGACTCATTTTTGCTCTGCTCCTTGCTGTCTGTTGCTTTCCATTACCATTCCTGAAATCTGACCTTGCTGACCGTTCTTGAAACTTGATTTTACTGAAACACTGAATCCATAGCTGCTCAGGAAACACAATGTCAGGGGGTATCTCCTCAACTTGGAGTTAAAGTCACAAATGTCTGGAGAGCACCAGGCTGGGGAAGGCTGTACAAGTTAACAGTGCAATACAGTGGAGGCAGGTAGGAGTAGGGAAATGAGAATTGCTGAAACTTGAGCTTGTCGAGGTTTTCCAACATCCACCTTGAATCCCATTCTGACTCGTGTCTATATCAGTGCACAGTTTTTAGATGTGTGCATTTTTCTTTTGTTCTGTAAATTGCACTTGTAACCTTAGAAATGTATGGACTTTGACTGCAGATTGCATTCAATGAACGGGGTAGATTCTGGTAAAAAAACTGATTTGTTTTTTCTTACACCTCTAGGCAGGAGGAAGAAATTTCTGGTGCCAGAAATCTTTTTCCTCCTTCCTCAACTATTCGCTATCTTTCATATACAGTAATGTACTCTGATCCCATTCCTCCAATTTTTAAATACCTACTTAAAAAAAATGTGTCAAGTTTCACAATCTCTCTCTCTCTCTCTCTCTCACACACACACACACACAGAGAGAGAGGGAGAGAGAGGGAGAGAGAGAGGTTTCTACTTTATGTAGTCATGAAAATCAACAGGAGACAAGATGCAAAATATTTTCTTTACCATATCAACCTGAAAACAATATCAACTATTTATCCAAATACTGTCCATTGCAGTTAACACATGTTCCATATCATGATTTTGCTGACAGGCAGTACATACATAATGAACTGCCCAATTTTCTAAAGATTAGGTATAGCATTTGCACCACATTTTTTTGTAACAGCTTCTTTGACTTAGCGTTCCATGCATTTTCAGTAGGGATGTGCACTGGATCGGACCCGATCCACGATCCGAGTCCGGTCCAGTGGGAAATCGGATAAATTGCCGGACGGGAGCAGACGGGCCGGGAAGGTAAGCAGTGGCCGGGAAGGGGGCTTACCCCCCCCGGAGCTGTCCGCTTCTATCCGCGGGTGCCTGCGGGCGCCTGCGGATGGAAGCGGACGGCTCCGGGGGGGGAGGGAGCGCGGGGAGGGGGCTTACCTGCCGGGGCCATCCACAGCGGACGGCCCCGGGGGGGAGGGAGTTAGGCCCCCCCTCACCCACCCGCCGCCATTTTTTCCTCATAGACTTGCATTGCAATGCAAGTCTATGGGGGAAAAAATGGCGGCCAATCCAAAAATTTCCGATTTTGGATCGGGATCGTACTCGATCCGGTCCGGGGGGCCTCCGATTTTGTCCAAACCGATCCGTGACAAAATTGGAGGTCCCGATCCAGGTCCCGATCCGATCCGGGGGGTCCGTGCACACCCCTAATTTTCAGTTCCGTCATGGTCACCACAACAATCCCTGAAAAACAGAGCTGTGGAGAGAGTACAAGCCAATGCCACAGCCCTCCCTTCTCCAGCCATTCTGGATTTTACGCATCTAGACAGAGGGTAAGGAACAAGCAGCCCGTGGGCCACATTCAGCCCCCACTAGCCCCATTGCCCCCCATTATGCGTATTTCATTCATTTTCTACTGGAATATCTATATATCTATATCTATATCTATATAGTTGTGGTTTGCCACTAAAATATGGTGGCACAGTGCTATGGAGGCTTACAATGGACAAACCTACCTTTAAAGAAAAGATAAGTTTGCCCATTTTAAGCCTCTGTAGTGGCAAACTGTGACTTTTTTTAAAAAAAAAAAGCTTCTCCCTTTTATTGGTGGTACAGTGATGGTAGTGTGGCTCCCAGCAGGTCAGTGGAGGGAAAATTGCTTCCCGGACTGCCTGAAATTTCCCTGATCAAGACCAGGACCCAAAGCGATTCCCATAATATTCAAGTGTAAAAGAAACTGGTGGCAGCTCTATTGTTATTGAAACATCATGTTGTGCCACACTGGAACAATGCCCATAATGCCTCTGTGACCCTTGGTCCCTGACCCACTATTTGGAAACCACTTCCTTGGTTTCCATTTACACAGAACGCCAATGTATTTTACTCCCTGTATAAGACTGGAAAAGATAACTACAGCTTTGCTTATTTACTGCTAGCTTTATATTGGTGGCCAAAGGCATTGATTGCAAATCCCCCATGTAAATATGACCTTATTGTCAAATAGGACAATACTTGATGTACCCCGATTATCATTCCAGAGCAACTGGAACTTAGTAAATAATTCATGGCAAGGTATTGATTGAATTCAACCTTTTTATTTTTGTCTGCGAATCATCTTGAACTACTTTTCTCCTGACCTACACGAGGCTGAATCTTGATCACTGACATTGTACTCGGATATCTAAGCTGACATTTCTTCTACCTCAGCTACTTATGGAAGCCATTCACTCTAGGCAAAACACCCCATCAAAAATACATCACTACAGTAAGGATAATGTACTAATACAGAATGCAGGATTGCAAGTACAGGTGATGTTTGTGATAAGTAAAATCTGATGGGGCAGGTTTTTAGCACTGCTGTGCTACAAATATTGTAATTTACGGTGCAATCCTAGACATGTCTCAGAACGAAGTCCCATTGGATTCAGTGGAACTTGCTCCCATGTAAGTGCGCATAATGCAAAATCATTTTAACAAATGTTTGCACATCTCTGCTGTGAATTGGAACTGCAACGTCTTGAACTAAAAACAGTAACAACTAGTTCCTGGGTTGTCCTTAGATTTTTTATTTATTTTTTAATCCTGCCTTTCCATTACATGCTCACAGCTCTACGAAGTACAACATACAAGACAAAAGTTCAATTTAAAAGTAAAAGCAATTGGAACACATAAAAAAGGAAGAAAGAGTACCTACTATTTTAAATCTTCAGCAAACATATCAGATTAAGGGTGCAAATTGGGGCATGATGGGAGTTTAGGGCTTTTTCTGCCTTAACATGCATAGAATTGCACCATAAAAGCCCAAAGCCTGTCTGAATAAAAATGCCTTTGCCTGTCAATCGAAGGACAACAGAGTTAAAGCTGGCCAGGCCTCGTAGGTTGGTAGTTCCAAAGTCTTGGAGCAGCCACTAGGCTGGCCAGAAATCTGGTTCGGTCCGATCAACCAATAAGGTCCGTGAACTGAAGGGTGGGCAGGCCTTAAAGCGTACTTTTCCCAGTTTCAGAAAAACATGCCCTAAGCCCCCCCCCCACTTGAAACCTGGCCACCTTCTCCTGCAGGTCTAAGAGAGGAGGCAGCAACAGTCCATTCAGGAACATTCTGTTGCTCGCTGCATTGGCTTCCCCGCCTTCCAGCAGGTCTGTAAAAAAAAAATTTCATAGAAAACAAACCCCCAGCTCCCCTCCTGCCTTCTCTGTGGGGCTGAAAATTCATTTTCTGGGAAATAAAATTGAAGAAACCCTGGCCCTGACTTGGATTCCCCCCACACACACACACACATCTTCCTTGCAGCACGTGGGACTGTATTTTCTCCAAGGCAAAAAATCCAGGAACTTGTGCAGTGCAGTCAAGGGCGGCGGCGGGGGGAGGAATGCAAGTAATTGGATTCTTGGATTTATTCCCTTTGGAGAAAATAAATTTAATACAGCCCACATATGCAGGGAAGGCAAGGTGGGGGGAAATCCAAGCCAGGATCTCTACCAACCCCCCCCCCCTTAATTCTGAGCTGTAAATTTATTTCCCCTGAGCTAATAATCCCAAGAAACGCCTGACTTGGATTTCCCCCTTGGGGCATCCCCGGACTGCCCCCAATGCCTATATCGGGGCCTCCCCCCCGCCGCCCCACCTACCTATCGGCACAAACAGTTTCAAGTACGGATGTGCAGTGGATCGGATCCGATCCACGATCTGGATCCGATCCGCCCAAAATTCAGAAAAAAATGATCTGATCTGATCCAATCAGCCATCCAATCCTAGCCAATCCGATCTGAAGGGACCGATCCAGATCGGAAAAAATCAGAAAATCGGACACCATTTTGAATGCTTTTCCCCATAGCCAAGTATTGTGTTACAAAAATGCCTATAACTTTCCATTTTTAAAGATAGAAGGATGAAATTTGGGCACTTTGTAGATTGTCTAGGTGTAGTTATCTGTGAGAAATTTCAGAAACATTGGTGCAGGCATTTTGTGGCAATTATTTTTTTAAAAAATGAACCAGGAATGCCTATAGCTTTTTCATTTTTAATGTTCCACACATGAAACTTTGCCACATTGCAGGTGGTATGTTGGGACTCATGTGTGTGAAATTTCAGAAACATAGGTGCTTGCCTTGTGTGGCAATTAATTTTAGAAAAATGGGTAGTAGTGGGGTAAATACAGTTATGCCTTCAACTTTTTTATTTTTAAAGATACAAACAGGAAACTTTTTTAGATTAAAAGTTACAACAACATGGAGTTTTGACAGATAAAAGAGGGAGGGGGAGGCAGGGGAGGGGGGTGTAATTGACAGCCCAAGCCTCTGTGGAAAAAGTCTGTAACATTTAATCTAAAAAATTCGTAGCCAGCAAATGCCTGGACCTATCATTCTGAAATTTCTGACAGATAACTATCCCTAACCCATCTACAAAGTGAGCAACTTTCAGACTTCTAACTTTTAAAATAAAAAAGTTATAGCTGTTTCTTTCCTCATTGTTTCAAAAATACCTTGCCACTACATGCCTGGCCCTATCTTTCTGAAATTTCACACACATATCAAGCAAAGTGGTACCTGTAATGTGCCCAAGTTTCCTGTTTGTATCTTTAAAAATAAAAAAATTGAAGGAATTGGACCCGATCCGATCCAGTGGACCTCCGATTTTTCCGATCCGATTTTTTTTGTTAAAAAAATCCGATCTGATTCCGATCTGATTTTTCCATCTGTGCACATCCCTAGTTTTAAGAACCTATTTTTCAAAATTCTTTTATTGTCCTTTGTAGATCAAGGCAGCCTCGGTCAACACAGCAAGGCAAGGGTTAACAGCTCTTGCCGATGCTGTTCTGGTAATTTTTCCGGGCCTGCACTGTTGCTTTGTCTGGTCGTCATAGTCCTCTCCCTCCTCCTTCTCCTGCAATTTTTGAGAAGGAGCCACGTGGCTGCTTTATCAAAGGCAAGATCCCCCTTCCCCCTCAACTTCCTAAATATACAGCTGGTAGTCACTAAGGAGGCTTCTGCATCTACACTGACTTATGAAGACTCTCATTATTTGTTCACAACTCCTGGTCACTAATATAATGATAATAACGAATTTATTTCTTACCCGCCACTCTGATTGGATCGAGGCGGGGAACAACTGTGAATATAAAATATGATAAAATACATAAAACTGATTAAAAACGTGGCACACAGTATTAAAACAGCAATAAAACATCCTAAAATCATCCTAAAACATTCTAAAATTACATTGGATATGCCTGCCGGAAGAGATCAGACTTTATAGCAATCTTAAATTCTAAAAGACTGTTAAGTTGATGAGTATCCTCTGACAGGTCATTGCACAGTCTGGGAGCGGCAGAAGAAAAGGTCCTCTGGGTAACGGTTGTCAGCCTAGTCTTGGCTGACTGTAGTAAGTTCTTCCCAGAGGGCCTGAGTGTGTGGGGCGGATTATATGGGAGAAGCTGATCCCGCAGGTAACCTGGACCCAAACCATGTAGGACTTTAAAGGTAATGACCAACACTTTGTACTTTGCCTGGACACTAATTGACAGCCAGTGAAGCGATTTTAAAGCTGGCGTGATATGGTCACTCTTAGGTGTACCTGTGACTAACCTGGCTGCCATATTTTGAACTAGTTGAAGTTTCTGGACTAGGCACAGAGATAGCCCTATGTACAGCGCATTGCAGAAGTCGAGCCTCGAAGTTACCAGTGTGAGCACTACCATCTTTAGGTCTTCCAACACTAGGAAGGGGAGCAGCTGGCATATCAGCCGAAGCTGATAGTAGGTACTCCTGGCCTTCGCAACTATCTGGGCTGTCATTTGGAGCGACGGATCCAGGAGCACCCCCAAGCTGTGAACATAGTCTTTCAGGGGGAGTGTAACCCCATCCAGAACTGGTTGACACATCAGCAAACCCAGGTTGTGGCCTTTGACAGCAAGCACCTCCATCTTGTCTGGATTCAGCTTCAGTTAGTTTTTCCTCATCCAGCCCATTACCACCTCCAGGCATTTATTCAGAGGAGACATGCTACCCTTAGCTGATGCTGTTATCGAAGGCTTAGAGAAATATATTTGGGTGTCATCAGCATACTGATATAAATTATCAAATTCACTTTTGAGAAAAGGATTTTTTTTTTTGCTTTTTCTCTTTAAACTGTTCTTCCTCACTCAATGAGCTCCGTCACACCTACTTTTTTCCCCTGGTATGCACCCACAATTTTGACCTCTGTTTCTTTAGTGCGGCAAGTGCTGGTCCCTTTCATGATTGTAGCTGTAAAGGGGACTCTCTTCACTTGTTTGCTCTCCTGTTATTGTGCCTGTCCCACCCCGCCCCTTTTCCCCCCTCCATTTCGTTGGTTCTTGTCGGGTGCCAGATGTGTGAGCCTCACCCCCCTCGCTCTAGCTTTGTTGTCTAGCATTTTACCAATTCAACATTTAATCGGCTGGGTGCCATTTCTGCAGGCAAGGATGGTGGGGTAGGAGCAGCAAAAGCCCATTTGACCAGTTCAGTTCGTTTGACACATTGAGCTGGAGGAGGAGAACCGCCTCACCCTCCTCTTTCTTCAGCAAGCACACGTTCAAAGCACACGCACCCAACAAAAGAAAAAAAAATGCAAGGATGACAATACACAGGGGTGTAAGGGTGCTTCAATCCTGCATGGAGGAAATAAACCAGACTTTTCCCACTCCAAAATAAGATGAAAAAAGGAGGGGAAAAGGCAAGATGATTGCAGGGCAGTGACAACGTCATGTGGGTACTGTGTTGCAAAACCACAAACCAGGCATGACAAGTGTGATAAAACACTGGTATGATGGAGCTCAATATTTCACCAACCCGAAATTTCCCAAATATGTAAAAACCATCACATCTCCCTCATGTCTGAAAATTTTCAGAATCGTTGTTCAAGACATCTTGATTTTATGAACAACCCACCCCAAATCACCATTTAACATGGCGGAATCCCTTTTTTTTCCAATTGACGGACTTTAACCATGAACACACTAATGCGTGTCCTTTAATTAATGTATTAATTTATTTACATGTTCTGACCACCCAATGACCATAGTTCTCTCTGGGTAGTGTGAGATATATTAAATTAAAAACATGATATATGAATTCACAACAAGAAATAAGAAAAATAATACAAAAGCCAGCACAAAGTCAAATCAGTAGCAAAATCAAAAACAATGCATTACTCTGAGTGGACGGGGAGGTTTTTTTTTTATTACTATTCAATTTAATTACACAATATAAGGAATCATAAAGACAATTACATGGAGATATGATATCTAATGATGAAAACCTATTTTCAAAATGCTAGACAGTGTGAGCACTAGTGGTAACACAATAGTAATACACCCTACCCAGTACTGAATGTTTTTGAGCACCTCTGTCATGTGCTCGGCATGTGCAGCTGCTCATGTGCTCAACAGAAGTCATGTGCAGCACTTGGCAAGCATACACTTATGTGGAGTATATAAATTTAGGACACAATAGGTCTGATGAATGTCAACTGCCAAGTCCTGATGCTTACCAAATACCTTTGTGTCTGGTTGTCTGCATCTTTTTTCTTCTTCTTTACCACTCAGACTTCAACGAAGTTCAACTATGACAGATGGAATATATATATATAACACCCCTCCTTACAATTTCACCTTCCACACTCCATTTGTGCTGGCATTCTTGAGCACTGCCAGGTTTCCGAAAGAAAATGTTTCCATTGATAAGTGACATCTGGACTGAGTGCAGGAGCAAAATGTCAGTGGAGACAGTGAAGTTCACGGGAGCTGTATCAGGAGAAATTCACATAATAACTGCTGGGAATTCTAGGAAGTTCTGCTATTGATGTGCTGTACCAGGGTTTTTTGTTTTTATATAATCGCTAATACGAAAGAGCAAAATGAGTTAACATTTCAACCAAAAATGAAATGTATCCCTCCCCAGCCATATTTATTTTATGGTTATACTTTATTCGGAGAGACTTTCTAGGGTACATTTCCAAAGTAATATTTCATAATTCAAGCACACAGAGTTCATTTAAATGATGCCTTTGCTCTACTACAAAGTGATAAATGAGTTTCATATCAATGGTAAATAAATAAAGAGAGGATTGTCCCTCAGTAGAGGCAATCCACTCCAGTCGAGGGGTGGGGTAAGATGAGACTGGCTCAGTTCGGACGACATATTAAGCAACGGAGGGGTAAATAACATACTGACCATGTGTTAGGCAGGAGGAGCTCCACAGACGACACTCTGCAGCCGGCACTGCTCGGAACCAGCAAACGCCCCGGCTGCTACAAACTTGCGGTGGCCATTTTGGTTGCAGCCTCTCCTCCGTGTGTCCCCCAGCCGTTTCCCAGCATGCACTGTGAGTTCTGCCGGCTGCATAGAGTTGCTGGGGTTTTTTGGCTGCTCTAGGCAGCAGAACTCTATTCCGAAACGGAATAGTCCACGGAGAGAGGGGGGGCTGAATTCGGACGACACTTTAAACAATGGGGCTTCGGGCTAAACAACGTGCAAGCCCGTTGTTTCGCGCCATTGTTTAAAGTGCCTGATTAACGTACTGTCAGTTGTGTGTGTGTTGTGTGTTGCCCTCCAGATGACACAATAAGCAACACAACTGACGATTGTTCCCCCCTCCTCTGTTGCCTAATGTGTCATCCGAACTGAGCCACTGTCTCTGTCATTGTACTGAGTGGATGGGGTAGGTTGTTGTCACCTCTAGTTGCTGATCTTATTAATCGCTCTGGTTGCTGATCTTATTAATGGACAAAATATGAAATGGGTGTGCATTTGTTTCAGGATGAACTGGAAAATGGGGCAAACAGGAATGTTTTTGGTCCAGGTGGAATATAGTCATGGGGCTCCAGGTTAATACATAAGAATACAATTTGAAAGGACAGAGGTACTTGGGGGGAAAAAAACAATTGTAATTTGGAGCCGGCCTTGAAGATAATGTTTGCCATGCATCTAAAGAAGACTAACAAGAAACGGTGTGATTGCTGGATCCCCTTTGTGACTTCAGTTTCTTTTTGCTATTTGAGTCCCTCTTTCACATTGACATTCGTCAATGTCTTGTTCATTCATTCTGCTAAAGTGCATCTTCAAGAGTTATGAGATTTTCTTCTTCATTTTTGGGGGACAGCCATTAACCAGTTTGTATATGTTAATACTTTATTTTATTATGGTTTAGAACAGGAATTATTATTATTATTGTTAATTACATTTATATACCGCCCCACAGCCAAAGCTCTCTGGGCAGATTACAAAAATGGGGATCCTCCAGGCCGCTGGCCAAATTCTGCCTACCAGGCCACCCCATCTGACCCACAGAGGCAGGACCAGCATCAAAGGTAGGCATACTCAGGCACTTGTCAAGGGTTTACACCCCAACAGGGACGCACTGACCAACAACTTCCAAGAGTTGCTCCCCCTCTTCACAATTGCAGCCTGCTGGTTCACCTGCCTCTGACTCTGGCCCAGACAATGATGATGGTGGGAAGGAGAAGTAGTAGATGCCACTGTCTAGTTGCCTTTCTTGACAGGCAAAGAACTTGTGAGCAGGAGTCACAATAATTAGACATAGAAGGAACAATAGCAGGTAGTGACAATGGTTCTAAGAAGGTAGACTCACAGAGAGAGGGGGCAGCTTATGCCATCATGTCCAAGGGCCCTGAAAAAATCTGGATTTGGCACTGTGCAGATGCCTCGAGTAGCCCCACCCCAAAACCCTGCCCCCTTTGAGAAGGTAGATAAGTGGGAGAGCAACTCTGATGTAGCCTTCAGGACTCGGCTTTGGGAGGGAGAGGAAAGGATCCTGCGAAGCAATCCAGCCCAGCAGGGATATCCAGTTCCCCACCCCTGGTATATAATGTTCTTTGCTATATGTGTTTCTTTCTGAATTTATATTCAACAGCAATGTATACATTTTAATAAGGTGCACCATGGGGAAAAAAATCTTTGGTTTTGTATTAAACATGGCAGCTTATATGTCACTGTATTTGGAATCACTACAGTTGTATGTCTGGGAGCAATTCAGTCTTTATTGTTTGTGCCCAAATCTGTTGGCCTGGTTCTCCTCCACAAGGCCTAGTAGTTTAATTTAGATTGGCTTTAGGCTGTGCATCTAAAATACTTATAAAACTTATAAAACAAAATATACCTGCCTGAAATTTGGCAAGTATGATATTTTGGATGGGTAGTGGGTCACCTAGCATCATTCCAATGGGATGGAAAAGACAGGAGTTACCCACCACCGACACTGGGTTTTCATTGAAATTAATGGAATGAGGAAAAGAGGCATTTTTGTTTCGTCAGGATCTGAGTATCGTTCTAATGGATGAAAAACAAAATGAAGGTTTCAATAATGAAAAAAAATATGAAGAAACAGACCTAATATTGTTATTGTTCCATGCTCCTAGTAAGGCTTCCTCGCCCACAGCATCCAGATGATGATGATGATGATTGTATGAAGGTAATTTTTTAAAACCTATCTATTCATCCCAGATCCAACAGTTAGAACCACAGCAGAGATTTTGTTGCTCTACCAGTTGTGAGGCTATTCGTATTGGATACTGTGATGTTTTACTGTTTATTACAGTTATAATTGATGTAAGTGTTTGTCATGTTTTAATGATAATTGACATTTAAGATGTAAGTGCTGTGTGGACTTCAAATACAAGGTTGGTAAGTGGTTCTAGTGGGAGGGGGACAGAGTGGATAGAATGTGAGGTGAATGTTGATTGGCTGGTGGTTCAAAGGTTTGGATTGGCAGTTAGCAGAGAGAGGGAGGAGTTAAGAGAAGCAGTAGAGATTGTATGTGAAGAGAGTGAGACGGTTAGAATCTGGGTTTGTCTGTGTAAGGGTCTAGAGAGAGAGTAGGAACAACGTCTTTTATTGTTTTGGGAACAAGAGTGACTGGAAGGAAGGAGTGTAGTCTAGGGGTTAGTGTAGGCAGGGTTGCAAATGAAACTGTTTTGAACCAAACAAGTATTGAAACTGCTGAAACCATAAGCTTTGTAAACTGCATAACCTTACTTATTGTTAACTAAAAGTTATTTTTATTTCATAAACTGGATTCTTGGAGTACACTGCCACATAGAACAGTGTTCTATGTGGCAGTGGTGAAGGAAAGGGAAAAATATAGAGAACTTGGCTGGCTGCTGTGGGGATTTAAAGGGTCAGTGAGTCACAGAGTCAGTGAGCAGCATTCTGATGACTGTTCCATCATTGGGATCCTTTGATTGATAGAGAGAAATCAAGGAGGATCAAACGGGATGGCATCACAGGTACCAACTGGGCAACACTGTTTGCCACAAACATTCTGATTTCTTAACATCCCACTTCTAAGTGTCCCTGTCCCAACCTCCAATTTGTTTTAACCAGCTTCATTAAGGATTTTATTGGCTTAACTAAAGGCAGGAGTGACAAACATAGTTTCATTTCCGTTTCATTAAATCAACATATGCAAATAAAAATATTTTATTTCTAGTGGCAACTGTAATTTTCTTGGTCAGCTTTGAAATTACCATGCACAATGATAGCGAGATAATGTGTTATTAAAACCAAATACAGTCACAACCAAGTCCAGGTCATGTGTACAACTTTCCTCTGATTTCCATAGCTCCTCCTGTTGTACATCTGGCTGCCTGGACATTTAATCAGGGTTTTACTGCCTGCTTGTGTAACCCTCTTCTGGCAAGATCTTAGGGTAGCTCCTGGCATACTACTTATCTTCATCAGCAACATATGGTTATCCCACAGAGAAGGAATAGGTATTCATTTTCTTCTTGTCCTACTATAACACCACCCATCGATCATCAGACCTTCACCCTCACAGACTACCAACAGACCAACTCTACCCCTAACAGTCAGCTATGTTTTCCCAAGTGTTCTTTTCTACCTAGAATCCTTAGCCAATCAGAATTGAATTTACTTGAAACAGGTCCTATCTAATGTAGGCTGACCAGATAAAATCCAGGTCAGGGCTCATGTAACTTTAACAGTTGTAGAGAGAAGGGAATTTCAGCCAGGGTCATTTGTATGCAATTAGTTCCTGGTGATATTCCCTCTTCATCACAACAGTTAAAGGTGCAGGCACTATACTAGAGTCACCATATACAAAAGAAGACAGGGCCCCTGCAACTTTAACTGTTGTGATAAAGAGGGAATTTCACCAGGAACTCATTGCATACAAATGACACCGGCTGAAATTCCCTTTTCTCTACAACTGTTAAAGTTACATAAGCCCTGACCTGGATTTTATCTGGTCAGCCTAATCTAATGTCATGATCCCACTGAAGGAATCATCTTCGGAGGAAGAGTTAGAGCTCCTAGAAACTGAAGGTTTCCCAGATCAGTCACTGTCAACAGACTATCTCTGCTTGCCTCTTGGAAAGTGTATGGTATCTTCCTGTTTATCTGTATTTTTTACCTTAGCTGCTCTTCAGACCTCTCATTTGGATTGCTCCCTCTTGCCTTATAAAACTATGCTGTTGACCATTGCCTCCTGATTGATTTGCTTTTGGTTGCCCTTTTGTTTCACCTGGATCTGAGCTATAGAAGAACATCTAACAGTACTCAAAGTCATTTCCCCCCCCACCCAACTTCAGATACATTGCGGTCTCCCAAAGGGCACACAAATTAAACATTACAGACTAACAACAAGTATTATATATGGCATTTCTTCACAACCCCCATCATCTCTAATCAGCATGGCCAATGGTCATAGATTATGGCTAGGAAGCTATCATCCAAAACATCTGGAAGGCTTGAGATTGCCTCTCCCTGCTATAATATTAGTGAAGTTAAGTAAGTTTGGGCCTGATCATTGCCTGCAAGGGAGACTACTGGGAGACCCATATAAGCTGCTCATTTTTCAAGGAAGAGTGGAATGGAAGAATAATAAATAAAATCCAAAGTGGAGGATTCTGGAGAGGATTTATGGCAGACAAATTCATTTTGGTTCTAGCAGAAAGACGGTAGAGAATTACTGGCATAACTGAAGCAGATATAGCTAAAAAGTTTAATAAATCAGACATAGTCAAACTGATATGGAGTTAAACCCACCTATGAACACGAAGGCTGCAGCAAGCCAAGGATGTAAAAATATTTACTAACTGCACAGTTAAAAAGGATACGGCCGAAAGCCATCTATTACTGGCCTTGTACTTGCTATCTTGGATTACTTCAAGGTCAGTAAGGTAGATGTGATAAGTAAACCAGGGCAACTTAAAGCCAATAAATCACTGAGGCTGCACAAGACTTATCCACCTGTGGGAAATAATGCCTTGGGAGAGAAATTGTACATGGAGAAAAACAGTCCTGGGAATTTCTTTAGGTGGGAGTTCAATGCTAAAAGCTGGAGAGCAACTGGAATTGACTCAAGGCTACAACAGAATGAGGATGTAATTTAGCTGAATCAACTGGATAGTAACATAATTCTCAAACTTACATCCTAAAACTAATACCCCAGTTCTTATATTTTCCTTAAGTTATATAGGCTAATACTAATGTCATTGCGCTGCTGACATGACCCATTTGGGGACATAATGAGTGCATCTAGACTAGGCTTTTATTTCATCATTGCCTTGCCTGATGTACATGATTTTGTGGAATGTCCAGACAACATTGTCTTCCATTTGTAACTAGGGATGTGCACTGGATCGGACCCGATCCACGATCCGAGTCCGGTCCAGTGGGAAATCGGATAAATTATCCGATTTACGATCCCGCAGCTGGATCGGCCGATCCAATCCGAACCGGTCCGAAAAAGCTCCGAACCGGTTCGGCGGATCGGCGGATCGGCGGGCGCCCACTGGCGCCCACCGCCGCTTCCATTGGCGGGCGCCAGTGGGCGCCCGCCGATGAAAGTGGACAGCGGGGGGGGGAGGAGGGGGACACTTACCTTCTCGGCCCGGTGGCTCCCGTCCGGCGCCGGCGCCTACTACTACTAGCAGGCTCCGCGGCCTGCTCTAGGGTGGCGCGCCGGGTGATGTCATCACCCGGCGCGCTACTCTAGAGCAGGCCGCGGAGCCTGCTGGTAGTAGTAGGCGCCGGCGCCGGACGGGAGCCACCGGGCCGGGAAGGTAAGGAGGGGGTGCGTGGAGGGGAGGAGGGGGCGCGCGGAGGGGGGAGGGGGGCCCTTACCTTTCCGGCCCGGCGGCTCCCGTCCGGCGCCGGCGCCTACTACTCCCAGCAGGCTCCGCGGCCTGCTCTAGGATGGCGCGCCGGGTGATGTCATCACCCAGCGCGCTACTCTAGAGCAGGCCGCGGAGCCTGCTGGAAGTAGTAGGCGCCGGCGCCGGACGGGAGCCGCCGGGCCGGAAAGGTAAGGAGGGGGTGCGTGGAGGGGAGGAGGGGGCGCGCGGAGGGGGGAGGGGGGAGGGGGGCCCTTACCTGCCCGGCCCGGCGGCTCCCGTCCGGCGCCGGCGCCTACTACTCCCAGCAGGCTCCGCGGCCTGCTCTAGGATGGCGCGCCGGGTGATGTCATCACCCGGCGCGCTACTCTAGAGCAGGCCGCGGAGCCTGCTGGAAGTAGTAGGCGCCGGCGCCGGACGGGAGCCACCGGGCCGGGAAGGTAAGGAGGGGGTGCGTGGAGGGGAGGAGGGGGCGCGCGGAGGGGGGAGGGGGGCCCTTACCTGCCCGGCCCGGCGGCTCCCGTCCGGCGCCGGCGCCTACTACTCCCAGCAGGCTCCGCGGCCTGCTCTAGGATGGCGCGCCGGGTGATGTCATCACCCAGCGCGCTACTCTAGAGCAGGCCGCGGAGCCTGCTGGAAGTAGTAGGCGCCGGCGCCGGACGGGAGCCACCGGGCCGGGAAGGTAAGGAGGGGGTGCGTGGAGGGGAGGAGGGGGCGCGCGGAGGGGGGAGGGGGGAGGGGGGCCCTTACCTGCCCGGCCCGGCGGCTCCCGTCCGGCGCCGGCGCCTACTACTACCAGCAGGCTCCGCGGCCTGCTCCAGGGTGGCGCGCCGGGTGATGTCATCACCCGGCGCGCTACTCGAGAGTAGGCCGCGGAGCCCGCTGGTAGTAGCCGCCGGCGCCGGACGGGCCGAGAAGGTAAGTGGCGGGGAAGGGGGCTTACCCCCCCCCGGAGCCGTCCGCTTCTATCCGCTGGCGCCCGCGGGCGCCAGCGGATGGAAGCAGGCGGCCCCAGGGGGGGTAGGGAGCGCGGGGGAGGGGGTTTACCTGCCGGGGCCGTCCACAGCGGACGGCCCCGGGGGGGGAGGGAGTTAGGCCCCCCCTTACCCACCCGCCGCCATTTTTTCCTCATAGACTTGCATTGCAATGCAAGTCTATGGGGAAAAAAATGGCGGCCGATCCAAAAATGTACGATTTTTGGGTCGGGATCGGACTCGATCCGGTCCGGGGGGCCTCCGATTTTGTCCGAACCGGTCCGGGACAAAATTGGAGGTCCCGATCCGGGTCCCGATCCGATCCGGGGGGTCCGTGCACACCCCTATTTGTAACCTCCTGTGGTTTCCCACTGCTTCCTCCATTTGTTTCTTACTGTGAAAAAAGATGAATAGCTGCACCAGGAGTGGGAAGAAGCTAGATCTCCAGGTGTTTTGGACTTCAGCTCCCAGCATTCCTGATCATTGCTTATGCTGACAGGAGCTTATGGTAGCTGAAGCCCAAAATATATTGTGGTCTACCTTCTCCCCACCCCTGAGTTACATAAAGCTTTCTAATCCTTCTGTCTGGAAACACCTTTTGCCTGTAGATGGGCTCAATTTTCAGAATATGGCAACACAAGAGGTCAGATTTCCATCAATCTCCCACAGTGAAACTTTCTGGTGACTATCTCTTCCTCAATGTGGTCAGATATATTATCAATGGTCTAGAGGCTTATTTTTTTTTTAATGCTTTAACCTCAATCCAACTCTGTGTGGGAACGTTCATAGGAAGGAAACACTAAGTGAGAATGACAGAAACAGACCTTTTGAGGCGGGGAAGAATGAAAACAGTGAAAATTATCCCAGATTTCACATGTAGGCAACATAATACTCAACAAGGTTGTATTCCCTTTTAAAAATTAGGTTTACATTCTGGAAGTGCTGCTGAACTCACTCTAGAAGGCAAGAAGGAAACTGTGGTTAGGCTGGTGTGCCAGATGTAGCCGTTCCTGGAGAAGGCAGACCGAGCCATGACCTCAGGCCTTAGTTGTGCATCAAAGTATTACTGAATATTTAGTATTTGATAATGCCATAGGAGATGCCTGTCAGTTGTGACATTCTTTTTTCCTTTGCTAATGTTTATTACATCATGATCCCACACCCAACAAACCTGCATTGTGTTCCTTTAAACACTCACTGAATAAGAGGAAGCTCTATGTCCAGCTGCCTTTTAGAGGAAATTCCCCTTAGATACAACTAGTAAGGTGGGGGTTCCTAATAATAATAATAATAAATGAATATAATTTTTTTCTGGAAATAAAATGTCTGAAAAAAATAGCATGCAAATTATGCTAATTTGCATTGGAAATTTTTCAGTTTGCATCAGAACATTTTTGATGCTCTAGAGGGTTAACTAATTAAGCATGTTTACTTGTATTTATCAAAGAAAGCTTTTAAGAAGTCCCCCACGGTGGGTTGTTGATTTTTTTTTGTCCCAATACACCATAAGTAATTGATCTGAAATATTTTAGGGGGAAACTTAAAGCACATTTAATAAGATTTAAATATTATATTATTTAGAAATGTTAATACTTAAATTAAAGCCAATAGTATGTATTTCCTTTACATTGTTTACATTTTTTTAAAAAAAAAACACAGTACTGAAAACTGTGGCATGATATGCTGACAGCCACTCTTCTTTTTCAATGGAGTTCAACTGTCTTCCACTGAGGTTGCTGGGGCACATTTAGTTTTGCTGTCACTACATATTAATGCCACATTCAATCCTCATCCTCATCTTCATCATTAAAAAAAAAAAAAACACCCAAAACTTGCCAGTTCAATAGGCCAGAAATGAAGGCTTTCTCATGTTGGTCCAAACACCACAAAGTCAAGAAATTGGAAGCTAAGGCTGATGCCTTATCTGAAATGCCCAATCCATGATCAGTCATGATGTTGTGCTATGTCACAAATTTGCTTGCTTACAAATTCCCTCTCATGCACCCACAATTTTTCTGAGACTTTCAGTCCCAAATCCTGACCCTCGAGATGTTTTGGACCTCAACTCAGCCAGAGCCACCATGGCCTATGGTCAGGGATGCTAGGGGCTGCCATTCAAAACATATTTAGAGGGCACCAGCTTGGCATGAGTGCTCTGGAACATAGTCCTTCCATCACAAGCACCAGCTGCTCACTTCAGCTGGATGCTAAAGAAATCCACAGGGAACCAAAGATTCTACCAAGGAGCATGCTTCTGATTAGACAGCAGAGGTGGATTAGCCATCCCAACTGAGCTGCCATTGTGTCATGAACTGGGAACTGGCAGGAATCTTTCTGGCTCCCTTTCTGCATCTCACATGGGGAAGGAGAGATAAAGTGTGTACACATTGCACATGCTACATTGGCTTTCTTTCTTTCTTCCTTCCTTCCTTCAGACTCTTTCTCCAAGCACTGATTGAAGCAGTCACCCACCTTGCTGTCTCTACCAGGGGCCAGAACTTTATCTTTCCTAGTAGACCTTCCAAAGGCAACCAGCAAGCTGACTGGGTCCCTTTTGACCACCCTACTCTAGTCCAGCCTCACTGGAAAAGAAGCTTCTTCTGAGGCAGGAACTGCCATGGCCAGGTACGGCAAGCAATCACGGCAACAGCTTTGCTTGTCCAAGACACCTGGTCAAGCACAGTCATTCATTAAAAGTGAAAGAAAAAGCTACACGCAGACAGGGAGATTGAAGAATAGTTTACTTTGACTTGTTTTTCTTTGAAATCATTCTTTACCATTGAATGGAAGAAGAAAAAGCTGGCTTTTAGTGAACAGAACAGCAAAGAGATTGGAATCCTTTTTATCCATATCTATAGATACTCTTTATATGCATCATGCACCTGGGGCAGTATGTGGAGTGAATTCCTAGGGTCAGGCACAGAGCTTGAGCCAGCATGGACCATGATATACCTGTTCCCTCACCAGGATTTGGTTGGCAGTGACCTGAGAATGATGGGATTGTGAAGCCTCCAATGACCCGGCCCTTCCAGCTGTCTAAGCATTCCCCCACTCCTCTTGCCAGGAGATGCCAATCATCTTGTTTGGGGAGAAGCAATGGCAGAACACCCTCAGTTGCAACAGCTAAGGTGGGAGCCAAGTGGGCTACCCAGTCCATTGTCTGTGGCTCAAGCCTCCCCCACCCCATTCAAGCAGGGGTGACAAAGGCAATGTCCATTTTGATTTTCTCGTTATAAGTCAGGGTATGAAAGCAAATAAAACAACAACTGCCTATGATATTTACAATAACTCAGTGCACATACATATATACATATCTATTTATATAAATGAGAAGCACATTACACTCACAAGGCCTCACCTTGAGTGCTGCATGCCATCCATGCAGACAAGCTGGAGCTTGTTCAGAGGAGGACAATGAAGATGATCAAGGGTCTGGAAACAAAGCCCTATGAGGAGAGACTGAAAGAACTGGGCATGTTTAACCTGGAGAGGAGAAGCCTGAGGGGAGACATGATAGCAGTCTTCAAATAGTTGAAAGGTTGTCATACCAAGGAGGATCAGGATCTCTTCTGAATCATCCCAGAATGCATGACACAGTACTGATAAATGATGAGGTAAATGATCAGGATAAACCAAATACAGTATATCAAATGCACAGGCCTAATTCATATGTTCAGTGTGAGCTCTACAGCTACAATATACTGATTTCTTGCAGTGTTAGTTGCCAACTTAGGGACACTCACTTCACATAATACTTCCTCCCAGAAAAATAAGGGAAGTATCATGCAAATTCCACACAACAGTTGACTTGCATGGATGGCACAGTTCCATAAAGGTTATCTGTATATCCAATTCTTCACTGTGCCATTGTAGTACAAAATCTATAGGCCCAGATCCAAACAGCCTCTTTGGATAAACAGTGGGTTTCTGCTAACCCAATAGAATTTTTGACCTTTTGTTTTTTTATTTCAACAATCAACCTCCATGATATACTTCTATATTTCAACAATTTCTAACGATTGCTATCTCCTAAAACGGAGGAGTTCTGAACATGGATATTTGCACTATACAAAACCATCCAAAAGTAAATCCCATTGGAATTACTAGTGCTGTGCCAAAAATTTCTCCCATGAAAATTCCAACCATTCTCATTCAATTTGATAGAAAAGAAATGCATTTTGAAAAGAAATTCAAAGGAGAAGAACTTTTGGAGAAATCCTCATGGGTTTGGTTCAGGGTCCTTGTGCTTACTTATAAGATGACTGAGGAGTGTGTGCGTGTGTGTGTGTGTAAGGGAGAGAGACTCCTGTCTTTTGTTGTACAGTCAGTTCTCTGACAGCCTGTGGCCTCCCTGGCTTCCTGCACTACCTACCCAGGGGAAGTCATCATAATTTCCCCCCCTCCCCTTGGGCTGCTTCAGATCAGTAAGTTCAGGTAGCCTGGGAGACAGTAGAGTAATGGAAAGAGAAATATAGACAGTACCCTCTGCCATCTTACAATGATTGGGTAAGGTCAAAAACACTACCAACACATTCAAAATAAATCAAAAATGCCCTGAAAATGAAGCAGAAAAATGGAAAGAAAACTTTCAGGACATTTCTGAGATTTTTCTTTTCTTACCCCCCTAGAAATAAAAGGACACTTTTCAGAATTTTCTCCATATCTTATTCACCATTATTTTTTGTAGTGGCTGCATTCCCTTCTCTCAGTGCCCCAGAGAAATACTAGATATGTGGGGCATTGTGGGAGCCAGGCTGCCAACACAGTTGATGTTGTTGCCATTTGTTGTGGCAGTGCAGAAAACCCAAAAACCCTTAGTGGGAAAAAAAAAAGAAAGAAGCTGTTCAACAACCCTTGCCAATGGGGATGCCTACCTGTGAGAAATTGTTGGAGAATTTCTCCTCCCCCTCGAGAAATTTGGTGAAACTGTCCTCCCAGTTTCTGTACTCACAAATATGGTGGAGAATATTGACAGGTCTCTAGCACACAGCTGTTAAAGGCAATAGAACTTGAGTGAACCCCTTAACACAATACATCAAAGCAAAAAGTTTTTTGTTAACTGAATTAAATTATATTTTGACAAGGCTACACCTAAAACTCTCTGATCAGGCAAACTTGAAATTGAAAATTGAATTATTTATTTAAGTTGCTTACAACATTTCTTGGGCAGGATCTACACTATTGCTTTAAAATGGTTTAAAACAGTATTGGCAACTGTTGGGGCCCAGGACACACTCCATATACAGTTTTCAAACTATTTTCAAAGTGTCATATCCCGCTTGATGTAGATCTGGCCAAAGCCACCTTTCTGGACAGAAGCCCCACACAACGTGGCTTACAACAATAAAATACATAAAGGTAGAATTAATGTTGCAGCTCCTATTTCCTCTCAACATCTCATTGTCTCCAAACTGCCTAACCTTAGAACTGGCAAAATGAACCTTCCCCCACCATCCCTCCTTCTACTCCACCTTCCTGGTAATCAGCCACACTCACTCACATTATATCCCCTCCCTCCTGCAGGATCATTCTGAGCATGCTAGGGATAGATGTTGTGCACATCCATAGGATAAAGTGGGCCTGAAAAAGCTCTACATTTTAAAGAAAAACTGCAAACATGTTACATGAGTACCACGGTACAGCACATACTAAATCTTCCCCCTGACCTGACAAAGCAAATGGTTTCCCAAAAGATGCAGTGAAAAGAAATCAGACCATAAAGTTTAACCCCAGCAAAGACTATAAGAAAGAAAACATACTGCTGGAGGTTACGATTCAAACTTTAAACTCCTATTAAATAAGCCATTTTCTACCCTTCTACCTCAAAATCGGCACTGGCCAAAGTCTACTACACTGACAAGTTTTAGAGCAATTTCCTTAACTGGTTTCTAAGTATAAGGCTTAGAACCTACTGCCCTCCTACTTTCTGGTTATAATAGCAGAGTATGATTCATCTGACTCAGCCTTAACATAGAGCCAATCTTTCTTGTTTATGAATCAAATTTCAATGAAAGACAGGTGGACTTCCCTGTATTTATTTGTGTGTAGTTCAACTTCCTATGCCTTTTAAACAACTTCAATATCATTATAATTATCTGTAGATGTAAAATAAGAAGCATTTTCTTGGGTACAATACATGGCAGATAGGTGTACTTACAGAAGCTGGAAACATCATCCCTGAAAACAGCATGAGCATCCTTCATGAGCCTCAGGAGAATACATTGTAGAAATGCAGTAATCAAATTGATTAATAATTATGCATTTTGGGGTTATATTAAACCTTGCAGGGGAAAGGGAGATTAGTTGCATGGTGAAGGGAAAACTAGCTTGGCTGAACACCAATTTATGTGAATGTTCAAAACAAGGAAGATTGGCTGATATTTTCCTGAAATGAACTGAACATTCAGTAAAGCTGAATTCATGATATTAACGGCACAATTCTCAGACCTGTTGCATTAAAGGGTAGATGTGGGGCAGAGAGAAAGACAATGAGCCATGTAAGCATTGTTAATGTTATCCATGTGCCATCATTGCATTTGTTATCAATCCTGTGTCAACTCAAGTTACCCGACAATAATAAAGATAAATAAGGATAGCAGAGTGCTTTCTCGATACCATTCTAAATGAATGACTTGGGCTAGGATTTGTCATATTGTCTGGCGCTTAACGGCAAAAGTAATTCAAGGACGGCTGCATTTTGTACGAGCTCTACATCACTTCAGTAGTGGAATGCCACAAGGATGGTTTTTAATTGTTTATGTGATGTATCACTTGATCATCTCCTTCACTCCCTGTGCTAAGCTAGAACTGGATAAATTAATAATAAGCTCAGGCGCAGCTGCATAAGTAGCTGCTTTGGGATAAAGATTGATTTATATCTCATGCAATGAAGCCTAGACTTCAGATGAATAAGTAAAGAATATCCATTTTCCTAAATATTGGAAATCGTCTGCTTGAGTTTGCTGTCGTCGTCCCCCCCCAATTCTATTGATATAGCCAATTTTGATGAATGGAACATAGGTAAGAGTACAAACTAATAGCATTCCAACCCCCATTAAAGTGCATGAGTTTCAGAAGTGTTGCTCATATTCATTTAAGTAGGGCTTTCAAGGGAGACGTTCTTGGTGGATTATTCTCTCAGGGGATAACACAGAAAAGAAAAATAGCAGGTTGCCTCAAAAGTCCTTGCGCTGCTATGCTCTTTAACCCCATCACAGAGAGCAGCAGCTACACAGAAGCAATAACAGAATGTAATGCAGTCAGAAATAGGTTGCCTCCGGAGAGACTAATGGCAAGGTTCAATTACATCAATTAAAGCAGAAAGCCTCTGTGATAAAGTTCACGCAGCACATTATGATGTCATTCCCCCAAAAATGAATGTTTAGTTTTACAGGTAGATGGCAGTTTTCCTGGAACATCATAGCCTTAGCTGTATAAGACAGCAGGGGGAAAACTTGACAAAAGTAATGATAAAGAACATTAGGCATTGTAAATTTGAGAAGGCAATCTACGGTAAGCCATATCTTTTCTTAACTCATATTTTATTAAATATATCTTAAAGCGAGGTGAATTTTTGCAGTCATTTCAGGTATAAGATGAATATCAGCAGTAATACACCATGTTCACTTCAACACCCAGCATTAGTGCTAGTTTTGAACCAATTAACTGAGAGAAGAATGAAATAGAACTGAAAAGGAATGTGGGAGGATAAAAATGAATGGCCAATAACACTACCGAGAGTTTGAGGGAAGTCCAGTTTTATTCACTGAAGCTGGCTAAGGAGGGTTGCTATTTAGAACAGTGGTGGCCAGCCTTATTATCCAGGTCTGCATGGTTAAATGTTGAGGCTTTGGATGATTTCCTGAGCCATTTTATGGGCTCTGTGTGTGTACATCTCTTCTTAATGATTTGGCTGTGGTCAGATGGGGTATTTGGGTTTCTTTTGGAGTTTGTTTCCTTTTTGCTTACTCTTTCTTTGCACGAACAAAGTTGTCTCTGCTAATGGCTAACTTTCTAGGTAGCTGTCTTTCCCAGACAGAAATATGTTCAATTTCCACATAGCTCTTAGAATATTGGGTTATTTGATTGAAACCCAGGCTAAACACAGGAAATAATAGGGTTTTGAAGTTTGTTCATTAATGCATCCAACATACAGGGATAATTGCTCTATAGTGTCTTCTACCAGTTTAGACTGTGTACTAGCTGTGACCCTACCTTGTCAGAAATAGTTTAGGCTCAGCAAACTACACCCTGATAACCTACATGTCAGAGCATAGTCATGTATGATATGTGGAACTGCCTTTGAAGATGGTTCAGGAACTGCAACTGGTCCAAAATACCACTGGGAAGTTGTTAAGTACAACTGGCCATTATGATCCCATTATGTCTGTGCTTTGCCAGCTGCACTTGATCCCAGTTTATTTCTAAGCTTAATTCAAAGAGATTGGGTAATATCCAATGTCACCCTTGAGTGGGTTGCCCAGGCATGCTGGCAGCAGCAAGCAGGTGATCCCTATCGCCAATGGCCATGGTGGTTCCGGGGAGAAGTGCTGCAATGCACAGAAATGCACATTTCCAGAAGAAACAGGTCATGCCTTTTCCAGGGACAAGCATTTCTGCCCATTTCAGCACTTCCCTTGGAAGTTCTACATTGCAGCTGCCAGTGGTAGTGGCACATCTGCACAACCATTGGCAAGTTAGGCCAGCAGCCCACAAGGTTGGCTGTTCATGCAACACTGCTGGCATGCCATGGAAGAGTACTATTGGATACTACCCCTGGTTTTGAACTTTAAAGCCATTCCCAGTTTGGGACCAGACTTCCTGAAGGACCACTTCAGTGGCTCAATTCGGACGACACGATAGTCAATGGTGGGGTAATAATCAACTTTACAGTTGTTCAACTAGGGGGTACTCCCCGCACAACATGGTAATAAATAATCAACTGTGGTGTGGATTAGGATCAGCGCTGAGTTGACTATGGCAGCATTCGGATGACACAATAGTCAAAACAACTGACGATTGTTTTCCCCACACCAGTTGTTTATTGTGTCATCTAAATTGAGCCAGTGTGTATGTACCTGCCCATCTAAGATGTAACGGAGGGGGTACGGGGATAGGACCTGGTCAGTAGTGACGCCCTGACTTTGGAATATTTTATCCAGTGAGGATTGCCTGGTGTCTTCATGATGTCATTTCAGAACCAGGCGAAAAGCTTTTTTAAAAAAAATTCCTGGGCTTGAAAATCCTCTCTAGATTGATGTTATGCTGCTTTTCATTTGATATTATGTCTGACGTCTGTTTTTATACTGTTCTTTCATATTGTTTTGTTTGAAAGGTCTTTTCAACATATTTGTTTTAATTGTGTGTGTGTGTGTGTGTGTGTGTGTGTATGTGTGTGTGATTTTAATATTTGTAAGCCACTTTAAGGACATGTTAATGGTGGGGAATAAATCTCTTTGAACAAAGAAACAGCTGATTATTCAGTCAGAGCTATAATGTTTATATCATCTAGGAAATCGAAAGGAAAATCAGGTGTAAAGTACAAAGAGCAAACATATAGTTCATTACATAAACTTGATTACTGAGGGTGAAATTGAAGCTTTATTGTTGGAGCTTTATGTTGGAGCTTTATTTTGATGGCTTTGTAATAGGGATGCACAAGATTTTCATTTCTGTTTGCAAAAGATGCAAACATGCAATTCTGAATGCAAGTACAAGCAGGTGCATGTGTTCTCTGAAAATGTTAGCAGTTTTAAAAAATATGCAATTTCACATTTTAAGCTATAGAAGGAAACTTTCAGAAGCTTAGAAATTTGTACATCTCTAGAATTCTTTTGCACGATTTTCACATTTGACCACGTTTGTTTTGTGCAATTTTCACGTTTGCACAAAATGAACAAAAAAACTGAATTATTCTCATATTGTTGATATGAGACAAAGGCTGAGCTGAAGCAGCTTTCCTAAGGTCACCTCTTGAGTTCATGGGAGAGCAAAATTTGAACCAGTCTTGGGTCAATTATTGCTTGACCAATGAGTTGCTCAAGCCAAAGAGCAAATCAAGAGTGAGTAGCTTTACAGATCCAGACACAACCCCATTGGCCCACAGAGACACTTGGTGCTTGCTTAGCTGATATCTGCCATATTCCTTTCTGTCTGGATTGAATTTTTTGAGGGGTCCTGACCCCCTCTACTTTTCACTCTTGGTTTTGTTCACAGCCACTATTTCCTTGTGTTGCTGCAGCTTCAGGTGGGGAGGGCCCTATGTTGAGACAACCATGCTAACACTCCCTTAAACTGGGATGTATAAATCCCTATGTGAGGTGAGGAAGCAATAGCTTGGTTCCCTTAGCAACATGGAAGCATTCTCTCTTCCATGATAACCACTGCCTTGTGAACAATTTCACATAATTTGGCAAGGGGGGTTAAAAGTTGCTGAAAAGGCAGAGTTCATTTTGTGGTATGAGAAAACGTAGGTACTATGGAAAACAAAACCTCTCTCAAACCACTTTCAAATCTCTTCATAGCTATTGTCATACTCCTGCCCCAGTTTCTCATTTTAGTCCCAACAGTGAAACATTTTATAGCTATTATGAAATTACTTCACTTTACCTGAATAATTTCTGAGACAAATGGGACATGAACTAGCAATGGGGTCAATCATTCATGAATAAATGTAATAGTTAAAAAATAGAAGGCTGAAAATGTAAAGATTGTGGCTCCATTCAGAAGACACCTTAAACCATGACTTTTACCATGGTGGTTAAGCCAGAAAGACTTGTCGTGTTCAGAATACACCTTAAACCACAACTTTAGCTACGGTGACTAAGGCAAAAAGCCTTATTCACTGTGGGTAACACCATGGTTTGAGGTGTCTTCTGAATGGGGCCAATGTATTCTAATGTGCATAATAGCTGCTTTGTTATGAGTAGTTGCATACATATTATCAACAGAAACAAATATTTGTGAGGCACTTCTTAAAAAGTTAAATGGTCATTTTTAATTAGCCTGATCATATCTCAGAATAGGTTGATTAGCTTAATAACATCATACCTTATAACAATAATTTTGAAAGTATAAAAATAATTATGAAATAAAAGATGTAATGTGACAAACAAGGAAGCAATATTTGCAAAAATCTATTCAGTGAAGTGTTTGGGGGAATTAAAAAGCTATGTTTTCCTTTGAGGCTACAACAGGTAATTGGTTAGCTCTGCATTTAGTATTGTTTTAATTTATTGCTGTCTCAATTAAATGACCCAAGATAAAATAAATGTTGTATTCTGGATGAACCTAAGCAGAGCAAATCTCATTTGCTGCATCTTAAGAGTCTTTCCTGGAAAATAAAGTTTACATTCAATTATAATTATTTTTAGTGCTTTATTTCACCTAATTCGGTGGTCTGGAATCGTAGCTAGAGACAATATTTGATAAAAATGTCATTAGGAAGCAACAGCAGAATTTGATGCAGTGCTATATATTGTATAAACTAAAGTCAGTGCCTACAACGTGAAAACATGGGAGGCTGACTGCCTGGGAGGCTGGCTGCCTGGGTGGATAACTAAGCAAACATGTATGTTTCTTTAAATCAGTGTAGTATTGTTATTAAAATAGAAATCTACATGAAATCTACACAAGTTTGCACAATATATGAACCACTATGCTGAATTCAGTTGGCTCACCAGATGTTGCCTGCCTGGGATTGTTGCCTACAAAACTGTGGGACTATCAGCCATGTTGGACGAAGGTTGGTGAGACCCAGGCTCAAATATCCACTAAACATAAAGTTCATGGGATGATTGTGGGCCAATTACTCTCTCCCTCTTAGGGTGCCATGTGCCCTCTTTTAGATGGAATAGTTCTGTGTTGGAAAGGTTGCCAGAGGACCATCTTCTATTTTAAGTCAAGCTCTGTTTTAAGGCTGGCCAGTCCAAGTCTTGTTGAAAGATAAAGAACCATAAGAACTGTTGTCCATGAACAGTTAGCACCTGGATGGCAGACTGAACAAGCAGGCACACATGTCCACACTACGGCGAGATGTACTATATTTCCATTTAAGTTATAATAATTATTTCTTAATTAGCATCAATAGATATAAATCAGCTTATGCAAATACAACTGACGTGAGGGGGTGGGAAAGGCAGAACCACACAGTCTACCCTGACTTCCTTGGACAAAGGATGGGATAGAACTATAATAAGTAGATAAATATAGTATAATTCAGTGTTGGTGGAATATGTATATTTGGTAGACAGCAAGTTCTGAAAGCTTGGCCCACACCAACGTATTTTGTCAACAATATACTGTATCCTATTATCTATCTTGTGGCTTATTGTCAGGCCTGGAGCTTATCTTGCAAAAGGCTACCACAGAGTCTGAGTCTGACCCAGGTATAGTATTGTTCATGTGGCCCAAAAAGCAGGAAGTATAGTTGTGAACAAGCTGGAGGTCAGATACTGGATCAGGCAAATAGGAAGTTCAGCCTAGAGGCAGGAGGCATAGTAGCAGTTCGGGTGAAAATCAACAAATGGATTGGAGAGGAAAGGCAGGGGAGTGTTTGCATAGTTATTTAAGAAGATGGTTGTTCAGCATGCTGGACCACCCTAGAGGGAAGGGTTTTATAGAGCCTGGTGCCTCTCCATTGGATTGAAAGCAGTCAGCTGACCATCTCCAGGTTGTGAGGCCAGCTGACAGAAACTCAGGCCAGCACTGGAGCTCTGTAGAACTAGTATGTCTGAATCTTTGTTAAATAAGCATAAAAACAAGTCTATACTCCAAAGAACATGCGGGCTGTGGAGCAGAGTGGATGCTAACAAAGGTCTTGCTGTGCTCTTGTTAATCCCCTTGACAGAAAGATGAGTCTGGAGGCTGCCAGAGTAACAGCGAGATCCAGCACAGCCTGTGGGATCCATTGAATAATCCGCAAATCATAAGGAAACAAAGCTTAGGACACTGGGGGGTGGGGATATCACAGCCAGGCACCATGACAGCAGGAGAAAGCCAGACAGGCAAGATGTTCTTGAACATGGTGGATAGTCCCATTCCACTTTCCCTGTTGACTCAACTACATTTGCTGTAACTCTTAACAACCATTAGGATGTCATGCACAAAGTCACATATATCTAGAGAAATGTTTCTCACATTTTTATGATATGGTACAACTTGAAATGACAAAAACTTGCAACTTCTGACTGAGTGCTTGAAGAAATTTAATCATAATAGAACCTCATGGGTAAATGCATGGGTAAATCAGCTACAAACAGATCACCTGCAATTAGGGGTGGGTCAGCTTTCCCCCCGCTCATGTAGCCCTTGGGAAAACTACAGCTCCGAAAATGCACCAGATCTTGTTCTGGTGCACTGGCAAGTTCTGTTTGTGTGGCTGAGCATCAGGGCTTAATATGCTGGGAAATTTGCATGTGAGCAGAACATGCAGATGCTCAGCAGAAATGTCCCTCTTCCCACCACCTCACCTTTCCTAGCAAATTCAGCCACTTATTCCACCCCATCCCACCCCACCAATCTGCCAAAGAGCATCTGTCATGACTCATGATCTTTCTGGCATGCACACTCCAGCACACTGACCCAGGAAATCTCACAGCAAAAGCTTAGTGGTTACACACTTCAGAAATCATATAGCTGATGGTTAGTAGCTATCAGCTCTATGTAATTGTGGAACGGTCAAACGTTAAAACTACAACTTTGACAGAGATCCACACATCAGTTTTCCCTATTGATATATTTGAGGATCAAAACACAGGGGAAGGGGCTCAGAATTCCTGGAGTCACCTTTCCCAAGCAATCAAGGATGATATTCAGTAACCTGAATGTTTCCTGGGGTCAACCTTCCCAGGCAATCAAAGATGCGAATTTCCACAAACAGCACAAGGAACTAGAATGATCCCTGGGCTCATTCTCTCCAGAAAATCAAAGGCATGAGTTCTAGAAAAGGCCCAAACAAACCTCCATACAGAGGGACTTCATCTAACCTTGATGCTCCATTGGGTTCTCTGTGCTATGTGGGCAAGGTCTATGTGGACGTGGGGAGTACAGCGAATCCCCCCTGTTCTGCTTTAAGAATGCTGACGGAGATAAACTCACACAGATTCTGACATTCCACAGGCTGAATAGGCTCAGATCCTTCCAGACTAATTGTAATCGCATCCTGGCTATAACCTACAAGGCCCACTGAAGAGCTGAAGCTGGACCCTGACAGCATCATACTCTCAGCCACTAATAATAACATGAGGTAAACTGCATTTTCCCTCCACACAACATTCAAAAACAGCTGTGGAAGGTGGAAGAGAGAAAAAGAGAGAGTGTTCTACTAAGAATGTCTGGGTTTATTGCTATTGCTATTGACTATCATTGCATGTAAAAACAGGAGGAGGAGGAGGAGGAGCTTATTTTAAAGACTAAATTAAATAGAGCTTTGGGGGCTGGGAATACTTTCCCACTAACTCCAATACAAGAAGGATAGAAAGTCATCTTTGTTTCAGGTAAAAATCCTCTAGGAATTGTGACTACAAAATGGCAGACTTTTCTTTTCAAAGCCAGCTGTGACACAGGGGTTTTGTTTTTGTTTTGTTTTTGCTTTTTGTATTAAAACTGTTCTTTCTCCATCAAAATTTCATCAATCTTCCTGCAGTTCTTTCTGCTTCTAGAAAATTTCAGAAACATTGGTGAAACGATTTCAATTTTATGGAGGTTGATTACTATTTTTACATGGTAGAACTCCCTCTCCCTCTCTTCGCTTTTAATTGACAGGCCTTAACAAAGGGGACACTAGTGTGTCTCCTTTAATAAAACTGACCTATTTTACAGGGTTGTGATAAGGATTCCAACAAGATACAGTATGGGCACAATCCTATGCCACTGGACACTGTCTAGACAGCCTCAGGATCCTTGCCCCCATCCCCATCCCCTCATAGCTGGCACAGTTCATGCCAGCTATGTATCTGCACTCAGAAACAGAACACAGAGATGGTGAAAAGGGTAGAAGGGAGGGGAGGAAAAAGTGGAAGCCATGTTACACAGCTTTCTATGCACATCCAGACTTCTTTCCCTCCCCTTCCATGAAGCCGTGGCTAGACAGACAAAATCACCATCGAGCTAAAAATGCCGGGTGCCCAAGGCACAGAGGTGACAAATGTCTCTGTGCTCAGGCCGTCCTGCGTAGGATAGTCATCAGCCTACAATTTCAGAGGCTGTCGACTATCTGATAGGATTGCACCCTATATGAAGCACTGCATCCTCTGAAGCTCTATGTAAATATTAACCACTAGAGCATCAGCCCTAATAATGTTGCAGTGTATGGATGATTATATATTGTATAAACACTTGGTGGTTCCAAATGTCAAAAAACAGAAAATGAACACGGTTACCACTGTAAGAAGTGATATGTAGCTGCATGATCAGTAATTTACTTCTCATCACTGTGGGTAGGAACAGATGGTCCATAATTAATAAACTATATAGCAGGTGGAGTTTTCAAGCAAGTGATACAGTAAAGAACAAAGTACTGAAGGAACTTTCCCTCTTGGGGCCCTCTTGGGATATTTGGATTTATCTATTTTCTTCCTGCTGTCTAAGGTTGTAAGTTTAATTACTTGGTGTAATTACTACTTAGAGAATTAACTCTAGAACCAGTTGATAATATCATTGTCAGGAGGATGCTCTTTAGTTATTTTTGGCATTTTAGAACAACAACAGAACAATAACACTTTTATCTCCAAACAGCATGGACTTATTCTATACAGAAAATATTTTGTTTACTTTTCAGTAGATGGTTTTACACACACCACCCCCCAGAAATATGAGTAGAAAGCTTTAAAAACATCACAATAGGTATTCTGACAAAACAAGTTCCCCTCATTCCCCCTAAAATATTGACGTTACAAATACTGGGATAATGTTTGGTAGTTATTCATTGATACACATCACGTCATTAAGGTAATCCCAGCAATTAAGGCACGTTTATGCAGATATGTAATAACAAAACAAGTAATAGGTCTTCTCTTTCAGAAAGGCAGTTAAAATGCAGGTGGGGTGGAGCCCGCAGGAAATAAATTGTATTCATTTGCCTAGCTGTATAGTATTAAGACCGAGTAAAGTCCACGTAGTTGAGGACTGTACAAACAGTGAGTCACAAGTCACAGGCAGTCCATGAGCCAAATGTCATGGCCCATCAAGGACTCAAAAATCCTACTATTTTTGTTGTTGTTGTTCTTTGATGAGACTACAAAAACTGGTGTATCTATCTTTAAGTTAGCTACTCATGCATCATCTAAAAAGTGGAAATGCATTACCAAAAATGTGGACAAAAGGAGGACATTTATCTGCTTAACAGTTGTATATGCAAACATATATGTATAGGAGCAAATTTAAAAACAATTTCTATACTTTAAATAAAAATACATCTCACCATGGTGAAGAAGATGGCTTGGTGACTATATGCCTACCCAGTTTGCTGTCCAGGTAACTATTAATGGGGAAATTCAAGGTCCCTGCTCTCTCTCATGATTTTAAACCAGGCATAGACTGGATACCTCTTCAAAAAGAGGATACCTTCAACTAGAGGACATGAACCTACCCATATACTGCACTCAACATTTAAGGCCAGCCATAGATCATTGTCTCATAATCCTGTACAGAAAGCCAGATCCAACGTATGTCCTCCCTGTAGTGTTGAGCCAGATATTAACTGAGAGAGGCCCACGGTTGACAAGCAGGCCATTAAATCTGGAGCTGCTACAGATAAGATGGCTTCAGTATGAATATTAAACTCCCCTACCAAAAAAAAGAGCCTTGGAGTTCTCACTACCACACTAGGGTTCACCTCCATCAGCTCAGGCAGGGAGGCTATTAGCCAGCAGGATCTTTGGTTACTAACACCATCCCAATCCAAACACCAGGTACAGTTATTTGAAAATGCCTACCTGCTGGACAGAAATAATTCCAGTAGACCAGGAGTGTTGATTGAACCTCATTCAGAAATTAGGAAGATACAGTAGTTACAGCAATAATGCTATGTGCTCCTTGAATCCTGCAAAACAATATTAGGGGGAAAGGGACCACTTCCATTTCCCCCAGAAAACATTGGCAGGAATTTAACAGGGGAAGATAGTAGTCCAAGGGCCAAACTCAATATCAGAAAAGCTGTTGGGGGGTACATTGTAGTGGTGGGTAAGAACTGAAGGCAAAAGGGGTGGGACCAAAAATACCAGCATATTTTAGATTAAATCTCTTATTACCAGTAACTAAGCCTAAGGAGTAGCATTTTAACCTTTTAGAATTAGGGGGTGGCCATCTGGAGAAACCCAGAAGGCTGGATTGAGATCCTAGGTAGGCCATATTTAGTCCCTAAGTCTGAGGTTCAACATCTCTACAATAGATTGTGGCTATTGAGCTTGGAGTTGCAATAGGAACCCCTTTGGACAAGAACCCTCTCTTTCCCCCACCTCTCTAATTGAGCTTGGAGTTGCAACAAGAACCCTGGTGGATCTGGGGGAGGTTAACTCCTCTACCTTCATCCAACTAAATTTCTGTAATATAAGACAGGTTGGCCTGTTCTATTATTAGGTTAGTGGTGAAGCATCTTTTTCTATTAGCACACTGGGCATTCATCATGAGCACATGCAGACCAAGAGGCTCATCTGACGGGGGAGGGGGGAATCATGTTTCCTTACCATCATTTTGCCTCCTGCTTCTGTCAGCTTCCTCTTTTTTCCCATGGGGAAGAAAGAGGAAGCAAGCAACGGCCACATGGCCCATTCAGTGGGTGTTTTTATTGGGCAGCTTCTCCCGCATCCAGCAGGAAATGATGGCAAATTGGATTTGATGAGGCTTATTTTCTGATGGAAAAAAGAGCAGAAGGAGCAGGAGACACACTGCATCGTCAAAATGGCTCGTAAAGAACCATGAGTGGCCAGTCATGAGAATGCACTCAAACTCTCATCTGCCAGAAAACCCCAGAGTTATCAAGGTTGGGAGGCATACTGGAAGGGAAAATATGCATAGATGCCTATTCCTGCCCTGTTGGCATGACTTGGGTGTGAGGAGGCACTTGCAGGTGGGGAGGAGGAAGAAAGAATGCTACATGTACCTTGGGCACATGGGCAGCATCAAGCGTGGGTGGGGCAAGCCTATAAAGTCATGCTCCCGGACTCTTTCACTTTCCGGCTCCCACCCTCCCATCCTATAACTAGTATGGGATTAGCCAGTTGCTCCCTTTGGAGGGGAGCTGAGTAGTAATTTTACCTGCCATGGATCAGCACTTGTGTACAGGTTTTTTTGCCTTTTCCATACTGGTGTTTAATTTAGTCAAGGGTGGGTAAATAAGTTGTTTGGAATGGGCAGGGTCGTGTGGGGATTTTAGGAAACAGAAGAGGTTTGGTGACCACTTATTGGCAGCTTATGGTGACTGGCAAGTTCTGAGGCCTGATCCTCAATGGGCTGTGTGGCTCACGACTCACATTATATATCTTGCCTTTGGGGAACTCTCTGGCTGAATTTGGACGACACAATAAGCAACTGTGGGGGGGGGGGACAATTGTCAGTTGTATTGACTATTGTGTCATCTGAATGCTGCCATAGTCAATTTAGCGCTGATCCTAATCCGCACCACAGTTGGTTATTTATTACCATGTTGTGTGGGGAGTACCCCCTAGATGAACAACTGTAAAGTTGATTATTACCCCACTACTGACTATCGTGTTGTCTGAATTCAGCCTCTGTCTCACCTATTTGGAGTTTTGTGGCACGGGGCTGAGGTGACACAGGGTGGTTCCCCTAAGCAAGTATAGCTCAATAAAGGAGCCAGGTTTTACCCGACTCCTGGCCTGGCCAAGTGGCTTGCCCATAACACAGGCTAGTTGCCTGGAGAAAGGATTAATCAGATTCCCACACTCTCACATGCAGATCCAGGGAGGAGGGAATTACCCAGTTAAGTAAAAAGGCCCTAGTTATCCCAAGCTCTGCTGTCTGTGTCATTATTTCTGAGCTCCCTTCTCCATCTGCAAGTCTCTAATCACCTTCTCTCCTGAACCAGTATTGTTATATCTTATTGCCATAATCCTCTCTGCCACATCATATAATTATAGTGCCCCCATATTCCTCACCTCCCAACCACACAACAGCTGTACTGAAAACCCATCAGGTGACCATATGCCAGGAAAAACCAGGACATGTCAGGATTCTTGGTGCCAAATCCATGAAAGGGGGAATTAAGACATTTGAAGAAAAAAAAACAGATTTTTCCCATCCTCCCTCCACCCAAAGAGCAACTCTACTTTATAATCAATGGGAATTAACAAAAATGCTTACAGCTCTGTCATTTTTAAAGATAAAGAGATGTTATGGCCCTTAGGTAGGGCTTTAGCCATGCTAAATTTAAGCAGATCTGTTCATTCATTGATTTTTAGGATTTTTTTTTAGCGTTTGAGGTTTTAAAATTGAACTTTAAAAATAAAAAAGCCAGCAAGCAGCAAGCCCCATTAACAACAGCAGCTGACAATCAGAAAATATATTTTGGGGAAGTGGAGAATGTATTATACAGAGTATAGCAACAAAGTTCAGCAAAAGCTACAAAAGAAGGAGTGAGTGAAGTTAATTTCAGACACATTGGATGTCTCACTTGTTACTCCAGTGATTATGTAGAACAGATTTGTCTTAATTGTGTGCTGTAAAATCAGAAATGTGACCAAGACTATGTTCAGGTGGGCACACCCCCTGGGGGCGGCATGTTGGTGAGGATGCCCCTTTGGAGGCTAACCATGTTGTCCTCCTTTTTGGTTTCCAAAATATGGTCACCCTACACCTGCCCAATCACAATTAAAAATGCAGAGGTGTTTTTTTTTTCCTAATTTGCAAAATAAAGAGTAGAACTGTTGCAACACACTGTTGAATGCATGGGTAGGAAACTTTGGATGGTCTGGGGGGCATTTTTGCCCCTTTCATACCCTGCAGAGGCAAAAATAATAATTACAAAAAACAAAACAAAATGCCAGTCGTAGGGGCTATAAAGCATCTGTAGTGGCTACGGAGCTTGTTTGCTACGGAGCAACCAATGTATTTTTTACCTTTTTGGTGCACTAAAAGGGTTGAAATTCGCTTGCTACAGATGCCATTGCCCCCTTCAATTTCTTTTTACTGAATCTGAGTAGGGTTTTTTTTAGGGGGGAGCAGGTGGCAGGGACCATAGCATGGAGCACCAGGGGCCACATGTGGTCCATGGGCCGCCCACCCCTGTTTAGTGGCTCACATACAGGGCAGATACACATAAATCCAAAGGTCCTTTTTCATGCAGTGGCAGCTCATGATAATATCAGGGTGAATTTACGACATAGAAATTGGTTCATGTCCTCATGCAGTTGTCACTATGAATGGACAATCAGCTAGACATATCTTTGGTCCCCTCTACAAGTATTCGCTTTTGCGCCCGGCTAGGCGATTATGCGCATAATCGCTGAAGCGCATTTACACCTAATCCCTCTGCACGAGAGGCGGCGAGAGGCGGCGAAGCGCATTAACAGATGTCCAAAATGCACTTTACAAGTAGTTAATGCGCATAAGCGCTTATTCACACAGTCAAAATGCGCTTTAACGGACGGAGCAAAATAAAACTCGCGATTTAACGCGCATTCGATAATGCGCATAATCGGGGAGATAACGCGCCTCTACGCCCAATTTGTGCTCCGTTCTTGTAGAGGTAAAAAATTTTAAGCGCCTTGATAGAGCTTTAAACCTCTCTTGTAGAGGCAGCCTTTGACTTGATAAACAATTATCATTTCAAGCCCATGCAAGCTTTTGAGTTTCACAGAACTGTTTACCAGGAAGGATGAAAATGTCCTCAGATTAGACACATATGGAGATAGAATTGTTTATGGTTAATATCCAAATATTTGTATTTTATCTGTTCAGATAAGGGTAAAACAGTGTGTGTGTTGATTTCTCAGAACTGAACTCGTTCTCTATTGCTCGGTAGTTTTATTTTTTATTATTATTTTATGTGTTCTGTATGTATTTCAATTTTAGTTGTTTTGTTTTAAATAACAGCCATATCTATCTTGGTGGATAAACAAAATGAATCCTACCTTTTGTCAGAAATAAATGTTTCCAAGAGGACGGGAAGCTATATTGTACAAATTAATTTTATATTACCTTGTTTTTGCAGTTGTTTTTTTTCTTTACCCATAATGATTATAGAAAAGTCCATAATGGATAATCTGTAGCAGCTGGGGTGGAAACCTTTAAAATGTACATGAAAGAGGAATACAAATGCAGAATCAAATTAACAGTTTTATGTGTTCAACTGCTGTGTCTAATCTTTTATGACAGCTGGTAGCTGACAGTGAGTTATTTAACCCAGGCTCCACTTCACTAGTTGTTCAATAAGCCTTTTCATGGGAATAAAATCTGCTGAGTAATGCAGTTCCACCCACCCACCCCCATCTTGCCTTCTCACTCCACAGTAGAATTAAGTTGAAACTATTTCCATTTCCATCAAAGCAATACAGATTTTTGAAATGGAATAATTGTGTTGTGGGGGAAAATGTTTGTTCAAGGTCACCCATCAGGTAAAAATGAGTTCAGTCACTCAAACTTCTGAGGATTGCTAAAAATGTAACAATGGTGAAGAGGTATCCTTTTTAAAAAGTGTTCCAGTGTGGATTCAACAGCGTTTTTGTCAGTGGAAATAATTTCTAACACACACATACAACTTTTATATGAACCTATGAAGTTGCCATATACTATCACAGATTCTTGGTCCATCTAGTCCAGAACTGTTGGGAATAAACAGGTAGGAATCTTTTCAAGTGCCGACTGCTGCGATCTTTTTATGTAGAAATGCTGTCAGGGATTGAATCTTGAACCTTCTTTAGGTAAACACCAAATGGTCCACCATCTTACCAACATGTAAGTGTAGAACTGCAACTGACTAACATGTGGAAGTATAGCTCAGCCTTTCCCATACACTATGCTCATCAACTAAGGCCCTCCTCCAAGTTCCTCCTCTGAAGGAGGCTCAGATGGTGGCAGCCAGGGGGAGGGCCTACTCAGTGGCAACCTACCAATTATGGAATGAACTCCCCAGTAATGCCCACCTGGCACCAACATTGTTAACTTTTTGCCGCCAGTTAAAATCTTCCTCTACTCCCAGGCATTTGGCAGCATATGATTGGTTTTTAATCAGATCATGGGATATTGCTTGTTAATATGTTTGTAGCTAGACTGGTTTTGTATTATACATAAGACTGTATTTTTAACATTTTTAATCTTTGTAAACCATCCAAAGTGCTTTAGCTATAGGGTGGTATAGAAATGTAAAAAATGAAATGAAATGAGATGTGTCATGGAGAGGCTATGCACTCATGCCAAGGTGTTATTAGATGTTAATCACAAACCAAGGCTTGGATCAAGAATAAAGGCTTTATCACCATATATATGACACTATCAAATATATTGCTGTGATGCAGAATAGATAGATCCACCTAAGAAAGCTTGGTCCAACAATGAAACAGAAAATAGAGAATGCTAGGGATTTGGCAGGTGGTGTTGGAGGCCTAGATAGAACAGCACAAGCTTGGAATGTAAATGAAAATGGGGTTGAGCAGTGTGAGGAACAGAATGGAGACCTGATAGAAATTGGGAAGGATGAAAAATAAAGAAGACTGAAGTGCAGATATTTACCTGTTTCAGAGGGAAAAAATGGCCTAAGGAAGATCTTTTCCAAAGATTCACAACAATCCGGGAGTTCATCCAGAGGGACTTGATACCAGGGCTACAGAGATTGTTGTTCATGAAAGTAATGTTGAAAAGAAATCACTCTGCCTCTACAAAAACAGTGAGTGGGTTGTTGTCCTCCCATAAAGGCAAAGGCTGTGATGGTGGAGCCCATGGGAGGCACACCTTGTAGGTCCCCTTATGCCCCAGACAGTGCTGCAATCTAAACAAAAAAAAATTGGGTTCTCCTTGAGCTCTCCTAACTGAGTTAAAAACGGAAGTGATGGAATACGTGGGTGAAGGTGAATTGACTTGGAAGAACTCAGGCAGCAAACTTATTGGGCCTCTGTTAGACAACCCTTTTTACAACATTGGCTATTGTGGAGTGATTTTTACCTCAGACAAAAGAACAAAAGGGTTTCCAGATTGGTCTCAACCTTTTGGTAAAGTGTGCAATATTGAATAGAGAGCTAAACTGAGGTGCCCTTTTCGTATTTGTTCAAAGGGAGTACTGTATAGTATAGGGGTTCTATATTACAATACTATAGTAGTTCTAAGTTGCAATGGGCACAGTGTGTAAACATTGGGTGCAGGTTTCTATCCTCAATGGCTGTAAATGATTGCTAATATGCTTATAGATTGTGGTGGCACTTTATGGATATAGCATTTTCCCCCTCTAGAGCTCTGGACTACCCAGTCCAGAGTTGATCTTGGGTAACTTGATCAGAATAGTAACTCAGCAACAAGAGGAACTTCTGAAGGCTGAACCAGAACATTATTTCTCCTCACATACAAAAATATAATACAATAGAAAACAATGTACCAAAATGCACAATTTTATTTTTTTTAAAAATGCGCATGAAAATACACGTTTCCATGCCAGCGGGGGGTGGGAGGAATCTCCGATCCAGGATGAACATGGAATGAGATTAGCACTGAGAAATTCAACGACAGGTTCATACATCCCCACTCCTGACCTTCTCTCATTCCCATCTGTGGGACTGACTTAAATAATTAACCATTACATTGCCTTTTTGCTCTGCTTTTTAAATAAAACCCAATTTCTGAAAAAGCTCTGAGCTTGTCTCTGTAGCTCCCCAAGCACCTTATTAAGGTACTCACTACCTTCATGCTGTGGTCCTGTTATTTAGAAAATGTGCCAGTTTCTCGCCCAGCTTTACTGGGCAAATAGCAGCCCGACCTCTGGCAGAATACAGCCAGGGTTACAGTGGGAAATAGTTCCCCTACATATTTGATCTAAGTCCCATTCATTCATTCATATTCTAGAATAGCTTATTCCATAGACATGGAAATATAGTCTGCAGTCATGTATAAAGATGTGTGCCCCAAGGAAATTTGGTAACACAACCCTCAACTGCTGATGTTCATTCTCAAACTCCCCCAACTTCACATATGCTGCCCAGTGATTATTATCATTCAGGACATGTTAAAAACAATATAGGTCTTTAGAAACAACAACAATCACAATTTTGCCGCATACCTGAGGTCTCCCGTTAGCAAGGACACACCTTTTTCCTATCCCTAGGCCCATTCTTTATGCCCAGCAGGAATCCTTCTCTACTAACGAGGAATGATATAATGAATACATTGCTTAAATTTAAAACAAACTTACAATAGATCAAGTATTATTGGCAGATTATTGAAATTTAAAGTAGGTGATAACTCTGAAAATTCATACAAATTCTCGCATAGAGGGCCTTCTCAGTGGCAGCTCCCAAACTATGGGACCTCTTCCAATAGAGGCTGGGTTAGCTCCCTGTTTTCTGTCTTTCCACTGGTAGGCAAATACATTTCTGTTAAGCAGGTCTTTGGCTTGTACAATGGCTGTCAGGTTGGGTGTGGTTTGCATTCTGTAATACTTAGTGTGTTTGTGTATTGTGTGTGTGTATATATATATTAATGTATTTGCTTTATTATCATTTTTAACTACATTCCTTTAAAATGTTTTTTACAATTGTTAGCTGAGCATCATTTTCTTGATGGAAAGGTGGTTTATAAATTGAATAAATAAATAAATAATTCTGTTGGCAGTGTATAGCTGCTGAGTAGCTGGACACTTTTCCCATTTCAAGAAATCTTGATTGGATGCCAAATTCCATGAAAAGTCTCAATAGCAATCAGAAACGAAATGCCATTTAAAGCCTCAACAATCTGTAAATCAGGCACTATGTGTTGATGTGTGTCAATCAATGACCACTTTGCAGTTTCCTGATGATATGGCTTGGTGGGCGGTAATAGAATAATTCTGTGGTTGCAATACTTCCGAAACTTTTAAAAATGCATTAGAGAAAAACTAAAGAGCCTCAGTACATAACTTCCCCAAGAAACTTGAGAGGGGGCAGCAATACAAATTTGGCAGTGCAGCGAATAGTGTAGGAAATTAAAAATTCAAAAGACTCATTAACTCACATATTAAAGATATAAACTCCAAGTAGCAGCAATTATTTCTAAGCTCGATAAAATAGAAGCACATGTTCAGCTTGAAATCAGCAATAAAGATTAAAGGAAGCTGACTGGCCTGCATGAATGGTTACCAAAGCAAACCAGTGCAACCTCTCTGCAGGAGGACGTTACAGATTTAGAGGCCAGATCTGAAAGATCAAATTTGCATTTTTTAGAAATACATTAGGGGAAAAATGGCCTCAATCTGGTGAAATGTATGCAGCAAGCGAATACTAATTGTCATTGTAGTTGGTGCAGAAAAGAAATAGAATGACTTCATAAAAAATTAGAATTCCACCCACCCCAGTTCTTGGGAAAAGAAAAAATCTTTTAAAAAAGGATGTAATATATTAGGTTCTATGAAAACCAGAACCACTATGGTATATTTAGTCTGATCAGTATAGCCCCAGCGCCAGAAAAAGTTTATTCTGCTGCACAAGCCAACATCTTTGGAGTTAGTCAGAACTAATAATAACCTATCAATCAGGGATTCTCAGTCATGTGATACAGATACATTTAGGGCAGGGCATTTATATGCCATACCTAAAGAGAGATGTTAACCTTTAAATGTGGGATCTCTATACAGACTTCTGAAAAAGCCTTTTCCCCCTTATAAGTGAATAGTGGGTAATTGTTCCCATACCTTGATTCAAGCATCATGTATGGAAATAAATATGGTGACCCCCTTATAAGCACCTATCATAATAAAGCTTTATTGCTTTCTGAAAATAAGATGGTCTGGCAATGAGTGAAGAAGTTTAGTCTTTCTAGGATTTGCACCAAAATGTTGATTTCTAGCTTATGCGGATGCAGCATCTTCCTTGAGTTCTTGATCAGGGATTCTGGCATCAGATACACGAGACAAGCTACAAAAAGGCCTAGGTTTAACTTTAAGAAGAAATATTTTGGGGTTCAGACTTACCTGGAAGCCATTTTACCCTAATGCCATATCAGGAGATAGTTTGGGTTTCTTAGGGCACAATCCTATGGGGACACCTGTAAGCCTCCAACCTGAAGGCTTACAACCATCTAATGGAGAGCAGGAGGAGTGGTGAAGGTGATCTTCACCTCTGCGCTCATCCCGCTCTGCATTTTGGCTAGATAGGCTTTTTCACCCATCTAGCTGGGGCGAGTCAGAGTGGGAGGGGAGGGGGGTGGGGTGATGCCTGAGGTTACGTTGTAAGTCAACCTCTCTGTTCCCCTACCCTACCTACCCATGGGAACACCCGCTTTACCTCCTTTCCAAGGTCGCTTTTGTGAGCTCAGAGAGACGGCCGGTGCAGTTCTCTTTGTGCTGGATCTAGGAATCCGAAATTTCCTATGGCCGGCCCAGACTCTAGGGCCCATAGGATTGTTCCCTTCATGTTTACAGAAAATAACTCTACAGTTGTATGTTTGCTAGGTGTATAGCTTTTACATGTTCTTAAAAGGCTCTTCTACCAAGCAATGCAATCTGCACATGCTATCAGCTTTCCACAGATCATAACACAATCCAAACCGCCAAGAGAGCTTCGGCTAGGGGGTGGTATATAAATGTAAATAAATAAATAAATAATAATAATAATAATAATCAATTTAGAAAGCGAGGGCATGCAGAGATAAGTCAAGACAGTGAGCCATGCCCCACACAATAGAGTCCAAACCTTAATATTATGATGAAATGCAGCATTTAATTCAGGAACTGAGCATAAAGAAACATTTATCCCATTTTATAATTGGGGAATACTGAGCATGAGAAATTGACCAAGGTGGTAAATACATGCTTGCCATAGAATTCTTGAACACAAGCCAACATTGCAAGCCAGCCAGCATATTGATGTCGGAACATTCTTAAACACAAGAATGCAGACTACAACAATGTGTCAGAGATGGGAAGTTAGAATTATTTTTTAAAAAGTATACAGGAGCAGAAAGCTATGAAAGTGAGTCAAGCAATTCATACGCTGAAAACAACAGAATCACTTGTTCATCACTATTAGTTCTCTCTTATACATGTGGGGAACACTGAGGCAGAAAGATAAGCACAAAAGCTAGTCATTGAATAAATGGCAGATCATTTCAAGTAAGAGAAAGCACCTCTTGTTCATTACTACAAGCCCCCTCTACAGGTGGGGAACACTGAGGATCAGAGAGCACAAAAGCTAATCCTTGAATCAATAGCAGGTAACTTAAAATATGAAATCAAGCACTCTCACTACTCCTTCTTGGTTTAAATGAATCAGTTACAGGTTTGGGACTCCCAATATGGATTGGAACCAAAGCGGGGGCAAAGGGTTAAAGCTAGGGTGACCAGATAAAATCCAGGTCAGGGCTCATGTAACTTTAACAGTTGTAGAGAAAAGGGGATTTCAGCCAGTGTCATTTGTATGCAATTAGTACCTGGTGAAATTCCCTTTTCATCACAACAGTTAAAGTTGCAGGGTCCCTGCCTTCTTTTGTATATGGTCACTCTAGTATAGTGCCTGCAACTTTAACTGTTGTGATGAAGAGGGAATTTCACCAGGAACTAATTGCATACAAATGACACTGGCTGAAATTCCCTTTTCTCAACAACTGTTAAAGTTACATGAGCCCTGACCTGGATTTTATCTGGTCACCCTAGTTAAAGCCCCCTAAATCCCACACTGGGTCCCAATCTGGATTGTCCCCCATGCACTTACTTTAGAGCAGGGGTGGGCAACATTCAGCCTGCAGGCTTCAGGCCCCACCCAGTAGGGTTTTATTTTTTGCTGCCCCCTGTCCTAGCTGCCACTGCCATATTTGCCACTCTGCTGGCAAAAACAAAGCAGCAATTTTGGCTGAAAACAAGGCATACAGAGGACACACACGATCCCAGGATCACAATTCTACTTCCAAACAAAGTGTGCAAATAGTCCTTGGTTGATTTTGTGGGAGGGGGATGCAATTCCCGACCCTTAAGAGAGAGAGAGAGAAAAAAAAGAAAGTGATGGTTTCTAGCTACATCTTCAAAGTAATGTGTAGTTTGGCCCTGAAGTTGGCTATGTCTACAAAAATCACCCACATCCCCCAAATCTAGATTTGGACCACGATATAGTGAAAGGGGGTTAACACTTTTCCATGCAGCATTTTCCTGCCATAAAGTATTTATTTAACTGGGGGTTCGATCACACCTATTTTTTCCATGGTTTGCCTCCGCGTTTTTTGCCTCCATTACAGAAATGGTCCCTAATGGTCCCTTTCATGTGTGTTTGTGGTATTGCGCTGCACTGTGAAACCTCCCTTTCACTTGTTTGCTCTTCCACTCCACCCCGCCCCTTCTCTCAAAACACACTCCCCTAACGCAGGAAAAAGTGAGAGGACAGCAATACACAAAAGCTTACGGGTGCATTAAATCCTCATGGCGAAAATAATCCAGACTTTCCCTGCACCATAATAATACACAAAATGGAGGAAAAGAAGCAAGATGGGTGCAGGATAGGTATGACATTGTGCGAGTCCGAGTCCCGTGCTGCAAAAGCAGATACCAGACATGGCAAGAGTGTGTTAAACCGCTCGTGTGAGGGAGCTCTGGGGGAAAGATCAGGTTCAGGAGGGATTTTTTTGTTGAGAAAATGGCTTGGGGAGAAACATATCCTTGCACATTCTTTCTATAACCCGACAGATGTGGCAGCTTAAGCATATTTATTTTTAAGCACATGCTTGAAGTAAGCATCTAGTTTAACCTTGTGGCCATCAAATTCAATCAACAGAGGGCAAAACTAAGATACAAATCCATGTGTTAGAATCATATCACAACAAAATGTAAATAAAGCTGGGTTTTGGACCAATGAAAATGCAGCATAGAGAGGCAGGAGGGGGAATTGAATTCTCTCCTGACCAAAGCTTCATCTTCTCCTGCATTTGTTTCACCTCAGCTGTTTTCTCTGACTGGAAGCTACTTCCATTTTTGGAGCCTCACCAGGAGAAAAACAAGTATGGAGATGTATGGGGAGAGAAAGGGTTCAATTCCTCTCCTCTGTTCATGCTGAGCTTTATATAACCCCCACTATCCTATTCAGTTTGTATGAACTGAACCCAATCCAGCCCACTCCATCATAAGGTCTAGTTCATCCCTTAAATATATGGAGGTGAACGGGCATTTCTGTGCATTTCAGCACAGAAACAGTTTGAATTTTACACTGACCCGACAATGAGAGATTTGTAATTTCAAGTTAATTTACAACCTATGTAAATTTAAGCCTCCAGACTGAAACTAATTACTACCATTGCTCATTTCCCTGTTAAATGCTGTGCCCTCCTCTTGTTTTTGTGCTATAAAATATTGAAGCTGTTTTCAACAGCAGACTATGAAACTGATGCTGAATAAGAATGTTGCCCGCATTTCCAAATTAACAGTCTAAATGGCAAACTTCAAGATGCTTTATTATGAAATAGGGGAATCGATTGACAAGGGTGAAATGTTCTCTATGTTTAAGAAACAAAACAAAACCCAGCTTCCATGATCGGTCAAAACCCTGCAGATTCATTTTCCTTTGTTCCCCTTTTTAATTTAATGTTGGTAAATGACAACATCTTATTAAGCAAAATAAGTATCTTGCTTCTGTTTTAATATGAACCATTAGGAAAATGCAGTGAAGTTATTTTCACAAGTTACTTGGTAGAACTACTGAACAAATCTTTGCTACTGCAGAACTCCAACTCAGTGTTGCTATTTTGTCACTCCACATAAAAAAAACCTTTTGTTTCATAGAGCTTTATAGAGCAGAAAGCTTCTTTTTCCAAGCAACTGAAAACTATCTACTGTGCAGAAGCTCTCCCATTAAAGACACAGTGTTATACATTGAGCATCATCACACAGGGGGAAATCGCGTTTCCTTACCATCACTTCTCTGTCCGTGCATTTGTCCCTCATTACTTCCTCTTTCAAAAGAGGAAGTAAACATCATGTACGTTTTGTGGGCTGTTTTGATCGCGCTGCTTCTCCTGCACATAGCAGAAGACAGCAGCAAGTTTTGTCTCGACAATAATTCGGATTTACCGGGGTCTTTCTTTTTGTCATGCGAAGAAGGCTGGAAGGGGTGGGAGGCGTGCAGGACACAGACTACATAATGAATAGGACGTGCAAAACTCTGTGAGTGGCCAGTAACAAGCTTGCAATAAAACACTTGTCTGATGATGCCCATTATCTGTGTATGACAAGAGAAATGGATCACACGATAGTATTAGGCACACACATGCTAAAATAAAGGGATTTTCTGCAGCAATACATACAGTAGTTTATTATTTATGGTCTCCCGACCACATATGTACTAAATAAAAGAATATACAAATAAAGAATATGTACTGAAAAATACAATACATAAAAGTTAAGAGAAGAGTTATGAAACAATCCTACAGGGTCTGATCTGGTTGACTATATATATATATATATATATATAATTTGCTCTGTAATTGAAATGTTACAACTCACAAGTGAAATAATCAACAATGACTCTAAGGATCATGCAGAAAAAACATTGTGTAATAGGGTGACTACAAATGAGGAAGACATACAGCACAGACTCCACCTCGTCATCATGGTTGAATGAAATTATACATACCATGTTGAAGTGTAGACCTGTGTTGGGTGGGTAGAGAGAGTACTGAGAACATCTTTTGGTAGGGAGTTGGGATGAGTTTCTAGAAAGGAGTGGGGGAAAGACTGAGGAGATGACAGGAAATGAATATGAAGAACCATATGAAGAAGACTGTGGAGGAAGAGTAGCAGCCTTTGCCCTCTCACATTTTATACAGTAGCAGCTTCACCTGAAAGACTGAAGTCTACAACTGCATATCAGCCCACAATAGCATGACAGCAATAGTTCACCTGTGGATAACCAGCTTACTGGGCTCTATTACTTCCTATTTTTGTTGATATTACAAAACTTTTTCTTAAATGGCATGCCTACCTGGATTGTTCTTCTTGCTTTCCCCTCCACTAACTCTGTTAAATAAATTAATCTACATCTCTACATATATCTCCATGTCAAAGACCTAGTAAACTGAGACCCCCTCTAGAAAGATTCGCTTTGGCACCTGGCTGCCCTATTATGCGCATATTCGCAGAAGTGCATTTACTCCTAATACCTCTGTACGAGAGGGGGCGAAGCGCATTATAGGACGACCGAAATGAGCTTTAAACTTGCTGACATGCGGAGAATCGCATATTGACACGGCGGTAAGGCACTTTAACTGCCGCTGCAAATTAAAACTCGCAGTTTAACGCGCATTCGATAATGCGCATAATCGGAGGTTGAAAGCGCCTCAGCCCCCAATTTGCGCTCCTCTCTTGTAGAGGTAAAATTTTTAATCAGCCTTGAAAGAGCTTTAAACCTCTCTTGTAGAGGCAGCCTGAAGTATGGTCTCACCATTTATATATTGGCGGCATATTGTTTGTGATTGGGTGCTACCATATCCAATGGTCTGTGGTGGTGATGTGGACAGGCTGGTTGTTGAGACAGAGGTGGCTTTCCCTCCAATTGCTGTCAGTGGGAGGGAAATTTCTTGTGCCAGGCCACACTGATGATAAAGCTGTGATTTGAAGGGGTATGTAATGAGGCTTAAGTGTTCCTCACCTATGCCATCTATGACTTCACCCTGTTTTAGTTGTTCCGCTGCACTGTATCTAGGGTGTTACTCCAACGTTATCTGTTATAATGTCTTCATATCTTGAGTTTTGATGGCATAACAGGGCTTCTGAGTAATTCCATGGCCCCTCGGCATTGAGTATAGGATTGCACCTTTAATTAATTGAAGTGTGTGCTTAAATACCTCCCATTAAAATCAATGGAAATTGAAATATTGAATATTGAACTTTGGATCATGCTCATATTTATCTATCTACCTTCAATTTACAATAACATTTTTCATTGGTCCAAGCCCCACCCAAATTCTGGAGGTGATCCTTTTCTTTGGACCAAACCCCTTCAATGAGATCATACAAACTCTGATATTTCAATAACCCCATCCTGTTCATTCCTCAGAGTTGTAGATTATTTCAAGTATTTTTCTTATACAATCCATAATGCTGTTATAAGACATAGTTGACTGAAGTGCTTCGATAAATAATAAAACAGAATTTGCTGCTTCTCTCTCATGCAAGTTATTTTAATAAAAAGGGTAATATAGTTGATTCCCACATTTAAATGTATAACTGTTAGTATCTGAATATATTACCAGAGCAGAGAGCTCATCAAATTTTGATGTTAAGTTTACTTTCCCCCCACCTCTTTCCTCTGCATATTTTTAAGGAAAAGCTCCTACAAAATATGGGTAAGTTCATGAGAATGTGTTACTTAAATGAAAGACTTGAGATTAAAAAAAACACCAATACGTTTCCATAAATGGGAACTGATAAAAATCGCATGGGAGAAAGCCAAGGACTAAGAAAATGTCTCAACAATTTCTATTAAATTATAACTTTTAATCAATAAGGAGTTCAAGGGAAGTTTATAATGGAATCTTTGGTTAATGGATTCATCCACTTAAAAGCTTTACAGACTTCACTATCAGAATAGTGTATCTGTGTTCTCGCAGCTAAACCTCAGTGGAAAGCTTTACAGTTCCTCTCCTTCTCTGTCAAACACCCACTCACACATGCAAACCTGGGCAGCAGCATGCCACAGGCTCGAATGTTCTGTAACCATTGAATTGCAGAATGCAGAATAGAACTGTCCATTGTCAGTAATAAAGTTGATTTGCATGTTTTGGGACCCACCAAGCTGGATGCAGCCCAAGAGACATATGTAGTGGTGTCCCACCTGTGTCGGTTGTCTGCCTAACACTGCAAGAATGGGATGGGGTGAGTGGGAAGCTCATTAAGCCCCACCCAAGCAAATCAAAATACAAGATGGGTATACTATCTATACCCAGCGGGTCAAACATTGTGCATTCCCCATAATAGCTTCCAACTTCAACTACCTCTCCCATTTAATCTAAATATTACAATATGTTACAGAAACAAACCACCTGAGTAGGTAAAGCCTAATTTTAAGGAGTGGCTATATGAGGATGATCCCAACACATCGGTTTATATAGTAGGATGTACTGTGTTCTGCCTAATTAAATGGCAGTTAAGGGGGGAAAATGCTTATTCACTTAAAACCATTCTAGGGTCATTCCAATACAACTGCCTACCAGTAACATTCTTTGTTAAGTCTCAATCTGTCTTCTCTTTGATATTGGCTTTGGGGGGGGGGCAGTTTATCATGGAAAAACAACAGCTCCCAAGCCATCTCTGTCCAAAAGGTTGGGCTAATCCACCTTAGTTTTGTCACATCAAACCAAACACATCCCCTTCTTAGATAAAAGGGACAAACTAGACATACACAGGAGAAGAGGGAGCCATCTTCCTCTGTTGTTATTTTTTAACTGAAATGCAGAAGCAAGAGCCTGAGAATTTGGTCAGAGTAACAGTGTGTGAAAAAGGGTGGGGGAATCCTTAACCCTGCAGGATTATTTTATCTAAGCAAAAACACTCTCCCACCCCACCACTGCTTTCATACCCACACTCAGATGAAAAAAAAGATAAAATGTTACTCAGTCTTTTCCTTGCTGTGGTGAATTGCAGATTGAGGAGGTAACTTTGGACTGAAAAAAATACCTGCAAAGAAAGGGTTAAGTGCCACGCGCACCGCTGTTCCAATCCAATTATTATCTTGTCCCAGCTGAATTGGGGGGGGGGGGTATTTTTGTTTTTAAGTCAAATGTCTTTAGCACATTGTCTACTTCGATCCAAATCCACATTGTTAAATTATTGGTTAAAGGTGGCTATGGAACGGGCAAAGTCGCAGGATTCTTTCCCACATCTTTGCTAAAGGAGTTATTTATGATGAATAAATTATAATGTTTTTTTTAAAAAAAACACAAATGAACTATGAATAAATGTGAACATCTGAGTGGTTTAACATTCAGATTTATAAACAACAGCAACAACAACAAAAACAAAAACAACAAAAACAACCTCAAGCTCTTTCCATTCCATGCAGGGGGCAATCTGCAAATTTTACTAAGCTCTTATCAAAAGATGTACCAAATGAAATCCTCACCCATCTGCACTAGCCAAATACATTAGTTGCAACTAAAGGTATTAAAGATGAAGAGCTGTCAGGAAAAAAAAAAGAGGTGTCAGCCCTAATTAAGCATTAGCAACTAAGGCCTCCTCCACACGAGACGTTTAATGAGCCTTGAAGGCTCATTATAAATTTTACCTACACACGAGCGGAGCGCAAAACGGGCGTACAGGCGCGTTATCTCCCCGATAATGCGCATTTTCGAACGCGCGTTAAATAGCGACTTTTATTTTGCTCCGGCCGTTAAAGCGCATTTTCGCTGTGTGAACAAGCGATTATGCGCATTAGCTACCTGTAAAGTGCTTTTTGGGCATCAATTAATGCGCTTCGCCGCCTCTCGCCGCCTCCCGTGCAGAGGGATTAGGAGTAAATGCGCCTCCGCGATAATGCGCATAATCGCCAAACCGGGCGCAAAAGCGCGTCCTTGTGGAGGGGGCCTAAGCAACTAACCCTGATTAAGCACTGTGCTGAATACACAGGGATTCAAACCCACTCTTTTAAGAGCAAAGTACATAAAGCCCTCTATTTAGAGGGACAACACTGTCAAGTTTGCTTTCTCCCACATTTTTTTAAAAATCCCAAATTCTTTCTGTCCAATTTATGAATTCATGAATGAATGAAGAAGACCACCACCACCTCCACCACCACAGCAACATGAATGAAATTCTCATTTATTCCTTATCTGGTTAGGTAGGTTAAACTGGCCAGTTGACCTCTACAAACATCAGTATTGAGGTGTTTTTTTAAAAAAATCATTTGTGTGTAGGAGTCTTATCTTTTATTATCCTGTTCTTCTTAATTGTCTGCTATGGAACAAAAGTTGTCAGAATGTACCAGTTAAAAGTAGCAGGGGAGTAAGTGGAAAGGGCTTTGATTCTGGGCCACCTCAGAAATTTGTACCCTTATAGCCCAATGATCTCAAGCAGTAAAATCAATTCCTTTATTTCAACACACCCACTCCCCCCCCCCAATCAACTCTATTTAAGACGTGGGTGGAATTATTTCAAGTGTCACTACCATGAACTCTGAGAGTAATTGCAGGAAGTAACTTAATATTGGAATTAATTCACATAATAAAAGTGACTGTATTTTAATCTTGGCCATTAAACTTTTTGAAAGCCTTTTCTTTGCAAATCATTTTTATTTTTGCATGAATAAAGGCAAGGGATGACACCTTAGCATAAAATACGGCAAAGCAAGTCTCATTTTATCCTACTTTGGGTAAAAAAAAGAAGTCAAATTACTACAATAGGCAATATCTACTGGAAGAAATATGGTATTGCTAATTAATTTCTAATCATATATTACCTATTTCTGCCAGTGAAATGTTATATATATATATATATATATATATATATATATAACATGTCGGGCATAAACGAAATGAAATATTTAGCTTCCAGAAACAAGTCACATAAGTAAAGTCATTTTGTCCAGCAAATGGATGGATCTAGGCTAAGTAAAGTCAACAGGAGTTAAATTGTTCCTATTGTAAAGTGAAACACATTTTAGAAATCCTTCTTGGCAACCGAATTACATTAATACACCTGGGAGGAAGTGCAAAATCCTATTATCAGAATTTTTTTTTTGTTTCTTCTCTCAGAATTCTTCTGATGTTTCACTTGAAGAAGCGCCTTCACATTCACTTTATATTTCACTTAAGGGAAAATCCAGTGACAACCTAAGACTGTGAAGAGACTGGGTGCATTCGGAGAACATATTGCTCCATGAAGAGGAGAAAGTCCACACCACAGATTGCAAATCTATGGATGCCTTTGGGTGACACGGAAGTGCTGCTCCATGGAGAGGACTGCCTCCACTCCATGGAGCTGTTGTCTCCCCCCCACACACACACACACCTCTAGACCCTACCCACTGAATGGTGGTGCTGGTTAGTGCTTACCTTACCAGCTCCACCATTCTGTGGGAAGGAGCAGAGAGGGGAGGAGAGAGGAGGCTCCTGGCAGTGAATAAATCCCATCTCCGGTCCACAGGAGAGAGGGCTCCGTTGGGACACTGGTAGAAGTGCCAACAGAAACCCTCTCTCCTGTTGACAGGAGAAGGGATTCATCTACCACAGTTGCTCGCCAACAGGCACTTGTCATGGGAGGTGAGGCACCCATGGTTGTTGGAGAAGAGTCCTTTGCCAGAGCTGGGATCGCGGGCCATGAAATGTGAAGAGAATTTTCCCACGCCTCTTGCTTCTGTGGCAGGGAGGCTTGGGACTAGTCTCCTCGCATGTCAGGGCACGTGATCCCGGCTCCAGTGAAGGATGTGTCAGCACTGAGATACATTGTCCCTCAGAATGGATGACATGGTATGGTGCTGATATGTCCTTTGGCATAGGGTTCATGGTAACAGAGAAGAGGGCGGCTCTAGCAAAGCGTCCCCTTCTCTGTTGACATAGGCTCAACGCCGAAGCATGCATCACTGGGGGGAGATCTCCACTGCATAGGGATCCTTTTTCCCAGTGGCACCTGTTCAGTCCCCATCATGTTTGGAGACAGAGAGGTGGAATCCCATCCTAACTTGGGTTTTGTGTTTTGGTGGAATTTTGATGAGAACACAATTAAACTGCCCTCACAATCTTGCATAGACAGAATATTAATATTAAAACTAATAATAATTCATTTTACTTTAAAAAAATCCCACAAATGTTAAAAGTTAAGTGAATATCAATTTGTCACAGAATACTGAAAACACTTTCAGCCTTCAGGCATGCCTTTCCAGTTATTCCTGACACACATCCATTTCTCCCTTTAGTTTTGTCTGCTTCCAATATATATATATATTTCTGGAAGTAATTAGAACTCTTATGGGAACTCTTATTTTCCAATAATTAAGACGCATATACACAGCAAGCCTGAAGAGACCTCTCCTTAATAATTGCCAGCTTTCCAGTAACGTACATGTCTATGACCTTGAACTCCACAGGCCAACCAAAGGCCACCACTGATAATGGCCTACCAGGACTTTGACAACCATCTCTTTTAGCTGTTCCACAGTACACTCCCAGTCATGTTTACTCAGAAGCAAATCCCAATGAGTGCAGTGGGGCTTGTGATGCCCTGCCTGTACCTGTGCCACTCACCAGGCTACACAACAGGGCTGTCCATGCCACTCGCACTCAGGGCTTACTTCAACCCCCCCCTGTGCTTATGACGTGTTTGAGAATTTAGGGCTACTGCTGCTGCTCCTGTCCCGCCTTTATTCTTCTAGGCCCCACGGCTCCACAGCCCAGCACCCTAGCCCTCAAATCCCCCTTCTTATGTCCGCTGCCACCAGTACCTTACTCAGGTACAATTCCAATGATCACACCAGTTGTAAATAAACAAGATTTATTAACAGAAGTATATGCAGGTCAATAAGCGTGATGGTTTCCTCAGGTATAGACTCGTATTGGTTACAGGCACAATGCTTTATGGTTTCAGTACTTTCTTCTTATAACATTGACAATAGAAACTCTAATGTTCTAATTATCCTGTCTACTCTACCCACTCTACACTACTCTCCACTCTCTCCCACAAACTAGTTCCCCCAAAATAACAAAACATGTTGGTCCTTCCTATCCACTAATCACACTCTCCCTCTCACTCTCTTTCTCCTACTGTCAGCTCTTGTCAGCTCCCTCAATATATACACAGACACTCTCACACAGCCAGCCAATCCAGGCACTCCCCCGCCACCATCCAATCAGCACTCACACATGAACTCCCCTCCCCTTATTCTTACCTAGTTACAACATAACTGTTCTCATATTTACCTTCTTTTATGGCCTTTTATATACAACTACTTACAATTGTTGATATAAACAGTTCTCCCAGCAGTTGAACATCACAGGGCTTACTCTCACGTTCATGTGCATTGGGAACAGCAGCTCCAGAGAGACAGCAAGAACACAATATCTAGCAAGCAACTGTTGGTTTGCCTTGTGCAGCAGGTAGTCAATGTAGCAGAAATCAGAATTGTATGATTATATTTTTTTTGGACACAAACCATTCCCCAGTGTTATTACAATGGTTGTTTCCCCACTTTTATATTAAGGAAACACACACTTTCGTTTTCAGAGAGAGAGAGAGAGAGATTCAGGAGGACCACCAAGAGACCAATCCTATGGGCCCTAGACAGAGCTCTGAACATGGAAGACGGAGTTGGAGATCTGGCCGCTCTCCCCAGATGCCTTGCATCTAGAGCAGAAAGGGCTGCATCAGCTAGCTTCCAAGGTCAGAAAATTGACCTTGAAAAAGGGAAAATGGGGGGGGGGGTTGTTCCATTGTGCAGGGAGGAGAGGAAATTGGAGAGGCCAGGGTATGAGCTATTCTGAGCTTCTTCCAGCCTCTTTCCCTCCTCCTCCAAAGTGCTATTGTAGATGGGCAAAAATCCCATCTAGCAGAAAACATAAAGATCAGATAATGTTCTTCATCTCCAGTGCCCCTCCTGCTCTGTCAGGTTCAACCCAGCAGGACACTGAATACATGCAAACCTCTGAGTTTGGAATATTGTGCCATAAAATGTTTTTTTGGGGAGTATATATAAGTATATTTTTAAGACACACAATTTCTGTCCCTCTGGAATAATCCTTTGGATGTCTCATTATTTGTGTCTCTTAGTCATGTTTTAGGCTGTGCCCGAGTTGGAACAAAGGTTGCTGTTCAATGAAGACCTTGGTGCATCTGCCTGACTCTCGACTCTGAGGACAGATTATCTGTGGCCTAATCGATGCACCCTGAACTGACATATAAATAAGAATATTATGGGATAAATAACTAATTTGTCTAGGCAGTCTCTAGATAGGAAGCGTTCAATAATTTTCAAAAGCCCTTCAATTAGGCTACTTCATTATCAGCAAGTTGAGGATTGAAACCATGGCATAACCCACTGTGCTTCTCTTTAGACTACAGTTTCCAATGATAATCCTAAAACCCAAAGAATCATCCAGGAACAAATTGATCTGTATATGGATAAAAGGAAAGCAAAAGGGATGTGCTCTTCAGCTGACTTGCTTTCATGCTACAACAAGGATTTCAATGGAATTAACGCCTTTTTAAAAAATAATAATAGAAGTTCATAACATTTGGAAATTCTGGACTTGAGTCAGCCTAAATGAAGCACTTTAAAATCCCACTGATGTACATGGAATAAACACATGCATCGATTTCTTATGCTGAAATCAACAATGACAAAAGAAGACAAATAAATCACTTTTACTGGATTGCACCCTATTTTCCCCTCTTGTAGACAACAATGCTTTTGGAAAATCTAAACCTGTACGTTAAACAAAATGAACACAATAATAATGAGGGTGTTGAATGTAACTTTTCAATACATCAAACAAATGTAATAAATCAGAAGAGAGAGATACTTGCATATAGGGATTTAATACTGGAACACCCAATTGAGCACAACTCTATAGAAATACACCAGTGCAGAATGGATATCTCAGGGTGATAAGTGTCAGTTAACATAAAAGCAGTAAAAAGCTGGGCTCCTTCAGGCACTCTGGGTTTTTGCCTCTGGTCCCATTCCAGAGGTTTTTAATGCTGCCAGTTCTCTGCCAATGTATTTGTGTCAGGCATGGATGTCTGCAAAGGAAAGCCTACACATATAGATAACTTTTTTTTTAACCTTGCTGTTTAAATTTGTATTTTAAATCCCTATTAATTTCTGCACCGCTGCTTGGTTTTTATCCTGGTTGTGCTTTTATACTGTATAAAATTCAGGAAATATATAAATAAATATAGGCCATCCACTCATTCTAGAACACCAATTGTGCAGGAATCCAGAACACATGGGGATCCTATACCAGGGTGTGGAACCTTTTTTTAGCCGAAGGCCAGATGTTGCACAAATTGCTCTTAGAGTTCTTTTCAGGAGGTTTCCCAATCATTCACAGAAAAGAGAAGCAGAACCAAAGCGGAGGTCCAGAAGAAGACTTCTATTTATTTCTATTTTCTCATGAGAGGGCCAGACAAACAGACTAGCATCTCAAGTAAGTCTGACCGTCGGTTTCAGGAATGCAAACAGGTTAAATACAATTGAAACACAGAGTTTCTGGCTAAACGCCCAGAATCTTTATCTCAGTCATATTTCGAGCAGCGCATTTGAAGACTGACTCAAGGTCTTCTTGAGCTACAGAGAAAGATGATTAGACAGGGTGTTACAACAAATCCCATTCAATGCTCTTTGTTCTTTGTGTCTCAAAAGCTGGCAGGCATTACAGCATGCGCTGAGTGCAAAGCAAGGAACTAAATATAGACAAAAACAAAATGGAGTGGCTCTGGTTCTTACTATAAGTCTAACACAGATAGCCACCCAGGATATCTCCCAGGCTCACTATGTGCCTGTAGTGTACATGGCAGAGTCTAAACTAGGCCAGCCCAATCCTTCAGACTACATTCACAAACACACACACTTCCCAACCTCCTTCCTCAGGATCAAAACAAACATTACTTTAAATGTGTGTTTAACAGCGTTGGCATCTCTGCATTTTTATTCTAGAGTAGGTGTAAGGACCTCACAGTAAGATCTGATCCTTCTCTAGAGTAAAAAATGAAGGGGGGAAAGACATGGCTGCTAGAGTCTCCATGGGTAGCCAACTTCTCCCCTCTCCAGATGTTTTGGCCTACGACTCCCGTGATCCCTTGCCATTCACTATGCTGGCTTGAGCTGATGGGGGTTGTAGGACAAAACATTTGGAGGGCCACAAGTTGCCTACTCTCATGCTAGACATGCATTTAAAGTCATGTCTGTTTTAGTCCTCAGCTGAGCCATACAAATCAGCTGGGAGACATTTCTTAGGTCTCCCTAACCTCCACCTCAATTATTATTCAGTATCAGCAGGGTAGAGTTAGGGGAAGCAAGGAGAGAAAGTAAAAGCAAGAGAGGACGCAGGGAAGGAAAGTTGGGACTAGCACTCACCTACCTAAGAACATAACAAGAGTCACACTAGATCAGACCAAGGGTCCATCTAGTCCAACACTCTGTTCACACAGTGGCCAGCCAACTGTCACCCAGTGACCCACAAGCAGGTCACGGTGCAACAGCACCATCCCTCCCATGTTCCCTAGCAACTAGATCAGCTGTAGCTCATCCTTGTGATTATATTTCCACACACGCATCCACCGTTAAAAATATGTACAAGTCTTGACTGAAAACCGGAGGCTAAAAAGCTTTGACATGGATACAGTGAGCCCCAAGACAGCACAACTGATTTATTGCATTCCTGAAGAATATGTGTGATAATAATAAAGCCATCCCAGCTTGCTATGACAAAGCAAAAGTCCTCTCTTTGCAAAGCAACCTCTAAAAGGATGTCATGGTAAAGATTTTCCTTTTGCTAAAGCTGCTGGACAGAAATTAGATGGCTTTATTCTATGCATTCAGACAACTGACAAGAGAAAGCCTGGATTGAAGTGACAATTTTTGAATGACATTCTTCTTTCTTTCAATCTAATGCAAGTGGTCCTTGAATTTTTCTTCTTCTAGAAAAGGGCAAATGCATTCCATTGGAAGTTTGGTTGGCTTTGAAATTCACAGTGCAATTCTATGCCCACATTCCACCTGCTGGATGAGGATAGAGTAGGGAAACAAGCAATATTTATGTTCACTGAGATTCTCACCTCGTTTTCTGTGCTTGATTGGGTTCCGTTTTCATTTCATTATAATGGGAAAACTGCACATTTTTAGAAAGAGCACACTCAAATGCACACTCCCCCTAGTTCTGGGGGGGGGGGAGTGCATTTTTAAAAATGCATTTTTTGCAAAAGCAAGTTTGGTAAATTGCACACACACACACACACACACACACACACACAAAACACAAAGAATGCCAAAAAAAGATGCTCACATTCACAGTTGTAATTGGGACATGTTCGCATGACTTGCAAACATAAATTAAATTCTCATACATCCCTAGGATAGAAGTGTAACCCAACCCCAAGCAATAAACCCTTATACCCTAGTGTAACTCCAGGTTAGAAGGACATCATGAAGTTTACAACAACGTAAATGTTACCTAAGGATGGGGGAGAAATTCATTGGGTTTGTAAATTTATGGAAGCTTATTCAATTTGCAATCCCCAGAACCAAACAAACTGAGCGTAGAAATCAGCTAATTTATGAGCTGAAGATCTGATTTGCATACCCAAAAACATGTTTGAAAAATGCACACACTATACCCAATATGAGAAAAATGTGCACATTTCAAAAGATATATGCTAAAGATGCAAGAAATACACATATAAATGCATACACCTTTCCATGCAAGAACAAAAAAAGCTCACAATTGGATGCAGACCTGACATGCAACGGGTTTTGAGGTGAAAATTGGGTGAAGGAGCTTGAGCAGCTCAGTTTTTTTGCTGAGCCATACCTGCCTAGTGTCACCTTACACTATCACATAATCAAGTTAGAGTACTTGCTGTGCTTTAGCTAGAACAGTTAAAGGGACGAAGGAGGAGTGTTGGAGATATGAAAGGGAAGGAACAAAGGAATTACCAACTCAGACAGAATCCCATCCTCTTCCAGGGCTAGGTCGTTCCTCCTTTGCTGGTCATGCCACACACACATACCCGCCCAGCCCCAGAGAGTGGTGACACCAGAAGGTGGAGGTGCAGCCAACCACTTGGCGCTAAAGGTCCAAAGTAACCAGGCTCCCCATGAATAAATGATTACTCAAGAATAAGGAGTCCTCAGCAGTAGGGAGGCCCTGAAGACAGGACTAACTGAGTGTAGCTGGAACTCGGTATGGTCTGGGCTCTCAGAAAAGACCTGCTGCTTGCTAGGACACCTTCCTTCCAGTTTTTAACCCCTGCAATCCGGCTTTTCTCTGACTCTGCTTCTTCTAACTAATCTCCTGTACTGCTGACCCGCAGACCCTGCTTTTGGACTGCTCCTCTTCCTGACTGGGAACACTATGTTTCTGACCTCTTCTGCTGCTCCAGGACTGAACCGGACCCAGCCAGAGCAGGACAGCACCAGACATATCTTATCTGCTATCCCATTGTTGACCTCCACACTTCCATCTAAGAACATAGGAAGCTGACTTACACAAAGTCCAAATATTTGCTCATCTAGCCTGAAGCTGCCTACTCTGATTGCAGCAGCTCTCTACTAGGGTCACAGGCAGAGGTCTTTCCCATCACCATTCCACACCAAGTCTCGGCACAATAATGGTCCCCTTGCCTTGATGCGGAGAATATAGCTTCATATTTTAAACCCTTTTTTGTCGGTTTTAAACAGACATGTCTATTTTCGGAGACCTCTCTTGGCTCATAATGTTGTCATATGTGTGCAAGGTGTGCTTTAGGCACATTCATTAGCACATTGTCCCTAGAAATTGTTTGATTTCTCCTGGCATGTATATAGTGTTGCAGCCTAAATGTTTCAGCTATGAAGAAAGGAGGAAAGGAAGTAATGCAGATTGGCTCATACAATTAGTGATAAAGCAATGGCAGCAAAGTTGTTTTATTATAAGTGATATGAATGGTGTCAACTGTATCTCTTGTACATCAGCCAGTAAACTTGAAAAATCATTGACCTAACAGAATCACTAGATCATGTCAATGAATCCAGTAGAATATCATAAACCTAACAGCAGCAGCAGCAACCCAGCATTCAAAATATCACTTTCAGTCCTCTTCATCTGAAATATGCTAGATTAAAAACTGTGAGGGTCAGGCAGGATATTAAATGCTTAACCACAGATCACCCTGGGACAAATCCATTGGAACTGCATATGGCACCTTTTCCCTTTCAATTTCTGGTGTTCAGGGCTCCAGTCCAGCTATGTTAAAGCAACAATTGCTGGAAGGATGTCTGGTAACCTGCCAATATCAAGCACGTTGCCACCAATTAGCAAATCATCTTGGCTGCAAAATGGAAAGAAATCCCAGTTTAACTTCCTTGTGTGGATATATGCTCCTACAGCTCCTCAGTGACACATTATAGACAGAACTCTGCAGTAAACCATGCCAAAATGAAGGATGGTTCAGTAAGGACATTCATACAATTTCTACAAATAGTGGAGACATATGCAGGGCTATGGCTAGTTATTGAGGCACCCAGGACAGAAGGTGACATCTTGATTGGATTGTGCTTGTGGCAAGGGATTTATATGCTACAACATGTACAGTGCAAACCAAGATATGTTTACTCAGGGATAAAGTACACAATAATAGCAGTAAGGATAAGAAAAACAGCTGTAAAGCAGGAAACTAAAAGCAAACAAAAGAGACAGCTGTATTGGTTGTTCCCAATGTGTTTCGAGGTGGGTCTGTATCAATGGAACTAGAGAATGTGAAATATTTAAAAGCATGGAAAATTATATATAGAATATGCATTACATCATTTAATATACATATTTCCAAAACTATCATGAATTAACTGATTAGAACATTTACTAAACAGTCCTAAAAGTGATGTTAAGATTCTCTATACACATATTGCGGAATCGGAGCGCAGTAAATAACGAGACGACACAATAAATTGGGTTTAAAATGGGCCACACTTTATTGATGAATTCGCAGAAGGGGAAACTAGCGGGCATCCTCGATACTTGATGGCCCAAGCCATCCTAAGGGTAGAGCGAGTCAAATCGAGGCCAGTGTATGGCGTGCAGGTCACGCCACCCCCTGGCCCCCCCTTTTGGATAGGGAGGCTTTCCGTGTCGCCCCCAGCCCGTGCCACAAGACTTCCGAGCGGGTGAGGAAGGTCCGCCCCAAAGGTAACCCTTATCTCACCACCAGGGCCTCAAGACCACGCAGGTGCTGAGCCTCAGGCATTACCAGTCACCGCTCGGTGCCTGTGAATGCTCACCTATCCCTTGCCAGGTGAAGATGCCCGCGCCTAACCGCCAAAATGTGACCAAATTAACTCAACCAATCAACCTAGTTAATACTCCCTTGCTGTCTCACAGTATGAAGTAGGCGAAAAAACTCACATCCTCAATGACGGCTTATGAGCAAAAAATTCCTACTTGGCTTCCTAAGGACAACCGGAGTTTCATTCCCATACTGCCAACAGGGAAGGGAGGGAGGGAGCCACGCAAACAAGACGAAGGAGGGGAGGAGTTCAGTCCTTATATAGGCACCCCCTCCTCCTCCCCCTCCTTTGGCGCCACTTTCTGGAGGCCGCCAATAGCGCGCCTCCTGGCCTCGTCTCCTTCTGCGCCCGCCGCAACTGCCCCACCACCCCCAAGCTGTGCTGGGAGTGGGGTAGGGCCCTTCTGTAAAATGTATTCAAGACCTAAGCAATAACATGTATTTAAAAACTAAAACATTTAAAATACAAATTTGCATATCTTCAACAAAACTCTTGATACCATTAATTTAAAAACACTGAACATATTGGTTGACTTAAAAGTAATAGTGAAGCTCTCTGTTCATAAATAGTTTTATATTGCTTAGATGCCCAATAATAATCAATGTCCAATAATAATCAAACAGGAGAATATTTTAAAAATATATACTTACAAAATCTTAGATGCTTTTTTCAGGAGGATCCTCTCTCCTTTTCTTCATTCGAAAAGGAAAAGGTACTAACTCTTTCAAGGCATATATAGGATGTCTGTTAATCACTTGATCCTGGCTAAACTCAAGGAGGCTCAATTGCTTTCTTTTTTCAGTCTTAATAGTGAGTCTTAGGAGATAACCCTGCCAAGACTCACTATCCTCAATGGTAAATATTCTGTCAAGACTCCAAGAGTCGCCACTATTCCAGCGGCTTTACAGTGCAGACATGCACAAATAGGGTGACCATATGGAAAGGAAGACAGTGCTTCTGTATCTTTAACAGTTGTATTGAAAAGGAAATTTCAGCAGGTGTCATTTGTAAGCATACAGCACCTGGTGAAATTTATTTATTTATTTATTGCATTTCTATACCATTCAATAGCCGAAGCTCTCTGGGTGGTTCACAACAGTTAAAGTTGCAGGAGCTATGTGCCTCTACAAGAGTGATTTAAAGCTCTTTCAAGGCGTATTAAAATTTTACCTCTACAAGAGCGGAGTGATTGTGAGAAGATGCGCATAATCGGGCAACCGGGCGTCAAGCCGAATTCTTGTAGAGGGGGCCTATACTAGAGTGACCAGCTACAAAAGAAGGCAGAGCTCCTGCAGCTTTAACTGTTGTGATGAAGAAGGAATTTCACCAGGTGATGCATGCCAATTAATGACATCTGCTGAAATTCCCTTTTCTATGCAACTGCTAAAGATACAGGAGCACTGTAATCCTTTCGATATGGTCACCCTATGCATAAATAAATTGCTCAGCCTATTCAGAGAGAGAGAGAAGTAGTCAATGTTATCATTCAATCCTGAAAGGTTTATGGTATCAAGATCTGCATTGCTCCCATTCTAAGCAGTTTCTTCATACAGAACTCTTTCCTCCTCTCCAGGGTAATCTGTTCTGTCGCCCAAAACAAAATATCCCCTGCTTTATGCCCATGTTGTGAATAGTGTTTGACTAAGGGTTCACCTTCTCTTTTTTGTTTTATGCTGTTAAGGTGTTCTCCAGTTCTTACCTTCAATTTGCGAGTAGTCATTCCTACAGACATGAAATTGCACAGACATTTAACAATATAAATCACACCTTGACTGTTACAAGTGGTGAAACTTCGTATAAAATACTCTCGCTGACTGTTGGGCTCCACAAAGGGCAACCTCTTACATGTGTGTTTGCAGTATACACAATGACCACAGGGGTGCTGGCCTTTGGGTGGAGTGGTGCCTCATAAGGTTCTAGATAGAGCTCCTCTTCTATCCTTAAAGGTGGTATCACAACTATGCACCAATATGTCCCGGATGTTATTTGTTCTTTTATAAGTAAACCCTGGTTTATTCTGGAAAAATAGATCTCTCTCCCAAGATGTGCCAATGTTTTAAAATACTTCTTCTTATGGACATGTTAGCTTTGTTGTAGGTCAAATTACATTCTTGTCTATTCTTATCTTTCTGTTTTGTTCCTTTTTGTTTATTTTTGGTTCTCAAAATGTCACTACATGTGCTGGAAAGGGCTCTCTCGTGTGCCTTGTGAATAACTTCAACTGGGTGACCTCTACTTTTAAAGACTCTCTTTAGTTTTGTAGCTTCTCTTTCATAGTCCTTCACTTCTGTACAAATTTCTGAGTATTCTCAAGAATTGGCTCGCAAGGATATCCTCCTTCACGTGCCGAGGGTGTGAGCTCTGAAAAGGTAGGTAGGTGTTGCAATCTGTGGGTTTCTTGTATGTGATTGTTTGTAATTTTCTTACTTTTTCAATAATCATAATGTCCAGGTAATTAATATGGCTGTCAGTAAAATGCATTTCAAACTTAATGTTTTTATCTCTCAGTTTAAGCCACTCAAAAAAGGAATGCAGTCTATTGCTATCCCTGTTCCAGATGATAAAAAATATCATCAATACATCACTACCATTTCAAAGTATCCTGAGAATATGGATTATTAGAAACAAAGATAGTTCCCTTGATAAAGTACAAAATACATTAAATATGAAATGTGAAGTTTAGCCCCTCTCTCTTTATTTTACTTTCAAATCTGCATGCAGGCACCAGTCTGGATTGATTTAAACTAGGAATGTGCATGGACCACCCAACCCACTTTGGAGGACAATTTGGGGCTACTGAATCAGCCCCAATCCACCTTGGCCCACTTCAGACCTGGTCTGACCTGCTTTGGATCCAGATCCAAAGTGGGATTTGGAAATTTGAACCAGGTTGGATGTTACAGTTTCCAGGGTATGAGGCTGACCTGTAGTCTGTTGGACTCCCACCCCCTCACCCCCAAACCTGGTGAGCAGCTGCTGCTGCCCGCCAAACTGGCCTTACTTACCTGGCCAGAACTTACCTGACCCATCTGCTCGTGCCTGGAAACTGCCTGTCCTCCATGCTAGGCTGACCAGATAAAATCCAGGTCATGGCTCCTGTAACTTTAACAGTTGTAGAGAAAAGGGAATTTCAGCCTGTGTCATTTGTATGCAATTAGTTCCTGGTGAAATTCCCTCTTCATCACAACAGTTAAAGGTGCAGGGGCCCTGCCTTCTTCTGTATATAGTCACTCTAGTATAGTGCATGCAACTTTAACTGTTGTGATGAAGAGGGAGTATCACCAGGAACTAATTGCATACAAATGACTCTGGCTGACATTCCCTTTTCTCTACAACTGTTAAAGTTACATAAGCCCTGACCTGGATTTTATCTGGTCAGCCTACTCCATGCAAGCCAACATTTTTAAGAAAGATGGTGGTGCTGTATTTCCGTAGATCTAATGTTGCACACAATTGTGGCAGTAAAGGGCCATTTCCAGAAAGAGCCATTTCCATCTTCCTTAAAACTGGCAGTTTGCATGGAGGATAGGCAGCTGCCGGGTGCAAGCATACAGGTCAGGTAAGTCCCAGCCAGGTAAGTAAGACGTGGAGTGTTGGCTGGGACCAACAGCTTGCCATCATCCAGCCCTGATCTGAATTCGGACCAATTGCGTCTGAACTGGCCCACTTTGGTTTAGGATTTGGATCTGGAATCAAAGCACTGCACACCCCTAATTTAAACCTTTCCCTCCCAGCCATGTTTTCCTAAATTTGCCCTCCACTCCATATAGGGTTACAAATGAAGGCTCTTTTTTTCTTTCTTTAACTTGGCAGGGGTGAGGATTGGGGGGGGGGGAAGCAGCTGGGAGAAGAAGGTTTAAGCATCCCCTTCCCATGTATCTTGGTCCCAAACAAGATTCCTGTACTGCCCAAACAAGAATCCTATACTGTCCAATAGCCGAATCTCTCTGGGCAAAACTACACAATGGCTGAATTCGGACAACACGATAGTCAATGGTGGGGTAATAATCAACTTTACAGTTGTTCATCTAGGGGGTACTCCCCATACAACATGGTAATAAATAATCAACTGTGGTGTGGATTAGGATCAGCGCTGAGTTGACTATGGCAGCATTCGGACGACACGATAGTCAATACAACTGACGATTGTCCTAAAGTGCAGCTTTTGCTTGCGAGGTGTAGGGTGCAAATAACGAGTCGAGACAAGAAAGTTGGGTATAAAATGGGCCACTTTTATTCAAGATCTACAGAAGGGAGTAAAACCTATGCAGGCATCCTCTCTTGGCCTCTTCCAGGCCAAATCTTAGGAATGGGCGAACGAGTCTCTGACCTCGAGGTGGTAGCACACATTCGCCACCCCTTGGTCTTACCCCATATGGGGTTGGGAGGCCTTCCTTTGTCACAACACCCGTGCCGCAGGGCTCCGAATGTGTGAGTAGAGTTGGCCTCAAAGGTAAACCTTATTCCCATGATCTGGTGCCGCGGGGCTCCCAGATGTGGGCCTCAGGTATTACCCTTTACCTCAACGGTTCCTGAGAATGTTCACCATTTGAAAATGCCCCTAAGGATGCCCGCACCTACCGCCACGGGGACTGACAAGCCACTTGATTAGTCATTCCCCCCCCCCAATCTGGCCTCTATCGCTACCCTTAAACCCTTCTGCAAATCAGCCCAAAACAAGTCATTGCCGCAGTCCGAAAGATGTACACCATCCAGACGGTATAGCTCCCTCCGGGAATGCACGATGTCAGGATGTTGAATACTGACATCCCCATATTTGGATAACTCCTTACACATTTCGGAGTTCACCTTCCTGCGGGCATGCTCCCACGTCAGAGGGTCGCTACCCTCTCTCCAGGCAAGCCTGGGCAACAAACATGACAACATGATCAGCAAGCCGGGCCATCGCTGCCGAATGATTTCCAAATCGGCCATAGCTTGCAGAATCAGGGCCTTGCCTTTAAGCAAGCCCAAATCGTTCCCCCCTAAATGGATCATAAGGATTCGAGGGGGGGGACGACAGGCACGCTGCTGGAATAAGGTGGGAAGAAGCCGCTCCCACCGCATGCCGCGTCTGCCCAGCCATAGACTGGACGCACAGAGACTCAACCCAAGCTGGGTTCCAAAGCTGGATGCTCGCCGGCCGGCCCAAAAGACCATGCTGTGTCCGCATATGATTACTCTCACTGGGGTCTGCCTTCTCCAGGTATCTATAATCAAACATGGGCATGTCAGCAACGCAAACAATTGACTACTTCCCAGGAAACTTTCTGACTGTACGTCTTGAAGGCAGAGGAATGCCATCTCACCACGGCTGGTATTTGTGTGGGAGAGAAACCCGCACTGGCCACCGTTGATGCGGCGCCTATTCGAAAGGAATGGGTCCCAAACAGATCTGCTGGGAGACCCAAGTGCCTCACAGCCCACTTTGTCACCGACTAGAATTGATACTTGGTCAGTGGAGATCCGTCCAAATGACAAAAGAGGAATCTCAAGTCACTCCCCCTTTTCCCGAGGTATGTCCTCAACGCTTTTATTGGGCATAGTTCCGCCAGTGGTGCGAGAAAAATGGCAATGTCCACCCCTTTTCCCCTTTGAGCCATTTTAGAATGTCGTAACCTAATAGTGACTCCTGAATCTGAGAAGGTTACATCCCTACACTGCAGCACTCTGCCTGTGCTATCAGTGTTTGATGCTGCTACAAGTTCAGAAATCCTAAAGGCTCCAAAGAATGCCGTCAAGGCGGCCGCATGAAAAAGCAGAGCCTCATAATTTGGAGAACATAGCTCATCCCAGGCTGTCCCTAGTCCAATCAGAATGTCAAGGATACTGGGATCCTTGCATCCGGGGCTCTTGGTGACACTCTAGACCAGCCCTTGAAGGTACGCTTAACTCACTCATCTGTGGTAGAATCTGCTACACCGCGGATTTTAGCCAAAATTGACAGAGCAGCTAGTTTGCCTCCTATGGTGCGTGCAGCTAACCCAGTCCTGCACAACATCGCGCAGAATTGCAGTATCTGGTCAACCGGAATTGGCCTGTGCTCCCGTAAATTCCTGAAACTGCCTACCTGTCTTGCTATAGACTGCCCTGGTGCCAGGCACCACAGACTGTCACATGGCTTGCACTATGTCAGCCCTCCAATTTCCCATAGCGTTGCTGGCATCGTTTCCGGCAGTGGCCGCGCCCCAGGAGCCAGTTCCCGGAACCTCTGAACCTGCTGACGCGATAAAACATCAGCAATATCATTCTTGATTCCCGGCACGTGCCGTGCCTTGAACCAAATGTTATGTGCCAAACAATACAAGGTGAATGCCCTGACAAGCCCCATCACCCTGGGGCTACGCAAGGTCAGCGTGTTGATGACCTGCACCGTGGCTTGGTTGTCACACCAGAAGTGGACTACCGAGGTAACCATTTGTGCCGCCCAGGTGTGCATTGCCACAAAATTGGGGGGGGGGGGAATTCTTGGAATGTTAAATCTCTGCAAATGCTTTTAGCCAACCAAACCGAGGGCCATCTCACAGCACACCATCGATCCTGGCAAATTACTCCGAATCCCAGAGTGCCGGAAGCGTCGGAATGGACGTGCATCTCAGCCTTGAGAAGCAGGTCGTGTTGCCAAAAGGACACACCGTTATACTTATTTAGGAATGTAACCCACATATTCAGGTCTTGACGCATCTGGGTCGACTCACGGACCCTATGGTGTGGTGAGTGAAGGCCCTGCATGGCTGCGCACAAGCGCCGGATGAAAGCTCTCCCTGGTGTGATGACACGGCAGGCAAAGTTTAAATGCCCCACTATCTCTTGTAATTAGGACAGTGTCGCTTTGTGTGAGCCAATCAAACTCTGGAGCTTATTGAGAAGTGTCTGCAGCTTGTCCTGAGGCAATCTGCTGCCCTGTGCCATGGAAACCAAGTCGATTCCGAGGTATCGGAGGGTAGTGGCAGGGCCCTCCGTTTTTCCATGTGCTAAAGGGGACCCCCAGCTCGTTGGCCAACTCCTGAAACTGCTGCATCAGGAAGTGGCATTGGTTAGATCGCCTCGGCCTGATGAGTAAAAAATTCTAGTCCGGTCCTGTCTCATAACGCCCATTCTAAGAATGAACTGAACCTCACGAACATGGCACACGAAATGCAGCATCCCATGGGTAATGCCCTGGCGACGTAAAATTGGTCCTAAAAACAAAATCCTAACAGATTAAAGTCTCAGGGATTGATGGGTAATATGCAAAACACGGGTTTTATGATGCATTTGCCCATCAACGCCCCCGCTCCGCTCTTGTGGACCAATGCCACTGCTGCATCGCACGAAGCATATCTTACTGAGCATAAATGCTCTGGTATGGCATCAGTTACTGACGCTCCCTTGGGGAAGGACGGGTTATGAATTAACCTGTACTCCCCAGGTGTCATCTCTGGCGCTATGCCCAGAGGAGACACTCACAGGTTGGGAATAGGTGGTTTATCGAAGGGGCCCAGTACCCTCCCCGAACTGACTTCTTTAGCAATTTTTCTGACACCATGGCTTCCATTGCCTGTATAGAATTCTGATTTTTGGCTATGGAAGCAAACCTCAGTCCTCTATATGGAATCATAAAAACATCAGTAAAACCAGCATCTAAGTACACTGCATCCTCCTTAACCGGGTATCGTGCCAGTAATTGCCTAAGGGGTTCAAGCCTAATTGGACTGGGGCACTTTGGGAGGCGGCTGTTGTCCCCCAAGGCCCGCAGGTTTCTTGAAGTTGGATCCACCTCGGAAGGTGCCCCTTCCCCTCTTACTGGACGGGCAGCTATGCGCGGGGTGGGTGCCCCCACAAACAAGGCACTCATGCCTGTATCTGCAGGGGGATCTTGTGCAGAAGCCACGGGAGCTAAATTCCCAACAGGGCGGGTGGAGTTGAACCCCCTGCCCCGCCGATCCACTCAGGGTGGTGGCGGGTTGCGGCTTTTCCAGAAGGTGACCGCTGTCCGCCAGGTCTCCCAGACCCGGTTTGGCTGGTGTCATAAATTGCAGCCACAGGTCGTTATCTTTAACATCCCACTGTAGGGTACGGTCGAAGGCAACCCTTCTACGGAAGGATGCATCATAGGCCAACCAGGCCCCGCCCTCGTATTCCCTATACGCCCGATAAATCATAACAAGGCATTTTGTGAGGATGTGCCCTTTGGAAGGGAAGCGTTGTTGAACAACGCCCATATAAATTAAGAAACCTGGCAACCAATTGGTCCAGGTCCTGGCTACCTGTTTCTTTCGTAGCTTCTCCGCTACCCTCTCTGCCGCTCTATCCTTGTCTAAGTTCTCTGGTTCTCAGAATAATAAGGAAAAGACATCTATAAATTCCCCTTTTAAAATCTTGTCTCCCGTAGCCGGTAGGAGGTGATAGCCCAGAGGAGCCGACATACTCCCGGTGGGAATGGCCGACCTCTCCGCGCCTGCCAAGGGGTCCCTGTCTGCCATGATTGATGTGGCAGCCGAACTGGCAGGACCCTGCTACACCTCCACACAAGCCGCTGCGACAGCTGGCACTTGCAAAGCTGAGGCCCCCCCAACTGGGACAGCCCACATTTCGGAAATTGCATTAACCTGTGTTTGAGCGGAAGGGTCTATCAGTGCCCCCAATGTCACCCTGGTGTCACTTACCGTACTACTGTGACTTACATCTGACGGTCCCAGGTTGTTCAGCTGGGATGGCGCCATGTCCAAGCTACCCCTGTCACTTCCGCCCGGCGTCGTTCCGCCCTCCCCTGTGGAGGATGGAGGCGGAACATTCGCCTGCGGTGTCCCCGATAAATGACTGCCCAAGTGTGGTGTCGAATATGTCATCCCAGGCATCCATGGGTACCAACCCCAAGGGGGGAAGGCACCCATAGCCTGCACCGGGGAATTAACAGCGTTCACTAGCTGCTAACCTGGTCCCTGCGATGGAAGACTCGGGACTGCAGAAGGAGGTAGCACCCAAGGTCGTGCTAGCTGTCCAGTCGTCGCCTGGGCGTCCTGTGAGGCCACTGCGGAATGAACCTGCCTGTCCGTCAACTGGCTGGAGGAAGCTTCGATAGCATCCAATCTAGAATTGATAGATGATAACATGCTGTCTAACTTTTGGTTCCTGGTCTGCCGCTGCGGTGTAACCAAGGAAACCGTCTGAGCCTGAGTTGATACGCTTGAGGGTATGCCCCTCCCCTCCTCTAGTGATTGCAGCCGTGCCAGAATTACCACCAATTGGGGGTTAACTTCCTCGTCGGAGGAAGAATCGCTCTTAACACTGAGCCATTTCGCCGGTGGCCGCGGCTTTCCCTTTGCCTTTCTTTCTCCCCAGGCCCTTCCTTGGTGACATGATACCTATTGATACGCCGTGGCTGTCCCACTGTCTTAATCCTGCGCTTGACCACCAAAATAAAGGGCACAGTGCCCATGAGCCTGTATCAATGCTCACAGCCTGCTTATGATTGCAGTGTTGGAGCAGTGCGATGGCACCACCCAGTGACCAAACTAGAGAATTCTTTGTAAATGCAACAATAAAGGAGTGCAATAGCACCAGCCCATCAAATGGCACCACCCAGTGACTAAAGTAATGAATTACTTGTGACTGTAGCAATGAAGCAGAATGCAAAATGGAACAGAGCACTGGCACCACCCAGTGGCTAAAGTAGGAATTACTGAAGAGGTTCCCTCCAAGGCCCAGTAAGGGGTGCTAGGCCCTACCCAACTCCCTCCAAATCTCTGTCGCAGGGGTATGTCCTGGAGTGAAGCCGCCCAGGCATAATCTGGAGCCCAAAGGATTGCAGTGGGCCCTTCCCAACCGCGTGGGTGCAAACCAATGCCGCCCGTCCCCCGCAGCGCAGTGAACCAGCGCCGCTTTAAAGGAAGGTTGAAGGCGCGTGAGCCCAGGAACCCGAGGTAAGCCGATGCAAGGAGAAGGATTGGATCTGAGCCCACCCGCCTCCGCGAGCCACCGCCGGGCAGCAGCCCAAGAGGCAGATGCGCTGGCTCTCAGCCGCACTTATCCCTCGGGTGTGGGGGGGGTAGGGCCGGCTGGCCCGCCCCGCAAACCTGGGGGCCGAAAAGCCCGTGGATAGTCACCGCCGGCGGGGTGGACGGGTTCGCCTCCCGCTTTCCACCGCTGTAGATGCTCCTCGCTGCTGCCAGCCCGCCTGAAGGCCGCTCGCACGCATCTCTCCAGCCGCACCGCACTGGAAGGCCTGGTCTGCACGCCTCGCCCAGCCGTCAGAGTTGGAGCCGAGCTTCGCAGAGATGAAGAGGGCGGGCAGGCCCGTTAGCCGGCTATTTAAGCCACTCGGCCCTGCCCTGCCCAGTGGCACCATATGGATGCTCCAATCAGCAGCATCCACCTCGGCTCTTCTCCCCCCCACCCGCAAATATCATCCCACGCCCAATTGGGCTGGGGATTTCACTTTCCCACAACCACTTACTTTTGCTGACATACATGGGAGAAAGCAAAGGGGAGGCATTCTGGGACACAACTTGAGTAGAAGTTACATCTGTTCCCTGCCCCTAGTGACTCCAACCACTGAAAATCAAATCTCCTGCTATCTACAATGCCCCACCTTTTCATCTGCATCGCTCTTTGATAATGCCAGACCAGCCTTCCCATTTTGGACTACAATTCCCATTATTCCTGAACTTTGGCCTTGCTGGCTGGGCTGATGGGATTTGAAACCCAAAACATCTGGACAGCATGAGATTGGATAAAGCTGTACTAGACTATGAAGGAAGTTTGGAAACTGACTTCTATATAATAAATTATAATGCATTATCTCTGATGAATGGAGAACAGGCTTTGAGCATTATATTTATCTGCCAAACTGGCAATTTATGCAAGAAGCAACATTCTTCCTTTGATTGAAAACACACAAAGAGATACAACAAAGTCATTACAGCAGGGGGTGGGCATGGAATAAGAACTGTGCTAAATTGCTTATCCATATTTCCTAGCAAAATATATTTCACACCAAAGCAATTTCTCAATTATCACATGTGGAGGTGTGAATCAATAATTTGGCATTATCATATATACTACAGCAGCTTAACACTGATTTCCTTGTGAAAAATACACCAAATTATACTCCTAACTGAAGCCACCATACGTTGCTGCTACTGCTATCGCCTCCCTGACGTTGCAGCCAAATTCTTTACTAAGTTTGCCTTCTTGGGCTGCAATATTCCCAGATGAACATATTGTTTAAAAAGGGAAGCAATCCAGCTCACAAGAACAGCAGAAAATGCCTTCACGACTTTGTGTATCCCTTACTGAGATGAGCTGTCAAGCACACATCAGAGACTTCAGATGTTAATACCATTGTGCTTCAAAATGTCAACAAGAACTCTCTCTTTGCTACAATCTGGATCCATCTGTTGACATCCAAATAGGTCACTGTATGTCAAATTAGAATGGCTTTATATGCAGTGTTTTTATTGATCCTCAGGTTGGTGGCAAACTCAGGATCATGGGACAGGAAATTCCAGGATTTCAGGATATTAAACCGAGGTAGGTTTTATTTGTAGTACAAATGTCCATATACGCTTCACACATGCTTGCCCATCATGGTCAGCCTTGTGAACCATTTGTATAATTTGAATTATGGCTATAACAGTGAGGCCTGTGCAATTTCGCAACCACGCATACCAGTTGCTTGATAAATCTCTCTCTCTCTCTCTCTCTCTCTCTCTCTCACACACACACACACACACTCTTTTGTTGCCTACAAGGAACTACTATGGTTAGGGGCTTGAAAGGTTCTATCCCCTGTGGAGGATAGACTCTAAGACAACTAGCATCTTCATCAAGTGAAGAGGGTGAGGTGGATAATTTCCAGGGGGGCACATTACCCTCTCCAAATAAACCAGGTTTAGTACCCCTTCAGCCCCTACCACCGAATTTACTGCTTAAATTGCTGATTGCTGCAGCAGCAAAAAAACCCAAAAACCAAAAAACACCAGTGGCCACGTTCAGATGACACTTTAGACAACGGAGGAAGGAATAGGCAACACACAGTACCTTATTTTAGAGGTACTCCCTAAACGGCATGTTGCCCCTCCTCTTGTGCAGGAGCAGCCGGGATGCTTTCGGCCACTCTTGCCAGAGAACTCTATGACCTTCCGGAATAGTGCACTCGACGGAGAGATTACAAAATAGAGCCAGCCACATGACATGTTAACAGTTCTCCAGTTAAGCAACAGAGCAGCCCCATTGTTATTCCCTGTTGTTTAATTCCAGGAAATAACACACTGTGAGTTTTGTGCCTGTTGTGTGTTGCCCCCCGGATGATACAATAATCAACACAATGGTTGATTGCCTCTTTACCCCCACCATTGATTATCATGTCGTCCAAACCCAGCCAGTGATTTTGCTTGAAAATGAAGCATATGGGGATCATGCGTATACCTTGTTTTCAAGCAGAATCATGTCCCCAGAAGCCTTCTGGGAGCACAATTCTCATACAAACAAGGCATATGCTCCCCGCAAGCACCTTGAGTTCAAGAAAAAAAATCACTTCTTTTTCCCCTGCAACAGCTGCAAATTTAGCAGCAGCTGTGGATTATGGGGGGCTGCAAAAAAGGGCTGGGGAGGGGGGACTGCATGCAGCCTATGATCTGCATGTTACCTACCCCTGGTGTAGATAGAGGAGCATCCATGCAGGGCATCTGAGAAGGAAACACAGAGCTGAAAACTCAGGAGTTGACCGAGAAAGAAAATATATTAACAGACAAAAACAGGGAAACAGGTTCAGTAAGAGTCTGTATTGAAGAGTGTGGAAAGGATCCCAGAACATGGAAGGAGGGTGGCGGATACCATCTGTGGGTGCCTCTACAAGAGAGATTTAAAGCTCTTTCAAGCCACATTAAAAATGTTACCTGTACAAGAGCGGAGCGCAAATCGGGGGTTGAGGCGCTTTTTCTGTCCGATTATGCACGTTATCAAATGCACGTTAAATAGCGAGTTTTATTTTACCGTGGGAGTTATGACTATGTAAACAAGCGATTCTCCACATTTCAACAACTTTAAAGCGCGTTTCATGCAGGCGGTAATGCGCTTCACCGCCTGTCGTGTGTAGGAATTAGATGTAAATGCGCTTCCACAAAGATGCGCATAATCAGGCAACCAGGCGCCAAACCGAATTCTTCTAGAGGGGACCTCAGAAACTGCTTCTGCCAGACTGCCCCAAACAGAGTCGTCCACACTATCTGTTATGTGAGAAGGAGCCTGGCCACATGCAGTTTCTCTTTTTTCTTTTACACATTTTTTTTTGTTTGTTTTTTTGGGGGTAGTTTGTATTAATGGTAATAGATGTTACTTGGAAGCCACCTTGGAAGGATCTGTATTTTGAAAGGCAGGATATCAAAAATTGTAATAAATGCTCAATGGATTGCATTGAAATGAATAAACCAGCATCACGGAGCATTTATATAGCTTTTACCCGAGGGTTTACAGATCTTACTGTACATTATCTCCACTTATTCTGACCACTGTAAGGTAGTTCAGTATTATATCCATAATTGGGTTGTCAATGGTGCTTGTCCTGAGATCGAGATATGGTGAATGGTCCAAAGCAATTTAGGCTGCAATCTTATACAGGTTTAGACAGAAAAAAAAGTCCTACCCTTCCCAGCAGGGCTAGCTGGAGCATGTGAGGAGTTGTAGGACTTTTTTCTGTCAAAACATGTATAAGACTGCACCCTTGGTGCATTTATGGCTGAGCCAAGATTTGAGCTTTAGTGTTCCCCTGAGACATGGAATGGCAGTACCTGATCATGTTTGTTTGTTTAATTAAATGGCAAACACAAATTTAGAACCATAACTACAAAAAATAACCAAGACAATGGGAGAAGAGGGAAGGCTTTACTTTCACGTTTGATTATACATTCCCGACCAATACAACTGAGGGCCAAGCTAGACATTATGTATATACATTTTGAATACGATCTACCTTGTTGTTGTTTTGAAAATCTGAATAATAGCAGCTTGGGTATGAGGTGGGGGTAGTGAGCTTTGAAATGGAAGCATGGTTCTAGGGAAAGAGGAATAACACTTTTACCCATGCAATTTCCCTATTTGCCCCATTGGGGAAAAATATACAGGTACACATGGAGTGGAAAGGGTTCATCCCCCTTCTCCAACTGCAGTAGTTCTAGTCCAGATCACTCACTCACTCACTCACTCACTCACTCACTCACACGGTTTCTACTCATTTTTAACCCACTAAAGAACCTATTCATGGATCTCCTATATCACATCTAGTTTGGCTCACAGTATCTTGAAAATCTGAGCTAAAACGTTTATTCATGGAACTTTAAAGCAATAGGGGGTATAATTATTGAGCACAGTACTTAGTTCAGTAGCATTTTGCATGTACTTAAGGGTTTGCCTGAAAAGGGGATGCATTACAGAATGAGGGTCGATGCTACTAGACTGACAGAATGAATCCCTGCTCAGTTTGGAATTCAAATACTAATATGCAACAACATTTCATTTAATATGATATGGGGGCCCTCCATATCTCTCTGTTGCAGAAAGAAAGTAATAAAACTTAGGGGTGTGCACGGACCCCCCGGATCGGATCGGGACCCGGATCGGGACCTCCAATTTTGTCCCGGACCGGTTCGGACAAAATCGGAGGCCCCCCGGACCGGATCGAGTCCGATCCCGATCCAAAAATCGGAAATTTTTGGATCGGCCGCCATTTTTTTCCCCATAGACTTGCATTGCAATGCAAGTCTATGAGGAAAAAATGGCGGCGGGTGGGTAAGGGGGGGCCTAACTCCCTCCCCCCCCCGGGGCCGTCCGCTGTGGACGGCCCCGGCAGGTAAACCCCCTCCCCCGCGCTCCCTACCCCCCCTGGGGCCGCCTGCTTCCATCCGCTGGCGCCCGCGGGCGCCAGCGGATAGAAGCGGACGGCTCCGGGGGGGGGGTAAGCCCCCTTCCCCGCCACTTACCTTCTCGGCACGTCCGGCGCCGGCGGCTACTACCAGCGGGCTCCGCGGCCTACTCTCGAGTAGCGCGCCGGGTGATGACATCACCCGGCGCGCCACCCTGGAGCAGGCCGCGGAGCCTGCTGGTAGTAGTAGGCGCCGGCGCCGGACGGGAGCCGCCGGGCCGGGCAGGTAAGGGCCCCCCTCCCCCCTCCCCCCTCCGCGCGCCCCCTCCTCCCCCCTCCCCCCTCCGCGCGCCCCCTCCTCCCCTCCACGCACCCCCTCCTTACCTTTCCGGCCCGGCGGCTCCCGTCCGGTGCCGGCGCCTACTACTTCCAGCAGGCTCCGCGGCCTGCTCTAGAGTAGTGCGCCGGGTGATGACATCACCCGGCGCGCCATCCTAGAGCAGGCCGCGGAGCCTGCTGGGAATAGTAGGCGCCGGCGCCGGACGGGAGCCGCCGGGCCGGAAAGGTAAGGGCCCCCCTCCCCCCTCCGCGCGCCCCCTCCTCCCCTCCACGCACCCCCTCCTTACCTTTCCGGCCCGGCGGCTCCCGTCCGGCGCCGGCGCCTACTACTTCCAGCAGGCTCCGCGGCCTGCTCTAGAGTAGCGCGCCGGGTGATGACATCACCCGGCGCGCCATCCTAGAGCAGGCCGCGGAGCCTGCTGGGAATAGTAGGCGCCGGCGCCGGACGGGAGCCGCCGGGCCGGAAAGGTAAGGGCCCCCCTCCCCCCTCCGCGCGCCCCCTCCTCCCCTCCACGCACCCCCTCCTTACCTTTCCGGCCCGGCGGCTCCCGTCCGGCGCCGGCGCCTACTACTACCAGCAGGCTCCGCGGCCTGCTCTAGAGTAGCGCGCCGGGTGATGACATCACCCGGCACGCCACCCTAGAGCAGGCCGCGGAGCCTGCTGGGAATAGTAGGCGCCGGCGCCGGACGGGAGCCGCCGGGCCGGAAAGGTAAGGGCCCCCCTCCCCCCTCCCCCCTCCGCGCGCCCCCTCCTCCCCTCCACGCACCCCCTCCTTACCTTCCCGGCCCGGTGGCTCCCGTCCGGCGCCGGCGCCTACTACTACCAGCAGGCTCCGCGGCCTGCTCTAGAGTAGCGCGCCGGGTGATGACATCACCCGGCGCGCCACCCTAGAGCAGGCCGCGGAGCCTGCTAGTAGTAGTAGGCGCCGGCGCCGGACGGGAGCCACCGGGCCGAGAAGGTAAGTGCCCCCCTCCTCCCCCCCCCCCGCTGTCCACTTTCATCGGCGGGCGCCCGCTGGCGCCCGCCAATGGAAGCGGCGGTGGGCGCCAGTGGGCGCCCGCCGATCCGCCGATCCGCCGAACCGGTTCGGAGCTTTTTCGGACCGGTTCGGATTGGATCGGCCGATCCAGCTGCGGGATCGGAAATCGGATAATTTATCCGATTTCCCACTGGACCGGACTCGGATCGTGGATCGGGTCCGATCCAGTGCACATCCCTAATAAAACTGTACAGTCATTATGACTGTGGGATTACTGAAGCTTAGTATTGATAACAAAAAGACAAACACACACACACACACACACACACACACACAATCCCTGTATGAATATAATTGTTTAGCAGCATTATAACCTAATGCTACAAGTGTTTTACTTGCTAATTTTTTTTTTTTTGCAATATTTGATGGTGCTAAGTGTTTCATGTGGCTCTATAGTAGACACTACTCCTACTCGCATGCTAAATTTAAGATATAGTTGATGGCTAATCTATACTTTAGATCATATTTTGAAAGAAGCAGCAGTAAGACTTTTGTTGAAGAAACCAAATCTAGATCCTATGGTTTTGAAGAACTTCTGCCCTCTGTCAAATCCCCAGATTTCAGGAACAAGCTGAAATTTCCTGCCCTGAAAGGCAGCCAAGAAATGTTTTAAATACAATTAAATATATCATGGAGACGTTGTGGAGGATGCAAAATGAGGGACAGGCTGCCAACACAGTTGAGGCTGTTGCCACTCAACTAGCAGTGAATGCCCCACCACCAAAAACTCTTAGGAAAATAAAAGAAAGAATTTGTGCTAAAACCGTTGCTAATGGTGATGCCTAGCTGTGAGAAATTGTTGGAGAATTTCTCCTCCCCTTGGAGAAATGTGGTGAAATTGTCCCCCCCCCCATTTCTCTACCCACAAATAGGGTGGAGAATTTTGAGAGGCCACTTGCAGACAGCTCTAATTAAAAATGATTATTGTAGCCTAGTTCATCCAAACAGAAAATGGGGTGGTAACACTGTTCTTAGCCTGTATCAACTCAGACTGGAAGTGGAGGAAATACATAACTGAATGATCTTACACAAAGGAAAACAACAACAACAAAATTTGTATACATAGAAACCTAGCCTATCAGGAAGAAAGCGACAAGGACCTTTTCACCAGACATATAGTGCAGGAGGTCTGTTTTGCTTGGATATAGTAGGAGGAGAAAATATTCCGTCATTTGATTTTGCCCACCCAGAGTCTTTTCTGATAACCAGCCAAGAAATTTTATCGCTACATCTGCTTTTTGTGTGAACTAGGCCTGCCTTTGGGCACATAAGGAGGGATAAAAAGGAAACTATAAGGTGAGAAAACTATATTTAGTAGTGATGGTGATGACTAACACACAGCAGGAGGAGAAAATTGTATTTTCCTACAAATAATTGCATTCAGCACTTTTATGAAAATTGTACTTTTGTGCACAGTTATAGGATTTTCCCCTGACGTTATTATATATGACTTTATAGATGAAATAAGGCTTTTCTACTTAAATTGATGCTCTAGAATGATGCCTCTAAAATATCACTTGTCAGCTATAGTGCTGATATTAATAAAAGTGTATGCCTACAAAAAGGCTTACATCCTCCAAGAAAAGCCAGCTGTTCTACTACAAAGTGGTACCTTCTATAAAAGTTATTCAAAATGTTACATTTCTGATTAATAAAGGACCAGCAAGTTGAAAACTCAGTAGAAAATATCAAGTCATTTTTAACTGAGGCGTTGCTGCAATTCCAAATACCCCAAGAGAAAATAAATTTCAGTTATTCCAGAGAATTTGCTATGTCACAAATAATGGCCATACAAGCATCTATACAACTGCAGAAATGTGAAGGTGCATGTGAAATACATCCTCTGATTTAGAACCAAACACTTGGGGGCCATCTACACCAGCCGTTTATTCCGGAATACTATCAAAGTTGTCCCTACCAGGCCACTTGATGTTCACCTACTCCTGCGGTAATCTCGGGATGACTGCTCAGTTTTTCCGGAATATCGCTGACTGGTTTTATAGCAGCTTTTCCCCATCTCTCACTACAATCCCAAAGTCCCCAGCTGGTGTGCCGCCCCCCTTTGCAAGTTCCTGGCTCAGCGAACAGCCAACCCGCTGTCAGGGGAGTGTGCAGGGGCATCGGCGTGATACATTGTCGACTGTCTTTTTTTTTACAAACATGTTGACAGGGATAACCTGGCTTCAGTTGTCTATGCTCTGGTAACCTCCAAGTTAGATTACTGCAATGCGCTCTACGTGGGGCTGCCTTTGAAGACGGTTCGGAAGCTGCAGCTTGTGCAGAATGCAGCGGCCAGATTGCTAACAGGGACCAGAAGGTTTGAACATATAAGACCGATTCTGGCCCGCTTGCATTGGCTGCCTGTAGGTTTCCAAGCCTGATTCAAGGTGCTGGTTTTAACCTATAAAGCCTTACACGGTTTGGGACCATAATACCTGATGGAACGTCTTTCCCGACGTGAACCTACCCGTTCACTACGCTCAACATCAAAGGTCCTCCTCTGGGTGCCTACTCCAAGGGAAACTCGGAGGACGGCAACAAGAGAGAGGGCATTCTCTTTGGTGGCCCCTCAATTATGGAATGATCTCCCCGATGAGTCCTGCCTGGCGCCAACACTGTTATCTTTTCGGCGCCAGGTCAAAACTTTTCTTTTCTCCCAAGCATTTTAACAGCTCAAGTTGAGGTTTGACATTATGGCCAGGCTTAACAGTTAAAATGTTTTAAAGTGTTTTAATGACAGCTGTTTTACGTTTATGGTTTTAAATTTTGTATATTGTCTTTTTAATGCTCAGTCTTTTTAATTTTTGTAAACCGCCCAGAGAGCTTCGGCTATTGGGCGGTATATAAGTGTAATAAATAATAATAATAATAATAATAATAATAATAATAATAATAATAATATGCAATAGGGCAGTTTTGCCAAAGTACCTATCCCCCTGTGTTGCTGTGTTCTTGTTCTTGTGCACATCTCAGAGGAGTTATTTTAAAAAAAAATCCATGCCCTGTACCCATCTGTCTCATCCTGCCAACTTCTGACGATACTCATCTGAGCTGCCGTCATGGGGCACACATCCTCACGCCATGGCTCTCCTTTACTTATGGGAAAATTCCCTTGCGTGTGCCCTGTGAGCAACGATCGTGGAAGCCGAAAACCTTGCGAGCCTCCTCCTTCCTCTTGAAAGGGCTGGAGGTGTAGATGTGCCCTTGGTTTCATGAATGAAAAGAGAGTTGCACTCCTGGAAGGACCTCTGTCATGAGTGCAATTCTCTTCCCATGAATGGAAGACCTTTCTATTCACATAAGGAAAAGTCAGGATCCAGGCCTCCTTTAAGTGTCTCACATATACTCACCCATTCACATGCTCCCTACTCCCTACTTACATAGTCAGGCTATTCACACATGTGGTTTACACCCCATACTCATACAACAAAACTTCTCATACACAGAGGACGGTTCAGATGTACCAATAAACTGTGGTTTAGTGATGCGCACATGAGCAGAAAGGAGCCCAAATAAAGCTTTGGATTTGCACTTTCCTCCCTTTTCTCTTCCCATTTGGGCAGGAAGAGGAATAAACTAAGATTCAGTGTCACTTTGCCAATTTCTGACTTGTGTTATGTTTGAACCAGGAGTTGTGGGTTAAAAGAGACTCTAGGGAATTGCTAAACAAACCAACTACAACCCCAAAGCTGTTTAGGCCCTTTCTAGATCTCCCGGCATTCTGGGAGGGAGGGGGGAAGCTCTCGCGATATCCTGATCTTGAGAGCATCCCCAAGGATGCACACGCTGCACGTTTGATGTTCCAGGACATCAAACGTGCCACGGGGGCATTTTTTAAAAAGGAGCAGGAGGGAGTGTTGCGTGGTGGAAAAGGTAGGGAAACCCTCTGCATGCACCCCTACCCCCTGCCATCCTGGGGATGAAAGAATTACTCCCCCTTCCCCTGATAGGCACGGAGCCACACAGCGCGGCTCTGTGCCCAATTCTAGTGCCTGCTTACTTGTGAGCGGGCACCAGCTGGGATGGGTGCCCACACCTGCCGTGGTCTTGGGACATTCCCAGGACCGTGGGAAGATTGGGGTTTTCCCCGGGATCCCTTATCCCAGGGAAAACCTGTGCCTGTCCCCCCTGCCCCCGGGAGTCCCTGTGCATCATTTGCAAACACAGGGATGACCCAACGAAGATTGCAGAATAAAAGGCTGATGTAGAAATGGCCTTTGTTGGCTTGTTTAACAAACTAGAGGGTATTTTAAACCATGATTTCTGGTTCATACCTAATAACAATCTAGGGATCTACTAAGGCAAAATGGAATCATGGTTTCTTTCTCCTCCTGGCTGTGGCAGAGAAGAGGATAGAGCACTCAAGCCCTATGCTTCAGGTGAGCTCCTTTCAGATCATGGACAAAGCCCTAGCTTTGCATCATGTGTGAATGCAGCCAACACTTTGATGGTGCAGTCTTTTCTTTTGGACAGTTGGAATAATCATAAATGCTCAATAAGAAATGTGAGCTGAGCCAACAGCTAGAGATATCGCACTTCAATGCACCGAGACCAGAAGGTTTACAGACAATACCTGTCAAGTTTTCAAAACCTTTATCATTTATTTATCTTACATTTGGGGTTTCTTTACAAAAATGGAATTTTTAATCATGTAATTTGGGCTATATCAGGGTAGTTTGCTGATAAATAATGTTTTCCCCTCTTCAAAGGAACAAGGTCACATCCAGTCTCTGAATAATTAACTATCATATTGAAACATAAAACAAAGCAGAAACATCTGAACTGGAAATATATTTAAATGAAACATAATAAATGCAGCAGATAAATGCAGACATATGTTAACATATCAAAAGTTACAAAACTAATAAAAATATAGCAAATAGCAGCTTCATGAAATGCAATAAAACCATAGCTTTTTCCTGATAATTACATTTTAGCTTTTGGGAATAAAGCCAATCAAATTATTCAAGGAAAAACTGAATTCTAGGTTGTCAAAATATATCCATTGCATTTTAATTTTTCTAGCGTTTTGCTCTTTTCTAAGTGAAAACACCTCTGCTTTTGCCAGTCTGGTAAATGACAAATCATACACCTGAGATTTTTTTCTTCCTAGATCAGGCTTTTAAAATAGTTTTTTATGGGAGGTTGTAAAAGAGAAACAGATCTGATATCTGAGTTTTGTCACCTGTTTCAAACTTCCTAACTTTTTTTGTCTTCAAATCCTTCCACTTTAAACTCAACAAGAAAACTTCAGGATGACTTCAGGCCTAAGACGTTTGATGGATTTCAACTCACACATCCAATGAATTATACCACACCCTAGGCGAAGTCAAAAACCAAATCCACCCCCCATGCCCCAAAGTTCTTTCATGCTAGTTGCGTGATGACAATTTTACAGGAATTATAGAACCCAATTCAGAGCAGGCTGAGGCAAAGTAGGCATCTCATTACTTCCCTGAAATCATTTCACATTTCCATCAGGTCATGTCTAACATCCCAAGTTTAAAAAACTCCCAAAGAGGGCACAGAAAGGCAGAAGCAAAACCACAAGGCCAAGTGTATGCATGAGACAGGAATGTAGTAGTAGCTTATTTCAGAAACCATTTAATGCTGTCCCAAGGCAATGATATACCTGTGCTGACCTAGAATTAGAATAATGTCAAAGCAGACATCAATTTCTTGGGAATTAACATATAATTAAATGGCATGTTCACCTTGTCTCCTCATCTCATCAGAATGCCACATTTTTCAAATGCATCACACTGGCTCAATTCGGACAACACAATAGTCAATGGTGGGGTAATAGTCAACTTTACAGTTGTTCAACTAGGAGGTACTCCCCACACAGCATGGTAATAAATAATCAACTGTGGTGTGGATTGGGATCAGCACTGAGTTGACTATGGCAGCATTCGGATGACACAATAGTCAAAACAACTGACGATTGTTTCCCCCGCACCAGTTGTTTATTGTGTCGTCCGAATTGAGCCACTGTGTATTATGCATCCACAATCAAACAAGAGTGCATGCTCCTAATCATTCTGGTTTCCTTTAGTCTATTTTTTTAATGAGTGAGATCAGCAACAAAGTGTTGCAGTGTGGAGTGCTCCTGTTTTTTGTTCCAGTCAGGCAGCAATGCCCTCCTCCAGGACACTCCATTCCATTCACTTCCATTCTGTTTTTCGGGGGGGGGGGGGTTCTGTCCATCGCCACCAATCAGCCAGCTCTCTGTGGCCAATGAGCATACTCAGCCTGCATTGGGATGTTTTAGAATTTTTCCCCTACCCTAAAGATTTTTTTTAACTGCTAGGAACCTCAGAAAGTTTCTCTCTAGTCAGCTGGTACCCCCTTCTGAGCATGGCTGTTGTTGTTCCAACTATGTACATGTGAGTACACTTGGCTGAAGATGGGAAATAAAGAGAAATTTCACAACTTCCTTCTTGCCAACATCTCACAACATCCATACAGCACTCCCATTGTGGTACCAAACATTATAGCCAGCAGCATCTTATACTAGCTGGAGGACTGGTAGCATTATAGCTTCAGAATGAAACTGAGGATGCACTATATTCATTAAACAAAAAAACCCTACGGTTTATGAAACAACGTTAAGGCTTTAGAGTTTTCAACCAAGCACCAAAAAGCAGGGGAAATGGGTGTTAAGGCTCACAAGCCTTAATACCACATCTCTAAGGAGGCAGAAAGTGCAAGTGAAATTCTCATTCTCCCAAAGCAGATAAACCTTGAGGACAGAATGGATAATATGATATGAAAAGGTGACTGTAGGGTTGTGGAAAACTGATGATATACAACTTGGGGCCACCTAATTCTCTTTTTTTAGAGTATCTCCTCATGTTGAGAGTTGCAACCCAACACATTTGATGGGCACCAGGTTATGGAAGGCTGTTCCAGAGCAAGGGCAGGTAGAATGTAGATCTCCATATGTTTTGGAGTTCAACTCATAAAAGCCCCTACCAGCATGGGCAGTTATCAGGAATGCTGAGAGTTGATGTCCAAATCTTCAGGATAGATCTATTTTCTGCCCACATCTGTTTTAAAGTATGATGTTTTCCAGCATTAAGATATGCAATCCATCAATGTATCTCCAAAAGAGATGCATCACTTTAAAAACTGTCTTAAACCAAATGAACCAACAATGAATGGATCTAGAATACCTAATCCAGACAGTTTTTAAGACATTTAAATTAGTTTTCGACACATGGCTTAGGTTGTCTGTTTATTGAATATCAGATATATGGTGTTGGGGGACAAACATAGAAGGGTTTTCTTACTGTGTTCAACAGTGTGAGCTCAAAGGCAGAGCTAGCATCTAATACTTTAATGCATAAAGATTATTTTAAAATTAATGATGAAAATGATTTTTGTCTTCCCCATAACACATAACATGAGAGTTGCAGTGTGACACATCTGGAGAGCACCAGGCTGGGGAAGGTTGGTTTACACTTGAATCCTGTACATGTCTTCTCAGAAGTCAGTACCACTGTTCACTAGGGTTTACTCCCAAGTGGTATAGGATTGCAAACTAATCTCATCTGAAAGGCATTCAAGACAGCCAAACTGAACCTTTTCTGCTCCTTTGTTATTTTGATGAGATGATGTGTTGTGGAGAGATTGTGGGGAGTGATCGGTATATTTTGTATAAAAACATTTTAAGAAGAAAAAAAAACTTTGGCACTTTGACAGGCAGGATATTGACCAAAAATAGAAAGTGCCTGGCATGTGCTCTGGTTTTAGATCTGTGAATATAGAACAGCATTCTGCAACCTCCTGCCCTCCAGATGTTTGAGATTACAAGGCCAAACATTCTTGACCATGGGACATACTGACTTGCAATGATGGAAGTTATAGTTCAACATCTTTGGAGAGCACCAGGTTGTGGAAGGGCTACTCTAAAAAAAAGAGAGAGAGAGAAGTAGGTGGCCCTAAGTTCTTCATCATCAGTTTCCCACAACCCCATAGTCATGTTCCCACAACCCCATAGACATATGCATGTAATATTCTCCATCCTGTCCCCATTGTTTATCTGCTTTGGGAGAATGATAATTTCACTTTCACTTTCTGCCTCTTAAAAAGAATGTGGTGTTAAGGCTTGTGAGCCTAAATTCCCAATATCCCTGCTTTTTGGTGCTTGGTTGAAAGCTCTAGACTAATGTTGTTTTGTAAACCGTAGGTTTTTAGTTTAATGAATTTCATGGCTTTCTGTAATGGATGACCGGATATTGTACAGTTGACAACCACACCAGTGTCAGCCAGGATGTTAGGTGTTGAACCCACTTTTCAAATTAATAAATGAGCCCCAGATGTTATGCTCTGATGATAGTCATTTGAACTTTTCAACAGCCAGTGTCCAGAGATAAAGGCTTTTTATCATTGCCTCATGAAAAAGAAGCATTTCATGTTTTTGTGTCTGCATTTGGAGATAACTTGAAAAATTGTTCTACTGGAATTAAAAATCCCTGATTAATTCTGGAAGTACAGAAGATGATACAGGAAAATATTCTATATTAGAATAAGTTAGTTTACTATGTTAATTATTATAGCTCATTTTATTCTATATGATTCTTCCTATTTGGATCTCAAAGTAGCAGATTGAAATCAAGTTTGTGGTCATGTTTCAAGCCTGCACAGGCTGCATTTCCATCCATAGATATATCATTAAACAAAAAACCTACGGTTTACAAAAACAATGTTAAGATTCTACAGTTTCCAACCAAGCACCAAAAAGCAGGGAAATTGGGAGTTAAGGCTCACAAGCCTTAACGCCACATCCTCCCTAAAGAGGCAGAAAGTGAAAGTGAAATTCTCATTCTCCCAAAGCAGATAAACCATGAGAACAGGATGGAGAATATGATATGCAGAGGTGACTGTGGGGTTGTGGAAAACTGATCATGAACAACTTAGGGCCACCTACTTCTCTCTTTTTGTTTAGAGCAGCCCTTCCCCAACCTGGTGCCCTCCAAAGGTGTTGGACTACAACTCCAATCATTGCATGCTACACAAGAAGTCTTAAGATATGAATGGTTTATAAAGAAAAGTAAATGCAAAAGAACATCAGATGCAGAAGTGAAATCTGAAACATTACTACTACTACTAGTAGTAGTAGTAGTAGTAGTATCCTGCCTTTTGCCCAATGCTGGGCCTCAGGGCAGCCTTACAAAACTAAAACATATACAGCTAAAACCTATAAATAGGAATATACTAGGCTGACCATATGAAAAGGAGGACAGGGCTCATGTAACTTTAACAGTTGTAGAGAAAAGGGGATTTCAGCCAGTGTCATTTATATGCAATTAGTTCCTGGTGAAATTCCCTTTTCATCACACCAGTTAAAGTTGCAGGGGCCTTGCCTTCTTTTGTATATGGTCACTCTAGTATAGTGCCTGCAACTTTAACTGTTGTGATGAAGGGGGAATTTCACCAGGGACTAATTGCATACAAATGACACTGGCTGAAATTCCCTTTTCTCTACAACTGTTAAAGTTACATGAGCCCTATCCTCCTTTTCATATGGTCAGCCTAAATATACAAAAGTTAAACATATAATTAAATACTTTTCAATATTAAAGCATTTTAAACATTTTAAATACATAACAATTTAAAAATCAAAGGTATAGACAGAGGTCCAGATGATTTGCCAAAGGCCTGCTGGAACAAAAAAAGGTTTGTCTCCTTCCAAAAACACATCAAGGAGGTTGCCAGTGTAGACTGCAAGGATTAGAAAGAAAATCCATGTGTACACTATGCAAAATAAACGACACCTCAACTGTTTCTAAACCTTATTAAAAAAACAGGGTGACTAGGCCGAAACCAACGTTGTAGGCCCAGAAGCACTTTGAAAGGTTTCAACATTGTATTTAAAACTTACACCGGCCCAAACTAATTAAATGAAGTGTTTGAAGCTTTCAACTTTATAGCAGTATGGACCAAACTCTTAGAAAAGAGGGAAATTAAAAGAAAGGTATAGCTACCTATTCGCAGGAGAGATCTGAAGATCAGGTTACCATGGATCCAGAGGAGCCACACCCTGCTTCACCAGGGAGCAAAAGAGCAAACTGGCCTTATGAAGATAGCCCAAAATACTCTCAGAGCCAAAGGAATGCATGTTCCAGAAGAGAAAAGAGAAACTCTTCTTCTTCTTCTTCACTCAAAAGGTCTGTGCTAGAGGCAGCGGCCATTTCACTCACCCACCCCACATTCTAAGGCAGGAGGGAGGGGGGAGAGTGACGCTACTGAGCGTGTGACAGTGTCGTGTTATGAGGGAAGATGGCCGCCTCATTGACTTGAATGAGAGGTTAAAATAGTCCTTAAAAGTCAACCGAAGGGAATTTTTAAAAAACGAAAAGCTTTCCACCAACTACAGTCAAGGAGGAAGAAGACCCCACCACTGGATTAATTAATAAGGCTCTAGAAATTATGCAAATTGTGAGCACAAAATGTCTCAACCCGGAAGTAAATTTACAAAAGCAGGGAGACAGGTTTGTATTCCTTTTCTACCTTAAACTGCTCTCCTTCCCTCAATCTTTCACCAATCTTCTTGAAATTCTCAGGTAATGTAAAACAAACATTTATTTCTGGCACCTGTAAATTTCAGAAAGGTTGGTGAAACATTTTCGATTTTATGGCTGTTAGAATGACACCCCCCCCCCCAATTATCACTTTAACATGGCGGAATGTGTTTTTTTACTGACGGCCCTTAACAATGGAGGCACGACTGTGTCTCCATTAATACCCAAAAGTAAGACCGATCAATTTTCCTTGGTTCTTGAAAAACAACATACTTACCAGATTTACCAGTCTCAGCACTCTATGTGTGCTATGTATGCTTGCTCTTTCTGTCCCTATAGTTTCCTGGCTAGAGATGTGAAATTTCTGGAAATTTTGAAGCCATGGGGAAAAAATTGTTTTTTTTGGAGGGGTTCGGGAAAAAATGGAAATTTTAAAAAAAAAATTAAAAAGCAATATTAACAGTTTTTACAGATTGACCGTCATTTTGTTACTTTAGGAACATAAAATGTAATTATGTATAAGTTGGTTTGGCACAAAATTATTACATTCAGTACATTCAAAGTACAGTGTATTCAATTATTAAAAACCTGAATTTACTTTTTATTTTTTTTTCTTTATTCGGTAACAAATGGAGCTACAAGCTCCTGAACTGTAAGAAAAACCTGAACTTTAAAGAACCTCTTTGGTTTTGCCAGTTTATGAGGAACAGGCAAAAATGTTTTTTTAAAAAACAACCAGAAGAAACCATCAACATTAGTAACAAACACTTGTTACGTACAATAATGTGTTTTGTCATCCAAGTAGCATTTGGAAATGCATATTTCATTTGACAGTATTTTTCTCAGAAGGACTTGTAGTGTGGAAATGCCTCCATATTATAGATGTTGGTCTCACCATTTTCCTGAGGGGGGTGGGGAGAAAAATAATTTAGTGGCTAGCTTGCAAGTAAACACTAAGCTATTGTTGGGGGTAGGGCAATAAAGAATAAGATTAGTAGGAATTAAATTATGATTTACATAAATTTAAACTCTTACCTTTCAATTAAGTATACTTTCAGCTCCCTTTTGTTGCTCTGTACTTTCTTCCAGTCATTTGTGGCCTAGACTAGTCAAGACAAGAAGACAAAACTAATGCAGCTAAAATATGGTTTAATTTTCTGAAATTAGATAAATTTATAATAATAATAATAATAATAATAATAATAATAATTATTTTTAACCCGCCTCTCCCTCCAGATCGAGGCGGGTAACAACAGCAATATAAAACACAAAAATCTCAACAGTTAAAATTAAAAAAAAACAAGAAAAAATACATCATTAAAAACAACTTAACATTCATCTGGATAGGCCTGTCGGAAGAGAGCAGTCTTCATGACTCTCTTAAATTCATGAAGACTGCTAATTTGTCTAACCTCCTCTGGCAGACCATTCCATAGTCTGGGAGTGATGGAAGAGAAGGTCCTCTGGGTAACACTCGTCAGCCTAGTTCTGGCTGACTTGAGTAAGTTCTTCCCAGAGGACCTAAGTGTGCAGGGCGGATTGTATGGGAGAAGGCGATCCCGCAGGTAACCTGGACCCAAACCATGTAGGGCTTTAAAGGTAATAACCAACACTTTATACTTCGCCCGGAAACTGATTGGCAGCCAATGAAGCGATTTTAAAACTGGTGTGATGTGATCATCCTTAGGTGTACCGGTGACCAATCTGGCTGCCATATTTTGAACAAGTTGAAGTTTCTGGACTAGGCACAAAGGTAGCCCTATGTACAGCGCATTGCAGAAGTCGAGCCTCGAAGTTACCAGCGTGTGCACTACCGTCTTTAGGTCTTCCAACTCTAGGAAGGGGCGCAGCTGGCGTATCAGCCGAAGCTGATAGTAGGCACTCCTGGCCGTCGCATCAATCTGAGCTGTCATTTGGAGCGACGGATCCAAGAGTACCCCCAAGCTGCGAACACAATCTTTCAGGGGGGGTGTAACCCCATCCAGAACTGGTTGACACACCTCCAGACCCAGGTTGGGGCCTTTATAATAATAATAATAATAATAATAATAATAATATATTTATTTATTACCCGCCTCTCCCTCTGGATCGAGGTGGGGAACAACTAGGGATGTGCACTGGATCGGACCCGATCCACGATCCGAGTCCGGTCCAGTGGGAAATCGGATAAATTATCCGATTTCCGATCCCGCAGCTGGATCGGCCGATCCAATCCGAACCGGTCCGAAAAAGCTCCGAACCGGTTCGGCGGATCGGCGGATCGGCGGGCGCCCACTGGCGCCCACCGCCGCTTCCATTGGCGGGCGCCAGCGGGCGCCCGCCGATGAAAGTGGACAGCGGGGGGGGGAGGAGGGGGGCACTTACCTTCTCGGCCCGGTGGCTCCCGTCCGGCGCCGGCGCCTACTACTACTAGCAGGCTCCGCGGCCTGCTCTAGGGTGGCGCGCCGGGTGATGTCATCACCCGGCGCGCTACTCTAGAGCAGGCCGCGGAGCCTGCTGGTAGTAGTAGGCGCCGGCGCCGGACGGGAGCCACCGGGCCGGGAAGGTAAGGAGGGGGTGCGTGGAGGGGAGGAGGGGGCGCGCGGAGGGGGGAGGGGGGAGGGGGGCCCTTACCTTTCCGGCCCGGCGGCTCCCGTCCGGCGCCGGCGCCTACTATTCCCAGCAGGCTCCGCGGCCTGCTCTAGGGTGGCGCGCCGGGTGATGTCATCACCCGGCGCGCTACTCTAGAGCAGGCCGCGGAGCCTGCTGGTAGTAGTAGGCGCCGGCGCCGGACGGGAGCCGCCGGGCCGGAAAGGTAAGGAGGGGGTGCGTGGAGGGGAGGAGGGGGCGCGCGGAGGGGGGAGGGGGGCCCTTACCTTTCCGGCCCGGCGGCTCCCGTCCGGCGCCGGCGCCTACTATTCCCAGCAGGCTCCGCGGCCTGCTCTAGGATGGCGCGCCGGGTGATGTCATCACCCGGCGCGCTACTCTAGAGCAGGCCGCGGAGCCTGCTGGAAGTAGTAGGCGCCGGCGCCGGACGGGAGCCGCCGGGCCGGAAAGGTAAGGAGGGGGTGCGTGGAGGGGAGGAGGGGGCGCGCGGAGGGGGGAGGGGGGCCCTTACCTTTCCGGCCCGGCGGCTCCCGTCCGGCGCCGGCGCCTACTATTCCCAGCAGGCTCCGCGGCCTGCTCTAGGATGGCGCGCCGGGTGATGTCATCACCCGGCGCACTACTCTAGAGCAGGCCGCGGAGCCTGCTGGAAGTAGTAGGCGCCGGCGCCGGACGGGAGCCGCCGGGCCGGAAAGGTAAGGAGGGGGTGCGTGGAGGGGAGGAGGGGGCGCGCGGAGGGGGGAGGGGGGCCCTTACCTTTCCGGCCCGGCGGCTCCCGTCCGGCGCCGGCGCCTACTATTCCCAGCAGGCTCCGCGGCCTGCTCTAGGATGGCGCGCCGGGTGATGTCATCACCCGGCGCACTACTCTAGAGCAGGCCGCGGAGCCTGCTGGAAGTAGTAGGCGCCGGCGCCGGACGGGAGCCGCCGGGCCGGAAAGGTAAGGAGGGGGTGCGTGGAGGGGAGGAGGGGGCGCGCGGAGGGGGGAGGGGGGAGGGGGGCCCTTACCTGCCCGGCCCGGCGGCTCCCGTCCGGCGCCGGCGCCTACTACTACCAGCAGGCTCCGCGGCCTGCTCCAGGGTGGCGCGCCGGGTGATGTCATCACCCGGCGCGCTACTCGAGAGTAGGCCGCGGAGCCCGCTGGTAGTAGCCGCCGGCGCCGGACGTGCCGAGAAGGTAAGTGGCGGGGAAGGGGGCTTACCCCCCCCCCGGAGCCGTCCGCTTCTATCCGCTGGCGCCCGCGGGCGCCAGCGGATGGAAGCAGGCGGCCCCAGGGGGGGTAGGGAGCGCGGGGGAGGGGGTTTACCTGCCGGGGCCGTCCACAGCGGACGGCCCCGGGGGGGGGAGGGAGTTAGGCCCCCCCTTACCCACCCGCCGCCATTTTTTCCTCATAGACTTGCATTGCAATGCAAGTCTATGGGGAAAAAAATGGCGGCCGATCCAAAAATTTCCGATTTTTGGATCGGGATCGGACTCGATCCGGTCCGGGGGGCCTCCGATTTTGTCCGAACCGGTCCGGGACAAAATTGGAGGTCCCGATCCGGGTCCCGATCCGATCCGGGGGGTCCGTGCACACCCCTAGGAACAACATCATCATAAAACACACAAAACTAATTAAAAATACATAAAACCAATATATCATTAAAATACCAATAAAACACCAATAAAACACCAATAAAACAAGCACCTCCATCTTGTCTGGATTCAGCTTCAGTTTGTTTTTCCTCATCCAGCCCATTACCGCCTCCAAGCATTCATTCAGAGGTGACACACTATCCTTAGCTGACGATGTTGTCGAAGGCATAGAGAAATATATTTGGGTGTCATCAGCGTATTGATAGCACCCAGCCCCATGCCTCCGGATGATCTCTCCCAGCGGTTTCATGTAAATGTTAATCAGCATTGGGGAAAGGATGGCACCTTGTGGTACTCCACATAGCAACTCCTTTTTTGAAGAGCAGCTATCCCCAAGCATCACCATCTGGAACCTGCCTGAGAGATAGGACCGGAACCACTGAAGCACAGTGCCCCCAATCCCCAATTCCCCCAGGCGCTCCAGAAGGATACCATGGTCAATGGTATCGAAAGCCACTGAGAGGTCCAGGAGTACCAGCAGGGCACACTCCCCCTGTCAATACTAAGGCGTAGATCATCCACTAAGGCGACCAATTCTGCTGGACGTGAATTCGCAGACGCAATGCGCGCAGAGAAGAAAGCTTTCTTCGCTGCACGTATTGCCACCCCATAGGAACGAAGATGTTCTCTATGTCGTGTCTTGTCGGATATAAGTCGAGTTTTCTGCCATCTGCGCTCCAGTCGTCGTCCTTTCCGCTTCAACTCCCTGAGGTCTTCTGTATACCAGGGCGCCCTATTAGAAGCGGGCCGGAGAGGACGTTTGGGGGCGATCATGTTGATAGCCCTAGTTAGGTCTTGATTCCATCTATTGACCAGGGCTTCTACAGGATCGTCGACGATACCAGCCATAGAACCCTCCAAGGCTTTCTGGAATCCAGAAGGATCCATCAGCCTTCGAGGGCGGACCATCTTAATAGGTCCGCCACCCCTGCAGGGGCGGGTGGTAGCCGTGATACTAGCCCTGACCAGAAAATGGTCTGTCCATGACAATTTGGAGGTATTCAATACCTCTGCCCACAGATCCATCCATTCGGAATTGAAAACAGCATCGAGGGTGTGACCTGCTGAATGTGTGGGTCCAGAGACCAATTAGGATAGGCCCATGTTTGTCATGGATGCCATGAACTCCCGAGCTCCACCTGACAAACCGGCCTTGAATGGGATGTTGAAGTCACCCAGGACCAAAAGCCTGGGCGAATCCAACACCAGCTCCGAGACCAGTTCCGTGAGCTCAGCCAGGGAGTCTGATAGGCAGCGGGGTGGCTGGTACACTAACAGAATCCGTAGTCTATCCCTGGTCTTCAGACTCAGGTACACACACTCGATGTGATTCAGTTGCCGGACAGGATGTCTGGTCAGGTTAAGATCGTTTTTTTAAACTCTTACCTTTCAATTAAGTATACTTTCAGCTCCCTTTTGTTGCTCTGTACTTTCTTCCAGTCATTCGTGACCTAGACTAGTCAAGACAAGAGGACAGAACCGCCCACAAGCAAAAAAGAAACTGAAACCCTTTCCCTTCTCTTGTGACAATGGCAGTGCCTCCTAGAGGCAGAAATGCATATTGCTTTTCTATTTGAGAGTTGTAGAACTCTTCACAAGGGGAAATAGTGTTATGTGGATTGGGTCAGTCTAAATTATCTACACGAGTCCCTTATTCAGTGCCTCTGATCGCAAAGATATTGAGGATTTCCCCAAACTCTGTAACTCCTGAAGTTACTACGCCTGTTGAAAATAGATTTTAAAATACAAGCAGGAAAACAGTGACGACCCCTTTTAACTTGTTCAACCAATGAAAACATGCCACACAAGAAGTCTTAAGATATGAATGGTTTGTAAAGAAAAATAAATGCAAAAGTACATCAGATTCAGAAGTGAAATGACAAACATGCAATGATTAGAAAGAAAATACATGTGTATAGTATGCAAAATACACTACAGTTTAACTCTTTCTAAGCCCTATTAGAAGAACAGTGTGACTAGGACAAAACCAATGTTGTAGGCCCAGAAGCACTTTGAAAGCTTTCAAGGTTGTACTTAAAACTCACAGAGGCCCAAACTAGTTTGAAACTTTCAACTTTACAGGAGTATAGTCCAAACTCTTAGAAAAAAGGAAGGGAGCAGTTTGTGTGTATGAGGGTGGGGGGATTAAAAGGAATGTATAGCTACCTATTCCAAGGAGGGGATCTGAAGACCAGGTTATCCTGGATCCAGAGGAAGGTTGGAAGAGATCTCTCATAGAATCCAGGGACAGAACTCAGCAAAGTCCAGGCAGGGAAAATTAAGCCAGGTATAGAGTGAAGAAAATATTTTAAAATGAAAGTGCTGGGAAGTTCAACTTTCACCAGTGAGCCAAAACAAATAAGGGGCAAAAACTGCATCAACCTGCTCAGGAGCCATGTGTCTGGCTCTACATCAAACAGGATATAACACTTTGAAAACAGTTTGAACACTCTATATGGAGTGCACTGTGGGTCCCAACAGTTGTCAATACCATTATAAACTGTTTTAAAGCTGTAGTGTAGATTCTGCCTGGGTCAAAGAAACTGGTCTTGGGAAAAGATAGCCCAAAATAGTGTCAAAGTCAAGGGAAAACATGTCCCAAAAGAGAAAAGAGGACTTCTCTCAAAAAGGGAGGCAAGGACCAGGCTGAGTCTGCTTCTCAGACTTCAGGCAGCAAAACAATCTGCCCTCAGCCAGGCCTGCTTATGAACTAAAGTTTCACTCGCATCCAATTCCATAGCTTCCTTGTGGTAGGGTCTGGTCACGCTGAGGGGATTGCTTGTCCACACACACCCCCAGCATGCACACACACAGGGGTCACAGAAATTCATAGCTGCTGCTGTTTGCTGCTTTAATTCTAGCAGGCAATTATTCCCTCCTCTCACCCTCAACATTCTTAGTGCAGCATTATGAGATTCCATAGGCTTTCATTAGCAATAAAAAAATATTTTCTAAAAAAAGTAAATTGAATTTTTAAAAAAGAAAATCCATGCCACCTAGTAGAATAGAAAGGGAGTCTGGAAACAGCAACAGTTAGCAGGTGGCAGCCATCCTGGCCCAGCCAGAGTCAGGCACAAATGGTTGCTAATACGTCTGCTGACCAAGGTTTTTCTTCTTTTTTTCCTATTAACTACTCTTTCTCCCTCAATCTTTAACCAATCTTCTTGAAATGTTCAGGTTATGTAAAATCTGCATTTCTTTCTGGCATATGTAAATGTCAGGAAGATTGGTGGAAAAAATCTCGATGTTAGGAATGTTAGAAAAACCAACCCCCCAATTACCCCTTTATAGTGGTAGAATGCTTCCCCCTCCCCTGTCGAACCTTAATCATTAAATATCTATCCCAGGAGTTGCTGCCATAAGCCTTAATTGGACAGAAATGCCTTAATGAATGTTGAACTGTTGCTCAGAACCTCATTAAGCCAATGAAGGATTTCCTTTCTCAACAAGCCTGAATGAAGTACATTAGTAATTGTCAACAACATTTCAAATAAATATATGATGTGCTTCTTTAAAAAATGTAAATACAGTATCTGTGTCAAACTTCAACACTTTTTAACTTGATGTATGTGTGGCAATTGTTATCAGATTGATTTAAAAGTTCACACATTTATAGAGCCCATCAAGTAGATCATGGATGGCAAGTTTCATGCTATTAGCTCAACGGCTGTCATTTGTATAAGCAATAGAATTTTGAGGACTATGATGGTGGAACCTTTTCTTTTTCTTTGCTACTTTCCTTAACTAAAGGGCCCCCTGACTACCAGAAAACTGGTGCTGGTGCTTGTAAATCAGTGTCATTTGGGCACAAATGAGCTACCCTTATAGATGGCGAAGGAATTTTGGTCAAACCATTTCATCAATCAACATTAAAGAAATATGACTTTTAGAGTACATTGCACATGAAAATACGCCAGGAAAAATTAGCACTGCTGCCACCAGAGTTTCTGTTTTATATGCATCAAATTAAATCTGCTCACCTTCCCAGCCAATAAGAAGAGGGGAAAAAAACAGTTGGCATATATCCATGCAATCAAAACCACATAATATTCAATAGGAGGGACCACTATGTACTAGGTGACCAGATAATATCCAGGTCAGGGCTCATGTAACTTTAACAGTTGTAGAGAAAAGGGAATTTCTGCCAGTGTCATTTGCATGCAGTTAGTCCCTGGTGAAATTCCCTCTTCATCACAACAGTTAAAGTTGCAGGGGCCCTGCCTTCTTTTGTATATGGTCACTCTAGTATAGTGCCTGCAACTTTAACTGTTGTGATAAAGAGGGAATTTCACCAGGAACTAATTGCATCCAAATGACACTGGCTGAAATCCCCTTTTCTCTACAACTGTTAAAGTTACATGAGCCCTGACCTGGATTTTATCTGGTCAGCCTACTATGTACATTCTTCTCAGAATTAAGAGCTCCAGTTTCAGGGATAACATTAGCTTTCAGCCATATGATATAATTAGCTATCTCAATCAGGCCTAAAAGAATCTGAGATTTTTTTAAAAAAACCTGAGAGATTCATCCTTCCGGGCCCAATGCTTTCAGTGTATTGCTCTTAAATGTCTGTGTTCGATATTTCTGTGTATTCAGGGTTGCTTGCCTGACATACAGCTGTTAAAGATGTGATGCAAAAATCATATGATACAAATTAGTACTTTTTGTTCCAAATGTGGAGATCTTTGCAAGTTTTGGTTAATTCTCATCACCCATCCCTACTATGAGCTTTGGTATAGTGTAGAAGAGATAATGGCTTAGTTTGGACGACACGATAATCAACGGAGGGGGAAGAGGCAACCGTCAGTTGTGTTGATTATTGTGTCATGGGGCGGGCAGCACACAATGCACCAACAGCTGACAGTATGCTATTTCGGGCAATTAAACAACGCAGAAAAACAATGGGCTGCTCAGTTGTTTATCCCGAAATCCGTTGCTTAAAGTGTCGTGTGTCAGGACCCCCCTCTCTCCGTGTACTATTCCACGTGGTCATAGAGTCCCCTGGCAGGAGTGGCCAAAAAAACCCCAGCCGCTCCTATACAGCTGGCAGAACTTGCGGTGCATGATGGGATACGGCCGGAGGACCGAGGGAGGGGGGAGGTTGAAGACGCAGCAGTCCAGAAAGACGCTGGGACTTTCAGCCACATGACAGGGGGATGGGCAACATGTCGTGTGGCAAGCACCGGAAACATAACACATGGTGAGTTTAACCACTCTGTTGCTTAAAGTGTCATCCAAACTAAGCCATTAAGATATTTAGAGATTGCTGATTGTACCATTGGGCTGCCACCTCTTTTTGTTGACAAGCTCCCCATTGTAATGATATGTGTGTATTTGATTTGTGTTGCTTGGGGGGGACTTATTTGAGTATTACACTGATTAGTATAAAAGGCCTCACCTGATATTGTAGTCAGGCTTGAATGTTAGTTTGTACTGTGACTCGCTCAGTAAAAGCTGTCTTGTGTATCCTGTGTCTGGAGTGTTCTGTTTATGCTCAGGAACACCAAACATCACACTCATCTTTAACAGCTACCTGGCAGCCAGGCACAACATGGTCCTCTCCATGCTGGAAGTAGCTGTACCTATTGAACTTACCTGGTGCAGATGAGTGAAAATTTAGTTTCAGTTCATTTTTTATAAGAATTTAACAAAATTCACAAAGTTCATATTTGAGAGAGAAAGTGCTTGGTATTTTTTTTAAAATCCACCCATTGCTACTATATAGGCAATAACATGAGAGTATAAACACATGCACACAAATGGTAGCATTCATTCGTCCTGTCCTGTGAAGTAGGAATCTGCTAAAATTTGTTCTACATCAGCCTTTAAAACTTGTCACTCATCGAGCCAAACAGAATTCACCAGCCATTTATTTTTGCCTGCCAGGTGCTTGGCAACCCCTTTGTCTTTGCAGTCCCAGACCAGCACCAAAACTGGGGTTTATCAAGCGCCTGATGGGTCACTGTGCATGGCTGGTGGTCTGCATTCAGTTTCATGGGTCACAAGCTGGGCAGGATCTTTTTTCTATTCAAAACAGAGTTTCATGAACTCTGATCATCAGTGTCATCTAGGGTTTCACAGATGAATAGGATACCACTGTTTACTAGAAGCTGCCAGATTAGTTTGGGATTTGATCCTTCTATCTAAATTGAGTCCAGGTATATCATCTCTGTAGCCTTTGCATTTCTGATGTGTCCGATTGCATTACAGTCCTTCTGATACTTCCCATCATGTTATTCTGTAGCACAAGGTAAACTCAATAGGAGCTGACATAACAAGATGATGCGATCTAAGGAGAATTGATTCTATGAAATGCAATGGAGCAGAAATTTGGCACATGGTTGCCAATACATGAATACCTGTTTCCAAAGTATCAGATAACGAAGGGAGAAAAATCCAGGAAGATGTGTGTGAAGGCAATAAATTTAAATATGCCCATTGTAGTAAAATACTTACAGGTAATCTACATGGAAATGGTATGAGAAGTGCTTTCTGGTTACATCCAGATTTTAATGAAATTGCTTTTGTCTGTCACAAAGCAAGAAAAAACATATTTTATGTTGTTTTTTATGGTTTTAACTTTTGTGAACCGGCCAGAGAGATTTGGCTATCAGACAATATAGACATGAAACAAATAATATATAAAAGCAAACTGTACAGTACCTAAAACCCCACTTTCACGGGTCACACAGCACTTGAAATCTCCATACTTCAGGGTTGGGTGGGTACAGTAGTGAACATCATCAACCTTGTAGGTGTGATTGGCATATCTCCTAGGAAAAGAGCCTGTTACTTTTGGGCAACAGGTGCTGCTCAGCGAATGAGAGAGGATTGTTCCCTGCCCCTGCCCATGTTATCCTTCTTAGAGAAGTTTAGTTGAAGCATTGAATTAAGCCCCTGTATTTTACCTCACACCCCTCCCCTTTCATCAACCTTGAAACTGTGCTATTGTAAATGCAAGAACAGGCTACATAATCTAAATGGATAATGCAGCTACTATAAATATTAGGGATGTGCACAGCCAGAAATATCGGAATCGGAATAGGATCGGAATTTCTGATATTAAAAATATCGGATCCGTTCATATTGGGGGTACCCGGATTTGAACGGATCTGATATCCAATAAATATCTGAAGTTCCAATCCGATTACGGACTGCCATTTCTGGTGTTTTCCCCATAGGGTTGCATTGGGGGAAAAGAAAGTTTTTCCCCAATGCAAGCCTATGGGGAAAAACACTGGGCCAGCTCTCCCTCCCTCCCCCCACTCACGCTCCCTCCCCCCACTCATGCTCCTTACCTGCCACTGCTGCCACTACCACCTCCACCTCCACCGCCCCATACTACTGCTAAGCAGGCTTTTCGGCCTGTTCCTCTGTACAAAGAAGCACTGAGTGATGTCATTATCACTTGGTGCTTCTCTGTACAGAGGAACAGGCCAGAAAGCCTATTTAGCAGTAGTACGAGGCAGCAGTGGTGGTGGGGAAGGCTGCAGGTAAAGGGGGACCCCTGGGGACCCTCCCGCTCTCCCTTTCCTCCCCCACTCATGCTCCTTACCTGCGGCCTTCCCCGCTGCCAGTCCATACTACTGTTAAACAGGCTTTCCGGCCTGTTCCTCTGTCCAGAGAAGCACCAAGTGATGTCGTCGTCACTCGGCGCTTCTCTGTACAGAAGAACAGGCCAGAAAGCCTGTTTAGCAGTAGTACGGGGAGGCAGCGGATGCAGCAGCAGCGGCAGGTAAGGAGCGCAAGTGGGGGGAGAGAGCATGAGTGGGGGGGGAGGGGGGAGTGCCGGCCCAGTGTTTTCCCGTATAGACTTGCATTGGGGGAAAGCTTTATTTCCCCCAATGCAAGCCTATGGGGAAAACACCTGAAATGGTGGTCCAAATATCCGATATGTTGATAGTTATCAGAAATGTGGATATTGGATCTGATCAGATAGGGCCACCTGAGGAAATTATCGTTATCGGTAGTCGGATGTCCAATAACGACCTTATTGGTTCATTATTGGACATTGAACTGATACGATACACATCTCTAATAAATATCAGTGTCTGATGTCACAATCAACAGACAAGTGAATCCATACCATGCTACCAAATATTTAGTTCAAGCTAACCGAAGCCTAGAGAAGCTGTGTTTACTTGTTGGCAGCCATTAGAGTGGCCAACAAAGAATGTCCATTCTCATTCTGACAGAAATCCATAGGCGCAAAAGTGTGGGGTGTTTGTAGAGGTTCCATCCTGAAGACAGCCTAAAATGAATTTATATAAATAAAGCCTGGAACAGCATGTTTTGCAAAAGTCAATATGTAGATTTGAAGTAACAATCAAATAACCCCTAAGTATAGACTTAGAAGTGGATTAATGTTTTTCTCCATTCCCAGGAAAGCACTGGCTATTGAAACACAATCCTAGGAGACAGTTAAAATATTTTAGCACATACTGCAATTCAGTTATAGCTGCTGAGAAAGAAAAAGAATCACATAAATGCATTAATTATGAAGTTACGTTAAGATTTGAGCCTTGCCAACTGTTCATGAAGCGGCCAGTGGCATCATCATTACTGTAAAAATAGATTGAACTTACATTGAAATAAAGTCCTCTAAGAAAGCACAGCTGGGCTGCCAGTACCATTTCCCACTTAAAGGGAAAACTTTAATCAACACAATCACAATTGTCTGTTTTCCCCATTTATCTTTGGGGTTTTGGATATGTTTTTTTAAACAACCTTTAGACTGAATCTACTCAAATAGTTGATTAGTAGAAAGGCTCATTCCTTGAAGATGCAATTTTAATAAAGGGTACATGGCAAATATTGACCTTCACATAGATCACTTTCAAGTAAAAATGTGAGGGTTGCCACTTTGCTTAACAACTTTTTTGGTGTCTGTTCCAAATCCAAAAATGAAATATTTTTACTCTTAGGTTTATCTGGCAGCAGGGAGTTCTCAGACAAAATAACTGCTGGCTATCAATGTGCTCAGAATATTTATACTAATGAATGTTATTTTTATCTATAAAGAATATATAGCCATCTCACTTGCTAAGGGCTTTAGATTTAAAGAAGATAAATTATGGTCTATCTGTATAATCCAGTACCCAACATTCTGGCCCACTCCAGCATGATCAATCAAACTGAAACTGGCACAGGGCTACATGAGTAGGGGCTACCTTGGTTCTTAATGGCATCCCAAAAGACTGGAATTACCAGAAGAAGAGGACACATTTCACCCAAACCCCAGTAGTGTCCCATGATCAATTTGGGGGCATGTTTGGAAATGTAGAGCAAGCCTCATGCTTTATTCTGCCTGAGACAATGGCCTCAATGTTACATAAAGCAGTAGCACAGCTAGATACTGATGTAAGGAGTAGAGCTGGGGTTAGGATTTGGTCACTTCTGAAATCAGGAGTGTTGAACTTCTTTTAGTCCTAGGGCCAAATTCCATTTCAGAGGGAAGCTCTCAGGTGCTTAGTTTTTGTGGTGGGCAGGGCCAAAGGCAAAAGTGTTGGGACTACAATGACCCCCCCCCCCCCAAAACCAGCCTATTTTAACTTAAAGCTCTTACTGCTAGGGATGTTACAAGCAGACATTGCAGGTGTCCAGTTGTAGCTCAAGGCTCAGTAATTTCTCACTGGCTCGGCCCCCTGGATTCCAGTCTGTGGAAAATGAGGGTTCGTCCTCTTACATAAAGGGCCCTTTTCTGCAAATGGCAGCTTTAAGTGGGCTCATCTAAATAGACCATTTACACCTATACTTTTGTGTAAATGGGCTTATTCACAGCCACCATTTTCACTAAAGGGACCTTTATGTAAAAGGGTGAGCTGCCATTTTGCAGAAAATGGTGGCTTGGCTGAGGAGCAGGACACAGTGTACCACTCGCTGGGCACCCACGGACTGCCCAGTGGCTTGCTGCACATGGTGAACAGGGGTGGCCAGCCAGTAGGGATCCGGAGAGCAGTGCAGGCAGGGGTGAAGTTGGCCATCCCTACTGACTTTAAGTAACAAGTCTTAGGAGAGGCATTCCAACCTTTAAGAATGGGGAAAAACTGCACAAAAGCCAGGAAACCTCCAAATGTTTGGGGGTCAGGGAAAGGGGTGGTGGCAATGGGAGGGGGTGGAACCTCGGAGGGCTGGATTGTGACCCAGGTGAGCCTGATGTTAGGGTGACCATATTTTGGAAACCAAAAAGGAGGACAACATGATTAGCTACCAAGGGGGCATGCCCACCAACATGTCTGGCCCCAGGGGGTATGCCCACTTGAGCATAGCTTCAGTCATATATCTAATTTTACAGCACACAATTAAGATAAATCTGTTCTACATAACATCTTAATGTTAAAATCACTGAAATAAAGAACAATGTATCTGAAATTAACTTCACTTATTCCTACTTTTGTAGCTTTTGCTGTACTTTGAAGCCTTTGCTATACTCTGTGTGATACATTCTCCCCTTCTGTCGTGACTCTGGCTAACTCTCTAAAGTTCTTGCTCACGACTTCAGGTACACTGATACACAACAATAACAATGAGATTTCTTTTATTGTAATCACACGGAATTCAAAGCATAACGGTTTCATTTCTGCAAACACACACTTGAAGCTGAAGACGGACCACACAGCTTTCAGGTAGAACGGCTTAATGAGAACAGCACTCACTCAGGGACTGACATTTAGAGATTAACTCTAGTCCTTAGAGGGCAGGAGCGGCCACGCTGCACTGGAATCCTCTGGAACATAGAGAGACTCTAGGATTAGGCCTCCTAACAGTAGTATATCGGTCAACTGGCAACTAAATCTTCACTCAGCCTGTCAGGGAACGCTGAGCTGACCACGGAAGCCAGAAGCCAGGAAATGAACCTCTTCGACCTAGGGAGCCTTCCCAATTCACGTAGCTTTAGCTCTGAGGAAGGTCCTCTCACAGGTCTCACACACACACGAGTTTCAGAACAGCAACGATCAGCTTCTGCCTCCCTCTGCCCGTAACTTTGGCTCCATGGAGAGAGACAGCAAGCTATAGAACACGAATCCAGAACAGTAATCTCAAGTCCAAATCTATGAAAAGCCACAGTGCACTTTTCATGGCAGAGTTCTTTAGAAGTAACAAGTCCAAACAGCAACAGAACATGTATAGAGTGCATCCCACAATTCCAAATCAGATAGTAACTCACAGCAGCAGCAGAGCAGCAAGAGGATAGACGAGATAATTCCTAGCAAAGGAATTACTCTCAGGACAAAGGCAATATAGTGTGGAGGCTGGGCAATTCTAAGCTACTTTGATAGACAGGGCTTCAGGCCTGTAATCTAAACTCACGTGCCAACAGGGCGGCACGGTTCAACCTCTTCTGATGACGCCACAGTGTGAGGAAGATAGCCCCCACCTTTGCAAAGCATAGTTTAATTCCCAGAGAACGTTCAAGGCCTTCGGCCTACCATTTGAGATAAGCACATAACAGAGAAGCAGAGATACATTTTCTCATGACAAATTGCCAAGTCTTCAGTCTACAATTCACAGGGCCAGCCCTGTGAATTGTCTACGAAGCACCTGACACCCAACACCTTCCCTCAAATATTTTTTCTGACTGTATCCTTACTCTGCTGCAAGCTGCTGCTAACGAGGCTTGCCGCTTAAGCATCAACACCCATTCTATGGAGTTTGGGGGATAATATTGTCATGTCTAGTGCCAATTGGGGTCTATGGGTTTAGAGCCAGACTCTGATTCAGGCTTAGAACAGGTTAATTGGGGACCCAGTCCAATCATGGGAAATTCAAGGTCTGGGAGCCTAGCTACCCAGCCTCCCATCTGGTTATAGGCTGAAGGAGAACTGAGTGAGACTCCATTTCAGTTACAGCTGCAAGTTAAGGCTTTGAGTGAAACCTCTGATCTACAACCCGAGAAACCTTATGTGGGAACTGACCAGGAAAAGGGCTCTGCAGGCAAGGGGACTTTAAGGAGTGTCACTCAAGTTAGGACACCCTCTCCAATGTTATGCCCACTTACCCTGTCAGGTTAGATCATCAGAAGTGGTGGGGACTTTTATAGCCCCTCCCCTGTATTTAAACTGGTGTACGGGCTGGAGTGCCTTTACTGAAAATAATGCCTAAAGCATTTCTTCACCTGGGCATTATTATTATTATTATTATTATTATTATTATTAATTGTCTGCCATAAATCATGGATTACCCACAAGGCTTTCTTGCCTGGATGTATCGTGACTATTGGACCCACATCTGACTTGAAATACATAATGTTGAGATCCCAACATAAAATCGATTGTCTGACTTGATATTTACGGTGCATAAATTCTAACCATGAAACTCCCTCTTGAACAAAGTCTTAACTGTATGAAAGACTTCCTTGCCTGGACTTATCATAAAGCTTGGGCCCTTGTCTGTTTGGACCTGTTTCTTAAACTAAGCAACCATGAGCCTATAATAAATGCCTTTGCTATCTGATTATGGAGGGTTGTAACCATTAAGTTTTAACTACGGCCCCCTCCACAAGGATGCGCTTTTGCGCCCGGTTCGGGGATTATGCGCATTATCGCGGAGGCGCATTTACGCCTAATCCCTCTGCACGGGAGGCGGCGAGAGGCGGCGAAGCGCATTAATTGATGTCCAAAAAGCGCTTTAGAAGACGTTAATGCGCATAATCGCTTGTTCACATGGCGAAAATGCGCTTTAACGGCCGGAGCAAAATAAAAGTCGCTATTTAACGCGCATTCGAAAATGCGCATTATCGGGGAGATAACGCGCCTGTACGCCCGTTTTGCGCTCCGCTGGTGTGGAGGTAAAATTTATAATGAGCCTTCAAGGCTCATTAAACGTCTCGTGTGGAGGAGGCCTATGTGATCTAATAAGTTGGTCTGTGTATCTTCATCTCACTGAGAACTGTGTTTCTATGTAAACTTGCCAGTGTGTAGCAGAAAGGTGGGTCCCAACAGATATTGACATATATGAAAGTCATATCCCAAGATTTGGTCATACTCTAGCACAGACTTCCCCCATCTGTTGCCCCTAGATGTGTTGGTCTAGACATCTGGGAAGCACTAGCTTGGGGAAGGCTGCTCTTGTGCTCTAAGAATTGTGATCCAAGGCAAGGCTAGGCAGACAGAGGTAGGGTTGTTGCGAACATACAACTGGGTCCAGGAAGCTGATGGACCCCCTGCACACCCACTGGTACCCAGTTGGGTGTGCCTGGCATGAGCACAAACTTGTCCCCGAGCTCTCGCAAGGGCCAGCAAGTGCTCAGACGAGGGTCCACCCTGGGAAAGTGTGCTTTCTGGAGATTCCGGAAAGTGTACTTTCCCCTCTTTGCTTACACCCCACTGCTCCAATTGGGGCCTTAAAGGTCCTCTTAATGCAAGGCTACCTTGTGTGAAGAGGGCCTTTAAGGCCCCAATTGGAGCAGTGAGGGGAAAGTGAGGAGAGGAAAGCATGTTTTCTGGAGGCTCTGGAAAGTGTGCAATTTCCCTGGGGGAATTGCACACTTTCTGGAGGCTCTGGAAAGCATGCTTTCCTGCCCCCCCCCAACTGCTCCAATCAGGGGCTTAAAAGTGCAGATTTGTTTTATTTCTTCAGTAATGTATCTATAGTTAAAAGACACACAATATATATTTACATGTACTTATGTATATACTATTCTTCAGCAAGCAGATATGCCATTAGTGTGCCCAGGAGAAATTGCACACTTTCTGGAGGCTCTGGTAAGTGTGCTTTCCTACCCTTCACTGCTCCAACCAGGGGCTTAAAAGTGCAGATCCGTTTTACTTCTTCAGTAATGTATCTGTAATTAAAATGTACATATTTATTTACATGTACTTATGTATATACTATCCTTCATCAAGCAGATATGCCATTACTCTGCCCAGGGGAATTTCACACTTTCTGGAGGCTCTGGAAAGTGTGCTTTCCTGCCCCCTACTGCTCCAATCGGGCTTAAAAGTGCAGTTCTGTTTTAATTCTTCAATAATGTATCTATAATTAAAAGATACATGATATATATTTACATGTTCTTATGTATATACTATTCTTCAGAAAGCAGATACTCATTCTCTGTGCATAGTAATTCATGTACCACGTTTCCCCCCTCCTCTTTTTAAGAAATCTAAATTACTCACATGGGAGATTTTAAAAAGTGTTATCACTAATGTGAACTGTAAGCATGTAATTGATGAAATCTGCCTAAAGACCCCAAGGAAGATGATTTAAAATGGCAATTTGTTAAAATAATGTCTATTAGTGCTGATTCTCCCATGCTCCTACCAGTTAACCTAGCAGGCTCATTTATCATTGGACTCAAATTAACTCAGCCCTAACCTTCTGAGAGTTACTTGAAACCACTTCTCGTTGAAATGAAATGACTATACACTGTACATTTTGTTGAAGAAAAATGACTGCTCACAAGGCCCTGATTGAATTTCAAGTTAGAAAGAAGAGCCAAAGGATTCTGATGGTTTCTATAACACTTTTTAAAAATATTTAAGTATTCTTTAGACTAAAGCCAATAGCTGATTAAACTGTATGAAATCAGATGACAAACAGTATCCTATCCAGTTAGTTGCTGTGGATGATCTCCCTGAAGGATAAATCCCATAACCAGAACTGGGGGATTGTGCACACCTGAACTGGACTAGAAAGATGCCTGAACCAGGCTATGGAATAGAGACAGGCTTGTATTTGTGCTTGGCTGTCCCATGATGCATTGCTTTCTTTCCCCAACTCAGTATTCTAGAAGCAACGTCCAGGAAAAACCATCACAACCGTTAAAGTTGCAGGGGCCCTGCCTTCTTTTGTATATGGTCACTCTAGTATAGTGCATGCACCTTTAACTGTTGTGATGAAGAGGGAATTTCACCAGGAACTAACTGCATACAAATGACAATGGCTGAAATTCCCTTTTCTCTACAACTGTTAAAGTTACATGAACCCTGTCCTCCTTTTCATATGGTTAGCCTACCCCAAAAGAACCTCATGCTAGTTTATTTAAATATCTGGACAACTCAAAGTTAGTTTACATGTGTCCTACAAGTAACTCTTGAATTTGTAAACAGAAGGCTAGCACAATTATACTATTATACATCAATATAACAAGGAAAGGTTAGTCATAGCAATTTTGTTTTAATGTCCTTACTGTCCTTAATGCTTAATGGTGATTTCTATATGCTTGAAGATGTTTTGCAATACTTTTTTTGATAAGGGTAGATAAGTAAGCATGGTTGATCCCCTTTGCAGGATTAAAGCTAGATAAAATGATTCTTTAAACATTTAAACTTGCATGTGTTTACAAATCACTTAGGCTGAAACTAAATGACATAGCCAATGCAGAGTTATTAATTAGATCAGCCCTGTGTCTCCTTTCTTATCCCCAGTAATGTTTTGAAGTGAAAAAAAATGATGTGAAATCATCATATCGTACAATGATTTTTTAAAAAAAAACCCATTAAACTACTAATAAATTCAAATAAGCTAAAAGCATCAACACTGTAAAACAGCATCCAAATGAAGCAGCTAAATGAAACTGAAAACATTAAAATCCAATTAATATGGGGACGTTTTCTTGAATTATATGCAGAGTAATGTGATCCACCAAAAACCAGTTCAGGCCAGCAGAGACATGTTTGACACGACCCTTTTGATTTATTATATTTATTTTGCTTTTATTTATCTGGTAATTTTATTTTTTCTGTGTTATTATCAATTTATCTAATTTATGCCTAATGATTCTACTTAAAGATATGAAACCTTTATTCTTTACATAGAGGACAATGTAAAGAAGGGAGGGATGAACCTGAAGGGGACGTGGAAGGAAATGGTTTACTGCTTGTGTTTTAATGGAAAATGAAATGAAAAAAATCTAATAAAACTGTTGATAACCACATATACATATGGATTTTTTTCCATCCTGGAGAAATGGATGAATGCCAGGGAAAAATGCACCCATCTCTGCTTCCAAGTCTTGATCTCCCAGTCTCCCTTACATTTCAAGAGCAATTGGCCCAGGGAAAGATGAATGTCTACCTCTGATTATCCTTGCGTACCTCTCAGCCTTGGAACCCCTGGTAGCATCCCAGCAAACTGGTTTCCCTCGGCAGACTAACCGTAATGATCTTTGAACTCCAGCAGCTAGATGGAAGATGCACAGAATGAAGAAACAGAGGATGCATTGCTCCATTGTCTGTCTATGCTTTGTATATATTTCCACTAAAGCATACGTGCCTTCCTTGCCGCTGAAACAGGCATTCTGCATGGACCATTGGCCTGACATATTATGGCTGTTCCCCTCTCCAAAATGAGGAGCACAAGCAGAACCACTTGGATGACTTTTTGAAAGTTATCTTCTCGTCTGAAACTGTGCTTTGCTATGTGAGTCTTTCTGTTTCCCTCTTGCCCCCTTGTTCCGTTGTCTGAAACAGATGATTGAGTTTCCCAGGAGGATTGTGAAGCCATAAACTGATTAAAAGTTTTCTTTTTTTTATTATTAAGAAATAAAACATGTTAAATGGCAACCCTGCATATGAAGTCATGACCGCTAGCAGCACATTGTCACTCACTTCCCTCCAGTGAATTAATCTGCCATAAACATTAGAAATATTGTCTGTCATGTCAGACACAAACCCATTACACTTGTATCCAGAGGACAAAAGGGAATTACGGAGGCCGCTAAAAACTCACACACTATTGTAATTATATTTCCAAGTATCTCGATGGCTTAAAAGCCCAGTCCTTTTATTTAAATTGATGGGCATCTGTCTACTAAATTTGCTGTCCCCCATTTGGTTTTTCAAAATGCCAACAGATGCTAAGGAAGAAAAACATAATAATCAGAAAAACGAACACATGTTAAGAAAACAAAATATTCACTCTTGGTGGCTGAATAGAAAAGGCATAGATAAAAATGTAATGACATTTTAATATTATATATAAATGCATGCTGACATTTTACTACAATATGCTTTAAGGTGGCCAGGAATTAAAATTAATGTAATAAAATGCAAGCCAGCGACCAGTAAATATAGATGCAGAATCAGATGCCAAGCTCCATATGGTAACCCATGCTTTGGAATCGCCATTCAACCAACCTCCCAAAAATAATGTGCTCACATTTCAATGAAGGAAACAAAGCTGGAAAACAAAATAAGAAGATAATCTGTATTTTTCTCTGCTGAGACTTGTTGAGAGAAAATAGCATAAGCATTTCTCAGCGATTGTCCATGTGCAGGAATTTCTCCCGTTACAGAGAGATGATCCAGATGACAATTAAACTTAGGTTTATTTTAAAGTTCATATTTTGCAGACTGATCTGGTAATTCCACAGGTGCTCATTGGACATGGTTGTGGGATGAAAGTCGATATCACTTTATTCCATGTATTCAGGAACATACGGATTGTTCATCTGTTGAGTTCTGGAATGGTAGGGCAAACCTTGGGTGTTTCACACTCTGTCACCAATATGTAGAACCTCTCATATAGGGGTGTTCTACAACTTTCAGCCCAAGGGTCAGATTACATTTCAGGGAACCTCTCAGGGGCCACATTACATTTCTATCAATTTGACAGAAAAGAAATTACTTTCAAAAAGGAATTCAATACTGAAGAAAACATTGGAGAAATTCTCATAGGCTGGGTTTGAGTTTCTTGTGCTTACCCTGCTTAGGAAGTGGCCGAGGAGCATGCAAGACTGTTTTTCATTCTATAATTGTCTCCCTGGCAGCCTCTTGCCTCCTTGTCTTCCCACTATTCAATTAAAGCCCAGAGGAAGGCTTCATGAGGTAATTTCTTCCATTGGGCATTTTCAAAACAGGAAGCACAGGCAGCCTGGCAGGCTGCAGTGCAATGGAAAGATATGTCATAGAAATAAAACACAGCACCTTCAGCCACCTTGTAGTGATTAGATGAGCTGTAAAACACCACAAAAATGCATTCTAAAATGAGGCAAAGCAATAGAAAACTCTGTCATGGGGGACGGAAACTTTCAGGAAATTGGAGGACAGATTTTGGCAGAGCACCAGCTCCACTTCTTCCACCCGTGGATGCAAAATGGGGCCCATTGTGCTGACACAGTTGATGCACGCACACACAAAAACCAACCCAAACACCCTTATGAAAATAGCTATGCTACAAACCCTGCCTGTGAGAAACTGTTGAGAATGTCTCCTCCTCATGGAGAAATTCAGTGAAATCCCCTCCATTTCTCTGCCCACTAATGGGGGATGGGGAATTTCAAAGAAGCCATTTGCACACTAGGTAAAACCTCTTCAACGCAGTGTAAAGAATAAGAGCCATACAGAAATATACAAACAGTCAATAATTCTACAATAAAATGCTATAAAAACAAAGTACATTAATGAAACCTGCAGCCCACATCTTAGGGGAAAACCAGTGAAAACAGGCGAAGACTAGCAAAGAAGGGGCCTGATGAACCCTTGATAGAAGCCGATTCCAGAAGTGATAAGCCATGGAAAGACCCTCTCTCCCTTGTATCCACAAGCTTACTCGCCCATGGCAGCGGGCAAGTGAGAAGGGTTAGTGAATGGTGAGCTCCCTAGGAGCTTGCCTCGCATGCTCATGGAGTGCTGCCCAGCTGCCCAGCTGCCCCTCTTCCAGCCAAGCTGGTCCAGCAAGCGCTCAGCATTATATGCGTCTGAGGCCTCTGGAAAGTGTGCAATTCCTACGTCATGGCATTAGCATGCCAAGAGGAAAGGCGTACTTTCCAGAGGCCCCTCAGATGTTTGCTTTCCCTCCCTTCCCCCCTGCCCATCTGGGCCTGAAAGGGCCTCTTCATGCTTGCATGAAGAGGCCCTTTTGGCTCTAATGGGCAAGGGGGAAACAAACGGGAAACACACTTTCTGGGCCTCCAGGAAGTGCACAAATTCCCCCAACCACACAAATGGCATGGACAGGGGAATCTGTACACTTTCTGGAGGCCCAGAAAGCTCGCTTTCTCACCCCTTCCCCAGTAGTGCCTGAAAGGTCCTCTTGTGTTAAGAAGCCCTTTTAGGCCCCAATGATCATTGGGGGGGAGGAGAGTTTTCCCCTTCCACTCTAATGGGTCGGCGGGAAAGCTTGTGAGGCCTTTAAGACCCCCCCTTCAGTTGTGGGGAGGACTAACACAATTTTCCCAAGCCTGGGGAAATTGTGCATCTTTCCCCATGCCTAACTGGGCATGCACCCCCCACCCATTGTCTCCAAAGGAACCATGGGGTGAAAACCTGCTGGGTGCATTCACTGGAGCCCAAGAGGGCCGAGCATGGGCCATCCAGCCAGCTCGCAGGACCTGGCAGATTTTCCACCCATCCCTAGTCTCTGTTGATGACCTCAAAGTACAGGTTGATCTGGGAGAAGGTAGTCTTCAAGTATTTTGGGCCCAAACCACTTAAGGTTTTAAAGATTAAATGTCAGCACATTAAATTGGGCTTGGAAGTACACTGGCAGCTAATGCAGCTGGTGCAGTATCAATGCCATATGAGCAGACCGTCCAGTCCCCAACAATGCATGGACAGCTGCATTCTGCACCAACTGAAGTTAAAGGCAGCTCCCCCCACCATATAGCACATTACAGTAGTCTAGCCTGGCTGCCACTACAACATGGATGACGACAGCAAGATCCTCCTTCTCTAGATAGGGGGTCACAATTGGTATTCCAGACTAAGCTGGTAGAAAGTGCTACTGGCCACTGCTACCATCCGAGCCTCCCTAATTAGTGCCGAATCCAGGAGCATGCCCAAACTGTGCACTTAGGCCTTCAGGGGGAGTACAACCCAATCTAGTGTTGGGGCACAAATCCACCTGGCCTACAGGGGCAGCAGACACCCACACGTCTGGCCCTCATGGGCCCAGGCAGATGTACCTAGCAGCATAGGTGACAGAATGTGCACCATAGAGGCCAATGGCCATGGGGTGGAGCAGGAGACCCAGCACAACCTTCTGAGTCTTTTTATCCAGTAAGGACACTGTGCCTCCTATGCCCAACCCAGACAAAGCAGATATCATTAAAATGATTTCAAATATGGAGGATTACTCAATATAGATTAAAAGAAAACAGTCTTGTTGGGGCACCTTAAAGACTATCCAAGTTATTTATTCTGCCATAATCTTCCATGGACCCTGTTCTACTTTATCAGATGCATAAACATCTGATGAAGAGGACAGTATCCACAAAACCTGGAGCCAGAACAATGAAGTATCTCCACCTTTAAGGTGCCCCAACAAGACTCTTTGTTGCTTCTACTGTACCTGGCTAAGAGAACTACCACTCTGGATCTCTAAACAAAAACAGTATACAGGCAGATAGGAATATCAATACAGAGACAAGCAAACTGAAACAGAAATTTAAAGCTACTATGCGTGACTCCTCTGAAGAAATTACTATGCAGCACAGCAGCAACCACTCCTTTCTAGCCATTCCCTTTCTCTCACAAGCAGTACACATGGATTTATTACAGTCACTCACACTCACCCGGAAATACAAGGAAGTACAGAATCTACCCCCTGCAATCAATCTCTGTTGTCCATCCTAAAAGGTCACCACTGATAAAACATTAATGAAATTAATATACTCACTCACACACTTACAAGTAAAAGTAGTAAAATAGTACACAGATCCCTCCCCCCTCATTCTTGCTCATTCTATAAAAAAAACTTATTTGAACTCTCCTTAGCTTGGGTGCTCTTTGTCCTGAATGAACTGGTGCTTCCTCTTCCCTCCTCGCCGCCGCTGCCAGTCTGGCTCCACTTGGTGGCATCATTGCTCACTCCATCTCTTCCTCCTGACTCCATCATCAACAGTGAATAAACATTATGCAGAAAGGCCACGTGGAAACAACCAAACAGGACACACGATCATGCGCGAATGCATGGTGTTATGACACTCTACATGTTTCCAAACGACAGCTTCCAAGATGGTCTTCCATATTGCACAGACACAAAAGCTCATTGATGCACAATGAGTGTTCATTTTAAGGGAGAGTTCTAATCCAAGCTTACATGGGGATGCGTTCATTATTATCCGAGAAAATAGATTCCCGATATGTTAGGACAAATAACTGACATGTTACAGCAAAGCTACGTTGGAGCAAAGAACAACAACTATTAGCCAACCCAAATTATTAATTATAATAATAATGCTCTGAGCGTGAGCAATTTTACATTTTAAATGCACTCAATTCCTAACACCATCACAACTACAGGAATAAAATGGAGTTTGTTTCTGCTACCCTGATGCTAAATACGTTTACTTGGGAATAAGCACCATTTTGTTGTCAAAAAGGGTAATATTATATAAAGTAATTCTTTTATTAAGTAAAAATACTAAAATTAGCATAAAATAAGGGGAGAGAAAAAATGTGGTCGAGAACAACGTCACCCCTAAATCTGTCAGTTTTACTTTCTCCTGCATTCAAATTTTCAAAATCTCAAATCTGAAGAAGATTGAGAATTTTGATAAATTCTTCTCAAACCATAACTGAAATGAAATTCTCATCCATCTGAATCAGCCAAATTCAATAGATCCAACTATTCCTAGGAAAAGGAGGGAATATTGTACTGTATAGCTGCTAAAGTTGGAAAGCCTTTCAGAAGAAAGAGGTGGCAACGCTAATTCAGTACAAATATAGTTGAATACACAAGGATTCTAAATCTAGGTATTTAAGAGCTAAGCACTCAAAAGCATGGGCCTTGATGGACAGATCTGTAAGATTTTATTTCTCCCAAATTTAAATTTCTTAAATCTCAGTTCTTTTCATCCCAAATATTAAGACATTTTCATACTTTGGTAATTTCTTATAAAAAATGAAGTGATAAAAAATTAATACCCAGCCCAATGAATATTCTAGCTCAGGTGCAGGGCCTGTTTGCTAGTGTCCCCGTCACCTCTCCTTCCCTTTCACTCCCTCTGTCTCAGGGGAGGACTAGGTGGTGGGGCCTTCGACCTCTGCCCTGAGCTCCAGCTCTAAATATCCCTCACCATTTCTATTGCACAAAAGGAACTGAAACAGTCACAAGGCTTTGATTGCACAGCTGCCTCCCCTTGGGACAAATACCAAAACACGGATAAGTACTGTGCAACTGGAGTCCATCAGATATTCCCCCCCCCCAAAAAAACAAAGTAATTTGCAAATGTCACTCTAGCCTCCTCTCTCAAGGTGTCTTCCTCCATAATGGTTTTGCAAGTTGACTTCAAAACTCATTCCAGCGTACATCCCAACCACAAAAAGAGAGAGAGAAGCCTTTGTGAATGTCTGCAGCCTCCTCCCTCAATACCCCCCCACACACACACACAATATTGCACTTTGTGTCCATTTGTACATTCCCATATGGGCCAAGTCCATCTCACATTAAAGATACATGGTTTGAGGAAGGAGCAATAGGGTTGTTCAAATTTGGAAATCACAGGACAAGATGGTGGACCTGATATGCTACAGGAATACATCTGAATTTTCCACCGAAGTCTATTAGGCCATTTATTATGTATAAAACCAGAGCTTCTTTATATCAGCCACAAGTCTTGAGAAGTACTGAACTGGTTTGAGTAAGAGTAACAACTTTTTTCTCTCTCACCCTGGTGACATTTAATAATTCTCTAACCTCTCAACAAGACACAACACAGGCTGATAAAGGTGGGGAGGAGGGAACGGGAGATGCTGAACACCAGATTCGCATATACCAAAATACAGTGGGTGTAACTTCACATTTGTGTAGAGACTCCATGTGTCAAACCAACAACAAATATTCCCTAAAATAAATGGTTTGAAATGTCACATCTAATTTGTTCACCAGAGACAGTAAGAAGACTATCACATGACAGCCTGCTGAGTGTGGGTGATAAATGTATGCAGTTTTTAATTGGGTTCCTTGTACTGTCATTGATAAACTCACATCTATATATGCATGCTGTTGCGAAGCTAGCATTTTCTTTTTAAATCTTACCCTGCAAAATCTTATCCAATTACATGTAGACCATGACCTCCAAATTAAAAAGAGCAAAATAGCTACAAACTTGTAAACTTCGTTTCTGACTACACATAGGTCCTTCTCACCTTATCATCCAAAATCGTCCCCTCTTAACTACAACTATATGTTAATCTGTCTCCCCAACAAACACCAGTAGCTCACTACTGCAACTGTGCCAAATGTACAGAGAAGTATATGAAAGTAGTTGGTATTTAAATTTCATTTTAGACCACATTTAGTGGTACCTTCTGAACCAAGTTGCCTGAATGTACCTGAATGTTTAGTACAAAGGAAACAGCAATATCAAATTTCTTCAAACTCAACAGTTATTGATTTATTATAACTGACAGCAACACAGATCAACTATCTTTCACTTGCAAGAAAAAAAATATGACTTAATTGAACTATTCTAACTTAGGGTGAAAATATGAAAAGGAGGACAGGGCTCCTGTATCTTTAACAGTTGTACTGAAAAGGGAATTTCAGTAGGTGTCATTGGCATGCATATTGCACCTGGCAAAATTCCCTCCTCATCACAACAGTTAAAGCTGCAGGAGCCCTGCCCTCTTTTGTATCTGGTCATGCTAGGCAGGGCTCCTGCAGCTTTAACTGTTGTGATGAAGATGGAATTTCAACAGGTGCTGCATGCATACAAATGACACCTGCTGAAATCCCCTTTTCAATACAACTGTTAAAGATACAGGAGCCCTGTCCTCCTTTTCATGTGGTCACCCATCTAACTTTTACAGTCACACCATCCCAGGATTGTCCTGGTCTCTCAGAAGGTTACTGGCTTCTGCAAAGAAGTAAAAACATTCCCTTCTATTCACTCACATGGTCTGCTAACACTGACTGAGGCCTTTTGAGCCTGTCTCTTAAAGAAGAAGCACACAACACCTCTGACTCTCAGATTTGACTGAACTTTCAGTTATGGTGAAATTTGATGGCAATTTGAGCAATTGCTTTAATTGGCGAAATTTGTCAAAGCATCATTTTGGTCAGCCACTCAAGTAAAGCACCTGAAATAAATACATTATTGTTATATTACTGAAGAGTGTTACAGGCCACAAAATCACAAAAGCAGCATAAAATACCCAACTAGATTAAAATTATATCCAAAAACCTTGGGGAGGCAAAAGGTTATTTTCTTGGCACCAAAAAGGCAATAAGGTGGGTGTCAGGTGAACTTTTCTGGGGAGAGTATTCCACAATTTGAGCACCACTGCTGATAAGTCCAAACTCTATGGTAGCCACCCTTCTTGTCTAAGATAGTCGAATCACCTGCAAGATGCCCTCCACAGATGATTTTTTTTTTATGGTAGGTGGCTGCCTATGGAAATAGACAACAGTTTTTCAACTACCCTGGTTACAAAGAACTTTGAAATGTTCTTAGAAGATTACCAAGAGAAGTAAAATGTTCAAGGCTGAGGTGATTCTCACCAAGTATCACATCAGTAGTACTATAGCGTAGTGCAAGGAAAACTTTGTTGTACAACTTTAGAAGAGGGTAGAGAAACCTAAAGATTCAAGGATTCATATCTATAGCTATAGCTATGAACTGGTATACCATATACCGCCTTCAAACTGCCATGCACATCATTTCCATGGACATTCTTATATACTCCAACAAAACATTCTAGATAAGAGTTGCCATCAGATTTTGCCTAAAGAAAAATTCTACATCACATTGGAGGAAACTGTTCAGTCAAAATATCTCTAGAAGGAAGTTAAAAGATTAGCACAATTTCCACACCTCTATAAGTTGCCAGTGAATTTTGCCAAAAGTAAAATAAAAACAAGTTTCAAATAGAACTACTATCAATGGCCAGGCAAAGTATCCAAGGAGTCCTGTAGAAAGCAATAATAATAATAATAATAGATTATAAAAAGGCTTTCAACTCCGTTCCACACAGTTGGCTGAAAAAAGTACTGGAAATATGCAAAATACATCCCGCAATCCAAAACTTTCTGACAAGAATCATGGGGACATGGAGAATGACAATATACCTAACAACAGACAAGGACCATATACAGACAGAAAAAATAAATATCAAACGTGGCATATTCCAAGGTGACTCATTCAGCACCCTATGATTTTGCCTATTTCTCAATCCACTATCCAACACCCTTAACAACACCACATATGGCATCGACAAAAAACACCAAAATCAAACAAAGCACAGAATCAATCACTCCTGTACATGGATGACATCAAAATCTATGCTTCAACTCCAACACAAATAAAAGGCCTCCTGCGATTCACTGAAGAACTAACATACATGAAAATGGAATTTGGGATAGGAAAATGCAAGATGCTACACATAGAAAGAGGAACATGGAAAGAAGAAGCAACATCAGAAACACTAAATAACGAAATATTAGATAACATGGAAGAAAATGAAACATACAAATACTTAGGATTCCAACAAAACACAAAAATCAATCACTCTACAGTAAAAACTCAACGAAGAATGCAATAAAAAACTTGCCTATCACAAATCCTAAAATCTAAACTCAACTTGAAAAACATTTTCAAAGCCATCAACACCTACGCAACACCCATGCTCACATACTCATTCAGAATCATACATTGGTCACACACTGAACTTGAAGAAATAAACAGACTCAATCGCGCCGAACTCACAAAACACCGCATGCTCCATCCCAGCTCATGCATTGAAAGAATAACAACCAGCAGGAAAGAAGGAGGAAGAGATCTGCTGGACAGTAACAGAATTCATGCTAAATAGATAAAATCACTCAGAGAATTCTTCCACACCAAAAACACATCCATTCATAAAGCCATAGTAAAAGCAGATAAAAACTACACTCCACTCAACCTAGCATTACAAAATGAAGATCAAACACAATCACTTACACTTGCAGAGAAAAAATAAAAATGGGCACAAAAAGCACTCCATGGGAAGCACTATAACATATTACAGAACCCACAAATAGATAAAGAACAATTGTACAAATGGTTCAGGAAAGGTGAGCTATTTCCAGAAACCAGAGGATTCCTAATTGCTATACAGGATCAAGTTATAGCAACCAAGAACTACCAAAAAGACATCATAAAAGATAACAGTGTAACAACAGGCCTATGCAGGAAATGCCATCAATTCCAAGAACCGATAGACCATATAACAGGAGGATGTAAAATTCTGGCAGGAATGGACTATACGGGCAGACACAATACAGCTGCAAAAATAATTCACCAACAACTGGCCATCAAATTCAACCTTATCAAACAACCTACACCATACTATACATATTCACCCAAACAATCTTGGGAAATGCAGATCATAAAATATACAGGGATAGAACAATTCATATAGAGAAGACAATACCTTGCAACTGACAATACCTTGCAAAACTTCCAAAAACTGGGCCTACCAGAATACATCCACACCAACATCCAGAAAGTAGTCATTATTAAAACATGCTCAATTGTCAGGAAATTCCTGGATCAATAAAAGACAGCATGATCTGTCAAAGCCTGTCATGTCTGTCTAGAAAAACCGCCACGAGTGAGAAAGAGATAAGATGATGATGATGATGATGATGATGATGAATATTTAGTAGGAAATCCACACAAGCCTAATATGGAGGGTCAGGCTTATGGAAAAACACATATTAGTAGGAATTTGAAGATATAAGCAAAATATCATGGAGAGAGTGGGTAGCACATCTCTGGTTCTAATAACTAGTGGACAACATTTCTAATGAATGCAGCCAACTACTACTACAGATGTGAAACAACGAGAAAAGGGTTAAATATAATGAACAAGCCTGCTGGGTTATGGAATATTCATTTACTAATACTGTAACCAAGTAAAAATGAGGAATGTTTATCAATACACTATAGTTTTCCAGTTGCAGATAAAGGGGGGGGGGTTCCTAATTACATCGAATTTCACACTACTCATTTGCTCATTACCTCATTCTGACAGTAATGAGTTTTGCTTGTATGAGTTATTCCTTGAGTAATCTGGCAGTTTTCATTAAGCAGCTTCCAAGTTATGCTAATTATCAACAGGACCTATTACACTCAATACCATAATTTTCTCTTTAAATTAATAATGCACAATATCATATGACAGAAAAAGAAAATAGCTACAAAGTGGCATGAAAACTTAAATAAAACTTACATGCTTTTTTTTTTTTGGTAAGCTTAGAAGATGTGTCTGAATGCTTCAGTGCCTTTTACAATAATGAAAAAAAAATTAGAGGGAACAATAATGTTCCTTCAGAAACATTTCCCTAGCTGAGCAAGCCCCAAATGGTTAGTATCAATCAATTAGCGTGGTAGAGGGACAGAATAGATTGACCGGCAGTGTAAATAGTTCTTTCGGTCAGGAGAAGTTCAGATTAGGAAATTAAATTTATGGGCAAGGAAATGTATTTACAAACTTATAAAGAAAACATTTTCCCCATAGTTAAAAAAATGCAAATGTTACTGTTATTTTTATGCAGAGAAAAAATATTTAATGTAATCTTTTACAGGGGTTGTTGCCTTCTTGTAGTCTGAAAAGCTGGAAAAAGTTAACATTTTAGAACTAATAAACTGAACAATCTAATAATTAAAATTATTGTGTTGATATAGGAACCAACTTTAGGTGTTCACTTAGGAACATGTGAAGGTGTTGTGGTATGTAAGTTAGTATGTAAGCCTTGTGGTATGTAAGTTGATGCATTAGAAATAGTTTTAGAAAGTCAATGGCTTAATTTGGATGACACATTAGGCAACGGAGGGGGGGAAGAGGCAACCGTTATTTTCGGAGTGCCCTCCACACGACATATTGGCCCTCCCCCCGTCGCACAGCTGAAAGTCGGGTTTTCATATTAAGCAATGGGGCTCAAAAAAACAACGGAGCAACCTGTTGTGTCCCCCCATTGCTTAATAATGTACCGTCAGTTGTGTGTGCGTTGTGTGACACACGACACAATAAGCAACACAACTGATGGTTGCCTCTTTCCCCCTCCATTGCCTAAAGTGTCGTTCGAACTAAGCCAATGTCTCTGCGAGCTTATCTCTGTCAGAGTTTCTCACGAGAGTAGCTCTCTCACTCCCTGTTGTGGCTTGTGGTAACAGGTTTCCCTGAGAACCTGGATTTGGTACAATGGAGGGGGGCACTCTTGAAAGCTGTCATTCAGATTATAGCATCATCGTAGTGGTTGGAGCAATCCCGCCCTGTTGGCGCATGGTTTACAGGTTAGAGGAACTGTCTGTCAAGTGGCTTTGAATAGGCCAGGCCTTATTACTATATAATAGCTGGAGCAAGGCTGAAGAGCCTTGCTAGAGATCATCTTTTGACGCAAGGCCTGAAACCCCTCCTGTTGGATTCCATCTGTTTTGGGGACTTTGGAAGCACTCTGCACATGGTCTCTCTCTTGCTAATTGGACTCTGAATTTTAAAGGTTTGTGCCATGGAAAGTGCTGAGAGGATATTCATAGACTTGAACTTGCATTTGCTGTGGATTGTGTGTTTGTGGCCAGGCTCAGGTGGCAGGGAATTGCCAGTCGTTAGCAGAAGGATGGCACTCCTGGGCAGGCTGTGTTTGATAGGGCATGAGCTTTCGTCTCTACCTGGCTCTGGTGGCTCAGAGCATAAGTGTTTCCCCCTCCCTGGGATCTTGTTTAGGCTTTGGACATGTCCCTTGAGGTGCCAGCATATGCAGCATCTGGAAAAGCTCAAATCAGATGGTGGCTAACCCTACCCCCCCCCCCCCCGAGTGATTGCCAGAAGAATCGTATCAGGAAAGGAGCATAAAGCTTTCTATCGTTCAGCTTTAAGTTGTATTGTTTGGAGAATGTATCCATTACACTTTTTACCATGTGATTTCCTCAATAAAAAAAGTCTCACCACGTGAGTGTCTCATGTCAGTTTGCCAACGTGTGTGAATGTCAGAGGGAACGGGCTCGCTCACGACAGAAGGGGCTGCACGGACATTTGAATCTAGCTTCACTCCCTTGATGACACTTAAGATCTGGCAATACTCCCAAGGCCGGTCCTGTGTTGTAAAGCTTATTCACAATAAAGCTAGCTTCTTTCAGAGTAGGACTGTAGGTGAATATTGTTGCAGTTAATGTTTTAATATCAAAGTTGGGGTAAATGAAAACAATGCAGTGATCACTAGAAGTCAGCATGGATTTGTCAAGAACAAATCCTGTCAGACTAATCTGATCTCAGTTTTTGATCGGGTAACCTCCCTTGTGGACTGTGGGAATGCTGTGGACATAGTATATCTTGACTTCAGCAAAGCTTTTGACAAAGTGCCCCATGACATTCTGATTCACAAACTAGTGAAAAGTGGGCTAGATGGAACAACTATTAGGTGGATCCACAGTTGGCTGCAGAATTGGACTCAAAGAGTGCTTATCAATGGTATATTTTCACACTGGGGGGAGGTAACGAGCTCAGTCTTGGGCCCAGTGTTCTTCAACATTTGTATTAATGGTTTGGACAAGGAGGTGCAGGGAATGCTTATCAAATTTGCAGATGACACAAAATTGGGTGGGATCGCTAATACCCTGGAAGACGGAAACAAATTTCAAAGTGATCTTGATAGACTGGAGAGTTGGGCTGAAAACAACAGGATGAAATTTAATAGGGATAAATGCCAAATTCTACACCTAGGGGAAAAAAACCAAATGCACAGTTACAAGATGTGGGATACTTGGCTCAGCAATACGACAAATGAGAAGGATCTTGGAATTGTTGTAGATCACAAGCTGAATATGAGCCAACAGTGTGAGGTGGCTGCAAAAAAAGCAATTGCTATTTTGAGCTGCATTAATAGAATTGCATGAGGTACTGGTTCCCTTCTATTCGGCACTGGTTAGGCCCTATCTTGACTATTGAGGGCAGTTCTGGGCACCACACTTCAAGAAGGATGCAGACAAGCTGGAGGGGGTTCAGAGGAGGGCAACAATGATGATCAGGAGTTTGGAAACAAAGCCCTATGAAGAGAGGCTGAACGAACTGGGCATGTTTAGCCTGGAGAAGAGAAGATTGAGGGGAGATATGATAGCACTCTTCAATACTTGAAAGGGTGTCACATGGAGGAGGGCCAGGATCTCTTCTTGAACAACCCAGAGTGCAGGACACAGAATAATGGGCTCAAGTTACAGGAAGCCGGATTCCAGCTGGACATAAGGAAAAACTTCCTGACTGTTAGAGCAATACAACAATGGAACCAATGACCTAGGGAGGTGGTGGGCTCTCCCACACTAGAGGCATTCAAGAGGCAGCTGGACAACAATCTGTCAGGCATGCTTTAAGTTGGATTCCTGCGTTGAGCAGGGGGTTGGACTCGATGGCCTTCTAGGCCCCTTCCAACTCTACTATTCTATGATTCTATGATTGTATGATTCTATGAAAGTGTATGAAAGTGGTATATGGTATGTGTCATGTGCCCCAACAGTTGTGAGTGCACTTCAATACTGCTATAAAGCAGTAGTGTGGCTCCTGCCTTTTATATACTGCTTTCATACTGCTATATCCTGCTTGGTGTAGATCTGGCCTCAGAGAGTTCAAAAGCTGGTTTAGAGGAGGGGAAAAGATTTCTACCTGGTGCAGCAGGAACAACCACAGGAAGGGAAGGACAAAAAGGTGTGTGGGCACATTATATTGTCAGTTTTCCCTTTCACCTATGGAATAAGGTATTGCTGGTGCATGGCAATGGGCAACTTACTGGAAGAAGAATAGTATCACTCCCCTGCTACCCTGAATTTCTGATGGGGTGCTGATGTGTGGTAAACTTCTTGTCGTTTGGCCGGAATGCACACCATTGTAAGATAGATACCATATGGGAAATGATGGTCTCTACAGATTCATCCAGAGTGCTGTAGTGTAGCATTGATCCAATAATTCCTAACAGATCTTCAGGAACCTTTTGTGTAATTCCACATCAATTACGTGCCGGAAAAAAATATTGCAATGTTCTTCATCTCATGTACTTACAACAAGCTGTTGGTTGCATTCCAGGCCTGCACAACTTGGAACCCAATGAGCCAAATCCAGCCCATCTGCCATTTGGGGCTTCAGAAACCTCTTTCTGTTGCTGCCAGCCTAGCATTGCACAACTAGCCAGGCAATCACACGTGGCGTTGCGGACTGTGTTGGGTGTAGTTGTTCATAAATCACTCAGGCTTAGGAAAGGGTGAAGTATCCCTTCATTCATAAGGCATACACGAGACACAACATATGAGACACAGCACAATATCTGTATTGAGGATTTCCATGCTGCCTGGGAGCTCACCTCACGCACTCATCAAGCACTGCCCAGCCTGCCCTGTTCTAACCGAACTGGCCCATTGTGTACATCAAAGGCCTCCAGAAAGTGCCATTAGCATGCCAGGGGAAGTGCACACTTTCTGAGGCCCCTTGGATGTGTGTTTTTCCTCTCTCTCTCTTCCCATGTGCATCTGGGTCTGAAAAGGCCTGTTAAAGCAGGCTTTGAGAGGCCCTTTTGACCCAATTGGAAAAACCCTTCCCCTTGTACCCATCTGAGCCTGAAAGGGCCTCCTAATGCAAGTGTTAAGATGCCCTTTCAGGCACCAATGGGTGCAGGGGGGCAGGAAAGCCTTTAGGGCCTTGAAGACCCCCATCAGCAAGGGAAGGACTAACACAATTTCCCCTGAGCCTGACCTGATTTGTGTCCCCATTGTCTCCAAAGGAACCATGGGATGAAAATCCACCAGGTGATTTGCTGGAGCCTGAGAAGGCCGAGTGTAGGGCTTCCAGCAAGCTCACAGGCCCTGGCAGATTTTTGACCCATCCCTACATGCAGATGACACTAACCACCTCACAGCTAGGCTCAGTCAAAAAGTTGTATCTAAGGAGCAGAGTACAGGCAACTTAGTATTTCCTACATGTGTTTTTTCATGGGCCCCACGCCATTATGCTGGATTTCTTTAACAGGATATAATTCAAAATTGCTACGTCCTACATTAAATATACACGTTACTGGGATATTTAAATCTCAACCCATTAAGGTTTACTTCAAATCAGATATTATAAGATTCTACAATCCAATATCCAAAGGGCTATGTGTAAAGAAAAAGGAGAGCATGAAATTTTCATTGCCCGCATAGAGAATTAGACTCTTAAAAGTTCAGATGCTAGAGATTAGAGCCAAGATGAAAGTATACTCAAATTTCACATGAACATTTTGAAAAGACTTCTCTCCACCACCACCACCACCCCACACACATCTGTTCAGTGTTGTTTCAGCATGTTGAAAAACATCTGCCAATGAATTTACATTGACATGTCCTGAGTGATATAATCATATAGCCAAATCCAACTGGCTGTGTAGCGTTGCAACATCATGCTGTTCACTGTGTGATCACTGATAGGGTGGGAACTCCCATGTGACTAATCTGGGAAGAAGGAAGAAGTCTCCTACAGAGCAAAGTGGTACTAAAGAAGCAAATGTTGGAAATAATTTTATCACAAAGGATAAAAAAATAGGAACATTTTCACAATGTAAGTGTATGTGGGGGGTAAAAGAGTTTTGGGGGGGCATTGGGAGAATTACCGCCCCATTTCTAGTTTCCACCCACACACATGCATTAACAAAACTAGATCATATTTCACACAGCTTTACTAGGAATGTATGTATTCCTATCTCAAAACTAGGAGGAAGGGAATTATATCCAGAATAAATAGTTGACATTGAGAATATCATATCTCAAACGAATTCCAAAAACTCTTTCATTCATACAGTTTCACGGTATAGATCCCATGGTGAAAACAAAGCCTTAGACTGGAAATACATTATCTGACTGGAGGCATTCTGCAAAGAAAGAATATTATTTTTATTAAGTCTTGTTCCTGGAGGCACGATTCATAAATGGATTCATTTTTCCCCTTTTTTACTTATGGGATTGGACTGTCGAGGTGACATCCACTCGAAGCAATCTTTTGATTTCTCTTCCCACTGGGAAGAGCCATTTCAACCCAGTCACCTTAGATGTGTCAAGTCAAATGCTTCTGAGCTATGTAGCTGAGTTCCATGTCAACTCTATCCTTGAAAAATGGACCCGAGGGAAAGCAAACCTATCACCAGCTTTCTTGTTCTACTGTAAAAACAATCATGACTGTATAATAGGGGTGACATTGGCCAACAGCCTCTTTTTTCTTACCCAAGATGCCAGGATTGGGGAGGGAAAGGGTCCTTATTTGAGCTTCACAGAAGCTTAAAGATGTGAGTTTCTTTCGTCCCCCTCCCCCTTTAGTAGAAAACAAATTTCAGAGCCCCTATGGATAAAGACAAAGAGTTAAATGGGACTGTGAACATTTAGAACAAAAATCAAGGGCACAGTTGCGTACTCCCATTAAAAAATACAATGGTGGCAGATCAGGTTCAGCTGACTTTTATTTCCCCTCAAAGCAGATGAGACTGACAGCTGGTTAACTAGCATAAGTTCCTCACCAAATGATGACAGTACGCAGTAGGGGTGTGCACGGACCCCCCGGATCGGATCGGGACCCGGATCGGGACCTCCAATTTTGTCCCGGACCGGTTCGGACAAAATCGGAGGCCCCCCGGACCGGATCGAGTCCGATCCCGACCCAAAAATCGTACATTTTTGGATCGGCCGCCATTTTTTTCCCCATAGACTTGCATTGCAATGCAAGTCTATGAGGAAAAAATGGCGGCGGGTGGGTAAGGGGGGGCCTAACTCCCTCCCCCCCCTGGGGCCGTCCGCTGTGGACGGCCCCGGCAGGTAAACCCCCTCCCCCGCGCTCCCTACCCCCCCTGGGGCCGCCCGCTTCCATCCGCTGGCGCCCGCGGGCGCCAGCGGATAGAAGCGGACGGCTCCGGGGGGGGGTAAGCCCCCTTCCCCGCCACTGCTTACCTTCTCGGCCCGTCCGGCGCCGGCGGCTACTACCAGCGGGCTCCGCGGCCTACTCTCGAGTAGCGCGCCGGGTGATGACATCACCCGGCGCGCCATCCTAGAGCAGGCCGCGGAGCCTGCTGGGAGTAGTAGGCGCCGGCGCCGGACGGGAGCCGCCGGGCCGGGCAGGTAAGGGCCCCCCTCCCCCCTCCCCCCTCCGCGCGCCCCCTCCTCCCCTCCACGCACCCCCTCCTTACCTTTCCGGCCCGGCGGCTCCCGTCCGGCGCCGGCGCCTACTACTTCCAGCAGGCTCCGCGGCCTGCTCTCGAGTAGCGCGCCGGGTGATGATATCACCCGGCGCGCCATCCTAGAGCAGGCCGCGGAGCCTGCTGGGAGTAGTAGGCGCCGGCGCCGGACGGGAGCCGCCGGGCCGGGCAGGTAAGGGCCCCCCTCCCCTCTCCGCGCGCCCCCTCCTCCCCTCCACGCACCCCCTCCTTACCTTTCCGGCCCGGCGGCTCCCGTCCGGCGCCGGCGCCTACTACTTCCAGCAGGCTCCGCGGCCTGCTCTAGAGTAGCGCGCCGGGTGATGACATCACCTGGCGCGCCACCCTAGAGCAGGCCGCGGAGCCTGCTAGTAGTAGTAGGCGCCGGCGCCGGACGGGAGCCACCGGGCCGAGAAGGTAAGTGCCCCCCTCCTCCCCCCCCCGCTGTCCACTTTCATCGGCGGGCGCCCGCTGGCGCCCGCCAATGGAAGCGGCGGTGGGCGCCAGTGGGCGCCCGCCGATCCGCCGAACCGGTTCGGAGCTTTTTTGGACCGGTTCGGATTGGATCGGCCGATCCAGCTGCGGGATCGGAAATCGGATAATTTATCCGATTTCCCACTGGACCGGACTCGGATCGTGGATCGGGTCCGATCCAGTGCACATCCCTAGTACGCAGTGTTGATCTGCATGTGCCCAGCTCTGAGTTGCCAAATTTTAAGCAACCAAGTGGTGGGAAATCAAGTGAGGTACTTGCATATGTGAAGCAGTCATTATTATTATTATTATTATTATTATTGTTATTATTTACATTTATATACAGCCCCATAGTTTACAAAAATTTAAACATTGAACGTTAAAAGTCAATATACAAAATTTTAAACTATAAAAACAGCAAACATTTAAAACAATTTTAAAACTTTCATCCAGGCCAAAGACTCAGTTAAAAACTCAACTTAAGCTGTTAAAATGCCTGGGAGAAAAGAAAAGTTTTGACCTGACGACGAAAAGATAACAATGTTAGCGCCAGGCAGGCCTCATCAAGGGGATCATTCCACAATTGGGGGGCCACCACAGAAAAGGCCCTCTCCCTTGTTGCCATCCTCTGGGCTTCCCTTGGAGTAGGCACCTGGATGAGGACCTTAGATGCTGAGCATAGTGTACGGGTAGGTTCATGTCGGGAGAGGCGTTTCATCAGGTATTGTGGTCCCAAGCCATGTAAGGCTTTATGGGTTAAAAACAGCACCTTGAATCAGGCTCAGAAACATACAGACAGTGAATGCAAGCGGGCCAGAATCGGTCTTATATGTTTGAACCTTCTGGTCCCTGTTACCAATCTGGCCGCTGCATTTTGCACAAACTGCAGCTTCTGAACTGTCTTCAAAGGCAGCCCCATGTAGAGTGCATTGCAGTCATCTAACTTGGAGGTTACTAGAGCATAGACAACTGAAGCCAGGTTATCCCTGTCCAGAGAGGGTCATAGCTGGGCCACCAACCGAAGTTGGTAGAAGGCACTCAATGCCACCGAGGCCACCTGAGCCTCAAGTGACAGAGATGGTTCTAGGAGGATCCCCAAGCTACGAACCTGCTTCTTCGGGGGGAGTGCAACCCCATCCAGAACAGGTTGAACACCCTCCATCCAGTCAACAAACCCTCCACTAACAGCATCTCAGTCTTGTCTGGATTGAGTTTCAGTTTGTTAGCCCTCATCCAGTCCATTGTCGCAGCCAAGAACCGGTTCAGCACATCCACAGTCTCACCTGATGAAGATGAAAAGGAGAAGTAGAGCTGCGTGTCATCAGCATACCAGGTGAAGGCCTTTTCATTTTCTGAAGCCTTTTAGCCCTTCAATTCAACAAAAATACAAACAAAAAGTGTTTGCATGGATTTTTAGATCTTTGCACTGCTACTGTCTTTTATCTGGGTCTCTACTTTGCTTTTATACTGTTTTTCAACATATGGTTTTTATATTAAGTTGTACCATTTTATTGCATTTTTAGGGTTTTAAGTTTTATTATATGGAGCTTCAGCTAATGGGTGGTATAAATATGTAATATTTTTAAAAACCTATAATCAGGGAACAGGGCATGCATAAAGAATATCTGAATGTTAGATGGGCTTTTTTCCAATATGGGAGGAAATATCATGGTTAAAAATTAATATTTTGTTTGATTTAATGATGAATTGAATTAAGCTGTACAAGTACCTAATGTGAACCATTGAGGGTAAAGTTAAATTGATATTGGTTGGAAATAGTGAGGATGAAGAAGTTTTATAGTAGCAATTTTAACTTCACTTATCTGCAGAATGAGGATTTAGAGAGCGTGGCTGAATTCGGACGACACAATAAGCAACTGTGGGGGGGGAAACAATCATCAGTTGTATTGACTATCATGTCGTCTGAATGCTGCCATAGTCAACTCAGTGCTGATCCTCATCCACACCACAGTTGATTATTTATTACCATGTTGTGTGGGGAGTACCCCCTAGATGAACAAGTGTAAAGTTGATTATTACCCCACCATTGACTATTGTGTTGTTCGAATTCAGCCAGTACCTGTGAGAAATAACATTAGCATAGGCTAGATGCTATGGGGCAATATCCAACGTGATACTACCACTAAGGGAAATGACATTGTGCTAGTGTAAACTACTTCCGCAACACAAATAGCTCTTGCTGGTGGGATGACCTTTCTGGGAAACCTTTTGCACCTGCAAGCACTATTAGCATTGCACTAGAGGTAGATTATGTGCTGCCCACAAATGTAATATATTTTAAATCTATTGAATCTCTATGCACATTCCCAGAAATGACAGGACATCCCCCCTTGATTTGAAGTGTGGTGGGTGCTCCAATGATATTTTAAAAGAAACAGACACAGCCTTATTCTTAGTAAGCATGTGTGCAAATCTGGCCTGAATCAACACATACACATATGTAACATTAAAAGGCTAAATATGGACTAAAAGCTGTACCAAGAATGGTGCCCCTGAAGAGCAACTATGCCTGTGGCTGATAGGTTGTGGAGGTCATTCTGACACGTCCTCCTTCCACTGTGACATGGGCTCCCAGCTGGTGACCAATCCCTCAGTTGCCCCAGGCCAGAAGAGTGGACATGCTTAGGGAGCGAGGAAGCATCATCTTTTTCTCTTGCATTTAGTTTGCTATTTCATAGTTGCATAGAGAGGGAAACAGAGAAAATGTATGGAGAATTTCTTAGTGGCTTCTGCATTATCCAGCATATTCCTAGGGGGTCCTTTCCTCCCCCAGGGTACCTTTAAAAGATGACACTTGGGACTGGTGAATTCCAGCCATGATGATAGGGAAGGTAGCTATGTACTCTCCAGCCAGCACACCATCTGGAACTGAGTGCTGAAAGGAAAAGGAACCTTCACAAAGGTGCACTGCGAAACGGAGTTCACTTGATAACCCATCACACTGGCATAAGGTTGCCAGCTGAACTTTCCCTTTGGTCGCATGGAGATTGCTCTTTCTGCCTTTCCCTGCTCCCCCCAGCCTTCCAAAAATGCAGAGAAATACCAACACTGAGAGATGTGAAACACTATGTGAGGACGAAAGTTGCATGATCCAGGATTACACCAGATGATGAGACAAGGAATATCACTGTGGAACATATGTGGGATGGAGAGAAGGTAAACAGACAGACAAGCAAACAAACATTTCAGTACAGACGCTTCCCTCACGTTTCTTCTACATTAGGGCTACTGAGCCATTGCTTTTAGCAATCAGGTGGAAGCTGCATTAAAACAGTGGAAACCAAATAGTAATACTTAATATACTATTATATTCCCCATAACTCCTCCCCCCCCCCCAGTAAAGCTTGTCCCTATGGACAAGAGCCTACTACAGTTTGTTTACTCAGAGGTAACTCTCAGGGCCTTTCTACACATCCCGGCATTCTGGGAGGGAGGGGGGAAGCTCTCACAATATCCTGATCGCGAGAGCCTCCCCCAGCATGCACAAGCGGTGCATGACATTGCGGCTGCCATCTTTTTTAAAAAAGCAGCGGGGGTGGTCGTGCCCCACTCCATTGGAAAAGGTCAGGTTTTGTTTTAAATCTCCCCCCTGAAATCATGCCCCTTCGCCCCACTGCCATCCCATGAATTGCAAAAATGTAGTTCCCCCTCTCCCCGGATGGACACGGAGCCATGTGGTGTGGCTCCATGCCCGTTTCTGGAGCCTGCTTACTCACCAGTAAGTGGGCACCAGGCGGGATGGGCGCCCACAACTCCCACTGTCTTGGGATGGCCCCAAGACTGTGTGAAGAATTGGATTTTCCCATTTGGACGCACAGGGTCAAGCCTGGGTCAAAAGGCCAGTGTAGAAATGGCCTCAGTCAGCAACACTGCTTTTATTACATATTTTCCTCCATGCTTCTTTCTTTTAAAGTAGCTTCTGCTTCTCAGCTTCTGCCACTTTAATTAGTCACTTCGTATCCATTCCTGTGTTCCTGAATTAACTGCTCATTGACTAATAAAAGGCCTATGCAAGAACAGGAAATGACTAAATTTGCAGATGCTGAGAAACCAAAGCCACTTTAAGGGTCAAAGAGGAAAACTGAATTATTTGTCTGTTGTCAGCAGTTGATAACAATGTGTGATTCTCTGTAAAAAAAACTGAATGAATAGGCTGACCATATGAAAAGGAGGACACATCTGCTCCATTGGGATATCATTTGTTACCCGCAACTAGAGAAAAGATCTGCAAAGGGGAATATGCGGACATATTCTCTTTGCTTTTTCGGGAACAGGAGAGCAACGAGAAAGAAAAAGGGACGGACAAAGAAGCGGAAAGGTTTAAGAGGAAGAAAGTAGCCCGTACATGGGCCAATTGGCTTCCCGGATTCCTGATTTATATGGGGGTCGTGCTTCAGCGTTTCCCGGGAAAAGGAGTTATTCTGGCTAAGTACCTTGATATGATTTATCGAGCTTACTCAGAATATGAGGGCGGAGCCTGGTTGGCTTACGATGAATCATTTCGTCATAGAGCGGCCTTTGACCACGCCCTTCGCTGGGATTTGAAGGATAACGACCTGTGGCTACAGTTCATGACGCCAGCCCGACCGGGATTTGGCGACAGGGCGGACAGTGGCCACATTCTGGCTAAACAACAGCCTGCGTCAACCCCTCGAGGGTACGCAGGCCAGGCGGTTCAACACCGCCCACTTTGTTGGGATTTTAACAAAGGGATTTGCTCACGCAACCCATGTAAATACAGACACGATTGCCAAACTTGTGCAGGTTATCACGCCGCGACCAATTGCTTCAAAAATAAGACCGGAAAATGGCCCGTTAGGGATGGACAGGGCGCCAGGCGTGCTGGGGGACAACAACCTCCTGCCAAAGGGGCCCAGTCCAGTCAACCTGGAGCCCCTTAACAAGTTGTTAGCGCTTTACCCCAAACGGCGTGAGGCGTCATACCTTAGTGTTGGTTTTAGGGAAGGATTCTGCATCCCCTTTCAGGGTGTTAGATGCAGTTCACTGGCCAAAAACCAGAAATCCATCAATCAGTTTGAGGACATTGCGAGGGAAAAAATTGGCAAAGAAGTCATGGCAGGAAGGGTGTTGGGGCCTTTTGCGGCCCCCCCGATCCATCATTTGCGGGTATCACCCCTAGGAATAGTGCCAAAGAAAGCGCCTGGGGAATACAGGTTGATTCACAACCTGTCTTTCCCAAAAGGGGCTTCCGTAAATGATGCTATCCCGGAACAATTAAGTTCCGTCAGGTACGCTTCATTTGATTCCGCTGTACGTATGATAAGGAACAATGGTCCTGGGGCTCTAATGGGCAAATGCGATATAAAAGCAGCCTTTTGCATTTTGCCAATTCACCCTAAGGATTTCAATTTACTGGGTTTTTGTTTCCAAGAAAAATACTACATAGACTGCGCCTTGCCAATGGGGTGTTCCATATCTTGCGCAATGTTCGAAAAGTTCAGCACATTCTTGGAATGGGCACTCGTTTTTAGGGCAGGAGCGCGGGATGTCATTCACTATCTTGTTGACTTCCTGTTCTCGGGACCCGCAGGCAGCCCACATTGCGGGCGCATGATGGATGAGTTTCGAGCATTATGCGAGGAGCTCGGGGTGCCTTTGGCACATGAAAAAACTGAAGGCCCAACTGAAGGAGCGGGCATTTGTATGTTTTTTAATGGTGAGCATTCACAGGCACTGTTAGGTGATGGGTAACGCCTGAGCGCCAACCACTGAGAGCCCTGCGGCATCAGTTGGGGGGATAAGGCTTACCTTTGGGGCCAACCCTTCTCATCTACTCGGAGCCCTGCGGCGCGAGGGGAGACGACACCGGAAGGCCCCCCACCTCAGATTGGGGAAGCTCGGGGGGTGGCGAGAGCGCAGGCGCCACTTCTCGGGCTGTGAATGTCTCGCCCGACCCCTTCAATGGCCTGGCTGGCCATGCAAAATGCCCGCTTAGGATTACCTCCCCCCTTTGATATCTGTAAATAATAAAGTGGCCCTTGTTTACATCCCAATTCTTGTGTCGCCTCTTTATTTCTCATCCTTCGCTCCGCAATCACATGGGCATAACCATTCTTGGACAGGGATTTTATTATATCTGCCTTCCAGAAGCGCGGAAGGTAGAACATTTAGTCTGGCTAGTGTGAAAGCTTTCCTATATTTGGGAATTGATAAGCTTAACATATAGTTTGGCATTATAAATGCTCCTACATAGTTCTGATAATTGGGATAGCGTGGAGTTAATCTCAGATGGTTTTGGAGGTCGATGTCTCTGATTCTCTGTGTGATAGCCACTTGAGCCTTAGTGTATCCTAAGACCTGTATGACATCAGCTGAGAAGCCCAAATGCTGCAATTTTGTCGACAGAGTCCTTTTCCATTTGGATTGAAATGGGTCAGTCCAACAGTTTCCCTTTTATTTTCAAGGTACTGAGTGATCTTTGTTTGTTTTTTACGTTTACCCAGAAGGGGATCAACAGCAGCGGGTGCAATTCCCAAGGTCTTATAGTCCTTTCTGGTAAGCACCATATCTCTTATTGTAAATTCCAGTTATATACTTCCCAGCAAAATATATACTTGTTAAAATGACTCTTTTAATTAAGTGTTTGCTTACTGCCCAGCATAGCTCATTTTCTCCGAGGTGTGGGTGGATATCTTCCGTCTGCTCAAATAGTTGTAAGCACTGCAAATTCCGTAAACACTGTTTGTTTTCACCGATACTCCTTAAGAAGCTGTGTAATCAGCACAGACTTTCCAGAAAACTTCTGAGAAGTGTTAGGATAAAATTGACTAACTAAAAACTAAAAACAAATTGAAAAAACTAAAAACAAACTACAGAGCTCAAAGCAGAAACAACCTTCCTTGTCGCCATCTTGGCCCCTCCCCTCCAATGAATTTTGTCAAAGACCTTCTCAGCATCCAAAGAGACAATGGCTGTCTGGTCAGCTCTTCCTAAATTTAAAGCTATCAGATGAACAACTAATCCCAAATTATCAACTCCCTGCCTATTTTTAATGAATCCCACCTGTTCTGGTTAGACCAGCATTGTAACGACTTGTTTCAGTCTATCCACTAAACTTGCAGTTAGTATTTTAATAACAACATTTATTAGCAAAATAGGTTGGTAGTTAGCATATAAGTATGGTCCGTGCCAGGCTTGGGGATGACTGTAATATAGTGATGAAGAAAGGGAACCCGATTCAAATATATATTTGTAAAGATGACAAAGCTAAAACACTAGACAATGTTTTTTTACCACTCAATTGGAAATCCCTCCGGACCAGGGGATTTCCCAGGGTTTATACTCATAATTGCTTTCATACTCTTCTCCAGTCTTGGGATTTGGATCAGGTTCCTGTTCTGCAAACAGTCAGTGAACTGGTGTAGCAGCAAGGATGGTTATCAAGGTGCTCAGATGCTATCTGCTGGTTGCTGAAGCAGCCCCACATTCTGTTCAGTGTGCAAAAAGTTACTCCTTTGCTGGGTTCCTCACCTGCTATTTTGAAAAATGTTGTGTCTCACCTACTGGACAGCTGCTTGACCTCAGCAGCCAGGCAGGAATTTGAGCCAGATGACAATGGCGCTAAGAATGGGAGGAGAACTCTATCATGTAATAATTGGCTCTGAGTGACTGGCAACAGAACCCGGCCTTCACAGCCTAAACAGAATACACTGCAGCCCAATAATGCTAACAGCCCACAAGAGTACCTGCCAAATTCATGAGCCCTTCACACCACTGTCAAAGACTTCTTTGGATTCCCTTTCATTTTTCTAAAATGTTTTCTTGTTGGCATTTAGTCAACATTAGTCTTCATTATATCTCCAATTGCTGACACCAAATCAAAGCTGCTGTCGTCAATGCATCCCTTAAAAGAATATATGACTCCATAAAGCTCATCCTATTGTTCCTCAAGGTGAACATAAATTCCGTAGAAGCAGATATTGTAACAACTATTGGTTCAATTTGAGATAAAGTCTTCCTGGCATGTTTTATCACACCAGTATCATTCAATTCTAATGACAATAATCCATTTTAAAAAGGTATAAAACCGGTACAATGTATTATTTAAGTAGAATGACTACATATGGATAGTTATAAAAACAGGCATCTCTGTGTGTGAAAAATGGACAGCAAGGTGAACTTATACAAATGATAATTTAATTATAAAAGTGTGTTTGGAAAATCATATTGTTAGTTTTCTTTAGGATTGACATTTAGCTTTCTTATGTGAACTGTATTCATTCTTCTTGAAAAGATAGCATAAAGTCATTCAGTTTTAACCAGCTGAATACTATAAGGCTAGCAATTGATAGCATAGAATCAGAGGAAACTGCTTTATGCTGAGTCAGAAAGCTGGCCGATATAGCTTAGTATTTTCTGTTGTGGTGAGTAATGACTCGCCAGGGCTTTGGATGTCTATGATAGAACCTGGAACATGCTTAGCTTTTGCATGTAAGCAAGAAGTGTATGAGAATTCTGTTTCTGCTTGCAAAACATGCAAGCATGCCCTGTTTGCAACCCCAAGTCTTAGTGCTAGCAGGAGAATGTGCCTCTCTGAAAATGTTCACAAATTCTCAAACATGTTCGCCTTTGATTTCCTGGTTCGATTTCGTGCAAATTCCAAGAATGCACATGTTTTTAAATCACCCCCCCCCCCACACACACACACACTTTAGTCTATGGGGAAAATTTACACAACTTTGGAAATTTGTACAAATTTGGGAATTTTTTTGCGCAACTTTCACATTCAATGGCTGTTCTTTTTACATAGTTTTCCGTTCCTGCAAAATGATCAGTAATTGCAATCGTGAGCATAAATTGAAGAGAGACAAAGAAGCGAGGTGATGTTCACAGAATCTTGCTCAACTGAACATTCTTTGTCTTCCCATCCCCATATGAAGCATATGCTCCACCACTGAGCTTTGGTTCTTGCCCATGTATATTGATATTAATCATAACAAGTAATACCTAGTATTTGGTATATCTGAGGGCTGATTCACTCCAAGAAAAAGCTGCCTGTCATAGTCTTAGCTATGTGTGGGGCCACTGGGCTCTCATGAAAGTGATGTTTCTATGAATTGCAGCTTCAGCATGGGCAGGGTGACTGGATTTATACATGGTGGCAGCAGATCACCAAACAGCAGCGTCGTGGAAGACTCATCTGGCCTCACATGCTCCTGAAGTGTTCACGTGGTGGTCTCCTCACATAGGGCTCCTCAAACCAGTATCACATTCTGCCACACTGCATTGATTCTTGGCAACATAATGTCAGAATCACTTTTAATGCCCTTTTCTCTGCAATCATACTGAAGCCTGTGGGATGGAAATTTTATATGGCATGTGTTATTAAAAGTTTCACTAGCTGTCAGTGTATCATAACAAAAGCCGTCCCAAAACTACCTCACAAGTCCCAAGTTCAAGGATGTTCCCAAGTCTTCAGGACAAGGGACTTTGCAACCCTTAGGTAGTATACAAAGACCAAGTTTTGGGAACCTCCCTGGCCTTAATCAACTATAAAACAAACAAATAAAATGCCTTTTATGGAATTCAGTTTTGAAGGAACAAATAATAGCTGCAAAAATACAGAGGGGACAGAGAGGAAATTCTGAATACCAGGAGTGTGTTTTAAATTTGGCTGAAACATTTCTTTTGCTTCCTAAGGTGAACCAGGCTTCACTCCAAAGTGACCAAAGCAGAATCTGGCTTCATTCACAAAACAGTTTCAAAAGAGGCAGACAGTGGCTGCATTTGGACAACACATAAGTCAATGGTGGGTTGAGTAGCAAACACACAGTTGATTATTTTGTGGGTATTTCCCACACAACATATTCCTACACAACTGTGGGTGGTTGGGGCTGGCGTTGAGTGGACTAATAGTCAACCCAGCATTTGACTAACACAGCCCCCACCCCTCTCCCCACCCTACCTCTTCCCTCAGTCCTCCCAGTTCTATCCCAGCAGCCTCTGCAAGTTGCACCAGTTGTAGCAGAGTGGCAGCCGCCACTTTGGTTGCTCTTGCCGCCTGCTACACATATGTGCCAAATTTGAGATTGATCCCTCGAACCCTCGATTTTATATGAATTTATTAAAGATCATTTCCGTTCTGACAGATCAGAATGACAGCTCACCACGTGCGTTCATTCAGACCTGTCAGAACTGAAACAATCTTTAAAAAATTCATATGAAATCAAAGGTTGGAGGGATCGATCTCAAATTTCATACACATACTTAGGCGTACCCCATAAGCATTGTGACCAAGTTTCAAGCCTGTAACTTTGAAAATACAGAAGTTATAGGCGTTTTTTCTTTAAAAATAGGTCTGCAAAAAATATCGTTTTTTTCAGGATAATTATCGTTAAGGCGATATGGTTCACCTACGATATGAATGAAGACGATATTTTTTTTGGGTCCAAACTGACGATAACGATAAACAACAATATTTTTTGGTGTGCACACACCTAATTTTAATGTGTTTATTGTATCATTCAATATTAGCTGTCATTCAAATATATTCAACCGAAAATGCTATTGCTTCTGAAAGGAAAGCAACACACATATTTACAAACCTTTTCAAATTACAACAAAATTATCTGACAGACTTCAAACCCCTCTCTGCTGCAACTTACCTCTTCATATATTTTCCTGTTTCAATATTCTTATTTGTATACTGTTTCCATTTTCATGCCCCATGTACTTCAGCTTTAAAATGTTGATTGTTTATTTCTCTAATCCTGGACCGTGTTAAATATGAGAGACAGAGAGATAAAAATATCCACAGGGTTTTAGCTTAGATGCCAAAGCTTGGTCCTCTCCTCCACCTTGTCTCTCTAAATATCACAGAAAATTTCAGTGCTCATGGCTTGATTAAAGAATTCTCCAGGTGGCTATGTACCCTTTGTACATAGAAAAAAAAAATGGTATTATGAACTAGCTCAAACTGTAGATGCACATGCATAATAACTTTCTTTCAAAGTTCATAATTTTCCAATATCTATGTAGTTACAATTTCTCTCAGGATGATAATAATAATAATAATAATAATAATAATAATAATAATATACAGCATGTTTACAATCAGCTGAATCAAGGCCTAAACAGACATCACTTTATATCTGTATCTAGTAACATCTCCCTCTTTTTCCATTTCTATTCAGATTCAGACCGTAGTGTGTGGGGTAGGGCATGGCTTTTAAGATCTGGAGGGGGGGGGGGGCTGTGCCTACTCTAGAGTAAAAATGATAAAAAGAAATAACTACTAGAGATGGATTTAAAGTAACATATGTTTTTGACCTCAGAAATATAGAACAAATTAAGCTTGATTTAGTCCAAGTAGAGTTTAAAACACTTTCTCCCTTGCATTTCATTCCCCCCCATCTTTTTTCCATACAACTCATCCTAATCAACTTACCCCTGGTTTTGAATGTATAGACTATTTTACAGAGTGCTCAAAACCTTGTTCCTTTCATTTCTACTCCTCTATGAGAAAAACAATGAATCTTTCAAGACAATCAAGAAACCTCAGCAAACATTGCAGGCTGCTTTAATGGGTGATTTGTTCACATCCAATGCTGTCAAAGTTGACTCAGTGTAAACTGAAAACCCGTAATTTCATTTGCATTGTAATAGAAATGCAGCTCATCGTTGGTATGTATATGGATACCATCAACTAGTCATTTTGGTATACATGAATTGCTACCCTTTGTGTTTATCTCATGCTGGAAGAGATCACCTCCGGTATAAATTCAGCATTGCCTTTTGCCAATAAAAACAGCATGTTAACATTCTTGCAACCATGGTTTCTATTCCAGTAAAGAGTTTAAGACCCAGTCAGACTAATAATGCATCCAGTTTTCTTGAGACCCACTGACATTTGAAAAAAAAAAGACTTGGATAAACATTTTATTTAGAACCAAATGGGGCAATTTGTCACTCCTGGTGCTCCTTTTATTACTCTGAATATTTGAATAAAAGTAGAATTTGTTTTCGAAGGCACTCTGGTGCTTGTGCTATTACAGCTCCACTCACAAATCATAAAATCTTCTTGTAACATCACAGTAGGCCATGAGGAAAAATGACTGTGATTTCACAAAGGAGAATTGTTTTCATTGAAATGCTGCATTCAGTGGCAGCTGGCCTCCAAAACAAAGATTTTGTTTTCATGGGTGTGGCCTTGCAATTCAAAAGAAGCAAAGAAAAACAAATTTCTGAAAGAAGAACAGATTATCTTCCCCCAAGACACCACTGTAGGGCAACCTACAACTTGGATTATATGTCTTAATATCTCTGTCAATGCAAATCTTATACTTAAGATATATATCTATATATCTATATAGATATATAAATATAACACAAGCCAAAACCATCTAAATAAGATAAGGGCACAATCCTATGCATGTTTAGATAGAAAAAAAAATTCTGGCTGGAGCATGTTGGGAGGTGTAGGAGGGTTTGTGTGTGTGTGTGTGTGTGTGTTAAACATGTATAGGGTTGTACCATAAGTGCTTCAACCAGAATGTCAGGTAACATCAGACAGAAGTCTCATCACTACAGCTATTTTATGTGGAGCCAGCCCATTGGCCACATAGCCAAGTGCTCTTTGTTCTGCATGGCAGCTAGGAATGTGAAAGCATTTGAATAAAGCAGGTGTGCAGAACCATAGGCCCAGGGGCCACATCCAGCCCTCCTGGGATTCCACTATGGCCCTACCCCTGGCCCAAACTCCTTTTCCCTGACCACTGGTTGTTGGGTGGTTTCCCAGCTTTTGTGTTGTTTTTCTTCCCATTCTAAAAGGTGGAAATGCCTTTCCAAAGGCTTTGTTACTGGCAGTAAGAGCTTTAATATAAAATAGGCAGGTATTTTTGGACCCAGCCACCACTGGAAGGTTGCCCCTGAGAGCTTCCGTGAAATAGAATTCAGCTGAAGGAAGCTCAATACCCCTGGAATAGAGGCACTTCACTTTCCTGATGTCTGGTAGTTAGAGATGTCATGAGCATCCAAATATGGGTGTTTCCTGTTTGAATGCAAGCTTCATCCCCTTTCCCTTGTCTCAAGAACCAGGGGATTTGCCTAGCCTCTCCTGCTCATTTTCCCCATCAAATGGTACTCAGAGGCATACTGCCACTGGTACTGGAGGTAATATGTAGTCATCATAACTAGTAGCCTTTTGCTCCATGGATTTGTCTAATCCCTGTTTAAAGATGTTCAAGTCGGTGTCCATCGCTACATGTTGCGGTTGCACTGTTTAGTTATGTTCTTTGTGAACAAGTACTTCCTTTTGTCTATCCTGAATCTCCCACCAACCATTTTCATTGGGTGACCCTGGGTTCTAGTATTCTGAGAGAGGCTTTGATGTTGGTCTTATTTGTACGGTTCTTTGCTCGAGACAAGCCATTAATTTCTCCCCTGGGGAGGTAAGCTCTTATATCACTGGTGTTTTACCTCTGAAACATCATCTCACTCGAGTTGTCTTGGTGACAAGCATATATTACAACACATTGGGAAATGGAAGCCTGCTTCTTTGTTTGAAAGATATTGAGCGACTTGAGCACTTCTAGAGGATATTTCATAAAAGGAGGTATTAGTCAAGGTCTTCCAAATATCAGGCAATAAAAAAAGAAAGAACGATCAGTGTCATCTTCCATAAAGTAGTACTATTACAGCCAGTTACCAGTATAGGCTTTTTCACCCACACATGTCCATTTAATCTGTATCATCATTCCGTTTATGTATCATGTGCTATTTTATTTTATTTTTGGGTGAGTTATGGTGTCACCTTAGAACTGAGTTTGGATGATGTGTGCATATGGAATTACAAGATATTAGCATGTTCCTGACAGCCTCTGTTTGAGCTCATAATAACTGGTTACATGTAGAGCATGTGAAAATGCTAACTTGTAATACCTGTTTTTCTTTCTTGTATGTTTCGAATGTCTTTATTTTTCCTCAGCTATATCTTTCTTGGTCTTATGACAACATCTATCATCAGTGTGAGATGTGTTATTATTTCTTCTATGCTTTCAGTACCAAAGGTGGATGTAATCCATTTTGTGTTTGCTGTACTGGGCTTGTGATAATCTTGGATGTCAAGGTTTGAAATATGAAAGATACCAAAAAAACAGGGGATACTTGCTAAATAATAAACTTAACAAACTCTTCTGATCTTATTTCAGGAAAGCCTCTATACTTCACGGATAAAGATTTCAATGATTAGGGAAAGATGATCATCTTCAAATTGGCCTGGGAAATTTGTTATCCGTGAAGTCAAATACAATCCATGAGCCCTGGATGATGGCTTGCTAGGGACTGGATAAACGTCATGTTTCTGTTGTCTGTGCTGGACTTCAAAACCAGAGGTTGTGAAGCACTTTACAGGCCACACGCCTTGGCTGGTAGACTGTATGCACTTGTTGGGTCTCAAGGCTCAAGGCCTCTTCTGCTATAAGTCTCTAAGAAAAAACTCCTACAATTCCCAGCATCACTCAAGCCAGGAATGCTGGCTGGGACATGCTGGGAATTGTAGGACTTCCTTCTGTCTAAACGTGCATAGGATTGCACCCTAAGAAAGCAATCCTATGATACCTGAGAAGATGTCCCAGAGACAATAAGATGTCCCAGGGACTATCCAATATGATGGTTCTCCACTGTGAGACTATAGACATAGCTATGACTTTGCTGGGGGCGGGGGAGAAATCTAAGTGGGGATATTCCCCTCCACTGCCTCCCAGCTGCCACACAAAGTTCTGCAGCAGCTCTTCAGAACAAAGATGGGGAGGGAGGAAAGGGGATATAACAGTGTGTGGGAAGGGAGTGGAGGGAAAAGATGTGAATCCACAAGCCTACTGTCCCTGCCCACTGCCCATCTGCCTGTCTAGTTAATAATGCTTTTTAAATAGGATCAGGAGGCAAAAACTTCTCCATTGTTCCTGCCATGCAACCTGGTGCTTACTGGCAGGGCTTTGGATAAACAGATGTCTATCGAACATCAGTCCAGTAGGATTGTGCTCTACCTTGAATAGAAATGTATGTTCAGAGGTCCCAGTTCACACTGAATATTTGATGCAGAATGCAGAGGGATGCTACAAGCCTGAAGCTGAAATATGTGCCCAGCATATGCAGGCTATATGCATTGGGTTTACATGTGAACCAGCCTCTGGTGTAACATGTATCTCTCTAACCCAAAATATATCTCAAAGAACTTGCGAAATCTCTCTCCATGAAAGAAAGCTATATCTGCCAAATCTAAGAGTGAAAATCATCTTGTCCCTTTTTTCTGAACCAATCTGCATTTCCCCTGTTTGAAATTATGGAGGGAAGTTATTGATGAGTTAATACAGAAAATATCGAACCCCATTTTTATTTATATATGCAATAATTCTGGAATTGATTGTGAGGAGCTGGTAAGAGGGGGGAATCCTAATTACCAGGAGGAAAACACAATCTCATCAGGCAGCCACAATTCAGTTAAGAACATTTATTCTTGGTTCCCCAGTGAAAAGCTGTGTTCAGCTGCACAGTCAATGTATTTTTTATATCGTTCTATCTGATAAGAGGTAGTCCTGTGAGTGATAGAAAAGGATAATATAACACCTTTGGGAAAGGAAAATTAATTTGAGCAATTCTTGTCTCTAATTTGTCCTTCCCTTTACTTCAATACTGCTAGCAGGTTTGTGGGCAAAAGGAAACACTCCATCTGTTAACATTCACCAGCTAACATCATTACAGACTTTCAAATAAGGTTAGTGAGGTAGAGGCATGTGTGGTAAAATAATATCTATCAAAAGCATTTTAAGCAGTGCCGTTATTTAAACGACTCTAAAAGCACAGAAATCAAGCAACTGAAATATTGGCTAACAGTGTGCTTTTAAAAATGGGGAGGGGGAAGTGAGCGAATGAGAGAGAAATCAATAGTGGCCTAAGAGGAAATATTATAAATGGTGTGTAGGAAGGTGCGTCTCTAAATCCAAATTAATTGGATTAGAAAAAAGTGTACCAAGCCACCATCATGTCTTTATAAAGCCAAGAGACCAGATTCTGCCCACAATTCAAAACCGATTGCTTTTAATCAATTCCAGAGTTATCGTCGGAATAAATGATTGGTGCTTTGTTTTTTATTATTATTATTATTTTATTAAATGTTACTTACATTTAAATAAGGAATATGTTAACTCACCCTCCACCCCCACCCGGGTCTTAAAAATTATACTGGACTTTAGGTGGGTCTTTAGTTAATTATTGTGCTTGTGGAGTATTATTATCCCCATTATTCCTTAAAACTGAAATATGCTCAGGCTCCCAATTCCTAAGCATGAGGAGAAAGACAGATAACAATACAAAATTGGCATGCTTCTTTCTTACTGAGGTTTTCACTCCTGGGTACAACGCTAGTATGGGTCAGAGGGCTCATCTACACCTGCAGCCTTTGGGGAGTGGAGAGTGACAATAACGGAGTTTTCCACTTCTTTCTTTATTTATTTAATTTATTTAATTACTGTATTTCTATACCACATAATAGCCGGAGCTCTCTGGGCAGTTTCCAAAAATTAAAACCATACAAACAATTCAAAATATAAAACAATAGTATAAAACATCATTTAAAACACAGCATAAAAGCACAACCAGGAGACAAACCGAGCAGCCATGCAGAAATTAATACAGATTTAAAATACAAATTTAAACAGCAAGGTTAAAAATCAAACCGAAGGACTGCAAAAATACTGTGAGAATAAAAAGATCTTCACTTGGCGTCTAAGGGAGCATAATATAGATGCCAGGAGAACCTCTCTGGGAAGCCGAGGTGCCACAGCAGAGAAGGCCCTCCTCCTGGTAGCCACCTGCCTCACTTCCTTTGGCAGGGGCTCACAGAGAAGGACCCCCAAAGATGTCTTAGGGTCCAGGCAGGTACATATGGGAGGAGGCGTTCCTTCAGATAACCTGGCCCCAAGCCGTTTAGGGCTTTGAATGTTAATACCAGCACTTTGAATCGGGCCCAGACCTGGCCCGGCAGCCAGTGAAGCTGGAAAAGGACTGGCGTAATATGGTCTCGTTGGCCAGTCCCCGTTAACAGTCTGGCTGGCCTGTTTTGTAGCAGTTGAAGTTTCTGGACCGTTTTCAAAGGCAGCCCCACATATAACACATTGCAGTAATCCAAACAAGAGGTTCTCAGAGCATGGATAACTATAGCTAAGCTATCTCTGTCCAGATAAGGGTGCAGTTGGTATATCAGTCTAAGCTGATAAAAGGTGCTCCTTGCCATTGACTCCACCTGTGCCTCAAGTGACAGTTCTGGATCCAGGAGCACCCCCAAACTATGGACCCGATCCTTTAGGGGGAGTGCAACCCCATCCAAAACAGGGTGAACTTCACCTAGCTGGACAGACGAACCACCCACAAACAGTACTTTTGACTTGTCTGGATTGAGTCTCAGTTCATTGGCCCTCATTCAGTCCATTACTGTACCCAGACACTGATTCAGAACAGCCACTGCCTCATCTGAGTTCGATGAAAAGGAGAGGTAGATCTGGGTGTTATCCACATATTGATGACACCTCAGCCCACATCTCTGGATAACCTTTCCCAGTGGTTTCAAATAAATGTTGAACAGCATAGGGGATAAAATAGAACCCTGTGGAACCCCATGGCCAAGGTGCCATGGCACAGAGCAGTAATCCCCTAGCACCACCTTCTGGAATTTGCCATTCTAATAGGAGCGGAACCACGGCAACGCAGTGCCTCCAACTCCAAGCCCAGACAACCTATCCAGAAGGATATCATGATTGATGGTATCAAAAGCCACTGAGATGTCCAAGAGAATTAACATGGTCACACTCCCCCTGTCCCTCTCCCGGCAAAGGTCATCCCACAGGGCAACCAAGGCAGTTTCCATTCCAAAACCAGGCTTGAAGCCCAATTGAAATGGATCTAGATAATCTGTTTTATTCAAGAGTGCCTGGAGTTGTCCTACAACCACCTGCTCAAGCACCTTGCCCTATAATTGTTAACATCTTCTGGGTCCAGGTTAAGCTTTTTTAGGAGTGTTCTAATTACTGTCTCTTTTAAAGAGGCCGGTACCACTCCCTCTCTCGGAAGCATTTACAACGTCCTGGACCCAGCCGGCGATCCCCTCCTTATTTGATGTAATAAGCCATGAAGGGCAAGGGACAAGCACACAGGTGGTCAACCGGACTTGGCCAAGCACCTTGCCCGCATCCTCGGACCTCAGTAACTGAAACTCATCCATAAGGCTGGACCTGACGGTGCTCTGAATGCCTCTACTAGTTGAACTGCATTAAGCATGGTGACCAATTCATGTTGAATGTGAGCAACTTTATCTTCAAAGTGCCATGCAAACTCATCACAGCGTGCTACCAAGGGTTCCACCATCTCTCGCCCCAGCCAAGAGTGTAACAGGCCACAAACCACCCAGAACAGCTCTGCTGCACAACACTGAGAAGATGCAATGTTGGTGGAAAAGAACTGTCTCTTTGCCACCCTCACCGCCACAGAATAGGCTCAATAGTGAGCTCTAACCCATATTCGATCAGACTCAGCATGAGTTTTCCTCCACCTGCGTTCTAGCCGTCTCCCCTCTTGCTTCATTGCCCTCAGTTCAGGTGTATACCAAGGTGCTAGCCAGGCTCTGCTCAGAGGGAGAGGCCAGTTGGGCATGATCTTGTCAACCTCCCAAGTCATCTCTGCATTTCACAGAACAACTTGGGTTTTGACAGGAGCACCAGCCATACCAGCAGGAATAGGCTCCCACCCATGCAGAGGGGAAAGGCTGCTGAAAGTCTAAACCTCAATAGAAAGTAATCTGACCATGACAAGGGAGTAGATGTTAGTTCCTCCAGTTTCAGATCACTATCTTCCTGCCCAGTGAAGAAAATCAAATCAAGTGTGTGTGGTTTTGCATGTGATGGGCTGATGACAAGTTGAGAGCCCCAGGGTTGGCATGGTGGCCATGAAGTCCTGAGCCATGGCATGGAAGTTGAGATCCCCCAGAACCATCATCCTGGGGGGACCTCAACACCAGGGCTGAGACATCCTCTGTCAGCTCAGGCAGGGAGACTGGGGGGCAGCGGGGTACCCAACACAAAGTAGAGACACTCAGACCAGCAGTCGAATGAACAGGAAGCCTAGAGAGGGAGATCATATTTCTATAGACCATGGCAACCCCCCCTCCTCAGCCCTCAAGTCAGTGCTGGTACTGCCCTGGTACCCGGGAGGGCAAAGCTGGGTGAGAGTGACCCTTCCCAGTTCACCCACCCAGGTCTCAGTGATATATACCAGGTCAGCCCCCTCATCCACAATTAGATCATGGATGAGGGAGATTTTATTTTGGACCGACCTGGCATTCAGCAGAAGCACCACCAAACCTAGGGCTAGCTGGTAAGGCCGCCAGGAACCATCCGATTGGGAGAGGAACCGGAAGAGGGGATAGTTGTGATAAATCTAGCCCTGCTTCTCATCTGGCCTGTTGTTCCCCCATTTCCATACCTCCCCCAACCCATGGCCACAGTTATGTGGGCAGCCCCTTGCCCCCCTGAGCTCTCCAGGCACATATTTTCAAAGTAGAATTAGAATGCTGCAATTTGCTGCTGGTTACTGTGTAGAGCTGGTTGGAGATGACAGTACAGGCACAAGCAACAGGGCAGAACTTTTGTAGTTCCTCTATTGCGCGATGCCAAGGTGCTGCCTCTGTCAGCCTTGCCTTAAGTATTTGCAAGCAGAAGATGAGGCACCTGGTCAGCAGATGGCAAGCTGATTTTGAAAACAGGTGTGTGTGTGGGGGGGGGAACAGCCGAGAGCAGGCCTCTGCAGCCAGATCTTCCTTTCCCCACCCCAAACATACCCCACACGATAAAAGGCAAGAGGTCAAACATGGTAAAACAGGTAGGATACGCATCAAGCACAACCTACAGGCACTATAACCTCCACCAGTCTCAGTATCCACATGCTATCCCCAGACCATGAAGTTTGACTGAGTGGTGGATTTGGATGTTATCAGTTCATAGTAGTGCTGTGCCCAAAATTTCAATTATTCTATTTTTGTAATTTTGTGGGAGGTACGGGAGAAATGAACACTCTGGCGAAAGAGGCAGGGAGAGGTGAGAATTTTGGAGAATGTTCTTGGTGAGGGGGGCAGGGTTTCTACATACCTTTTTAAGTGTGGGAAGTTTTGAGGGGTCTTCTTTCTTTCTTTTTTAAAAAAAGAACACCCCCAACACTTGCAGGAACCCAATAGTTCTTCCTGAATGTCTATTGGTGAGGGGGAGATCACATGGTCTCCAACTGGCATTCATAAAGAACTGCTAGACTCCTCTAAATGCAGGAGGTGTTTTTTAATAAATAAATAAATAGAAAGAAAGAAAGAAAGAAAACCGCTAAACAATTAGCTACATTTTAAAAGGTATGTGGAAATACTGTCCTCATCCTCAATGAGAAAATTCTCCAAAATTCTCCCCTTCCCTGTGAAAGAGGCAGAAAAGAATAATGCCTCTTTCACATGGACAGAAAAGGTTCCTGAAAATTGGGGGCAGAATTCAGCACAACAGTAGTTCATAGTATCCATTCATCATCTGGGGATGTTACTATAGCAGATAGTGCTCAAGATTGAAGGAAAGGGGAACAAACTGCGGTGAGTGGGAATACAATAGAATAAAACAATGTCAAATGTTCTTTTCCTAGTGACTATTCACTGGTAGCAACCGGACTTAAGCCCTATTCTCAGGAACTGTGTTCCATCTCTCAAGCTAATATGGACTTAGATTGCACAGACTATTATTTTGCCTTGAACTAAATCTGTTCAAGAATCCATTAATTCACATCAATAGCCAAACTGCTTGTACTAGCAAAATATTTCTGCTCATTATTTTCTTGTGTCATCTGAGAAATGTTGGAAAAGATCATATCAAGGCCACTGAAACCCATTTCATTTTTGACCCCATATATCCTTTGGGCTACCAGGATATTTATTTTTCCCCACTGAATTTCTGAAGGAACAATGTATATACATGATACCAAAACAAGAAAGAGATGAAGAATGGTTTCCTTCAAATAGATTCCTATTGAAATAAAGTATATTATAGTGAAGAGGTCAAGACCATATCTAGCCTATGCTTTTGTTTTCAATTCTTCATAAATAGCTCAGATACATTGAGATTGGTTCTCATATTGCTAAGGGTTTCCATTTTAATCAAAATGTATGTTTTGCAGCATAGCAAAAACCAGCTGCCAAAGAATTAATAGTCTGGCTGTGTTCCACAGCATTTAATTTCCATTAAAAATAATATTGGTGACATATTTTCAATGAATAAATGCTTTGAAAACTGCTGCTATTTATTGTTCTTTGGAAGTAAGGTAGCTAAATTGACACACACAAAAAATCCATGGTTTATGATGTTACTTTTTAGAGTTACATAAAACAGTTCTTAAAAGCTGAAGTAAAGTATTGTGGGTTGGTGTTTTTCCCAGGTCAGTACGTGTACCTTTGATTTGCACTTGCAAGATTGTAAATATTGATTTATATTATCTAGTCAGAGTGGTGGCTGTTGACCAATGAGACTGGTGGGGTAGAGAACAGATCAGCAGAGGCGGAGCCAACAACATCTAGTTCTGGAACAAAAAAGCAACAGAGAATCCATTGTTTTTCCTCTGTGAAATCACAAACACAAATACATTGTGAAAAAAACCAACAACACCAGAGCTATTTTTTCTGCAACTCCAGAGCCCCAGATATGCACAGACAAACACAATTCCATAACAAGCAGATACGTTTTTGATTAAAAAAAAAAATCTTGGACAGAACAAAATACTACTATCTCACATCAACCACATCTTGCTCAGAAAAAATAGCAAATGACCCACAACCACCAGATCTTGCTTAGAAATAATATGACCCACAGCCACAATATCTCAGAAAAAAATGTAGTACTCTATAGCAATAACAATCAGCTGTCACCATCATCCCGAATACAAGGGAAAACAGCAACTTTACATACAGTTCTTGCTGGCTCTTCTCAGCTGGGAAGAAGAAGAAGAAGAAGAAGAAGAAGAAGAAGAAGAAGAAGAAGAAGAAGACAATGAAGAAGAAGAAGACAATGAGGAAGAAGAAGCTTTGCTTACAAGAAGGCTACACGCTCATTCTCACCCACTCACTAACACACAGACTCATTCACACAAAAATTATTTGCTGAATTTAATACAAAATTAATCCTCTGAGGGGTAGGAAAGACAAGCAACTGATCCATAGCATGAACTCAGCAGGGGGGAAAGAAGATAATCTAAAATAATAACTGCATTTGAATACCTATCTAACTCCATTCTTACTTAGCTGGTTGTTTTTGGGCAAATCACAAATTCACAATTTCAGTTCACCATATGGAAAATGAGAGACACACTGGTAGCTCAGTGGTAGACTACGTGCTTTGCATGCAGAAGGTCCCAGGTTTCATTCCCTGGCATGTCCAGGCACGGTTAGGAAAATACCCTGCTTGAAACCTTGGAAATCTGTTGACAGATAGCATAGAGCAGCCTTCTCCAATCCAGTACCTTCCAAATGTTTTAGACCACAACTCCCAGCATTCCTGACAACTGGCCATTCTGCCTAGGGCTGAGGGGAGTTGAAGTCCAAAACATTCTGAAGACATCAGGTTGTGGAAAGCTGATGTAGGCAGTACAGAAGTTGATGGACCAATGGTCTGACCCATTATCACACAGTTTGCTGCATTCCTAATTTCATCATGAAAATATTGCTATGAGTATTAAAGCATATTGCAAACAAACATTCCAATATAAGTGAAAAATCACCATCTTTGTTGACAACCTGTGAAGAGTGGGTTATAAAAGATTTTGTAATGAGGGTAACCGTGAATATTCTTGCATTTAAGCATTTTTATGGTTATTAGAATATCGTGAATATATTGTCCCTGTGCAGTGCTGCTGGGAGCTCAACCCTTTTTGATCTTGATGAACTTCAGAGTGGTTCTGAGGGGACTGTGAAAAAAGGAAGGAGGAGTTCTGAGGAAACTGTGACTAGGTTCAGGCACCTAGTCACTGTTTAAACAGTGGTGGTTTAAATAGTCCATGGTTGGTTATTTAACCCAGCATTCTTTATTGTGTTGTGTAGCAGGAGTTTTTTAACGAATGGTTGATTATTTGGCCAAAATAACCGACACAAATAACCAACAATGTGCAGAGTTGGCTATTTGAATCACAATTGGTTAGCATGCTATGTGAAGGTCACCATTGTTTATTTCCTTGGCCACCATTGGTTATTTTATCAGCCACAGAGTCAGAAGGCCAGAGCAGTTAAAGCAGTGTCTGAAGCTCTAGTCAAGCCAGCAGGATAGATTTTCAGCAACAATGGCTGATGGGATAATAGTGGGAGGGCTGAGGGGGGAGAGAGAGCAGGGGATGAGTGAGTCAACTCGGTGTGGACTAATGACTCAACACTGATCCTAATTCACACTACAGTTTATTATTATCAAGTTGTGTGAGGAGTACCCCCTAGACAAACAACTGGAGTTGATTATTGCCCCACTGTTGACTATCATGTTGTCCGAATGCAGCCTGAGAGGAGGAAAAAGGAGACTGAGACCACGAAGAACTACGAAGAGGGAGACACAACGATGAGAGATCATGAGGAGGCTGGGAAAAGCACTGGGAAGGAGAGCAGCAGCAATAACACTCTGCCCTTCCCCAGTGATACCAGTCAGCATATGCTCCACAACCAACTGCTTTTCTTGGAATCTTTGTTCCTCCCCTCCTTTCTGAAATGGTGTCCACACTCTTGCCTTTATCACACATTACATACAATAGCTTTCAGTTTCAGAAACCTTTAAATATGAATGCTATTGTGATCATCAAAGTATCCTGGAAACCTTGAAAGATACAGCTGCATACAGAGGAATAAAACTTGCTACTCAGAGTGGGATAAAGACAATTAGCATATGATTTGTGATGCTACACTTTCCAGGTTGCATGCTACATTCAAGTTGGAGCTTCCATCTAGAAGCAAAGCTGGAAAGTGCAGTGAGCTGAAATGCATCTCCACTGAAACTGATAAAATCTTAAAAGTTCAAATGATGTGACACTTCCACGTCAGTGTTCTCCATGGTAACATTTTCTTGTGAAAATGTCCCCAATGTGGTCAAATTCATATTTAAATATGACCACATGGGGATAGTTTCAGAAGGCTTTTTGTTTGTTTGTCTTTTACCACATTCAAAATGGACCATATAAACTCCCCACAAGGTGGGAATAGTTATGACAAGGAAGTTACCACTACAGGCATTGGACAAGGATACATTTGGGTTCTATGATTCTAAAAAATATAAAAGAAAATGTAGAAGAAAATGTGAAGAAAATGGGGAGAGTCAGGTATACATGCCACCAAATTTCACATTAAAGGGAATGTTCAACTGAATTTGGAGGGCCTTGCTCAAGCAATGTATCTGCAAGAATCTCAAGGACAGCTAAAACAAATTCTATTAAATTTTGCAAAATTCAACAGAGGGTGGGTGTTTTTTTCTTTGTGTTGTTTTTATCCTTGAATGAATGGACAACAAATATTTCCTCATGAAAAAATCAAAGAGAATCAGAAGTGTCCTGCTCTGGTGAAACATGTTTTCCTCTCCCCACTTAAAATATGATTCATTAAACAAAAAACCTACGGTTTACAAGAACAATGTTAAGGCTCTACAGTAGGGGTGTGCACGCCAAAAAATATTGTCTTTTATTGTTATCGTCATTTTGGACCAAACAAAATATCGTCTTCATTCATATTGTAGGTGATTCGTATCGTCTTCATGATAATTATCGTTAAAAAAATGATATTTTTGGCAGAAAGAAAAAATGTCTATAACTTCTGTATTTTAAAAGTTAAAGGACTGAAACTTGGTCACAGTGCTTATGGGGTATGCCTATGTGTGTGTATAAAATTTGAGATTGATCCCTCCACCCCTCGATTTTATATGAATTTTTTAAAGTTCGTTTCCGTTCTGACAGGTCTGAATGACAGCTCGCCACATGCATTCATTCAGACCTGTCAGAACGGAAATGATCTTTAAAAAATTCAAAATCGAGAGTTGGAGGGATCGATCTGAAATTTCATACACATACTTAGGCATACCCCATAAGCACTGTGACCATGTTTCAAGTCTTTAACTTTAATGGCGATCTGATAATCCGATAAAATCCGATATTATCGGACCACAAAAATTTCAGATCTGATAATTTCAGAGGCATTTGTATCGTATCATTATCATTGATCGGATGTCTGATAACGCCATTATCCTTTTGTTATCGGGCATCGGAACGATACGATACTCATGCCTATCTGGTACTTTGATTAAAGCTTCATGTCTTCGAGCCACCATTTAAACTTTCCACAAATGACTTGGAGTGGGGGTTTTGTTAGTTTGTGAGAAATTAAAAGAGGGCTCCAAAAATCAGACAGCAATTGCTGATTGGAGTTATTAAGAGACTCACAGTCATGAGTCTCTTGTTAAGGTCGTTAAGTAAAAACACATTCCACCATGTTAATGGGGTAATTGGTGTGTGTGTGTGGAGGTCATTCTAACATTCATAAAATCAGAAATCTTTCACCAATCTTCCTGAAATTTACATGTGCCAGAAATAAATGTTGGTTTTACATAACCTGAAAATGTCAAGAAGATTGGTGAAAGATTGAGGGAAGGAGGGCAGTTTAAAGTAGAAAAGGGAGGAAACCTCTCAGGCTTACTTTGGTATTTGGTTTTTGTCAAGGTCCCCTTATGAATTGACAGGTTAATTAAAATTCCAATGATGTCCTCTTCCTTTTACCTTAGAGTTGATAGAATACGTGTTCTTTTCTTAAAATTCCCTTTAGTTTGTTTTAAATTCGATTTACAAGCTCCCATAGTAACAATCTAAGTGAACACATGTGGAGTAGTGTCTCTTTCTCCCCCTCCATCCCTCCCCCTTCTCCAAGTGGATTAGAAGGTTGAGAGGCCAGGGGGAGTGACTGACTGCCTCCTGGATTCCCTTAACAGTGCTGGCAGTCTACTAAGAAGTAAGTTCCATTGAACGCAACAGGTCTTACTCCCAGGTAAGTATGTAGACGATTGCAGCATTTTAAAAATGTCATTTGTATGCAAGTAGGCAGGAGTTCAAAATCTGAATATGCAAAATGGTGCCAACGCACAGGCCTTGAGAAGCTAATGTATATAAGTGAGTATGCGCGAAGCAGTGTCTGCCACATGCAACCCCTAATGTTAGAGTAGAGAAACTTGTGACAATCATACATAAGTTTTAAAAAAATGAAATTTAAAAACGAAAAAGCCAGCCAGCCAGCTAGCCTGTAGCTAGCCGCTGCAGCAGCAGCTGCAGCAGCTGCAGCAGCAGCTTGCAGCAGAGTGAGGGGATGCTGGGCACTCACTCCGTCTGTGGGACCAGCCTCAGGAAAACCAAGGGGGGGAGGTTTATTTTAAGGAACACCAGCTGCTCCACCAACGCAGGTCCCAGCGTGGTGTGGTGAGGTGTGACAACATCATCAGTCAGGCTGAACACACACTCACTGGGAATGCTAGTTGGAGGACACAACAGGTGTTCCTGGGCAACCTTCACCAGATCCTCCCACTTTCTGGCTGCTGGCTGCCCAGTATGCCTGGCACACTGGTATACCCAGGCAAGGGTAAAGGATTTAAAGAAGGATTGAACAACTACTGGAAAGATAAACTGGATTTTTTGGGTGTATTTTTCTAAAAACTAATAGTGGGGGTAATAAGAAACAACAGTAAAACACACACACACACACATACACACACACTACAACAGCAAAGGGGGAGCATTGGGTGGGTATAAAAGGTGCTTGGAACTTGGATTTTTGGGGATTGGATAACAACAAGAACAAATTAGCACAAGGGAACAACAAGCAGAGAAAAAGCAGAGACACTGAGACAGACTGCAAAAAACTCCGCTCCGCAGTTTTAAACCATTCCTGCTCTGCTCTGCAAAGTCAAAGCTTCAATGGAGCTCCGTTGAACCTTCAAATTTGCAGAGCAGAGCACACAGCTCTATTATATAATCTTATTAGCACTGGTCTATCAGTGTAAAGAGTGAGTCTTTGTTGATGGTCTCCTGGAACTTCCCACATTCAGCAAGGCTTGGGTAGTGGTGCACAGGTAGAATCATCACAGCTCATCCTTCTTTGTGCCAATTCAAGACTTACTGAGAACTCGAGGTCTGAATAGGTACAGTTGAGACATTTGTTGAGTTTGCATTTAATGTGAGATTACCCAATTTTGCACTTCCCTTAACTGAACACAGAACCTAACACAATTGACGGCCAGAAATATGTACATCTGTTTCTCAAAACAAAACAAATGTGTTGGATAACATGCTCACAATTGAAACATGCATTTTAGCCAATGGGTACGTGCATGCAAAATGCATAAATTTGAAAAATGCACACAAAATGTACACGTTTTGGAACATGTGCACAACACTATGTATGGATTTCTGTGTGGAATGGTAAAAGCTCACACGGGACTGGGTTGAAATGGGTTTAGCAGTGGAAAACTGAGAACTCGAGTGAGATCAAATTTGACAGATTCACCCATCCCTAGTAATGGCATTACAAAAAAAATGTAATATTTCATTCTGTATGCATGCTGCATTCAAGATCAATTAAGTGGTGACAGTAAAATGCAAAAGGAGGAGGAGGAGGAGGAGGAGGAGGAGGAGGAGGAGGAGGAGGAGGCGAAGAAGAAGAAGAAGAAGAAGAAGAAGAAGAAGAAGAAGAAGGGAAAAAGGAAAAGAAATTAAAAGAAAAGAAAAAAGAAAAAGTGTGTATAAAGTTTGGAGTGTAGCTAAAAGTTTTAAAACAACATTTTCACATGCTCTTGTGGTGAAGATGGTTAAAAATGCTTCTGCAGTACTGCACATACACAGGGACATAGTTAAAGAGTATTCAATGTATCCAGTATATCAATTACTATCCAAACAGCAATTGCATCTTCTGCAGATAATATAACGTCCTTGGTAAAGTATATTGATTGACCTGACCTCTTTACAAGGAAAGCAAACACAATTTACGGTGGCATTTGATTCATATTCAGACTACTCAGAGTTCAGTCTTCTACAAGATCTCTTTAGCAAAGCAGAGATTCATCTTCCGATGAATGTGTTTTGGAGAACGTGGAATTGCTGATCCAGGCTTTTCAGCTAACAGGCTTGCATATGCCAAGGCTAAATTGAAAGGTTTTCGGAGACATGTTGTGGCAGGAATTGCGGCAGCTCTGACCTCAAATAAAAGACACGCGTGAGGAAGTTCACTTGCTCTCGTGGACAAATCAGTGCCATGGCAAAAACCAGACAGGAGTGAGTGCCCTGATACTGCCCACTGGACCTACTTTGAACCTTTGCAAGTATATCTTCTGCAACAGCAATGCTCTGGAGCAGTCTCCTCCAACCCAGTGGCCTGCAGACATTTCAGACTACAACTCGCATCAGTCCCAGCCACCACGGTCAATGGTAAGGAATTATGGGAGCTGGAGTCCAAAACATCTGGAGGGCACCAGGTTGGGTAAGTCTGCTCTAGAGATATGACTTGGTTTGGATATTCATCCTTTGGGTTTGCAATTGTTCTCAGGGCTAGTGGTCTGGTGACACGCAGGCAGGCAGTACAGAAAGCCACACAGACCCTTTGGGCTACAGTGTCACTAGATCCCAGCAGAGTTAGCAGCTGCAACACCATGCCCTATTAATTTATAGTTATGGGTGGGCAAATTTCTTTTCTCCTGCATTTGCATTTTGAAGCTCTCTAGTCCTTTTTCTCCCAAATATAAAGAATTTTGTGAACTTTGGTAAATTCTTATGCAAATGAACTAAAATGAAATTTTCAAGTTTGTACCAGCCAAATTCAATAAATACAGCTATTTCCAGCATGGAGAAGGCCACCTGCCTATCATAAAGTTGTTAAAGATGAGCCTGTTCATAAAAAAAGAAGTCGCAACCCTAAATCAACACTAACATGGTTTACAACCAAGGATCCAAACCCAGACTTTTAAGAGTTACACATTCAAAACTCTGGGCCTGGATGAATTAATGTCACTTTTTATGGTGACCTTTGTGAATTTTGGTACATTTGGAAAACGGAAATGCAACAAAATCCCCCCATTTGTGCAAATGTGCTATTCAAAATTGTGTTTGTAACTGGCCAATGAACAGAAAAAGAGAACCCTGTTTGGTGCACCAGCAGTTCAAAGATGTGAGAGTACCAGGACTTGTCGCTCTCTGTCATGTGCTCCCCTGTCCTCCTATAGTTTTTGGTCAAGCAGATTTTGCAGATTTTAAGGCATTAAAAAGAAAAATCCATAGAACCCATTTGGCCACAGATCCTAGAAAAAAAGGGCAAGGGCAGGGTTAGGGTGAGAGAATAGTTTGGCTCTATCATTTAGCCTTCAAATCACTATGCATAGCTTTAAGGAAGGAAAGTTTGCTTATTTATGTCTTACTGAATATCTTCCTTCTTGTTGCCATATCTATTTTAATATTCTGGCCTTTGGATATTTGGAATTTATATTGTAATAACTGGGAATCATTCCAGTAAGAAGAGAAGAACTGAAGAAAAGCCATGCTGGATCAGACCAAAGGTCCATCTAGACCAGAATTCTGTTCACACTGTGGTCAACCAGTTGCCAAGGGAAACCCCTATGCAGGACATGAGTGCAATCTGCTTGGCCTACCAAGCAGGGTTCTCTTTTTCTATACTCATTTATTGTTCATGTTAAGTGGCCATTTGCAAACTTAATTTTGAGTAACTGCCTGAATTGATTTCTGCCCATGTTCCCCAGCAACTGGTGTACATAGGCATACTGCCTCTAATACTAGAGGTAGCATATAGACATCAGCACTAGCATCCATTGATAGCCTTATCCTCCATGAATAGTAAAGCCATCCATATTAGTGGCTATCACTGTCCACCACAGCCCCAAGTTCTCGTTTTTGGCCAGTCAGCGCTAGCTCAGATCCCATCAGCTTATACTTGAAGTTAGGATTTTGTTTGCGTCAGAACACATCAGTTTCCATTTGCTTACATTGAACCACAGTTGCCATTTTGATGTCAATTCTCCCAATTTGGAGTGATTCTTTATGAGCTCCTTGCAATCACTATTTGTTTTAACCATCCTAAATAATTTGGTGTCATCAACAAATTTGGCCACTTCACTGCCCACTCCTGATTTCAAATAATTTATGAAGAAGTTGAAATGCATTTGTCCCAATACAGATCCATGTGGCACCCTACTGTTTACATTCCTCCATTGGAAGGATTTACAATTTCTTCCCATTCTCTCCTTTCTGTTCTTTAACAAGTTACTGATCCATAAGATGACCTCTCCTCATATTCCATGACTGCTAAGTTTGCTCGAGAACCTTCGTCAAGCTAACCATCCTGTGATTTCCTGGATTCCCCAGTAGGCTACTACTAAATGACCTATTGTCATTTTGGAAAGCAAAATAAAACAGGAGATTTTGAGCATTTGGTGACCAACAGAGCTGTGCACAAGTAGCTTCTCAAAATTATCTACCCTATTTGTGGGTAGGGAAATGGGGGGGGGGGGCAATTTCACTGAATTTCTCCAGGGGAAGGAGAAATTCTCCAACCATTTCTCACAAGTAGGCACCACCATTGGGAAAGGTTGTAGAACAGCTTCTTTCTTTTCCTAAAGGTTTTTGGGGGTTTTGCACAGCCATCATCAACTGTGTTGGCAGCCTGGCCCCCATTTGGCATCCTTCAGAATGCCCAATAAACCTGGCATCATTCCAGGGCATCGAGGGGAGGGAATGCAGCCTCTACAAAAAAATACAATGGTGAAGAAAATGTGGAGAAAATTCTGAAAAGTGACCTTTTACTTCTAGGGGTTAAGAAAAGATAAATCTCAGGAATTTCCAGAAAGTTTTTCATTCTCCCATGAAAGGGGCTTCCATTTTTATGCCTTATTCTCAGGGCATTTTATAATTTCATTTGACCTTACCTAATCACTGTAACGTGACTGAGGGTCTTGTCTAGGCTGACCATATGAAAAGGAGGACAGGGCTCATGTAACTTTAACAGTTGTAGAGAAAAGGGAATTTCAGCCAGTGTCACTTGTATGCAATTACTTCCTGGTGAAATTCCCTCTTCATCACAACAGTTAACGTTGCATGCACTATACTAGAGTGACCATTTACAAAAGAAGGCAGGGCCCCTGCAACTTTAACTGGTGTGATGAAGAGGGGATTTCACCAGGAACTAATTGCATACAAATGACACTGGCTGAAATTCCCTTTTCTCTACAACTGTTAAAGTTACATGAACCCTGTCCTCCTTTTCATATGGTCAGCCTAGTCTTGTCTATATTTTTCTTTCTATTCCACATTTCACCTGATCTGAAAAGGCCCCATGGGAGGAATAAATTTATGATATCTTCCCCTGGGTGGGAAGTTAAAAAGCTATGGAGGCTACAGGCTGTCAGAGATGATGATGATGTGATGATGATGATGATGATGATGATTTATTACATTTATATACCGCCCCATAGCCAAAGCTCTCTGGGCGGTTTACAAAAAATTAAAAGATTGAACATTAAAAAGTCAATACACAAAATTTAAAAACATAAAACATAAAACAGCTGATATTTAAAATATTTTAAACTGTTAAGCCTGTCCTCAAAGTCAGTTAAAACCTCAACTTAAGCTGTTAAAATGCTTGGGAGAAAAGTTTTGACCTGGCGCCGAAAAGATAACAGTGTTGGTACCAAGCGGGCCTCATCGGGGAGATCATTCCATAATTTGGGGCCACCACAGAGAAGGCCCTCTCCCTTGTTGCCATCCTCCAGGCTTCCCTCGGAGTAGGCACCCGGAGGAGGACCTTTGATGTTGACCGTAGTGTACAGGTAGGTTCATGTCAGGAAAGGCATTCCATCAGGTATTGTGGTCCCAAACCATGTAAGGCTTTATAGGTTAAAACCAGCACCTGTACAATGCAAGACAGGACACTCTCACACACCCCTTAGTCATTTCATAAGTAAGGTGAGCAGAAGAACCCTGAACCAAACCCTTTAGAATTTCTCCAAAATTTCTTCTCCTTTGAACTTCTTTTCAAAAGCAATTTCTTTTCTATCAAATTGAATGAGAATGGTTGAAATTCTCATGGGAAACATTTTCGGCATAGCAGCCCTAGTTACCGACACTCGGTGGTTGTCTCTGCATTGAATATAAAAAATATATATATTCTGCTATGATATACAAGTGTCCTCCTTGATTCTGAAGAATAGTTGCCATAGCAGTCAGTATAAAGATATTTTAGCCTATTTTTCTAAGCCCTTTGTTTCTTAGTTCTTAGTTTTATGTATTTGTTTTAACAAACATTGATGTTATGTTGCAAGTTTACTTTCTAAAGTTCAATAGCTTTCTAAACCAGTTTCTGGAGATCCTCTTGTCCTTCCTTGCTCATTCTCTGTACAATAGTTGATTTATTGATTCCACTTTGATAGCAGCATTCAGGGATACAAAATATAGTTCTTATGGGTCCTGGTGCCCACAGATGCAGTTGTACATATTCGTGGCATCAACTTGGGCTTAAGAGAAGCCCTAGAATTTGTTTTGCAGCTGTTGGAGGGGGGCAGCAAATAAGGTCTCAAGCAACTCCACCTAGACCATTAGAGATTTATGGTGTCTTTGTAATATCTGTTTTATTTATATATACAAGCAGACCACAAGTAGCACCTAAAATGCAGTCTTAGCAAACAACAGATTAAGTGATCTTTGTCAATTCTTGAATACATCAGAAGCAGGAAACTAGTTATGGAGGCAGTTGGACCATTGGATGACAAAGAAAGATAAGGAGATTTCAGAGAAGCTGAATGAATTATTTTCATCTGCCTTCACTGCAAAAGATACAGGACAGATAGTTGTGCCTGAACTGACGTTTCCAGGAAGGGAGACTGAGGAACTGAGGCAAATATTAGTTACAAAAGTGAAGTTATCTCAACCTTATCGACAAATTTAAAGTGAATAAATCAACAGGCCCAGATGATATCTATCCTAGAGTTCTTAAAGAAATCAAATATAAAATTGCTGATCTTCTAACAAAAATATGCAACACGTCTCTACAATCTTCTCTGTACCAGAGGACTGGTAAATGGCCAATGGAACACCATTTTTAAAAAAAAGGATTGGGGAGGGGGGTCAAGAAATTATAGAACCTTTCAGCTTAACGACTGTTCCAGGTAAATTCATTGAAAGCATTATTAAAGATAAAATTAGTAAGCATATAGAAGGATATACCCTGCTGAAAAAGAATCAACACAGCTTCCACAAAGATAAGTCCTGACTCACTAATTTTTTTAGAGTTCTTTCAGAGTGTCAGTAAAGATGTGGATGGGGTGATACAGTCGACACTATTTACTTGGACTTCCAAGAGATTTTTGATAAAATCCCTCACCAAAGGCTCTTGAACAAACTTAGCAGTCATGAAATAAACGGAAAGGTCCTCTTATGAATCAATAACTGGTTAAAAAATAGAAAGCAGAGGGTAGGAATAAATCATAAATTCTCCGAATGGAGGAATGTAAATAGTGGGGTACAACTTTGATCTGTATTGGGACCAGTGATTTTCAACTTATTCATAAATGATCTGGAATTAGGAGTAACTAGCTAAGTTTGCTGATGACATGAAATTATTTAGAGTGGCCAAAACAAAATGGGATTGCACAGAGCTCCAAAGGATATCTCCAAACTGGGAGAGTGGGCATCAAAATGACAACGTAAGTAAGTGCAAAGTGATGCATGTTGGGGCAATAAATCTCAATTTCAAGTATAAACTGATAAGATTTGAACTAATGGTAAACTGACCAAGAAAGGGATATTGGAGTTGTGGTAGACCACTCATAAAATGTTACCTCAGTGTGCAGCTGCTGTGAAAAAGGCCAATTCTATGTTAGGCATTATTAGAAAAGGAATCTCTATCTATAAAGCAGAAAGTATTTGTGTGTGATGTATGTCCAGAGATATTTACCCACTTCCAGATGAGTTAGAAACTTGAAATTTGGCATGCTGATAGGTATGGCTGTACAATGTACCAGAAATATCTAAACAGAGAGAATTTGGGGTTTTAAGTATTTTTAAAGAATTTAATAAAGATAATTCCCAGCATGCCTTGGGTGGGAGGCCACTTACTGGCCTTTGGCGGCCATTGTGAGTGCATGGGCAGGTTGCTGCTGTGTGTCTTTCACATCCCTGACTCCTAAGGTTGATCTCTAGCAGTCAACCCAATTCCACATAAAAGGAAACAACCCACATAAATGGGCTGCATCCCTTTGGGGTGCCTTCTTCCATCCTCTGCATGGTTTTAAAATTGTAACTAGATACAGCAGTGTGACTTTGAGGATCTTAACATGCTCAAAGGCACCCTATCCTGATATCACTGTTTTCTGAGAATCTGCAGGAAGTGCATGCATGACCTTCACTTTTAGGAGGGAGGAAGGGAGGCACTCTGTGCATGCCCAGAAACAGGCCTGATGAAGGGGGGAAGTACATGGTCTGGGCCTGGCCCTTCAGTACAGGCTCCTGATGGAGCACTTGGTGGGTGAGAAGTGCAGGCCGAGGCAGTCCCAGCAGGATTTGGCCAGAGCTGGGCATGTCCACTGACAGCCACTTAGCTTCCCTCCTCTGCAATGTTCTATTGAGGAGGAACTTTGGCAATGAAAGAAGGGAAGCAACTCGCAGAGGTGCGGGCACCTGCGGGCTGCCAAATGCATGCTGGGAGATGTAATACTGGCATGTAGAGTGGCTGATTTTAAATAAGTAAGGGTTAGCAAACCAGGTCACTCTCTCTCAGTCCTAACTCAGCTCCCACTTTCCTGACCTCTCATTAACTGTCTTTGTTCTCCTTCTAGCTGACTTTCTCCAACTGCCACTAACCCTGCCCACCATTCCATTCTAACCTCAGCTTACGCCTACAACTCCCAGCATGCCTTGGGCAATTTAATTTGTTTAAAAGTTAACTTACAGGCCTAGCACCAGCCTACTACTACTTTAAGATGATTACCTTGCAGACATATATCTTAGGGTGCCTGAGCAACGCTGTGTATACCAGCTAGTTGAGAATAAAACTGCCAATAACATACTGCCTTCATATAAATATATGGTGCAACCACACGTGGAATACTGCATACACTTATAGTTACTACACCTAAAAACTGATATTGTAGGGTTGGAATAATTCCATATATTCCTTTGTCTTCTTAGTCGTTGTGTAAACCCTAGGCTGACCATATGAAAAGGAGGACAGGGCTCATGTAACTTTAACTGTTGTAGAGAAATTCAGCCTGCGTCATTTGTCTGCAATTAGTTCCTGGTGAAATTCCCCTGCCTTCTTTTGTATATGGTCACTCTAGTATAGTGCCTGCAACTTTAACTGTTGTGATGAAGAGGGAATTTCACCAGGAGCTAATTTGCATACAAATGACACAGGCTGAAATTCCCTTTTCTCTACAACTGTTAAATTTACATAAGCCCTGTCCTCCTTTTCATATGGTCAGCCTAGTATAAACTCCTCATGCACACAGAGGGAAATGACACAGCAGTATCTCTCTTTTATTCAGGTCTGTGTGCTGTTTTAAGAATGTATGGCTTGCTTTGTTGGCTTAGACCAGCCTTCCACAACTTGTTGCCCTCTAGATGTTTTGGACTACAGCTCCCAGCATTCCTGGCCTGTGGACATGCTAGTTGATGCTGATGGGAGTTGAAATCCAAAACTTCTAGAAGACACCTTGTTGGAGTAGTCTGAGTTAGACACTCTAGCCATTTTTGTAGGATGATCCCTTTAGGTCGCAATCCTCTGTAAACTTATCTGAAGTAACTCCCCTTGAGCTCAGTGGGATTTACTTCTGTGAAGGCATGTATAAGGTTGCACGCTTTGGCATTATTTCCAGCAACATCAGTCCAGGCAGGGAAGCACTGGGATCGCATAAGCAGGACAGGAAGGCAACAGTCTTTTGAGTTTTCTACTTTTGGAAAAGATTTGATTACTGATCAGAGAGATTATATTTTTTTATTAATCTGGAGCAGAAATTCTATTACAGTACTTAGAAAGAACACTCTTAATCCTATTAGCAAGGTTATTTGACTGTAGTCAATATCAGATAAAGATATATCTCTCAAAACCTGGTGGAATGTACAAGTGTGGTCACTGGGACTTTTAATAGATTAGAATCCAATTAACCAAATAAATCCAACCATATCCCCCACCGCCCTCTTTCTGAAAGGATTTTTAAAAATTATTTTGTGGGATTGTGTAATATAGAATGGAATGGGTGTAGAGAGCAGACTGAGGTAACTGCCTCAGGTGCTAGATATGGAGGAAATTTCAAATGTGGCAGATTGTTTGGGGACCTGCATACACCTCCAACCCTGTCCTTTATTCCCATTACCTTCTTGCTTCTCTAAACAAGAAGGTCTAAGCCACAGTTTTTTTCCCCAAGCTTGGCACATCATGAGTGATAGAAATGTGGCAGATCCAATATTGGTACCTGTGACAAAGCTGAAAGGAAAGTGACAGTTGATCACAGGTCAAATTGTATCTAAGTGCAAGCAGAGAAGACAGTAACTTTTTCTGTGGAATAGGGTAGCTATACATCAAACTTCATATGGGAAACAGATCGTATTTTGAATTAAAACATACATCTACCAAAACTAATTAATGAATTATATCTATGTAATATCTTGACCACAGCAATGTTGTTAGGCTTTTAGTAACAGAAGGTGACTTTATTCCCAATAACAAGCTTAACAAAGTGAGGCTATTTGGGCTGAATTGATCTGAATCCAAATTCGTCCAGAGTGGGTCAGGCCATGTCCAAAGTGCTTTGGACCACTTTGGACCAATCTGGATGGTGGTGAGCTGCCGCCCCTGCTTTCCAAGCCGCACAAGTGGCTGGGATTTACTGGACCTGTCCCCTCATGCCTGGCAGTCGCCTGTCCTCAATACAAAACACAATTTTTAATGAAGATGGGGATGGGTCTGTATTTATGTAGATCTAATGTTGCGCACAATGGCAGCCATAAAGGGCCATTTCCGGATGGGTCCAGTAAGTTCCAGCCACTCATGCAGTTCAGGGGGAGGAGAAGGGAGAGGAGTCCAACAGACTCGCAGTTGGTTTCACACCCAAGAAACCACAACATCTGACCCACTTTGGATCCAGATGTGTAATGGGTCGGTCCAGGTCCGAAGCAAGCTCAGAAGCTCCGAATTGGACTCAAAATTTGGTTTGGGGTGATCTTCCCACAGCCCTACTAGTTATGGAATTCCTTAATTAGATTTGCATTTAATCCCCCTTGTTGGAAATTTGGACTCACACAATTGGGATCACCAGTTGCGAATGCATGGTAGTGAGTGCCTGAGTGATATATATCTGTTTGGTTTTTGACCACCTTGCTCTACTCCAAGCTCTTTGCATAACACATCAAGAATTTTAAAGAAAATTAAAATAATTTATTTCAATAATTACCCTAAGTATATTACAAAGACTAATTTACTAGTAAAAACAAAACAGCAGCTGAAATACATTTCCTGTGATGTCTCCCTTTTTAATCTCCTTTGGTACTGCTTGCAAAAGTGTTTGCCTGTCTCTTTGCTCTAGCTTGCTTGTTTCTTTCTCTCTCTCTCTCTCTCTCTCTCTCTCTCTCTCTCTCTCTCTCTCTTCATGTGCACCCAGTGGCATTATTAAGTAGCTGAAGACGATTGGCTACATAGTATACTAACAACATCCTATGTAATATGTGTTCCCTGATTGGTTGGGATCTTCCATAAAACTAATCCAACAGCACAAAGCTGCAGCTGTAAGGAGAAAAATCACACTGAAGCAGAAATACATAGGAAAAGCAGTGGCACCTGACAAGATTGAAAAATGTGAATATTAGCACAGTAAAAATATTTGTAGAGAAATATTCCAACCTCCCCAAATCACTGTTTTTCTGGTTAAAAATCAAAACTGGAAAATACTCAGTGAACATCTAATACATTTAAGGCATTGCAAATGGTAGAAAACAGACTAAACACGATTCTCATACAGACCTTGTAACAATGGTGGCTTCCACCTTGAGGAAGATCTCAACTATATCACCCTACCCATAGAATAACTGCAATAGTTTAATTATATTTGGCCTAATTTGCCATAAAACCTCCTCCATATCTTGATTTCTGAAAGGTGGCCATTCAGTAACATGAAGAGAACTGTACACACATACAGTAACAATCAGTCCTAATTGCAAATTCTGAACTTTGTCAAACTGTTAATTAATGGAAAGGGAATATTTGCCTCTGCCTGGAATTCATTCATTATGACATACAAATATAGAAAATCCAATGTCAAAAGCATCATGTTTGTTAAAGGGTATATCAAATCTGCTTGTATAGTTGTCATAAAAAAAGTTTATTAGCACTATGTTGATCCTTCAGTCTCTAAGAGGTCATGCTAGGGAGTAATTAATCTGGTCATGTTTTGCCCCTGTAAGAAAGCTATATAAAAATATTCTTCTGATATCAAGGGAGATTGGTGACAAACAAGTCTGAACAATCACTCCAACCATTCCAAGACAAAGTTACATATCAACTTAGATAAGCTATGATGTGGTGAAGTGGTCACATCAGTTTCTACATAAATACAAGTCTACTTGCGCAGTGGCACCTTACAAAGATTGTACTATGGCTACAGGGAACAGTTTTCTAATTCTAGCAAGGGAAACTCAGTATCTTAGATCACAGCTTTAGCCTGACTTGGAGATCCCTGGACACTGAACCCTGTCTACCAGATATTGGTGGGCCCTTCATTGCAGACAAATGAATACTCTGTAACAGCTAGATGGCTCACCGGGATGGAGTTACTTTGGTTTTCTGGTCTTGACTGCATTCCAAGCCACAACTGGAGGTAGAGAGGACATGGTTTGGGAGGATCAGAAATTCCAGCTAGCCCTGAGCAGGGCACTGTGTCAAGCGCTGATAGTCCAGTTAGGGTACAGGTTAGAAGAACTAACAATACACAAACCACAGCCCCCACATCTCCTCCTCTTTCTCTGACCTGCTATATAAATAAACTATTTGAATTTATTTAATGACTATTTAACAACATCACTGCACCATGCATTTTCCACCTCAGCAAGTAGCTGCAAACAAAATGGAGCCAGGGAGGGGAAATTGTCACAGTGTAATAAACAGGAGGAAAAAGACAAAAAGTCTGGTGCTGTTTGACGTGTGCTTTTTTATTATTTAACTTTAAATAATAAAAAAACACAAGTCAAACAGTACCAGACTTTTTGTCTTTTTCCTACTGTTCAGCATTGGTGCTACACCCTCCATAACATGACACAGTGTAATAAAGGCATGAATTTTGCATTACTAAGCATTTCTTGGGAAGAAAGGAAGAGATGTGGAGATGCTCATCACGGGAGCAAAGACATGTCTTCTGTGAGGATTAATTTCACCATCTTCTTTTTTGTAGCTTGTGCTACTTGCCAACAGAGACACAAATAATGGGAATTCTCTTATATGCAGTATAACAGTGAGACCCACCCCAAGGCATCCGTAAGGATGATCAAGAAGGGTACTTGGGAGGTGGGTACTTCAGTCCAGAGGATACTTGAGGCATAACAATGAAGGTCTAGTTCCAAGCAAGGCCTAGTTCCATAACAACAACAATAAACTGCTCTTGCAGGATTTTAGTAGAGCCTCTAGCATCGTACTACTTCGAAGATGAATGAATTTTGAATTGAAGAGGAGAGAAATACAAGATGTGGCTCCTTGAAGTGCCACCTTTGAACATTTACATGTCTTCCCCATGTCATCCGACTCCTACACAATTGTCTTCCAGTAAGGAACTAGATCGATGTCTAAGAACTGTCTTGTGCCACTTACTTTAAGAGTACTCAATTAAATACCAAGCTGGGTTAAACACTTTGACATCCTCTCTGTATTAGGCACACTTCCTTAGATTAAGAAACAACTGCCTGTTCTATTCCACCCAAAGAATCAAACAAAGACTTTTGGTCTCACTCTCCTTTTCCTTTTGGAAATGGAAAATGTGACTTAAATCTGAAACACTGAGGAAACGAAGGCATCTTTTTTTAGCTCATGACACCCCAAATTTGTGTGTGTCTGATCAGTGCAGCTGTGGCTTGTTCAGCCCTGTGCCACAAGCAAGGAACCAGAGATATGGGGAGAACTTAGGGAATAGAGAATTCCAAGGAGTCGGGCTTGGCAAATGCTCGGGAGGCTGCGTGAGCCTTCCAAGCCCTTGGTAAAGTGCACTTTCTAGGGCACAATCCACCAGGCACCCCATTAACATGGCCCAGGGAACTCCAGACTTTCCAGAGGCCCTGGAAGGCACAATTTGCCTTCCCCCCTGCACCACCCTTGCTTTTAGAGGGCCTTTAAGACCCCAATTGGCCCAGGGGGGCACAATTTCCCCAAGCTTGGGAAACTCACGTATTTCCCCCCTCTACTCTAATGGCAATGGCCACCATTAGAGTGGAGAGGAAAATGCAAGATTTCCTCAGCCTTGCAAATATTGTGTTTCTCCCCCCACCTCCTGCTGATGGGTGCCTTAAAGGCCCTATTAATAGGACCTTTAAAGCCCCCATCAATGTGGTGGGGGAATAGAGAGAATCACAATTTCCCCAAGGCTGGGGAAATTGCATATCTTCTCCCTCTACTCTGGCATTAGAGTTGAGGGAGAAAATATGCAATTTCCCCAACCTTGGGGAAATTGTATATTTTCCCCTGTTGCATTAATGACACCCTCCATTAACACAGCAGGGAAAAGGACAAAGGCTCGAGGGTAGACAGGTGTGGGCCTGTTCTGGTGCTGGGCTTGTCCACCTGTGTCTGTGAGGGCTGGATGCGAGGGCGTCCTCTTCCCTTGCGGGCCCAGGTGCATTTTTGGCCCAACGCTAGGAGAGCTCCTCAAGAAATTCCCATATGGTAGAAAGGTTAGCATGATAAAGAAAGGGGGTCAGATACTCTTGATTCTATGTGAACAGGGTGCTGTTTCCCCCAGTTCTGCTGCAGCTTTATTTCTCTACTAGAGAAGCACAATTAATCACTAGCTGGCTCCCAAGTCTGACTGCGCAGAAGCCCTTAGAAACATGAGTCACATTATTGAAAAATCCTAATGGCTACCGCCACATTTTTTTTCTTCTCCTTTCCACTAATATGTTAGAAACCAACCAAGAGCTATTGTTGAGATAATTGCAAATACATTTCCTGTGCAGAGATCCTAATATGCTAGTCCAATAGAGTATCTAGCAGTAGCCTTGACACTAACAATCACTCTCAAGTGATGATGAGAGAATCTATTAACAGTTCAAGCAATGAAGAGGAAACACTACTGTTGATTCAATCACAGGCTTCCTGTACTTTTCTCATTGGTTTGCTCTGTACACTCCCAGTCTCTTCACCGGCCAGGTTTTGTCTGGTTTATAGCATGCGAAGTTCAAATCTCAAAGCTTGTCCTGATTAGTGTTTCACTTGTTACTTGTTGCTGAAGTCAGTTCCTCTTGGGGCAGGTACAAACTTTACCACAATATCCATTAACATTATGAATGGTCTTCTAAAACAGTGTTTCGCAATACCTTCCATCTTGGCCATCCTCCACCATATCAATCAAGGCCTCTCTTTTTTAAGCTGAAGGCTGTTTTAAAATCTGAATTATGCATCCACCTTTTATCCATCCTCACTACGCACTTCAATTACAACCCTTCTTTTCAGCCCCAGTCTCACCATATTTGAAGAATGCACAAACATGTCACATATTTCCTTGCCCCCTCCCTTTTAAAAAGTGTACCTTGATAGAATGTGTACATTTTTTTGCAGGAAACTCATCAAATAAAGGATGGGGTTAATGAGTTACGAATGAGGGAAGTTGGAGTGTATGAAAAGTCATGTGGTACTTCTAAAGCGAGAGGTGTGGCAACCATAATATCGAAGAAATGTGGTATTAATATTCAAAGTGTAAAGAAAGATAAGAATGGAAGGATCCTTATAATTTACTGTACGATGGAAGGGGAAGAATTCGTGCTGATTAATGTCTATGCTCCAAATGGGAATCAAATTGAATTCTTTAAAGAAGTGTTTGATATGGTGGGAGATTTAGGGGAAAAAAATATTGTGATGGCAGGAGATTTCAATATGGTACTTCATAAAGGGAAAGATAGGGATAACATTATTAGAGATGCTAGAGGTGGGGGGAAGACGGAACTAGCTAAACTAATGGAGAGGAAAGAATTAATGGATGTATGGAGAGTATTAAAAGGAGAAGAGAGGAAATATACCTTTTACTCACCTAGATTTAAGAGTTATTCAAGGATTGATTATATATTTATATCAAAGAATATGCTACCAAACTTAATAGATTGTGATATAGGAGTAATAAAGATCACTGACCATGCATTAATGATGATGGAGATGAAGAGGAAGAAGGATTATAAACAAGCAAAGAGATGGAGAATGGATGGAAGAATTTTTAAAAATAAAAGTATAGTAGAGAAACTAAAAAAGGAAGTGCAGGAAATATGGCAGATAAATGAAAAAGGAGTTAATTCGCAAGGATTATTATGGGATACAATGAAAGCAGTAATAAGAGGGATGTGTATTAGGGAAATGTCCACACTTAAAAAGCAACAGGAAGTACTTAATAAAAACGCTGAAGAAGGGATAAGGAGACTAGAGGAGAGATTAAGAGAGACAAAAGATAAGCGGTTATATGCCCTAATTCAAGCAAAGAAAAAGGAATTGGAGAAAGAAGAAATAGAACAGGTTCAAAAGAACTTGTTGTATTTAAAGAGAGATTTTTTTGAATACAATAATAGAAATTCCAAAATGCTGGCTAGATCCACGCGGTCAGAGAAGGCTAAGAATATGATAGGGACAATTAGAGATAAATTAGGGAATAGATGTAATTTAATGAAAGATAAATTAACAATTTTTCAGGAATTTTATAAAGAATTATATGCTTCAGAGGCGGTTTCAAAAGATAAGATACAGGAATATGTAGAAAGAAATTGGAAAATAAGACTGGATGATCAAGATAAAGAGAGTATGGAAGCCTTGGTTACTGAGAAAGAAATTGAGGGAATTATTGCAAAACTAAAAGGAGGTAAGTCTCCGGGGATTGATGGATTGGGGCCGGAATTTTATAAAATATTTAAGGACATTTTAATACCTAGATTATTAAAATTATATAATAATATAATAGAAGGAGGAATGACTCCGCCATCATGGGATCAGTCCATGGTTATCTTAATACAGAAGCCAGGCAAGGATTTGACGGATCTAGCATCTTATAGACCAATATCTTTAATAAATCAGGATGCAAAAATATTTTCAGCAATAATGGCTAAAAGAATGGGTTCATTTATTTTTAAATATATTAAAAATGATCAATGTGGATTTATTGTAGGTAGGAAAATGCCGAATTTAATTGGGAGAGTTATAAATATAATAAATATTATAAAAAAAAGGAATTTAAAAGCAGGATTAGTAGCTTTAGATATTTTCAAAGCCTTTGATTGCGTGGAATGGCCAGCATTAAAAATAATATTAAAAACATTTGGGTTTGGACATAAATTTATGGGAGTGATTAATCAGATGTATAAAAATAACAAAGCGGAAATAATGGTTAACGATGGGTTAACGCAACAAATAAATCTAGCTCGAGGAACTAGGCAAGGATGTCCACTTTCGCCGATCTTATTTGCAGTAGTTATAGAAATTTTAGCAAATGTAATTAGGGAAGATGAAAGATTAAAGGGGATAGGTAGTAATGATAAGATTAAAGTGAATATGTTTGCGGATGATACGTTATTGACATTAGAAGATCCCCTAGAAAGCGGGGAGTTGATTCAGAAACATTTGAGAGAATTTGGGGAAATTACAGGATTACAAATTAACTGGGGGAAGTCAGAAATGATGTTGTATAATTATAACAAGGAAGAGATGGAGAAATGTAAAGCTAATTTAGGATTAGGATATAAAAACATAATACGATATTTAGGAGTTAATATAGACAGAGAATTAGATAGATTAGAGGAACTTAATTTTGTAAGGTTAAGAAAAGAGGTAGGGGAGAAATTACAGATATATAGAAAATTAAAATATTCTTGGTTTGGTAGAATAGCGGTTATTAAAATGAAGATATTACCTAAGATTAATTTTTTGTTTAGAATGTTACCTATTAGAATATCAGTAGCTGAGATTAAAAATTGGCAAAATATGATTAATGCTTATTGTAATGGAGATAAAAGAGCTAGGATAAATAAGGGGTTATGGTATAAGGCTCAAAAGAAAGGAGGTTTAGGACTTCCGAATATTAAGAATTATTATATTGCTAATCAGTTAAGATATGTTATTTATGCTATTATAGGGGAACAAGACTTGGAATGGTTAGAATCGCAAACAGTAGAGATCGAATGTAAACTGCGAAATATATTTTTTACTAAAATGCAAAAGAAAGAATTGAAAGTACTGGACAACCCATCGTTGGAAAATATATTAATGATCTGGGAGAAGTATAGAGGGAAGTTGATACCAGGGGATTCTCCGCTTGCCCCAGTTGTAGTAGTGGGAAACTTCCCAAGAGTATTAAAACCAGAGATAGAAGCGAGTCTGAAAGAACAAGACATTATTAAATTAAGGAACTGGATGGAAAAGATGAAGGATAGTGAGCATATTAAAGACTTATTTAAAGGACAAAAGATAGCGTGGTTCAAGTGTTTGCAATTGTTAAAATGGACACAGGAATGGAGGACAAAGAATAAGGAATGTAGAAATAATACTAGATTTGAAGATTTAATTGAACAATCGTGGGAAAAAGAAGAAGCTAGAGCTAAGAAAGGACTCACTAGTGAGATATATAAAATATTAATAGAGGAAGAATTTCAGGACTCACTTAAGGTTATAAAAGAGGTATGGGAAGAAGATATAAGGGGGAAAATCAATGAAGAAAATTGGGGGAGGATATGGAATGGAAGAATGTTAAAGTTATTGTCGATTAGAATTAAGGAGAACTATTATAAGACAGTTTGGAGATGGTATCTAACACCTGTTAGATTTCACCAGATTGATAAAAAATTGCCCAAGAATTGTTGGAGGGGGTGTCAGGAGGTTGGGACATATTTTCATATGTGGTGGAGCTGTGAACAAGTACAAAAATTTTGGGTAAGGGTTTGTAAAGAAATAAGCGAAATAATTGGAAGTAGTTTGGAATTAAACCCGAAGTTAGCTCTACTAGCAATATGGGATAGTAGGAACAAGCATATAATAAATAAAGAACTGGTAAACAACCTCCTGGCACCTGTTAGAATACTGATTGCTAAAAATTGGAAAGGGCAACGAAGTTATACAATAGAAGAGTGGTATAAAGAAATTTGGGATTTAGCTTTGAATGATATGTTGACTTGTAAAATGAAAATAAAGAGGGGAATGTCCAGGAAGAGTGATTTTGGGGAAATATGGACTCCCTTTTTGAATTATGTTTTAAGTTCGGGAAAGGGACAATTGCCTTCAAAAGAATCATTAAAATTTTGGAAAGAGGATGAAGGATTATGAGATGGTCTCGGATGGGGGGGGGTGCACAGGGGGTAGTCGAGGGGGGAAGTTTGTTTTATTTTATATTATTATTTATATTATGTGTATGTGTATGTTGAAATCAATAAAAAAAATATTAAAAAAAATAAATAATAAAAAAAAAGAATGTGTACATTTCCCAAAAAGGGTGCAAGGGATAACGTTGTGGCATGATTATTGCTCCCCCATGGGACATCAGTAATGATTAAAATTCTATATCATGCTCAACAACCTGAATGGAGAGGACACTAGCATAGGAAGTCTTCACTTAATCTGGGTCTGATATGATATGACGGGCTGAAGACCCATAGCTTTGTTCATTGTTAAAACCAAGCAGGTGTCAGCTTGATCAGTGCCTTCATGGGGGGCTACTTAGGACCTTATGTAACCTGCTCAGACTCCTTGAAGGAAGTGCATGATGTAACCGAAACAGAGGGTGCCTCTACAAGAGTGATTTAAAGCTCTTTCAAGGCGCATTACAAATTTGACCTCTACAAGAGCGGAGCGCAAATCGGGGGTCGAGGAGCTTTTAATAATAATAATAATAATAATAATAACGATTTATTTCTTACCCGCCTCTCCGTCTAGATCGAGGCGGGGAACAACAACAAGATAAAATACATAAAACTAATTAAAACATGACAAATATTATTAAAACTGCATTATTTTTCTATGCGATTATGCGCATTATCGAATGCGTGTTAAATACCAAGTTTTAATTTACCGTGGCCGTTAAAGCACCTTATGACCATGTAAACAAGCGATTCTCCACATTAAACTCCTCTAAAGCGCGTGTCATACAACTGGTAAGGCAACCTGTTATGCGCTTAACCGCCTCCCGCGTATAGTGATTTGCCGTAAAAGCGATTGCGAGAAGATGCGCATAATCGGACAACCAGGCATCAAACCGAATTCTTGTAGAGGGGACCAGAGAAATGAAAAGTTGATGGCAAACATCCCTCAGCCTGATTTGGAACCAACACTGCATTTTAGAGCTTGCATGGTGAGCATGCAGAAAAAAAAGTGGTCTGATTTTGGGAGTTTTGTACAGATTCATGCACACTAATGAGGTCATGCAGTCACCCTCACAGAACCAGCCATGGCAGAGAATATTTTGAAAAGAAATTCATCTACCCTGTTTCTCCCCACCTCCTGCAACAAACACATACAAGAATAAGGGAGGGTTTTAGATCTGGATGTGGGTGGGATGGAGAAATTGGTCAATTTTAGTTTCTCCAATCTTAAATTCAATTCATCTGAATTTTAGAATTTCAATTTTAGAATTTCTTTAGTCTTACATTTGGGTCATCCTGAATTTTGAGATTTATTTTTTAAAAACAAATGTTTGTGTGAAAAGCATTTTTGTACACATTTCTCCTCAGACATGAATTGATTGCCTAATATACACAATTTCATATACATTTTTCATAATATAATTCATTTCCTAATGTCATTTTTCTTAATATTCACATTCTGGCAATTTTTAATTAGAGAACTTTACTGCAAAATCCAGAGAAGTGAAACTGACAACTGTGTTTCAGTTTGCATCATGCTTCTGAAGTGCAAAACATCCCCATCCCTAGCGATACCCACTCAAAATTCTAGCAATCAAGAGAACTGATTCAAGTAGAGAAGATCTTCACCAACGAAATGAATGCTTGGTTAGGAGGTCTAGTCACAAAGAGCAATCAAGAAGGAGTGTTGCATTGAAAGTAAGGGCTTAACAGTAAAAGACTCCTGTGCATGTGCCAAAACCAGTTAGCTCAGGTAAGGAATGTGGGCTAATTAGCTGAATGCACATGTGCAGAATCACCTTTAACATTTTTATCTGGCATCTTATTTTTATTACACTTGAGCATTACAAGCTGGACAAATTTATGGAATGAACCAGGTAGTTACAACTATCAGCTACATCACTATAACTAAATTATTACGAACTGATAGGCTGACCATATGAAAAGGAGGACAGGGCTCATGTAACTTTAACAGTTGTAGAGAAAAGGGAATTTCAGCCAGTGACATTTGTATGCAATTAGTTCCTGGTGAAATTCCCTCTTCATCACAACAGTTATGGTCACTCTAGTATAGTGCCTGCAACTTTAACTGTTGTGATGAAGAGGGAATTTCACCAGGAACTAATTGCATACAAATGACACTGGCTGATTTACATGAGCCCTGACCTTTTCATATGGTCATCCAACGAACTGACAACAGGGATGCATCAAACAACAGGGGGTGATCAGGAAGTCAGGCAATATCCTATTTCAAGCAGTTGATCTGTGCAACTGGTCATGCAAGTCTTCTTGTTTCTTCTTCTGGAGATACAATAATGGGAAAAGCTGCTTCTCAGAGTGGGAGGGGAGGGGAGAGGAGGGGAGGAGAAGGTAACCTAGAGAGGTTCGCCTGGCACCTACATTATACTGTTTTAGACACCAGGTGGAGACCTTTTTATTTTATTTTCTTTAAACAGCTCATCGGTTTGATTTTTAAATTTGCTGTTTTAAATCTGTATTAATTTCTGTATTGCTGCTTGGTTTTATCCTGCTTGTGCTCCTATATCCGCCTCAATACCCTGCCCAGCATGCCTGGGTGGGGGGAGGCCGATTGCGGGTGGGGCGAGAGACGAGGCGTGTGGAGGTTGGCCATTGGCTACGCTCCGTTTTGGCACCACAAGGGAAAGGGAGGGGGCGCAGCTCTAAAAACACTGCGCCTCCCTCCAACACCCTCTTCGCTTTCTTGGCTCCCTCCCTCCCTCCCTTGTAGGCAGTGGGGGTTCGCTGGTTGTCTGTTTGGAAGCTGAGTAGGATTTTTTTGCTCCTTAATTTGGTTATGGGTTTTTCACCTACTCCACACTGTGAGACAGGTTAGGTAAATTAATTAGGTCAATTTGTGTTTAATAGGTCACATTTGATGGCAGTTAGGTGCGGGCATCTCGAGTGGGGGGAAGCTTGGTGAACATTCTCAGGCACCTTTGGGGTGATGGGTAATGCCTGAAACCTATGGCAGGGAGTCATGCGGCACCAGTCATCAGGTTAAAGGCTTACCTATGAGACCAACCCTACTCACCCCTTCGGAGCCGTGCAGCACAGGGACGGTGACACCCGAAGGTCTCCCTAACCCAAGTGGGGAGCCCATGGAGTGGCAAACTGTATGGCACCACTTTTGGGGCTAGGAATGGGTCGCCTGTCCCTAGAAATGGCTTGAGTGAGCCATGTGGGAGATGCCTGCATAGGAATTTACCCCTCTTGCAGATCTTCAACAAATGTGGCCCATGTTTAAAATCCATACAGTTGTGTTGACTCGTTATTTCTCCCTCCACATCCACAATGTATTTTTATGCTATGTTTTTACTGCGGAGCGAAGGATGAGAAATGAAGAGGCGACACAGAGCTGGGATTTAAACAAGGGCCACTTTATTTATTTACAAGAAAAGCAAGCATAAAGGGGGGAGGTAACCTAAGTGGGCATTTTGCATGGCCAGCCAGGCCATTGAAGGGGTCGGGCGAGACATTCACAGCCCGGGAAGTAGCGCCCGCTTTTTCACCGCCCCCCGAGCTTCCCCAATCTGAGGTGGGGGTGGCCTTCCGGTGTCGTCTCCACTCGTGCCGCAGGGCTCCGAGTAGACGAGACGGGTTGGCCCCAAAGGTAAGCCTTATCCCCCCAACTGATGCCGCAGGGCTCTCAGTGGTTGGCCCTCAGGCGTTACCAATCACTTGAATAGTGCCCGTGAATGCTCACCATTAAAAATATATCAAATGCCCGCTCCTACCGCCACAGGGGGAGACAAAACCATTACACAGTCTCCCCCCCTCCCCCCAGAAGCAGAACATTACGTAGCCCTTCCTGAATATCTGCTAACAATAACTGGTTAACAGGGGACCGGTGAACCCCGTCGCGCCTATAGAGCTCCCTCCGAAAACGGCTAATGTTAGGATGTTGAATACTAAAGTCCCCATGCTGCGCTAGGGCCTTAAACCTCTCAGTATTAACCCGCTTTCTTGCCTTTCCAATAGCAAGGGGATGACTGGACACCCACCAGTTCATCCGAGGCAAGATGCAAATATCAAGGGGATGACTGGACACCCACCAGTTCATCCGAGGCAAGGTGCAAATAGCAAGGGGATGACTGGACACCCGCCAGTTCATCCGAGGCAAGGTGCAAATAGCAAGGGGATGACTGGACACCCGCCAGTTCATCCGAAGCAAGATGCATGACCATATAATCCGTATGCCGGGCCAGCGCTGTCGTATATGCTGAAAATCAGCCAAAGCTTGCAAAATGAGGGCCTTGCCCTTCATTAAGCCCAAGTCGTTCCCCCCTAAATGAATAAGCAAGACCTGTGGGGGAAACCGAGCAGAATGCCGCTGCAGCAAGGTAGGGATGAGCTCATCCCACCGCATACCATGTTTCCCGAGCCAACGCATGGTTGCGTGCTGACTCAAGCCGAGCTGCGATCCAAAGCTGGAGTTGGCTGCATGCTTGCTGGCCCAGAAGACCATACTGTGGCCGCATACGGAAACCCGCACGGGTGCAGAAGCCACTGGCAAATCTAGAACAAACATGAAAGCATTAGCATCCGCTGCATATAGCTTAAGTGTTTACATGCCTCACACATGTTTTGAATGCTGTGAACCGCCATCTGCCTAGCGCCTGAATCTGAGGATAAAATCCTCAAGCCGCTGCTGTAGACGCTGCACCGATGCGAAAGGAATGCATACCAAACATTGCTGCGCGCAGACCCATATGATCAAGAGCCCGCATTGCTATTGCCCAGAATTGGTATTTCGTGAGGGATGTGCCATCCTGATGGCAAAACAGTAAAACCAGCATCCTTCCCACGCAGGGTTACGAAAGCTGCTGAAGCCTGCAGTGGGCATAAGTCTTCGTTGGTAGAAGGGAATAATGAAATCCCACGACCGAACCCGTCTGATCTGTGTATGAGTATCGAAGAAGCAAACGGGCCTCTGCGCTCTTTAAGAAGCAAATCAGAAAACTGCAACGCCCATGTGGGAGTATCTAGCTTAGATGAGGCCAGAAACTCGGATATCCTGAATGCCCCAAAAAATGTTGTTAATGCTGCTGCGAGGAATAAGCCTGGTTCATATTGGGAGTGGCAAAATAGCGGCCACTGTGCCCGTAGCCCGAATAAGATATCTGGGGATAATGGAAGCCTATGCATCGGGGTGCGAGGTGTAGCATTTGCCCAGCCGCTAAGGGCCCTGTGTACCTGGAAATCCGAGGTACGATCCTCCAGGCCGCGAGCTTTAGCCCTAAAAGCTAAAGCTGCTAGCTTGAGAGAAATGGTGCGTGTTGACAAACCTTTACGTGTGGCATGTACACAGAATTGGAGCACATGCTCCACCAGGATGGGCCACAGAAGTTGCAGCTGATTTGCCATGCGGAATGCCTGAAATTCCATACCTGCGTTTCGATAAGCAGCCCTGGTGCTAGGCGCCAAGGACTGCCCAAATAGCCTGCTCTATCTCCTCCTTCAAAGGAGCCAAAGGGATGGAGGCATGTTCTCCGGCCTTGTCAGGGCCCAGGAGCCAATTCCCGAAACCTCTGCACCTGATGTCGGGACACAGCATCTGCTATATCGTTATTCAGCCCCGGAATATGCTTTGCCCGAAAAAGAATGTCAACTTAAGACAGTGAAGAGTAAAGGCTCTTACCAAGCTCCTGACATGGGGATTATGAGAGGAAAGGGTATTGATTACCTATACCATGGCCTGGTTGGCACACCAGAACAATACAGTGGTGTTGGCTAAATTATGCACCCACACACGTGCTGCCACAACTATAGGGAATAATTCAAGGAATGTAAGGTCCCGGCATGTGCCGTCGGACCGCCATTTTCCGGGCCATTGTGCTGTACACCATCTCTTTCCCCAGATAACCCCAAAACCTGATGTGTCAAAATGTACCCACCAGTCTGCCTTTACCAAAAGTTCTTGCCGCCAAAATGATACCCTATTGAAATGTTCCAGAAAATTTTGCCATACAGCAATATCGGCTCGCATGGCCTGTGTAACCCTAATGCAATGATGCGGCTTACGCCAGCCTGACATAGCCCAACAAAGGTGTCGTAAAAAGGCCCTTCCAGGGTGATGACCCTGCAGGCGAAATTAAGATGACCCAGTACTCCTTGCAATCTCCTCAACGACACCTTTTATTGCCTAAAATGTTCAGAAGTTTACTGCGCACTATGCCTAGCAGGAAATAGAGCATCCCATGGGTAGGGCATAATCCACATAGAGTTGCCCTTGGAAGCAAAAGCTTAATAAATTAACATCTCCGGGGTGAATGGGCATAATGCGAAAGGCTGCTTTATATCGCATTTGCCCATCAACGCCCCTGGCCCATTATATCGCACCATATGCACAGTCTGAATCGAAAGAAGCATACCTAACTGAACTTAAATGCTCGGGAATTGCATCTTTTACGGATGCGCCCCCTGGAAAGGACAGGTAGTGTATTAGCCGGAATTCACCTGGTGCCTTTTAGGCATAATCCTAAATGGTGACACTCGCAAATGAGGAATGGGGGGGGGGGTCAGAAATGGCCCCCAAAACCCTACCTGTGCCGACTTCTTTCCCTATCTTTCCTGAGCGATATCCTCCATCAGACTGAGGGATTTCTGATTTGTAGACCATGAACTACAGCTAACTCCTTGAAAAGGGGTGCGAAAACCTTCCCTAAAACCTGAGCTAAGATACAAAGCGTGCTGCCGTCTGTGGTACACTGCCAGAAACCCGTTAAGCAGTTTAAGCTTGACCGGGCTGGGTCCCTTTGGGAGGAGGTTGTTGCCCCCCAGATCGTTCAGGGCCCTGTGCGTCCTTACCAGGCCATTTTCCACTCCTGTTTTTAAAACAGTTTGATGCGGCGTGATAACCTGAGCAAGTTTGACATTCGTGTCTGAATGTACATGGATTGCGTGTGCAGCAGCCTTTATTGAAATCCCAGCAGAGCGGGCGGTGATGAACCTGGCCCACGTATCCCCTGGAGGTGGACGCGGGCTGTTGCTTGGCCAGGATATGTCCGCTATCCGCCCTGTCGCCAAATCCAGGCCGGGCTGGCGTCATGAACTGTAACCATAAGTCCTGATCTTTGACATCCCACCGAAGGGCGTGATCAAATGCCGCCCTTCGACGAAATGATTGGTCGTAAGCCAGCCAGGCTCCGCCCTCGTACTCGGAATACGCTCGATAGATCATATCGAGATAACTCCTTTTCCCGGAAAACGCTGCAAAATTACTCCCATATATATGAGGAAACCAGGCAACCAATTAGCCCAGGTGTGAACAACTTTCTTCCTCTTTATCCTTTCTGCCTGTTTATCTGCACCCTTGTCCTTATCTGAGCTCTCCTGCTCTCGGAATAATAGGGAGAATATGTCAACGTATTCCCCTCTACAAATCTTTTCCCTGGTGGCTGGGAGCAGGTGATATCCCAAAGGTGCAGATGTGCTTCCGGTAGGAATACAATCGTGTGAAGCACCTGCGTAGGGATCCCTAACTTCCTGTGAAACACTGATCCCAGCTGTGCCAGCGGGTCCCTGCCATACCGTAGTGCAAGCGGCCGTGGCATCTGAAACTTGGGATTGTGGTAGCCCCTGTTGACTGATGTGAAGTTGGGCGTCTGGCTGCTGGGGCTGCAGAGGACCCATCGGTGCTACCCCAGCTTGCAGAGGTGTAATTGCGGAGGCAGAAGGAGTGACCTGGGAAAAATTCGTTTGAGGTGACCAAGATGGGTGAGCAAAGTTCCCCATCTGCGAGCCCAGGCCAGTGAACCATGGCGCAAAACCCCAATGAGCTGGCATAAACCCTGACGCTTGAGAGACAGGTGTGGTGTAATGCAATGGCAGCTCACCTTGAGGCGTAGGTACAGGTCCCAAAACCGGGGTGGTGTGTTGAAGAGTAGGCTCTGGAGGTGCCAATGTACTCTGTTCTGCGATGGAAGTGGGAAGAACTGAGGCTGGACTTGCTGCCGTGACTGGCACTTCGTTGGGAGGTTCAGCCGAAGCGCTTTCCATCGCCAGTAGACGAGCTGAAAGAGTATTCAATAAATCGTCATGCCTTTTCTTACGGGTGTGCCTACGTTCAGTCTGAGTGCGTGGCGGGATCGGAATTGGGGTAGCGGAGACACCTTTTTCCTGTTCTAATGCTTGTAATCTGGCCACAAGATTGGAAACCTGTGGGTCCAGTTCTTCCTCGGAGGAAGAATTCTCAATGGGCCGTTTGCGTTGTAATGATTGTGCAGGAGCCTTCCCCTTCCCCTTCCTTTTCCCAATTCCTTTCTTTGGAGGCATGATGATGAAATAAATGCTGCGTAAACAGCTGTCTTACTGGAAGACTATAATACCAACAGGATTGAAACAGCAATTAAATAGCTGACCGTGTGGCCTGTTTTTTGTTAGTGCGTGTAATACCAACAGGATGAATTGGTAATTAAATAGCTGCCTTAAGTGGCCTGCGTGCACTAGAGCGGGTTTTTGGACTAAGGGTGCCAAAAATTGTAAGGGTGTTAACAACACACAGCCGTTTGCATTTGGACAAGAACAGATATAAACTGCTATAACAAATAGCCCAGTATTGCCAACACTGAATAAAAAACTGCTATAAATTTCCACTTAATAAGTCAGTTATATAAGAATAAGAACCAAGGTGGAGGGGCCTACAATCCCCCCCCTCCAGGGAATCCTTCCCTCCTGCTGGAGTTTAGATGCTCTTAGCAACGTTTAAAGTGGCCAAAAGCAGCCTAACATGAACAGATATAAACTGCTATAACAATTAGCCCAATATTGCCAATACTGAATAAAAGAAAAACGCTCTAAATTTCTACTTAATAAGTCAGTTATATATGCACCAAACCAAGAGGGGGGGCTCCAATCCCCCACCCTCCAGGGAATCTTTCCCTCCTGCTATAGTTCAGCCACGTTTAAAGTGGCTAGGAGCGGCCTAACACGCCCCCCCCCCCCGGCTACCCAAAACCTGAAAGGCACAGCCTGGGGATGGAGAAGTCCGAGGAAGCCGCTTTCCTTGCCGCTGCCTAGCCACAGATGGCTCTTTTCCACGCCTGGGTTCCCCCTTTGCAGCTTGCCGCCCTAGCCCCAGTCGGGTCGCGCCGCCTTGTGCTGCTCCGAGTAGCAGGGCAAGCACTTTGCTGCTGGACCCGCCGCCGCCGGGGTTTCCCTCTGCGGCCGGCTTCTAAGCTGAGTCAGCCCTCCTGCTGTTTTGGCAAATTCCCCAGCTGCTGATTGCCGCCGCTAGCTGTGGAGAGGGCAGGATATCCGTTGGGGCTTCCTCTTCCGCCCACTCTTCGCTGCTTCCGAGGCACTGAAGATCGCTGTGGTGCGGCTGGCGCCGTAGCAGCGCCACCGGCTCTCTAGCCGCTTCGAGCGGCCGCCGCCGAGCGGCTCACCGCCGCGGACGCACAGTGGGAAGCCTCTTCAAGCTGCTTTCCCGCTCGCCCTGAAGCCAATTCAATGTTCGCTTGCTGGAGCTCAGGGTGAGTCTTCCTTCTTCTTTACTGCTTGGAAGTGATTGTTCAGCTCTGTTTTGCTGCTAGCTGCGCAGCACACAGTGGAGATTTGGAGGGGTCCTGGTCCCCCTTAAATAGCCACAGACCCCTCCTATCTCCGGTGGCACCACCCTGGGCCAGCCTATGGTGGCCCCCCACGTCACCTCTCCCCATCCTCGCCCGCAATCTCCTCTCCCCATCCCAGCGGGCAGGGTGGGGAAAGGTCTTACTGTTACTGTTTTATATCTTTTATGATTTTCATAGTTTTAATTTTTATAAACCATCCAGAGAGCTTCGGCTATTAGGCGGTATAAAAATGCATTAAATAAATAAATACTGATTGTTAATCTAGCATGATGAGATCTGGATCCATTGCTGAGCCTGTTTGTGACCACATTGATAAGATTGTGAATTCAGCTCATGATCTACAGTATTCAAACGCGTATATCCAGGGCTGTGTGATTCCAGAGCAGTGAGAAAATAGTACAGATTAGTACTCCACCCCCAAATCTGCATTTGGTTACCATTCTTATTCCATTTGATAGAAAATAAATTTCTGTTAAAAAAAAAATCAAAGGAGAAGAAAGTTTGGGTGAAATTCTTATGGGTAGGGGGTGTTGGTTGAGGTGGCTGAGGTGTGTGTGTGAGAGAGAGTGCCCTGCATTTCACTGTAATCATCTCTCCAATGGTCTGCAACCTTCCTGACTCCCCACACTTCAAGTAACCCACCTGGGGAAGACACCACAAGGTAATCATTCCCATCAGGCTTTTTTTTTAAGATCAAGAAGCTTGAGCAGCAAATTATGTTATCTGCCATTGTATTGTTTGGTCTTCTTTGATATTGTGCATTGTTACAATATAGGGAACATAGAACTAGTTTAAATGAGCATTATATAAAAAAATAACAAATTCAAAGAGTGAACCACCTTTCAGCTAAATAAAATACATTTATTCAGGAGGAACTCTTCATACTATCAATGGCAGGAGCAGATTTAATTAAATTTGAAGTGTGAGAAGTTTCCTAAAGATCACAGTTTCAGTGTCAGTCACAGAGGCTTCTTCAGAGTAGACATGGACAATCCTATCAGTTTCAGTTTGTCCCACAGACATTTTAAAAAAGTAATCTCGTTCTTCCCATCATATGGCAAATTGCGTTGAATTGTTAGCAAAAAATGAACTGAAACAAAGACCTCACCCATCTGTACTGACAAAATTCAATTGCTGCAGCTATTCCCAGCAAGGAGAGGAGTATGTTTTACCTGCCTACCTACCTGTATGCAAAGCCCTGGAGCTGGATAGACAAACCTGTCAGATTCATTTTCTTCCACATTCTTTCCTGATTATGAAGGAATTTGTAGGATCTGTTAAGTTGTTATAACCCCCCCCCCACACACACACAAACCAAACTAAATTCTCACCCATCCCTACTTTAGAGCAAGTAAGCATTCATTTCATTCCTGATTGTGGGTTTCCCTTGGGAAGCTGGTTGCCCATTGTCTGAACAGAATGCTGGACTTGGATTGCTGGTAGGGTAAGCGGGGTAACATTACATATATTTTCTCATTAACTCCCAGAACAATGGACAAGTATTATCCTCTGTAAATATCTCAGTTATTTAGCCTCTCCTGCCCTTGTTCTTGCACAGTCTTACAAGGCTCACCAATGAAATGGGGCTTTCTAGACAGCGATACTGCTTTGGGGATTCTCCTACAGGTGCTAGCTCTAGAGCAGGCTGCACCTGGAAGAAATTCTTACTCCTGCCCCCTCCCCTCCAAAGATGATGCTATCACTTATAAACTGAAGGTGACATGAGTGAAGCAATACATTCCACATGGATGCATCCACATGAAAAGTCAGTATATATATTATATACACACACACAGTTTCTCAATGATTCTATTATATATCTCAACTTAATTTGACACCTGTTTTAACAGAGAAATGCACCATAGACTTTCACCAACTTTTATTTATGCCTCACTGATCTGAGTATTCAAATAGCTCAGCATACCCTTCAAGTCTAAAGATTGCCTACCAAAATATTACGCCTGCTAACCCCCACTGGTGCATGTTATGTACTGTTCCTTTTGAAGGTGCTCATGAAGCTATTAGAAATTTCCTTTGACATGACCAGTTCTGCATGGCTGAGCATGTTTGTATTACTTTAAAAAAAACATACTGCTTTGAAGGTAGCTGTAACTCTGCAGCGGCTAAATGATTCGCTAACAAGTTATATTTATTGAATCACTTTTGTTTTCACCTCAGAAGGATACCATTATCTTTAGAGAGTTTTTTTAAAAAAAACATTTCTTTCAAGTGTCATGCATGTTTAATCTTATTTATTTTACAACTAGTATAGATATTTTTTTTTAAAGTAATCTGAAAACAAACAATGAAGCAAATGGAATGCATTTTCACATTGGCATTTATGCTTTATTTTATCCTTGGATACAATTCCAAAGCCAAATGACGTTGAATACTCTCTGGGAAGTTGCTTTTGGAAGCCTAATAGATTAGGAATAAAATTAGGAATAATAATAGTAATAATAACAATAATAATACAGTAATGCCCCCCATATCTTGGCCACATTCCTAGGCTGTGAATTTGAGGGTTATTTCTTTGTGCAGCAAAATTTGCCTCATACGTTTTGAAGCATTGGTTTCCTCATTTTCCTTTTAAATGAAACCTTTTAAAAATGTTTATCTCACTTCCACCTGTAGCCTGGGCACAACACTGCCTTTGTAGAGTGGTGGTCTGAACACTGTCTTGTTCCATGGAATTTTGGGGGAAACTATGGTCACCACCATTTTGAAGTGAAGGAAATGACAGCTGGCCTATCAGCAGGAGAGCTTTGCTGCTGCTGCTGCCACTGTTTGGAGCAAGGATTGATAGATGATAGATAGATAGATAGATGATAGATAGATAGATAGATAGATAGATAGATAGATAGATAGATAGATAGATAGATGATAGAGATAGATATTGTTTTAAAAAAAATTAAAGTAGATGTTTTGGCAACCAAAAGTAGGCAGAGTTTGGTTGCACCACTCCATAACCCCTGCTCAAATTGAATTCTCACACTCCCATTCAGGGAGAGGAATTCACTGACCTCCATAAGGATAGCCTGAGCAACATGTTGTAGTGGTGTCTGTGTGAGCTTTATCTCACCTAGGGATGAATGAATCTGTCTGTTTTCTTTTTGATAACGTGTACATTTTTTCCAGCACAAGTATGCTTAATTCTCTCCCATTGTGATCAATGGGACTTCAAAGTGCTTAACTTGGGCCCTACCCCACTCCCGGCGCAGCTTGGGGGTGGTGGGGCGATTGCGGCGGGCGCAGATAGAGACAGCGTGGAGGCGCGCTATTGGCGGCCTCTGAAATGGGCGCGAAAAGGAGGGGGAGGAAGAAGGGGAGCCTATATTAGGCCGGAACTCCTCCCCTCCTTTGTCTTGGTTCGCGCGGCTGTTGGACGGAGAGGCTGGCTTGCTCAGCAGCAGCCTCGGCAACAGCGCTTTTCGGTTGGCGGGGGAGAAGCCAGGAGAGCGGCGGGGAGCAGCGCGGCAGGAGAAGGGGCGCTCAGCACAGTGGGCTGGTGGCCTGCCTTTCTCGCCGGACGGCGGGAGCCAGTGGGCACTTTGCCCAGGCTGACGGGGCTGGGCCGGCTGGCCCTCCCCCCCCTGAAGCTTACCGGAGGAAGGAGCAGAGGCGGAGGCCTGAGGGCGCCAGTCGGGGAAGGACGAGAGGCGGAGGCTGAGGGCGCCAGTTGGGGAAGGAGCAGAGGCGGAGGCCTGACTTCTCGGCGGCGCGGAGCAGCCCGTTGGGGCAGGAGTCTTCTGGCCACGAGGCCACAGGTTTGAGGGAAGGGCTGGCTGGCCCTCCCCCCCCCTGAAGCTTACCGGAGGAAGGAGCAGAGGCGGAGGCCTGAGGGCGCCAGTCGGGGAAGGCCGAGAGGCGAAGGCCGAGGGCGCCAGTTGGGGAAGGAGCAGAGGCGGAGGCCTGACTTCTCGGCGGCGCGGAGCAGCCCGTTGGGGCAGGAGTCTTCTGGCCGCGAGGCCACAGGTTTGAGGGAAGGGCTGGCTGGCCCTCCCCCCCCCTGAAGCTTACCGGAGGAAGGAGCAGAGGCGGAGGCCTGAGGGCGCCAGTCGGGGAAGGCCGAGAGGCGAAGGCCGAGGGCGCCAGTTGGGGAAGGAGCGGAGGCGGAGGCCTGACTTCTCGGCAGCGCGGAGCAGCCCGTTGGGGCAGGAGTCTTCTGGCCGCGAGGCCACAGGTTTGAGGGAAGGGCCGGCTGGCCCTCCCCCCCCTGAAGCTTGCATTGCCAGGCAGCTAGTCTTGGGCTGTGGCTGCGGCTGGGGCTGCCTGGGCTGGAGCAGAGGGTGGCTGGCAAGCAGGGACAGGTCGATTTGTGCCACCCCCCCCCATTTCCCTATCAAACACTTGTAGGTACTTTGGAGGGGTGCAGGGCCGCAATTGCAGGGATCGGGTTGACTGTGCTCCCCCTCCCTCTCCCCCCCCAGTCAGTTACTGTGAGAGCTCGGGGGGTTTTCATTGCCAGCTTGGGGAGCCTGCAGGCTGATTGGAGGCTATTGCCATTCCTCCCTGAGTTAACTGCCATTCGGGGTTGCCCTGTTGGAGGCTGAGGGGTAGTGCGGAGGGCGGTTACTTAGCTCCACCCCCGGATTTCAAATTCTATACAGCACTTCATACAGTTACTTTGGTGGTTGACGGTTGGGGAAAGGGAGTGGCTTGGCTAGTGGCGGTATCTGTACTGCGTGATACACGAGGGGAAGATGGCCCCTCCTAGGGGGAGTTGTAGTAGAAAAGGCAAAGGGAAGGCGCCAAAGCCGGCGTTTAAGCATCCTAGGGCGCCCAGGGAATCTTCATCGGACGAAGAGGAGAGTCCTGAGGTTGCGGCTATTTTGGCCAGGTTGCAGGCGGTAGAACGCGAGCGGGGATTAGCCCCACTCGCGCCTGCTGGTACGTTGGGTGTCCCTGATAGTGGGACAGGGCGGCACATGACGAGGAAACAGAAGCAGGATCAACTGTGGGCTTCTGTTTCAGCACGTTTACAGGTGATCAAGTCCGGTAATGCGGCGGCTACGGTAGGAGATTCGGTGCAACAGTTCCAGCAGCCGAGTCATCCAGAGGCGCAGGTGGTGGTATCTGGAGGGTCGAGTCAAGCAGCAGCATCAAGTGACTCTGTGGAAGTTGGGACGCTGCCGCCAGGCATGGCTGGAGGGCCTATGGCGGGGAACGCCAGAGGCGAGCGTACTCCAGGTGAGGCTTCCACCACACCTTACACGGGTCCGCTTCCACCTTGGGGCCCGTCCTCGCCGTGGAACTGGTACCCGTGGGCCCCGGGCTGGGGTTGGCCGGCAGCGTTTCAAGGGGTGGGCGCACCTCAGGTGGGGGGTGTGGGGACAATACAGTCCACTACACAACCGCACACGACCCAGATCCTGATGCAGCCGGGGAGCGTGGCTGGGGCAGCGGCGGCAGCACAGCAGGAGGTTTCTCAGGTGGTTGGAGACACGGTGGTGACGGTAGGTCAAGGAGACAAGGGTCCTACGGTAAGTCACACGGCGGTCACACAGACACCAGGGGAGTCCCAGGCGAACGCGTCGGCTGTGGCAGTGTGGCGGGGACCTGCCGGGGCGTCCTTTCAATTGACAGCAGCGGGAGGTGTGGCACGAGACCCGTATGTGGGGGTGGAGGCTTCGGCCATTCCAACGGGCAGCACTGCTGCCCCGCTGGGATATCACCTGCTTCAGGCCACACGTGAGAAAATTTGGAGGGGGGAGTTTGTAGATGTCTTTTCTCTACTCTTTCGCGAGACTGAGACGAAAGACAAGGATAAGGCCACAGATAGGGAATTGGAGAGGATGCGACGGAAGAAGGTAGCTCGGACGTGGGCAAATTGGCTCCCTGGCTACCTTATTTATATGGGGGTGATTCAGCAGAAGTTCCCAGAAAAAGGTGGTATTTTGACAAAATATCTGGATATGCTCTATAGAGCATACACAGAGTACGAGGGGGGGCGTGGCTTGCTTACGATGAATCATTTCGTATGCGGGCCACGTTTGACCACGCCCTCCGCTGGGACTTGAAGGATAATGATCTGTGGCTACAGTTCATGACCCCTGCAAGGCCAGGGGTCGGAGAACGGGCAGATAGTGGTCATATGTTGGCCAAGCAGCAACTTACTGCATCTCCCCGCGGGACGGCGGGGCAGGGGGTTCAATCCCGCCTGCTTTGCTGGGAATATAGCTCCCGAGGGGCCTGCACACGCCCCGTGTGTAGGTATCAACATGAATGTCCAATATGCAGGGGACCTCACCCCGGGGCTGGTTGCCCAAGGTCCAAAAAGGGACGGGGAACAGGGGGGAGGCCCCAGGAGGCCGTAAGCCGGGGGGCCAGCACCCTCCTCCCAAAGGGCCCCAGTCCGGTCAGGCTTGAACCGTTAGTGCGCCTATTGGCTAGATATCCGGGAACGGATGCCAGCTATTTAGAGGCCGGGTTTAGGGATGGATTCCGCATCCCTTTCAAGGGTCCCAGGATATCTGCGTTCGCACGGAATCAAAAGTCAGTTAAGGTTATGGAACAGTTGGTTCAGGATAAGATAGATAAGGAAGTTGCTGCGGGTAGGGTATTGGGGCCTTTTAGTTGTCCCCCTATACCGAATTTGAGGGTTTCCCCCTTGGGCATTGTTCCCAAGAAGGCTCCCGGTGAGTACAGGTTGATACACAACCTGTCTGCACCCAGGGGGCAATCGGTCAATGATGCAATTCCGGAGCATTTATGTTCGGTACACTACGCGTCTTTTGATTCGGCTGTAGCCATGGTTAGGAGACACGGTTTGGGGGCTTTAATGGGCAAATGCGACATTAAGTCAGCATTTCGCATACTGCCCATCCACCCTTCTGATTTTGATCTTCTGGGTTTTCATTTTCGTGGTAGTTATTATACAGATAGGGCCTTACCCATGGGGTGTTCGATTTCTTGTTCCATGTTTGAACGTTTCAGTTCCTTTTTGGAATGGGCCGTTCGGGAACACACGGGATTGGCCGACTGCACTCACTACCTGGATGATTTTTTCTTCTGTGGAGGAAAGGATTCTGGGCAATGTAGTTATTTGATGTCAGAATTTGCTGCGTTGGCGGACGAGTTAGGTGTCCCCTTAGCTCACGAGAAGACTGAGGGCCCGGCAAATGTGTTAAGCTACCTGGGGGTGGAAGTTGATTTGGTTCAACGGTGTTGCAGGCTGCCTTTGGATAAGGTTCGGGCCTTGGTGGCCCGAATCTCGTCCCTCCGGTCGCAGACAAAGGCGACTTTGAAGCAGTTGCAGGAGGTGGTAGGGCATTTGAATTTTGCCTGCAGGGTGGTGGCGCCGGGCCGAGCCTTTTTGCGTCAGCTCTGCAATGCGATGAAAGGCCTCACCAGGCCTCATCACCATGTTAGGGTGACGAAAGGAATGCGAGAGGACTTAGCGGTATGGCTATCCTTTTTGGAAGGCTTCAATGGGGTGTCCTTTTGGAGGAGAGAGTTATTGTTGGAGGCAGATATGCAAATACATTCAGATGCCTCGGGGACATTAGGTTTTGGGGTGATATGAGGCGACCGGTGGTGCGCCGGAAGGTGGCCTGGTGGTTGGCAGGATTCTGGCACATGTAGGGATTTAACGTTTTTGGAGTTTTTCCCTATTTATGTGGCAGCCCATATTTGGGCGCAGGAATTGAGGAATTGCGTGGTGCATTTCTGGTGCGACAATCAGGCCACAGTCCAGGTTATCAACACGTTGTCCTCCAAGAATAATAGGGTCATGACATTAGTCAGGGCATTTACGTTGCACTGCCTCCAAAATAATATTCTGTTCCGAGCTCGTCATATTCCGGGTTTAAATAACGCAATAGCTGATGCTTTATCGCGCCAGCAGGTAGAGAAATTCCGGGATCTCGCAACTTGGGCCAGGGCAGTGCCGGAGGAGGTGCCAGCTGCCCTGTGGGAGATTGGCAGGACGAAGTAGATCGTGCGGTCTGGCAGTCTCTCGCCCCGAGCACTCGAGCGGCGTATAGGAAGGCAGGTAGGGAATTTCAGGAGTTCAGGTCATGCTCGAAACTGGGGATGGAGTGGCCTATTCCAGTCGATCATCTCTTGCAGTTTTGTGTGGCGGAGAGAAGGAAGGGCAAAGCTGTTCGCACCATCTCCAGTAAGCTGGCGGCCTTGGCCTTTTGCTCAAAGTGCCAGGGCGTTCAGGATAACACAGCTGATTTTAGGATTAGGCGAGCCTTGAGCGGCTGGATGCGTGAGCAACCCGCCAAGCCAGATTTGCGGTCCCCCTTGACGCCGGAAATTCTAGTTGGATTGCAGGCTCATTGGGACTTGCTCTGTGTGTCCCCTTATGAGGCCGCTTTATACCATGCGGCTGCTTTGACCGCCTTTTTTGGGGCATTGAGAATATCGGAGCTGTTAGCAGCTGCTAAAGGGGATATGTCTGGCAGGGCCCTACAATTTGATGATGTACAACTTAGTGATGGACAGGTCTCCATTCGGCTGAGGCGCTCCAAAACTGATCAACTGGGCAAAGGGCAGACACTCTTCCTACATGCTGCCCCACAGAAAGAGTTATGCCCTGTTAGGGCTTTAACGTCCTTTCGGGAGCTGAGAGGGATGGCGCCTGGATTCCTGTTTTGTCATGCGGATAGTTTGCCGCTGACAAAATTTCAGTTTGCGGCCATCGCAAGGCGGGCGCTGGACGGTCTGCAGCTGGCAGGTTTTAAATTCGGAACCCATTCGTTTCGTATAGGGGCGGCCTCTACGGCCGCAGCTTTGGGTTTACCGCCAGTGCAGATACAGGCGATTGGCAGATGGAAATCGCATGCGTATCGTTCATATGTTCGGCCCCTACCTACGGGATGGAAGTGATACATTCTCCATGGGGGGGGGGGGGAAGAGACCGGTGGCTGACCACAATCTGTTTGTTTCTAGATGGCCGGCCGACACAGCTACGTGTTCTGGGCCGGACGGAGGGCAGCCTGTACCACGGTTGGCACACAGTTGGGACTGAGCGGCGTGGCCAACATACAGTGGGCCGGCAGGCGGGGGATGAGGTGGGACCAGCTCATCCCGGTATTAATGCAGCGGCGTGCGGCCCAACCCCCACCGCAGGTGTTGTTACTCCATTTGGGAGGTAACGACTTGGGGATGTTGAAGGGCAAGGCCTTAGTGCTGCAAGCGATTTCCGATTTTCAAATTATTCGGAGCTGGTGGCCTGGGATAGTGATTGTGTGGTCCGCAATTGTGCCACGGCGCCAGTGGAGGGCACCGTGCGATCCCAGAGCCTTGAATCGGGCCGGTAGGAAGGCAAATGGTGAGTTATTTCGCAGCTTACGGGTGTGGGGTGATGAGTATGTTAATCATCCCGCTATATACCCAGCGCAGAGGGAGCTTTATAGGCCGGACGGGGTTCATCTTTCGGACCTCGGGAATGATGTATTTTTGATGGATTTGCAGAGGGGTCTGCGGGATCTGATCCTGCGCAGATGGGGGGTTGGCGACAAAGCATAAGGCTTGTCGCACCCTGTGGCGGTTAGGCGCGGGCATCTTCACCTGGTAAGGGATAGGTGAGCATTCACAGGCACCGAGCGGTGACTGGTAATGCCTGAGGCTCATCACCTGAGTGGTCTTGAGGCCCTGGTGGTGAGATAAGGGTTACCTTTGGGGCGGACCTTCCTCACCCGCTCGGAAGTCTTGAGGCACGAGCTGGGGGTGACACGGAAAGCCTCCCTACCCAAAAGGGGGGGCCAGGGGGTGGCGTGAGCTGCACGCCATACACTGGCCTCGATTTGACTCGCCCTATCCTTAGATTGGTGTTGGCCACCAAGTATTGAGGATGCCCGCTAGTTTTCCCTTCTGCGAATTCATCAATAAAGTGTGGCCCATTTTTAAACCCAATTTATTGTGTCGTCTCGTTATTTACTGCGCTCCGATTCCGCAATGGATAGACCATGCCTTCTGTATTTTTATATTTCTCATTTTTCTAAGATCTAACAAAAGGTCTATATGGCTAAAAGCAACCTTTCAGCATGATGATTTCCATGTAGCCCAGTTAATTCGAACTTTCATTTGCTTCACTACACATTGTAATATTGCGGACCCTTTTAGGCAGACAATTGTTTGTTTTTTAAAAAATGTGAGGGGGAGGGCAGCAAGATCTGTACATTGCTTCGGCCTGTAATACCACATTGGGCTTGTCTCTATTCAGTAGAAACTTATTCAGGGCCAAAAATAAAAAAATGTGACACAACTGATACATGCCAACACATTCTATTATAAATGACGGTTTGCAGAAGAATGTCTCTAGCTGAATTCATCTGCACAGAAGCACTTTCCATCTCAGGGTCAAAGCTAGAAACCAAAAATATAATATACCATGTACTGAGTATTTGCCTACCATTTAGCATTATTGTTAAAGAAAAGGAAAAGGAAACGTACTCTCTCCTCACTTGTACTTTAGTAAGTAGTCAAAGCGTATGCTATTTTCAATAATACAAAGTTCTGCAGTGAGATACAAAGACAACAATGTGTTTAGATAGCACATCTCAATCTTTCAAGCCACTTCACGGACATTATCCATTTCAGTCCGTCATTATTTGTGTAGTATGTTGACAAGGTCTACCACCTTGTCTTCAGAGACATCAACAAAGTTTTTTTTTTCGCACCAACATTGTGTGAGCAGAATGAACAGTCTTACTTAAACTGTGAAGACAACTTCCTTTGACAAAGATTTATCTCAAAATGCACTGGGAATAACTGATATTGGGGTGTTATTTTCTCCCTATGTAAACATTGGCTCAATTCGGACGACACAATAAACAACTGGTGTGGGGGAAACAATCGTCAGTTGTTTTGACTATTGTGTCATCCGAATGCTGCCATAGTCAACTCAGCGCTGATCCTCATCCACACCACAGTTGATTATTTATTACCATGTTGTGTGGGGAGTGCCCCCTAGGGTTAGCGTGAGGGTTAGGGTTAGTCAACCCACCATTGACTATCGTGTCGTCCAAATTGACCCCCCCCCCCTCTCTCTCATACCACACCTATTGAATTTATGGCTGAGGTGAAATTTGAATCAAGGACTCTCACTTCACCTCACATTCTTAGCCACAAGCACTGCACCAAGGCTGGCAACCTGATATCCTCCGGATGTTTTGGAATACTATTCCCATAAGGCCCAGTCACCATGGCCAATGGCTAGGGATTATGGGAATTGTAGTCCAAAACATGTGGAGAACATCAGGTTGCCTATCCCTGCTCCACACTTTGGGCCAATGATTGTTTGATATTTATACTTTTATAGTATGTCCAGAGAGAAGGCTTGGGATAAAATCATCATTTTTAGGGGTATTATTATAGGGCAATGCTATGGTCCCTGTATCCCAGGGACTATAGAAATGCTAGGAAGGTGGAGTCAGAGATCTGACATCCCTCCCCAGCTCCCTTGCTGCCGGTGGAGAAAGAACCTTGCAGCTGCCTTCTGATGTCAGAAATGCAACCGAGGAGGAGGAATGGTCATTCCAGGGGGCAGAGATTGGGAGGAGAGTGGAGAGACAAGAATATGAGATATCTTGAGCCACCTCCAGCCTCCTTCCTTCCCCCTCCCCCTCTTTCCTCCTGTAAAGCATATCTAATGAAAATCGCAAAACACTGAGGCCAGATCTACACCAAACAGAATAGAGCACTACGAAAGCGGTATGAAAGCGGAATATGGAATGTGTCTATCGGCCCCAACAGTCGTCAGTGCACTTTGATACCGCTGTAAAGCAGTAGTGTGGCTCCTGCCTTTTATATACCGCTTTCATGCCGCTTTCATAGTGCTCTATCCTGCTTGGTGTGGAACTGGCCTGCGAATGGGGAGGCAAAGATCACCTCCGCTGCATCTCCTGCCCCGCTTGCTTCAGCCCAGCAAGGCCCAGGAATATCAGAAGCCTCTGAGTTCAGAGGCCTCCAAGCAGCGAAGGTAGAAACAAGCATTGTGCTCTTTAGTGATAGTTTCCTTCTGTGAAGCATTTATGTAAGCTTGTTTGTTTGTTTTCTTTTTCAAAACAAAAAACCCAGAGCATCCATCAGCAAAACTATCATTGGGGCATGCAACTGAGATGTAAAACATTACTATAAAATGTATAAAATGATCACACTTAGACAAACGGTGTAACAATGGCATAATATACAACGTAGGACTCCAGCAAAGCAGATAAAACACGCATGCAGTTGATATACATGTTAATAGCTAGGCACGTAGAAATGGTTTCACCTGGTGCTGATGTTACACACACCTCTAAGAGAAAGATTTACCTCCTGCAACACTAAATTATCAGCTAACTGAAGCAGGAGCCACACTACTGCTTTATAACGGTATTGAAGTGCACTGACAACTGTTGGGGCCCATGACACATTCCAAAGTGTATTTGTGTACATTTCTGAAATGTGCATATTTATTGGACATATTTTTTTTCTCTTCCTCAGATTGCATTGTAAGTTCAGAAATATACAGAGCTATGAACGCAAAATGCATCCAGTCCATTGTCCATTTCTGAGTGATGTGGATTGGCAAAATCCATTTTTTAAAAAAACCTACAGAGTAAAGTCCTCACACATCCCGATGTGACATAAATTCTCCTAGGAAAGAAGTACAACCTAACTGGATTTATTGTGGGTTCAAATAGGCATTTGTACTTCACAAAGCTATTTAAAAGCAGATGTTTGAGACATAATAGTCTTCATAAAAATCTGTTTACCTCAAAATATCAAACAATATTTATATGATACAAATATGGTATGAGAGCATAGAACGTATATAGAAACACAAAGTGGTAAGTGTAATAAGTAAAACACATTTCAAAGGACTTTCAAAGAATTGTTTCAGGAGCAGGCCTTTCTTTAAGAAGAATAAAATGTCCTAACCGTAGATATTTCTGAACTGTCCCAAAAGGAGAAGAGTGGTCAGGATAAGGAGAGACATTCTTGTCCTGAAACCTCTCAGTGGTGTCCATAAGCATAATATGAGAAAGCATTTATATTAAAGGGGAACAGGGATGTCCCTTTAGTTAAGGTGAATCACACACACACAAAAAAGTGTTCTGCCACTCTAAGCCTCACAATTCTACTGCTTATAAAAATGACCCCTATTGAGATAATAACTTGAAACTTGGCATCCATGATTAGGCTGACCAGATAAAATCCAGGTCAGGGCTCATGTAACTTTAACAGTTGTAGAGAAAAGGGAATTTCAGCCAGTGTCATTTGTATGCAATGAGTTCCTGGGGATATTCCCTCTTCATCACAACAGTTAAAGGTGCAGCCACTATACTAGAGTCACCATATACAAAAGAAGACAGGGCCCCTGCAACTTTAACTGTTGTGATGAAGAGGGAATTTCACCAGGAACTCATTGCATACAAATAACACCGGCTGAAATTCCCTTTTCTCTACAACTGTTAAAGTTACATGAGCCCTGACCTGGATTTTATCTGGTCAGCCTATCCATGATCTACAATTGTACAACATTTCAAACCAATCTGATAACAATTGCCATAGGTACAGCAAGTTTAAAAATGCTGAGAATTGTCACTTATGTATTTTTTCACTCTAAGCTCTGGTCCAGTATATTGTATATTTCTTTTAAATTTTGGTGAAAACTACTGATGTACACTATTGTGGTTTGTCAAGGAGGTGTGCCTTTCATTGGTTTGGTGAATTATTTTTATTATATTGCATTTGTATACTGCCCCATAGCCGAAGCTCTTTGGGCATCAGCTCAAAAGTTAAGATTTTTCTGCCTCATGAAATCCTATGGCACCAACTGCTGGCAAAGTTATGTTGGGCATGCTCAATTTCATTCTGAAGCTAGAATGCTACCAGTACTGCAAGGTTATCAGAAAAATTCTGTTACAAAGAACTTCTATATGTTACGTTGGCTCAGGCACCACAACACCAGGAAACTGCAAAGTAAGGCTGATGTCTTAACTGACGTGCTCCATCATCAGTGATATGGTGTGCAATGTCACAAATTGTGCTTGCTTATAACTTACCCTCCATGAACCCACACTTTTCTTTGGTCAGCAAAGATGCCCCATGTTGTTCTGGTCCTGGCTTTGCTCACTATTAACCTATTCTGTCAGCTACTGATATAAGCAACAAACAGTTAGTCAATTCAAAGGAGGCAAAACAGTAACGCTTGGATGTTCCATAAGGCAACATGGGGCATCTTTGCTGATCCCAGGCACTCCATCTTCCCTATCTGAACTAGGACCTGAAAGACCAAGGAAAAATGTGGCCACATGGAGAGTAAGTTGTAAAGTTGTAAGCAAAAACAAGGTGTCATGCCTCCCATTGACTATCATAGTGTGTGTGTGTGTGTGTGTGTGTGTGTGTGTGTGTGTGTGTTTAATGGCTATACATTTTTATTGTCTTGGTCAGGTTTATGCAGGCATAGTGCAAGCTTTTTTGTAATAGAGAGAGAGAGGAGGGAGGGAGGGAGGGAGAGAGAGGTATAGATCTGGAACTTTCAATAACATTTATTATTATTAATTGGCATTTTATTGTGTTTATGTTTTTATTGCTTTTAATATTTTAACTGTTTTATGTATTTTATTGTTGTAAGCTGCCTTCTGAGGGCTTCTGTCCTGAAATGCCGCCAAGAAATGTTTTAAATGAAATAAAATAATGAACACATTATTTCTTGGCAGAATTGGATGAAATTTTCAGGGATAGTTTCCTCTTCTGAGAGGACAAAGCTTGGCAAAATACCTTCTTTCCCCCCCACACCATGATCTGGGTGGTGGTGGTTGTATGAATATAGAACACATCATAGAGAAATCCCCAGGCAAGACTTGCAAAGGACATGTGAAGGAGATAGCGAATTATGATTGAAAACCCTGGTGGTATTGGAAGAATGACAATTTCATGGTCCCATCCTTCCCCTCCCACAAAGGACAATGATTGGGTACCCTGAGAAAATGTGCTGTAGAATTATAAACCACACTCCCTCTCTCTGCTCATCAGCATTTTAGAGACATTAAACCAAAAGATGCTGTTTGGAGGTGAGGCAAAAAGTCTGCATCTCCAAGCACGAATTAGTCACAAAATCTGATTCTCGCCCGGTTTTAGTTCTAGTGGATTCAGAGAGAAGCCCACTTCTCCTGGGAAGCACAAGAAATGACCTGAAGGACCCAAATTCTGCTTAGTTTGTGGGCTTTGTCCAAATCTGATGCACGTCCCTAGTATTATTTGTCCAGTATAATACCAACTGATTGGAAGTTCCACAGGATACCCATAACTCTCGCAGCTCTAAACACGTACATTTGATGTTCAGGGCTTAAAGGTATATTTTAGAAGAGTTGGTTTTAGGATATGGGTGATTCTGAAATTCCTGTCACCTGAATTTATCCATGGATTTTGTAGTTCTGATGCCCTAGGAATTGTACATGGTTCATTTCTTAAATTCCAATTTTTGTACAGATTGGCACTGTGTGGCGCATTGCACAGCTTCTGCAGCTTTCAGATCCTTCATTTATGTCATTTTGTTCCCCATCACCACCAATGTGCTCGTGCATATTGATCAAACGTTGCAAAGAAGCACTATTGATGTGCTCACAGAAACGTTGGAGGAATCTGTCCAGTGGACGGAGTCTGCAGAGCTTTCATCAGCTGGGCACCTTGGACTTCAGCTTTGTTTCCCAATGAGGTGGCCCAACTTGAACTGCATCGAGTTGTGCCAGCTTGCAGTTTTCCCTGGTTTTTGCCCCCATAAATAGAAATTTGCATAAATTGTGGGCATAATTTATGCAATTTTGGGGCACAATTTGCACAAATGTTTATTTATGGAGGGGGGAATCTGCTCGGCTTGCAAATGCAAGCTATGCTGGCAGCACCATGGAAACCCAGTGAGCCCCCAAAGGGCTGGATTTCCCAGTGATGGACATCCCCATGTGATGCAGTTATACACATAACTGCATCTAAATCCTAAATGTGCAGTATCCTGTGAAACGTCAAGTACTTAACAAGACAATATTGCCATCTGGTTAGGATGTATTATACATACACTCACATCAAGATTTCTTTGTTACATGTTTTATAACTGCAGCCTACACCTTTGATAATCCAGAGGGCAAATAAGAAGCAAATGAACTAAGGAAACTGAAAACTGCCGCAACCTGGACACACTTCAATTCCTGGATTAATTTTAGAAAATTTCGTCATTAAATCAGGAGGACTGGGACAGCAAAACAAGAAAGAATAGAATGAAACCCAAACATATATAAAATATAGAGCCTATCTACACAGTACCTTGGAACATTTTAAATAGTATTTTAAAACGTTCCAAATAGGTGTGTTCCAAAACGTCTTAGGTCACATTAAGGAGTACTCCCGTCACAGGAGAAAAATTCTTCAGTCTTCAAAGCGGTGTGTGCAGTCTCACACCCTTCTGCCCATCTCTTTCTGTTTCGTTTTTACAATGAGTTTAGGGCAAGGCATTGTGAGCACTGTAGTTCACTCACCCACTTCCTCCTTAGTTCCCCTTTCATTCCCTAGCTTTCAATGGGTATAGGGCTAAGCATTGTGGGTGTTGTAGTTCACTCACCCTTAGCCCCTCTTTCTTCCCCACCAATCAATGGCAAAGCATTTGGGCACTGGTAAACGAAGCACTGCCCCACAAATGACAAACGGTAAGGAAGGACACATTATTTTACTTAAAACGATTTATTAAAAGTAAAAACTGTTGTATATAGCTGAAGTGAGTTTTAAAAAACCTCAAGTATACAATGTTCAAGAGAGTGCGTCATGTGGCCCAAAGAGTTTTCGTAACCTTTATAAAACGTTATAAATCTAGTATGTAGATCGGCTCATAGTTTCATATTGAAAAATCTGATTACTTTCAATGGGGTTTTAAAATATCATTACCTAAGGACGAAAGTAGACATTTGGTAAACATATGCCATGCAGCTACCTATCTTGTTTTGCCTTCATTGTTATAGGTATGTGGGGGGGGGGGGCAATCTTTATGTGGAATATAGCATGTGGGGAGGATTATATCTTCCCTCTCCAGCACATTTGGAACCAAAATCCCCTCCCCTGCACAGCGAGAATGCTTAGGAAAAACGTTTTCATTGGGACTACTGGGAACTTTTGTCCTCAATGTTTTAGGCCCTTTCTGCACCCTAGGGGCGGAGAGGGCAGGAAGCGGGGAAACCTAGAAGTAGCCACTTCTGGGTTTGGCACGATGAGGCTGCACCACAATGCGGTGGCCCAGGCTTCTCCTGGGCTGCCATAAGTCGCATGAGCGTTCGTGCGCAAAAGGTTAGGTTTTTGTTTTTGTTTTTTTAAATGCATATGATCGCACCCCCTTCCCCCTGCCATCCTGGGGATGGCGATTTCACTGCCCCCCTCCCGATGGCCTCAGAACCATGCGGTGCAGCTCTGTGGCCATCAGTGCAGCCGCGCTTACTTGAGGGTAAGCGCGGCTGCGCCCGGGATGGGCAGCCACACCAGCCGCCCATCTCGCTGCCCTCCTGGGATCAGGGAACGAACCAGGATAATAGCGTTCCCTGAACTCCTGGGAAAATGGAGGGCTGGCCCCTACCTGTTTGCAGGATGCTCTGTGCATCATGCAGACTCTCTGTGAGCAGGCAGGGGCAGCCCTGGGGAAAATGGCTGGTGCGGAAAGGGCCTTAGAAACACAGTGTAGTTTGGGGGCAGGGGTTACTTGTGACTGATAGAATCTGAGTTCATATAACTGGATATATGACTGATTTTGAAAGGAGAAAGATTTTGGATGCAGTTTTTAAAACATAGTTTCATAAGTATAGATACAATAATAAATTAGAATGGAATAAAGAATATTGGAAGAGTCTTGCTGGATCACACCAAAAGTCAATCTGGTTCAGTATTTTGTTTCCACTGTTCAGCCAGAGGCTGGCGGGATGCTCTGTGCGTCATGTGGACTCTCCACGAGCAGGCAGGGGCAGCCCCTCGAAAAATGGCTGGTGCGGAAAGGACCTTAGTTGCGCTGGGAGGGGGAATTTTGATTCCGATCACACTGAGGAGGAAAAACATGTGTGTCTCCTCGTCCTATATTGCATTTCCAATGAGGACTAATAAAAGTACAATAGGACACATAGCTACCTTCTTGGTATGTAACATTGTTTGATGCACAAGACTGCAGAATGAATATCCACTCCAGTTGTAACTGTGGAATGCTATTGAGCTGTACTTCATACACACACACAGCAGTGCTGTTATGCGTGATCGATGCCCTTTCAGCAGCGTTATTGAAGCATGCTGCAGCAACTGCACAGGAGAAGTTTGTGTGTGTGTGTGTGTGTGTGCATGTGGACGCATGTGCGTGCTTCGTTCCAGTAGCTTGGGAACTCTGTAAAGCAAAGGGCCCATTATCACTAGACTACTTTGATTTATAAATGACAGAAAGATTCTGGGAGGCACAGTACTGAATTAGTAGTCTGTCAACGCAAACGTACATTGTCACTAGTCATTATATTGATAGTGCTCCTTTTTTTTATCATGACAGAAAGATAAGGCATTTTAAAGCAAGATTATTTCTTTCTTCAGGAAAAAAAGAGGTCTGTTACAGTGAAATGACACATGTTGCACACCAGTAACAAAGCAATGGTAACCTTCCCTATTTATATTGAAATTTACACTTCCCTATGCTTTCCAGATAACTCATATTAGCTATGCCTATTCTGAACCAGCCCAGTGCTCCATTTAGCCTGACACGGCCTCCTTTGAGGATCAGAAAACGGATTTCCCACCTCTGCTATGAAATATACTTTTAAGAAAATGGGAAGAGACTAGTTGGATTAGGGTGACCAGATAAAATCCAGGCCAGGGCTCCTGTAACTTTAAGAGTTGTAGAGAAAAGGGAATTTCAGCCAGTGTCATTTGTATGCAATTAGTTCCTGGTGAAATTCCTTCTTCATCACAACAGTTAAAGTTCCAGACACTATACTAGAGTGACCATATACAAAATAAGGCAGGGCCCTTGCAACTTTACCAGATGAAAAGGAGGACAGGGCTCCTGTATCTTTAACAGTTGCAAAGGACAGGGAATTTCAGCAGGTGTTGTTTGTATGCATACATAACCTGGTGAAATTCCCTCTTCATCACAACAGTTAAAGCTGCAGGAGCCCTGTCTCTTGACCATGTACAAAAGAAGGCAGGGCTTCTGCAGCTTTAACTTTGTGATGAAGAGGGAATTTCACCAGGTTCTGCATATATACAAATGACACCTGCTGAAATTCCCTTTTCTATGAAACTGTTAAAGATACAGGAGCCCTGTCCTCCTTTTCATATGGTCAGCCTACCCTAAGTTGGATCAAACCAGAGATCTCTCTAACATTGTTTCCAGCAGTGGCCAACCAGATGACGATCATGGAAAGCCCCCAATCAAGAAATTATGGGTTGACATTTCCATTCACCTATCCACTTCGACCCCAAGAATACCTTGATCATGTCTCCATTCACTCCCCATTTTTTTCTAAATTAAAGAACTCCAGCCCCTTTGACACATTTTCTAGTACTGCAATAACGTTTTTAAGATACAGTGACCAGAACTGTGCACAGCATTACAATTGTGGTTGCACCACAAATTTGTGTAGAGGCCTTGTATGATCAGCAATATTTTTTCATGCCTTCCTAATTATCTCTAACATGGAATTTGCTATTTTGACCATTGTCACACATTGTGCAAATTTGTACATCATGCTAGGCCACCCTGAGAATAACCCACTTTGGCTTGGTTGTTCACTCACTAACCTGACAGATGATTGGACGCTCTGTGGCTTGCCATGGCTTGTTTCCTAACCACCCCAAGTCCCCTTCAATCCTCCTGCCAGCTCCTGGCATGTATCCTAGGTGCCTTGGCAGCTGAACTCCTTGTTTCCTCATTCTTACATTGGTACCCTTGGCGGGTAATGGAGGGTGGAGAAATAACGAGGCAACACACAGAAGTGGATTTTAAACAGGGCCACTTTATTAAAGATCTGCAGAGTGGGTTAACCTATGCGGGCATCCTAAATATTTCAGGGTGAGATAATCACCGTCTGTGAAGTAGCACTTCCCAGTTCACCACAACCCAGTCTGCTCCTTATGGGGCAGGAAGGCCTTCCCATGTCAACCTCCCTTTGCGCCGTACAGCTCCGAGTAGGTGAGGGAGGTTGGCCTTAAAGGTAATCCTTATCCCGCCAGCTGAGGCCGTATAACTCACAGCTGGGGGCCCTCAGGCATTACCAATCACTGAAACAGTGCCTGTGAATGCTCACTAACCCTATGACGCTCCAGATGCCCACACCTATCTGCCAAAACTTAAAAGTGTCTGAAACATTATTGAGCATCACCTATTTAATACTCCCTGGCTGTCTTGCAGTGTGAAGTAGGCAAAAAAACCCATAATCGAAAGTGATTATGAGCCAAAAATTCCTACTTGGCCCTCAACAGAGCAACCGGCGAACCCACACTACCTACAGGGAGGGAGGGAGCCATAAAAAACAAAGAGGCAGCAGGGAGGGGTGAGCCTGCCTTTTAACTCACCCAGTCCCCTCCCTGCCACAAGGCACCATAGGAGCAGCCAATGGCTGCCTCCTATACCACCTCGTTACCCCTCCCCCACCGCAATGGCCTCCAGGAAACCCCCCTCTCCCTCATTGGATTACCAAATGGGATTAATTTTCTGAGCACTTGGTCATTGTGTCAATGTTTCCTGGTCAATCATCGCCAGATCCATTAGCGTAAAATTGAAGCTATGGTTTCTGTCCCCTGCTTCCACTGAACCACATTGGCCAGTTTGTTGTCCTTTTGCCCAGTTTGGAGAGATCCTTCTTGAGCTATTCACAATCCCCTTTATTTTTCCTTTCTTTATGAAAATACTCATGTACTGCTTAATATAATAATAATAATAATAATAATAATAATTACCCTAAGTGATCCCTGAATAATTTGACGTCATCCAAAACTCAACTGCCTCACTTGTGGATTTTAAAGCTTTTGGTTTGATATACCAGGGTTGAAGCTGCATGCAGAGCCTGTGCCCTACTACTATATCCTGACTCCTATGTTAATACATAATACTCTTCAGTGCCTATGCTTGTCAGCGAAATGCTATTATTATGTTGTCACAATGTTGTTGCATGTCAAAGGCTTTTTTCCTTAAGCCTTTCTTTGGCTGCGGTCCTCGAGCAAATTGTTTGCAATGCTCTCTTTTGAAAATACAACGTTGATCAGAAAATGGGAAACACTTTAAGGGAAAGTGAACCTTAAGAGATGAGAGACCTCATGGCGAGATACTTTTGAAGTGGGAGGGGTGGATTCCCTGCTGTTCTTCGTATCTCCATCACCACAGCCCAACAGAGTGGGACATCACTGAGATAGACACAGTTGACACTTCGAGTAGCTCTGAGGTTTGCTCTGGCATGCATCAGTTAGCAAAGTCTCACAGGGGGCCATGTGTCAAATGGGGGCTGCTGCAGCATATAGTTCCCTGACTACTTTCCACCCCCTCCACCTCTTTCCTCCAGAAGCCATTGAACCAAAGGCTTGGGAGCTGGCTATTATGGGAATGTCAACCCTTCCCAGTCCAGATGGACAGCTTCCTTCCCACAGCTGACCTGTCATTTGGATTTCCTTTTATTATATTTTTGTGAGATATGCAGAGGAAGATCGGCAGCTCTCAAAGCAGTCATAGGATGCTAGCTAGGTGGGTGGGAAGGTAAGCACACTGTGGGATTCCTCCCACTATTATTGTAAGCAATGGTCAGACGTTTATCCCAAATGGTTTGAGCTTCAAAAATGGTGTGGATAAAATTGGAATGGAGGCACATTCCCTAATGAATGCTGTACTGGCATACTTCTGCATTTCATATCCAGACTTTGATGCTGACATCAAAGCAAAAGGGCTGCCCAAAAAAATGTCTATGAATTTTTGAAAGGAGTTTCCCTTTTTCTGGGACATTTCAGTTGCTGATGAGATTCAGAGCCATTCTACATATTATGCAGAGTGAAAGCCTGGCTACAGATTGCATTCATTGTACGAAAAGGAATCATGTGAGACTCAGGCTCTGACTGTTGAGAATTCTGAAGGCTCCCCGGAAACAGACAAAGCTGGAGAGGTTCATAGAGCGCAGGACACATTTCTTTGTCCACATCTCTGCTTATTTTACACAACGTTTAGTTACCAATTTTCCCTAGAGGTTGGAAGGGAGAAGAGAAGGGATGGAGAAGAGTGTCTCTATCAACCTTTGAATTTTTTCTTGCAGGAGATGACTTCCAGAATATTCAGCTTATATCAGACTAGCGTAGCTAGAATACCAGGGCAGAGTGAGATGATGCATCCGTCGCTCCGAATGACAGCCCAGATAGATGTGACGGCCAGGAGTGCCTACTATCAGCTTCAGCTGATACGCCAGCTGCGTCACTTCCTAGAGTTGGAAGACCTAAAATCAGTAGTGCACGCGCTGGTAACTTCGAGGCTCGACTTCTGCAATGTGCTGTACATAGGGCTACCTCTGTGCCTAGTCCAGAAACTTCAATTAATTCAAAATATGGCAGCCAGGTTGGTCACCGGGACATCTAGGGGTGACCACATTACACCTGTTTTAAAATCTCTTCACTGGCTGCCAATCAGTTTCCGGGCGAAGTACAAAGTGTTGGTTATTACTTTTAAAGCCCTACATGATTTGGGTCCAGGTTACCTGCGGGATTGCCTTCTCCCATACAATCCGCCCCACACGTTCATGTCCTCTGGGAAGAATTTACTACAGTCAACAAGAACTAGACTGATAACTGTTACCCAGAGGACCTTCTCTTCTGCTGCTCCTAGATTGTGGAATGACCTGCTGGGGGAGATTCGCAAACTCACCAGTCTTCAGGAATTTAAAAGATCTATAAAGACCGATCTCTTCCGGCAGGCCTACCCAGATGATTTTTCAAGTGTTTTATTGGTGTTTTATTGGTGTTTTATTGGTATTTTAATGATGTATTGGTTTTAAGTGTTTTAATCAGTTTTGTATTTTATGTTTGATGCTGTTCCCCGCCTCGATCCGTTGGGAGAGGTGGGTAATAAATAAATACATCATCATCATCATCATCATCATCATCATTATTATTATTATTATTATTAATTATCCTAGTTTAGACCGCAAAGTGTAAAGTCTTATTTTTCAATGCTTCCCTAAGTAAAAAGTTCCCTTGTGTTCTTGTTTACTTCATGGAGGTGCTTTCCATGTGGGGGAGCATTCCAAAATATGGTCATCCCTACAATCTAAAAGGGTACAGTTGTCAATTCTGCTGCCTTTGCCTACCATCTCATTCTGTGTAAGAGGTACAGGGACCCAGTACTCTACACATACTCATGGGCCCTCTAGTCATTCAATATTCAAATTTGCAGATGTCACCCTGATTAACTCACACAGGTATTTAATACACTTTTAATAATAATAATAATAATAATAATAATAATAATAATAAGTTTGTTTTTGTTTATTGGCTTATTTACAAATTGTCCACAGCACTTTAGTATTATTTCAACTGTTTTGTCCTCCGCTCCTTCCCCCACAACTCCAAATTACTTTTTTGCCCTTGCCGACCTTTTTATGATTCTTTCCATGGCAAGTGACATTGGCTTTGGCTGTCCTTTAAATACCCTGACTTGACGTCTGCCTGATCCTGGAGATTTGCTGCTTTCGAGTCTTCCCAATTAACTTAATCCCCCTGCCACACAGACCCTGCAGTCCTCTAGGATAAAAATATATTTACTGTCAATGCCAAGAGTAATCTGTTAGTGTGTCCCCTTGTAAATACACACAGAAGTGTTCCATAGATAGGCCAGTTCTAGCTTTCTGTTTGCATTTTATAATTCACTGCATCTTGTTATTTATTTATTTATTAAAAAAAAACAAAAAACTCTTCCATGACTCATTTAGTGTTTTCCTGATCTTGATGATGCCAGTGTAGGTCTATTCATCGTATTACTGTCATTTCCAATGTTTTCTACTGAATGCCCTAATAGTCCTTCCCTCTGGCGTCTATTTACTGTTCAGCATTTCCTGTACTGTTTTTTGTTTTCATTCTCTCTTTCTCTCAGATCTCAGGTTTCTTAAACTACATAAGCAAACATGTTGTCGCAAGGTTTATTGCTCACTCAGAAAATAAAATGGGAGGCTGCACACATCATACATGGAACTGCAATAATCCTCAAACTTCTTCAACTGAGGACAACAACACTAAGAGCTAGAAATTGAGATTTCGACTCAAGTTGATTTTCTCAGAGTGGATTTCTCTGTGGCTTTGGGCAAGGGCTTTAATTCTGTGTTCCAGTAAATCATGCCATATTATTTATTGTACACATTCAGGAACTGTCATGAGTAACTTTCCAAACAGGAAGTATGACATATATTATGATTTCTATAGTCTAAGGCCACAATCCAAAGAGCTACATGAGGCAAGCCCATAGGCATGGCTACACAAGTAGAGTTTTGGCCTTTTCATTTTCAACAGCATGTTTGCCCATGTCATAACCTACATATGAAACTCTCCTTATGTTCAATAGTGGCTTTCTATGCTACCTGCAGGAGGCAGGGCTGCCCATTTAAAAAGACTAATGATTCTACCATATCTTATATGCAGAGAACTGGAATAGACTAGTTTAGTTCTGCATTTTTTTAAAAAAAATATGCTATTAGTTTTCCAAAGCAAAATCAACAGAGAAAAGAGAGAGAGAGAGAGAGAGAGAGAGAGAATAAAGAGTAAGAAAGGAAATATATAAAAGGAAATAAATTGAATTTAAATTGAGCTCTATTCATATTTTTTCACTATTACTTTAAAATCCAAGTCATACTTGGAATCCATGAGCTACTTAGATGTTTTATTTATAATTCTTCTAAATGTCAAACTTATGTTTACTCTATTTTCCATAATCTGAGGAAAGATTTTGACAAATACTGCTGTGTATGTCCTTGATCTGTATATAGAATAAAATCCTGCTATGTTTTTATAAAAGTCTGATGTTTCAGTTGGTATGTCAATTTTTCTGCCATGTCCATTTGCCATAATTTCATATACCATGATTTCAGTGTTAGAAGTTCTGCAGTTTTCCAACTATGACTCTTTGGGCAGCCATCGGCATGAACTCAATAAAGCCCTTAGATGTCACTTTTGCATTTTGTTCTTCCGATATTGTTAATAAGGCCAACACTGGAGTTACATGTGTGGTTTGATGTATAATATTTGTGATTTCTTAAAATGAAATGTTCCAGAACTGTGATCCAATAGAGCATGTCTACCAGATAGGAATATATAACCCTTGCTGGTTACTGTTTCTCCAACATTTTGTGTTGACTATTTCAACATATTCTCCCTGAGAGTTATCGATACAGCTTTTCTTAGTTGTGACACCCATACTTTATCCATACATTTATGCAACGTTATGGCAGGAATGCTCCGTTCAGGCCTATAATGTCCCATAAATGAAAAGGGGCCATTTATGCAATATTACAGGTGTGAATGCCCCATAATGTTGCATAAATGCCCCTTTCCTGCTTCCATTTACATAACATTAAATTTACGAAAAATCATGAGCCACCATTTCTACTCAAAATGGCAGCTCAGCAAGGGAGCGGACGACCCCACATCACTCCCCAGGCACTCGCTCACTCGAGGCGGGAGGTGGTTTGGCGATCACCTGGCAAAGCCTGGCATGGGTGAGTCCATCCATCCCCAGGACCTTCTGCATGCAAGCATGTGCTCAACCACTGAGGCGCAGTGACCCCCCAAATGTTAGGGAAAACTGAATAAAAAAATAAATGTGGATGGTGTCCTTTTAAAAAAACAGAAAACAAAATAACAGATGCAAATCGGACGGAATGGAGTTGTGATTGAATAGCTGTTCAAAAAGGGTGTTTGTTAATGTTAAAGATGTAACAGAAATAAATCATGATCCTAAAATAACTTCCCTGCTGTTCAGAATATATGTCAGCAGCTGCAGTGCGTGAAGGAGCATGCCATGATTGGCATGATGTCATAGTGTTCATGTGTTTGCATTGACATGTACATGTAATACAGATTAGATGCGCTCACACTCCACTCTGATATGTAACTTCAAGACATTTGGCGGCGGCAGGGGGGAGTTGAATGACAATTCCAGCATCTGAAATAAATTAATAACACATCCGCCCAAAGCAAAAAACAGGAACAAATAAGGGACAGTGATTTATTAGGGACAGGATCCAGAAAATGGGACTCTACCTGTTAAACAGGGAGATGTGGAGCCAATGCGGAATGCGTAACCCCGTTTCAAGAACTATTTTCTGCTCTTGTGGCAAGGTTTGACACAATTTTCACATCTTTTCACAGCTAGAAAGGACATTAATTTTTGACGGCTGGGCCCTGAATTGCTTCATCAGCAGGAAGAGTTTCAGGTGAGATGCATTTATTAGCTATGCAGTTTCATCCATCGCCAGGCCTACATAAACACCGAACCACCCCCATCTGCTTTTCCATGCTCAATATACAAAAGGAAAGTATTCTACTTCATCCAACAAGCCAACAACTTATGATACCCTTTGACAAAACCAGAGGAACAGCCTTTACTAGTGGTGAGTGTTTGGCACAGGTGATACAGAGATGGGTCAGCAGGCCTTAATTATATCTAGCTTCCCTCCACTACTGCTTTATAGAGGTATTGAAGTGCACGGACAACTGCTGGGCCCATTGACATATGCCATATACCACTTTCATGCCACTTTCATAGTACTATATCCTGCTTAGTGTGGATTAGGCCATTGTGTGGACTTAAAGCTGCTACTTTTCAAAATCCCTTTCCCATTTGTACACACATATTTTAATCCTCCGATGTGTTTTTGTTTCCAGAAAGAAAGTGGTAAGAGGCTGAAAACTTGAGGACATTGTGTAGGTGACAGTACACAATGAGGACTTTGTTGTAGGTCTACTTATGAGTGTAAATTCTGCAATGTAAAGTGCAGATGGGGTTAAAGGAGAGCAAAGGCATTGAAGTTTCCCTTCAAAAACTTAGATCTGGAGAGCAGATGGAGTAGGAACAGTCTTCTCCATAGAGGTGCCTATATTGTGCTTCTATATAAATTATAGTAATTGTTTCTAAATTTGCATTTATAGCCTATGGGTTGGGGGGGGAAGCAAAAAACAAATTGGTGTCCTTTTCTGACTTCCTTTTTGGTGAGGTGGTTTCTTCTTTTTTTGATGTGGCCATGTTAGCAATTAATACATCCCTAAATAAGTTTAAATTGAATTTGAATTTCACATGCAATAGCTAGTACCCATTAAGTAGATACTCCATAGCGCCAATATTATTTCCCCAGCATACTATCCAGCACTTATTGGTTTACACAATGTGCTTCAGCTGTTCTACAAACACAGTATATAACCTTGAATGAAAAGACAATTACTGAATGTGCAGAGTTTTTGCCCCTTGCTAGATAAGGGTCAGGTTTTGCACACCCATTTAATTTAAAAGGCAACTCAAACAAATATGAACCAGGGAATAGCCAAACTGCTAGAAAGGACCTGTCCTACTGTCAAATCTACTTAGGGCTAGATGCCTCTGACCAGTGAGCAGGTGACACCAGATGTGCTTAAACTTTCAGCTTTGTGCTCCAATGTTATCATGGCTTGCTGAACATTTGATACATAGAGCCAAAGTCAGCTTATTAAATGCCACATGTCACTGTATGAAGCATCAGAACAGCAAAAGCCTGTTTTCAGAAGGATGCAAACCCTTTAGAAGTGTGTATGAAATCTACCGTAAGCCTTCATCTTTGGATATTATCATAGTCTTCATATATTATTTTAATGGGTGTGGTAGACAAAGCCAAGGAAAATGAACAACTCTGTTCAAATCAGTTTTCATGGGGCCAAAGGCGCACTTCGTGCAATTTTGTTTAATTCTCCTGCATATATATCTTATAAAAAATGCATCTGTCACCATACCTTGCTTCTTAATTTTCTGTTTTTAGCTATTGTTATTTTGATTTCCCCCCACATGAAAATCCAGATTATCTCTTGTTTTGCATGCTTGTTTGTTTAACCTGCATGCATTGGTTTTAAAATGCAGTGGTAATGTATTAGGGATGTGCACTGACCCCCCGGATCGGATCGGATAGCGGATCGGAATCGGACCTGGGGGGTCGGATCGGATCGGAGGCTGGTCGGATCGGATCGGACCAGATGTCCGATCCGGATCGGACGCCATTTTGAATGCTTTTTCCCATAGCCAAGTATTGTTTTACAAAAACGCCTATAACTTTTTCATTTTTAAAGATAGAAGGATGAAACTTGGGGACATTGTAGACTGGTTAGGGATAGTTATCTGTGAGAAATTTCAGAAATATTGGTGCATGCGTTTTGTGGCAATTAATTTTTTAATAAATACCCAGGAATGCTTATAACTTTGTCATTTTTAAAGTTACAAACATGAAACTTTGCCACATTGTAGGAGGTACCTTGGGACCTATGTGTGTGAAATTTCAGAAACATAGGTGCTTGCCTTGTGTGGCAATTAATTTTAGAAAAATGGGTAGTAGTGGGGTAAATACAGTTACGCCTCCCATTTTTTTAGTTTTGAAGATACAAACAGGAAACTTGGGCACATTACAGGGAACACGTCACTTGATATGTGTGTAAAATTTCAGAAACATTGGTGCTTGCCTGGTGTGGCAATTAATTTTTGAAACAATGAGGGATTCATTGGACAGCACTTGCCCATAGGGAATCATTGCATTGCACTTTCCCATAGGGAATCATTGCATTGCACTTTCCCATAGGGAATCATTGCATTGCACTTTCCCACTGAGAAATACAGTTATGCCTCCCACATTTTTATTTTTGAAGATACAAACAGGAAACTTGGGCACATTGTAGACTGGTTAGGGATAGTTATCTGTGAGAAATTTCAGAAAGATTGGTGCATGCGTTTTGTGGCAATTAATTTTTTAATAAATACCCAGGAATGCCTATAACTTTGTCATTTTTAAAGTTACACACATGAAACTTTGCCACATTGTAGGTGGTACCTTGCGACCTATGTGTGTGAAATTTCAAAAACGTAGGTGCTTGCCTTGTATGGCAATTAATTTTAGAAAAATGGGTAGTAGTGGGGTAAATACAGTTACGCCTCCCATTTTTTTATTTTTTAAGATACAAACAGGAAACATGGGCACATTACAGGGAACACTTCACTTGATAGGTGTGTAAAATTTCCGAAAGCTGGGTCCAGGCATGTGGTGGCAATTAATTTTTGAAACAATGAGGAAAGAAATGCCTATAACTTTTTTATTTTAAAAGTTAGAAGTCTGAACATTGCTCACTTTGTAGATGGGTTAGGGGTAGATATGTGTCAGAAATTTCAGAATGATAGGTCCAGGCATTTGATGGCTATGGAATTTTTAGATTAAATGTTTCAAAAAATGTTCCACAGAGGCCAGGTCTTCCTTTCCTCCCCCTCCCGCTTCCCGCGAAGAAAAGGAAACACTGTCTCGTCTCGATCCCTTTGATCCTTGCTAGTATCCATTACAGGGCTCGTGTCTGCTTGAGTAAAAAGTGAAAGTACTTTAAGATTACATGTTAGTTTATCATTAAGTGCAATATCCCATATTTCTTTATACCATTCTTCTATTGTATAATTCCCTTGCATCTTCCAATTCTTAGCTATCATTAATCTAACGGGTGCCAGGAGATTGTTAATCAATTCCATCATGCTTAGCTTCCCAATTCCTTTATCGCCAGGGTCATCTTGAAGCTGTCACCATGCTTTTCCTTGTCCCCAAAGAAAACAAAAACTACAACTCCCGGCATGCCTTTTGCTGTGGTGCCTGACTTGCCCAATGGGAGTCCTGCTGCTGAAACTTATGGGAAGTGAAGTCTGGTTGAGCCAGTCCACACCACACTGAGGGAGCAGGCTGGCTGACTCATGGGTAGCTTGGCCGTTGCCGTCGGTGACAGGCCCAGAGCTGTGACCTCCTACCCTTCTGCTCCCAATGGTGCCTTGTAACCAAGACAGCCAGCCCAGGCACTCTCTCTTCAGGCCCAGGATGGTGAGCTACTTCCAGATGATGGCAGTCAAAGCCCAAAATGTCTTCCCTCTCGCCCAAGGCATGCTAGGAGTTATAGGCGCAAGCCTAGCTCTCTGAATAACATTAATCTTTGAATACATCTGAAGTGTCGTGGAAGAGCAGGCCTTCTTAGTTGTGGCACTCTGCTTAAGGATTTCTTTTTCCCAGGCGGGCTGCCTGGTGACTGTATTAATGGCTTTTAAGTACCAAGCAATTTTTAAAAAAAATATTTTTCCAGGGCCTTTTAACTTGACGAAATTTTTTATACTGCAGGGTTTTTTTCCTGTTATAACTAAACCACAACATTCCAAAACAGATGCAAGAATTACTGGATAAAGTTTATGATTTTTATGTAAAAGCCTGACTTTACTATTGAAACAGAAGAGTGAATGGAGGAATGACTGATAGCTGAAGCTAGAATGGAATGGTGGGCAGGGTTAGTGACAGTAGGAGAAAGTCAGTTAGAAGGAGAACAAAGACAGTTAGTGAGAGGTCAGGAAAGTGGGGGCAGAGTTAGGACTGAAAGAGAGTGACCTGGTTTGCTAACCCTATGTTATTTAAAATCAGCCACTCTACATACCAGTACTACACCTCCCAGCATGCATTTGGCAGCCCGCAGGTGTCCTCTTGTTGCCAATGCTGCTCCTCGATAGAGCGTTGAAGAGTAGCATCACCAAGTAGGGGATATAAGCAGCTGTCAGTGGACATGCCCAGCTCCAGCCAACCCTGCTGGGATTGCCTCATCCTCACCCACCAAGTGCGCCATCTGGAGCCTGTACTGAAGGGCCGGGGCTGGGAGTTGTAGGCATAAGCCTTGGTTTTTATTAAATTATTTAAAAATACTTAAACTCCCAAAATTCGTGCTTTTTGATTTTTCTGGTACTTTGTACAGCCAGACCTATCACTGCGTTACCGTGTCAAGTTTCTAACTTTTTTGAAAGTGGGTAAACATTTCCAGACATACGTGACGCACACATACGTTCTGCTTCATAGGTAGAGATTAGTTACCATTTGACTGTATTTGATTTATACATCTTCTTTGTTGATTTTTTAAAAAAATATATGAATGGATGCACTGCTGATGTTAATTGATAAATTCATTTGGAATAATTTAATGCAAAAGTAACATCAATTCAGAATTAAAATGTAAAAGAAAATAATGCATTTTGCAGTCATGGTCAGCAATTCATTTTACAAAAGGGCCATGGAGTCAAGAATGAAATTTTAAATGGTTCTTCTGTTGAAAAGTGTGTTCTCAAGTTTAAAAGTTTCTCATACTGCAACAAAACTATAAGGAAGATCATCTATATTTACAACCTTTGGTTTGGTCTTTTCCTCCAATTACTTCTGCTTAACTTTTATATCAACCAGGTTGTTTTTTATCCATTATCATGCCTTTCCCTACCATGTCAAAGGCCTTTATTTCAATCTGTTTGTTATTTACATCTGTCCAATACCATTTCATGTGGGTGTGCCTATATGTCTATATATGTGTGCTGGTATGTTACTAACGGTAGGTTAGTGAAGCTTTTCTAAAAGAAAAAAAAATATTTTGAAAGATCAACAATGCCATCTACAGTAGAAACTAAGCAACAACGCCAAGAAAATCTCAACATATGCTTTGGTTTTTCACTGAAAGATAGGGAAAATATGTGGCTGTCTTTAATGGGAATGATGGATAACTGTTGCTTTTGGTGAGCCCCATTAACTCTCATTACTTGTTACAAAGGTTTTTTTTAAACAACAGCTACTACTACTACCAGAAATTAAACAAAAAGTATTCCATGAGGAATAGGAATAGGAATGTTTTAGATTTTGAAAACCTAAATCCAGTGCAAAAAAGGAGCCAATAGAAATCTTTGAAGTCATTTTTGACAATAGGAAGAGCCCCCCCCCCCTCTCTCAACTACTCTTTCTCCATGGATTTTTTTTTTTTACAATTGACCAGAAATCTTCAGGGTATTTCACACCAACACTTCTGTCCTGCACGTAAAATTTCAGAATGATTGGCCAAACTGATTTTATTCATATTAGAACACCCCACTCTCTGTTCACCATTTAATATGGTGGAATCCATTTTTAATGATGGGCCTTAAACAAAGGACACACTTTCATGTGTCTTTTAGTCTAAGTATAGCTGCAGTACCTGTCCTACCATTAAGCAGAGTGAGGCAAATGCTGGGGAGCACACACATAGGGTGACCAGATAAAATCCAGGTCAGGGCTCATATAACTTTAAAAGTTGTAGAGAAAAGGGAATTTCAGCCAGTGTCATTTGTATGCAATTAGTTCCTGGTGAAATTCCCTCTTCATCACAACAGTTAAAGTTGCAGGAGCCCTGTCTTCTTTTGTATATGGTGACTCTAGTATAGTGCCTGCACCTTTAACTGTTGTGATGAAGAGGGAATTTCACCAGGAAATTTCATATAAATGACACTGGCTGAAATTCCCTTGTCTTTACAACAGTTAAAGTTACATGAGCCCTGTCCTCCTTTTCATATGGTCAGCCTAACACTGGCAATTCTTCCATGTTGCTGGCATGAACTGGCTGTCTTGCCTAGTCACTTTCTCCTTGTGCATGACAGAGAGTGCCACTGGGATAGTGGCCAACTGAGTGGGCTGGCAGAAAGGCAGTTAGCTGAGGCTATGAACTCCATATGGGTGCAACTCTGCATTGTAACTTATGTCTAAGCAGGCAGCAAGGAGATCCTAGGCAGAGCAGTGAGCGGGTGGTGCTGACCTGGGTGCAACTAGATAACTTTAGACCTTGGACTTAATGATCTACCCCCCCCCCCCCTTTAAACACCATATGTATTACTTCAGTTGTGAAGCACACAATTAACTTTTCTTTTCCCACAGTGCTGTTCCATGCTTGACAATTGCTTCTATATTCCTGATATGTTAGAATAGCAAACGTGTTTGCTAACCCTGATTTTCATTTTAAACCCACTTATATCATAGTACCATCATAAGTAATAAAATGGGAGTTTGCTTCTGCTGCCTTGCTGTCCTCTCCACCTGCTAGTCTCTGGTTTATTATTTGTGGGAGGGATGTGGGGCCTTGGACTTTGTCCCCAAGATCCGGTCCTGGATTCAGCACTGGGTGTTGAGGACTTGGAGGACAGTGCTGTATGTTCTATGGGGCCTACACAATGCCCCATAAAGTAGCCTGCTGTTCTCAGATGTGGTGGGAGATGCTGTCCCATTGCCAGTGTAGAAATAAGATTCAACTACTAGTGTCTAAACATAGGTAGCAAAATGTCTTGGGCTGGCCCTGCCATTAGGCAATCATTTATAGTCATTATCTCAAATGCATCACAAATGCTGTCATTGAAATATATTGATGTAATCCCAATTGTCTTACCTTTTCTTTTCTTCTTTTCTTTTTCTTTTTCAGTTGTCCTTGCTGCGTTTGCCCAATTTAGTATACACTGGTTCACCTGTCAGGCATACTTGAGTAATTCTCCTGAACCTGTCACTGAATGTGATTCAGTGCTTGCTTACCTTGCAATGACACAGTAAGCTTTCAGTTGTTAATCTTTCTAGCATGAGTGTCAGTTGTAAGATGAAAATAATTATTTTAATGCATTCTTGGTTATACGTGTCTTAGCATTTAAATATGTGTCAGCCAATTAGAAGAGAAGTAAACAACAACAAAAGTGAAACTGCAGGGATAAATAATGCCCATTTTTATACTGTTTTATCCTCTCTTGGTTGTTTGTTTTTCTCTGCAGTTTTAAGATAATATGTTAATTTTGCCATAATAGCAAAATCCCATATTTTCTTCAACCAGTCCTCCCTGGAAGGCATATTTTATCCTCTCCACTTCATTGCATACAATATTCTTGCTGCAGCCAACATATACAGTCTTAATAACCTAAGTTGTTGGCTAACAAACCCATCCATAAAGGTAAGAAGATGAAACAACAGATCTGATGAAATGTTGTAGTCTAATATTATAGTGAATACTTTTAAAATTCTATTTTTTTTTTTTGCTAAAGGACATTCCCATCATAAACAATGATAAAACATCCTATTTGTTTCTGACATTTCAAACATTTAATTGGATAATTATTATTTATTTTAACTGGTGTTACATATCATCTTATGCAAATTTTCTCTAACAAAAACTATGGCTCTTGCTACATGGGTTTTCCCAAATTTTCATTGGAGTATTCTTTCCAATACTTTCTGCCCACTTGACCATATTATGTTTAACCTGTTCTGTTTCTGTTTCATATTTTAAAAGTAATTTCGAGATCTTAGAGAATAGTTGTTCTTTATGCCTCATTAGCAGTTGCCCAAACCTTGTCATATCTCTTAGTTGTTTTTTCATTTTAAGATGGAGGAAAACTGCACAAAAGTGGGGAAAGCAACTGGTGTTCGGGGGAAATGGGTGGGACCAAGGAAAGGGACATGGACATCTGGGGAACTGCAGAGGCTGGATCAGATGAGGTTCTGCACCATTGATTAGATGAAGTCCAAAGGGCATCCCTGGAACCTACCCAGAACAGAACACCTCAAGCATTTCAGTCAAGTATTTATTTAAGGAGCATAACAACAATAAACATTCAGTCATTTAATAAAGTATATTAATGTTTCCACTTAATAACCTTATGCAACACAACCTAATCTGGCCCTCCTCTCTTTCTCCCCCGACCCCTCTCTCTGATAATACAGCTCCTCTAACTGTCCCTCTCAAGTCTCAACTGACCCTGCCCACCTTTCCCCCACCTGTCCCTCACTCTGACTTCACCCACCATTCCATCTCACTCGCCTATTGTCTTAACCCTTCTCCCACTTATTCTTATGATTAATGATAGTGTGTGGTGAGATCCAATTCACAAAATCTGGCAAAATGAGGGACCCCATCCCCTAACGCATTGAACGAAGAGGAAAGAAGGTGTGCAAAATAACCACAAAGTATCTCCAGATTGGTGCTCAGTTTGTATGTTCCAACCCACACTATTCAGGAGGGGTACCCCAACTCTCTGGAGAGACGTGGGCCAGATCTACACCAAGCAGGACATGCCACTTTGAAAATGGATTGAAATCTGTATATGGTGTCCTGGGCCCTAACCGTTGTCACTATTGTTATAAACCGTTTTAAAGCAGTAGTGTAGATCCTGCCGTGGGAGTTGGCATGGGTGGCTGAAAGGAGGGGGCAGAGAGGGTGGGATACTTTCCTTCTGAGTACTTTTTAAAGTTAACATATGGACTATTATTATCTGCATTCATAATTCTGCCTAAGAAAAAATGTAAGCCAATTTCAGCACTTGGTCTCTGGAATAGCAATGGTTACTCTTCATATTTACTTGCTGGGGCAGCAAAATCTTGGGCATAAATGATTAGGCAGCACTTTAAGATCGTTTCATATTTAATGGGTTTCATGGTGCTGTGCCTGTTTCTATTGTCTTCAAAAATAGAATTCTGTTTGCTCGGTTGACCATATGTTTGCTTTCTCCCTTCAAGGTAAAGGACAATACCAATCATACAGGATTTCTGTAAGGATTGTTGTGTAAAATGTTTTGAACACTTGAAAGCATGGTATGAATTATAAATGCTGCTTTGTTTCTAAATGCAATGCATCCACGTTTAAAAGGATAATAATTATAGTCTTCTAGTATATCTTATCACATTGTAAGAATGTTACATATAGTACAGACTTATTGTAAGAAGTGATTTTTTAAAATGTTACCATTACCTTTGCTAAACATTTTTGAGCTTTAGGAAAAATATTTTCTACTAAAGAAGGCATGATTTGGATCCATACTACCATTTTATTAAAAAAATATTCTGTGATTCGTAACAGGAAACTGGAGAGTTTTTCTTCAATATTTTTGTGTGCCGCTACTAAAGGGAGAAAGGCTGAGAGTGAGGCATTACTCTGAAGACAAATACTGTTACAGCAGCTACAAGTGTTCAGCAGCCTTTTCTCCTTTTATGCCTGCTGGACAATAAAAGTTCCTTGCATTTTTCAAGGTTGTTCACTGTCCTCTCTAAAGGGGAAAGCTGCCTGGCTGAACTGCTGAAGTAGACCACAGATGCAGACAAGGGCAACTAAAATGATCAAGGGGCTGGAGCATCTTCCCTATGAGGAAAGGTTACAACAGCTGGGATTGTTTAGCTTGGAAAAAAGGAGGCTAAGGGGAAACATGATAGAGGTGTACAAAATTATGCATAGTGTGGATACTACAATACTAGAACCTGGGGTCATCCCATGAAGCTTATCCATGGGAGATTCAGGATGGATAAAAGGAACTACTTCTTGACACAGCACATAGTTAACTCTGGAATTCACTACCACAAGATGTGGTGATGGCCAAAAGTTTGGATGGCTTACAAGAGGGTTGGATAAATTCCTGGAGGAGAAGGCTATCAATGGCTACTAGTCTTGATGGCTAAGTGCAACCTCCAATATCAGAGGAAGTAAGCCTACATACACCAGTTGCTGGGGAACATGGGTGGGAGGGTGCTGTTGCACCCATATCCTGCTTGTGGGTCCTTGCTTGATGGCTGGTTGGCCACTGTGTGAAAAAAGTGCTGGACTAGATGGCTGAGGGGCTGATCCAGCATGGCTCTTTCTATGATCTGATGTTCTTATGACACACAACAGCATACTATGAGGCAAACTCTGCTGGTTATGATTGGCTTCATATCAAACAATCTAGCCTGCCAGCTGTCCCAATATGGCCCTCTAGGGTTCTCCAGATGGTCATGCTCCTTCCCCTGGCCCCACCTTTTCCCACACCTGCCAATCATTTGGTGGCTTCCCAGCTTTTGTACCAGTAGTAGGAGCTTCTTGCTAGCAATAAGAGCTTCAAGCTAAAATGCGTTGCTAGTTTTAGTATTTGGGCCACACACCCCTTTGCCTTTGGTCCTGCCCACCACTGGAATCCAGCTCTCAAGAGCTTCTCTGAAATGGAATTTGGCCATCAGCCTGAATGAGGTTCAACACTCTAATCCAAAACATCTCTCTCACACACACATTCACACACATGTATGCACACACATACATCTCACAGGAGGGTTAGTGCAACTAGCCACACATCTCACAGAAGGGATAGTTGTATTGGCCAATCTTAAACTAACTTTCAGGGCTGCACACTTTTCTGCATGTAACTCATACCAATGGCGTTAAAGTCACCAACATTTCCAGCGCTATTTTTGTTTCAGAGACCAAAGAGGTAGCTAAGAGTTCAGGGATTCGCCTGAGCCTTAGGTACTTATCGGCATGGAACCCATGAGTTATTTTTCAGTATGCCAATGCTAATACCAACTTTCATGCCTCAGGGTTTCAGCTGATTGATTGCTGGGAATTAAAGGGACTTCTCCCCTCCTTTCCTAATATATCATTGCTCAGGTGCATAGTGGTACTTTACCTTTCTCTGATGCATCAAGTATTGCTAAATGCCTGAGGCGGCGTAACAGTGGACCAATGGGCTATAGGAGAATAGCAATTCCTTTCCACCTAGAAAGAAAGCAGAAGTGAAAAGAGAAATCTGGAATTAGGGCAGACCAGGCTGGTACTTAGCACTCAAGATATAACACACATCAAGCTGTGACCTTGAAGAGACACTTCATATACAGGGAGATAAAATGCTGTTTATCCTTCCTTTTGCTTTCTATTTGAACTAAGTATATCTTTTAGATAATGGTTCATCCTCAGACTAACTTTGATAAAATATTGAACTGCAGAGCTTCCTCATACTTAATCTATTCTGGCTGCCATGACAGAATGAAGGGAAATGGAAACAAAACAAAGGTACAAGGATTATGCAATAAAGGGTTTGCGTCGGTCACTCCTGAAGACCTGAAATCTCTACTTTCTGGGAATCTTAACCTTACGAAAATCTCCTCTTGTCAATATGGAGTGTTTTCCTTCTGTGAAGGAAAGTTAGCAATCAGTTTAATCAGAAGCAAACTTTAATGCAGGGGTTCTTTTCTCTGTGTGAATTATTTGGATTTGAATGAAAGCTAAACTTAGATTCCCACTAAACTGTGTTCCTTTAAAAGGACTGTGTAGTATCTCTGACCATCTTGAGGCTGAATATAAAAGAGAGTGTTTAACGTTAGAACTGGAACAGATGTGGGTTTAGTAGGCAGGTACTTTCAATAATCACATACCAAATGTATGCTTGCTTTAGTGTTCTGTAACAATTCTTAATTAATTAATTAATTGTTTGATTGATACAAATAATATTTTGCAAGGAGGCCAAGGTGGCTTACATGGTCCTTCTCCTCTCCATTATATCCTCACAAAAACCCTGTGAGAAAGGTTAGGCTGAGAGTCAGTGACCGGCCCAAAGTCACCTAGTGAGCTTCATGGCCAAACGGGGACGGGAATCTGGATCTCCCAAGTCCCAATCCAATGCTGCAACTACTGCATCACACTGGCTTGCATTTAGTTGTGTTGGGATACAGTTGTATATTTATTTATTATTATTAGCATTTATTTACTGCTTCATCTGCTTAAAAAAACACCCATCAAGGTGGTGTACAATAATTTAAAGCAATACTATCCTAAAACTACAATAATAAAAGAACAACTAATGGTAAAAACGGTAAACTACGTATCTACATATTTTAAAAGGCTAAATTGAAAAGACACATCTTTATACCCTTTCTAAAGGCCAAGAGATTAGGGGCCAATCATAATTCTTGAGGGAGGATGTTCCATATTTGAGGAAGCCCTTTACCACGGGCTCAACAAAAAAGTAATGGTGCCCTCAAAAGGGCTCCTTTGCAGATCTTAATGCCTGGACAGGTTCATAGCAAAAGAGGCAGTCCCTTAGTTAGCCAGATTTATTGCTTTAAAAGGTTAAAACCAACACCACAAATTGTGCTGGAAGGCAATAGCCAACCAGTCAGGGCTTTCAAAGTAAGTGTAATATGGCACCAATAGTGTGTACTATCCCATTTTGCACCAAATTAAGCTGCCAAACATTGAATTCTGTCCTTGTAATTCAATTCATGCATATGGGACATACGGGACATTAGAGACCTACAATACAAACCTATGGATGTTTACCAAGAATATGTCCCACTGTGTAGTCCCCAGGAAATTTGTTTAGTATTACAGCCTTTCATGATCCAGCCTCCCAACAACAGTTTTGACACCGAGACAGAGGGAGAAGAGCTCACAAAGTGAGAAGGCCTAGTGGCACAACCTATACAGGCATCCATCAGGATCAGATGCAGCCTTATGCTGTTTTGACTAGTATTTGACCCACTCCTTTGGGGGTATTTGGGGGGGATGCCCTAAAAATCCGGATGGGGTTGGACTTATCTGTAAAGAAGAAATGGCCAAGGGTCTTAAAAAAAAAATGCTAGAGAATGACGTAGCGAAATTACCATTATTGGTCATCGGATGTCCGATAACGACCGTATCGGTTCATTATCAGACATCGGACCGATATGACACACATCCCTAGTTAAAATCACTGGGCAGCAGATTGCGCTAAATCCACCAGTAGCCTTGCTCAACCCCTTGTTTAAACAAGGAAATGCTTGATTAGCCAACACTGTTTAAAGACTGAATCACATGATGTCCCAGCTTGTGGCAGCAAGAACTGAAATTGCCAAGCACTGGAAAAAACAGGGACTATGATCACTAAACCAGCAGTATCACAGAGAACACGTGGTATAGTCTATACCTTGTGTCAAATCGTTACGAATGTGGAATAACAAGCAGGGAACAACACTATGAAAGCGGCATATTGAATGTGGATTGTGCCTCAACAGTTAATCAGTGCACTGCAATGCTGTTATAAAGCAGTAGTGTAGATCTAGCCCTAGTGGAAACAGTGAACAGATACTGTCTGCTCCCTTAGGGATAATAAGGGAACAGATAAATTTGAGCAAGTTTGCTATAATTTTATTTATTTATTTTAAGGGCAATGATGTGAAACCTCCCTCGGTCTCGTGAACAACTCTGGGTGGGTCTAGTTAGATATTAAACTCAGTTATGCTTATTTGCAGAGAGCTTCTCATCTTTGTTGACTGTTTCACTCCTTGCAATCTATAAATGGTACAAATGTGAAATATTTTCTTGGTTCCTTTCACCACTGAAGGAGTTTCATGCAGTAGACAGTGCTTAAAATACCATTTAATAATAATGTTATCAGAAATATACTATATTAATTTGTATCGGGTAGCTTGCCTACGGATTCCACATTAACAATAGTCCTATAAAGCAGTTTTCTGTTAGCTCTGTTATAATGCTAATTTATGAAGGTCATTGACAAATAATGTTTGCTCTAATTATCTGAAATTATTTTCCTGTAATTAAAAAATGGATCCAGCCTTTATTTAAGGTGTGTTTGTGTGCTAAACGTCCTTTAGACTAACAGGTGTCCGAAGATTCCATCATTTTGATATTTATGTTATTCAGCAATCTGGATAAACCAAACACAGATAATCTGGTCTGTTTCTATTATTATACAAATGCTCTGTTCAAGAAGACCCTTCCTACCACAGGTTCTAAATAAAAATCAGTTGAGACTTTTAGGATATTGCCATCACATTAAAAAAGCAGTAAAAGCAGAACTAGCTCAAACAAGATAATTGTATACAGTTTAGCTTCGTTTTTATTTTATAACATCTGCTGTGCAATCCTGTGGACATCTACTCAGAAATAAACCCAACTGTATTCAGTAGTGCTTACTCCTAGGGAAGTGTGGGTGGGATTACAATCTAAATTACATGTTAGGAAACTAGAGGGGGGGAAACTTTCACAAAATACATATTGGGGAGAAATCTGGATTAATAATATTAGTAACCTATATAACCTTTATCTGATCTATCCATTTTGACTATAAATAAGCAGAGATTATTGAATACTATTGTACACTTGTTTAACAAAAAGGTTTTGGTTATAGATAGGGATTTCTATTTAAGTCATTTTTTGGAGGGGCAAATGATACTAGAACTCGGAAAGAAGTTCACGTTTTAAGCGAGCAATTTGAATCTTCAAAAGATACAGATAGTGTTTATCTGTCCCTGTCCTTGAGTTTTGGTAGACAGTGATACATTTGTTGATGACTCAATTGAACTTTACAGTTAATCTCTGGCAGGAGTTAATGTGATCTGCACTGGGAGTAAGTCCCATTGAACGCAATAGGATTTACTTCTGATGAGGCATCTGTAGGATCCCACTGTTGGTGGGATTTCCCTTCTTCTGATTATTTAAGGGGAAAAATGATTCACTTTTCATCAAGCCATGGTAGTTTGTTGTTATAGCCAAACAACCAAAAGTCTTGTGACACCTTAAAGACCTAGCAGATTTACTGTGTCATAATTCTACAAAAGTGCACACAACAATCATTCTGTTCATCTTTAAGATGCCCCAAGATTCTTGGTTGTTTTCCAGTAAGGGCCTGTTTGTTTATTCATTCATTCATTGGTGAAAACTTGGTTTCCCATAGTGAAAATTACTTGTTTTCTAACAGAAGCAAAAGTGGTAAAACCACAGGAGAGGGAGAAATGCTGATTGAAGCATAAAATGTTGCTTGCTGTGGCATTTTTTATTTACCTTTTCAGCTCCTTTTACTGATGTCATCATCACAATCATAAGGATAAAAAGTGGAAGAGAAAGTGCATTCGTAAGAGGGTCTCATCTTAGAGAAGTTTAGTTCTATGAAGGAAAAACTATGGCTGAATTCAGACAACATGATAGTCAATGGTGGGGTAATAATCAACTTTACAGTTGTTCATCCACACAACATGGTAATAAATAATCAACCGTGGTGTGGATTAGGATCAGCACTAAGTTGACTATGGCAGCATTCGGACGACATGATAGTCAATACAACTGACGATTGTTTCCCCCCCCCCCCCCGTTGCTTAATGTGTCGTCTGAATTCAGTCAATATCTATTCTATGAACCCTCTGGCAGATCACTCATAATGAGAAGGTAGAATTTGGGCTGTTACACTTCAGCCTGCAAATAGGGGATCATACTGTGGAATGAATCCCCATTTAAAAATCTGCTTGCCTGAGCAATCCTATGGATCCTCAGACGGCTACTGAGGAGGCATAGGATATGATAGATCCCCCCCTGCAAGGCCATATAGACAGTGCTATAACTTGGGGGGGGGGGTCCGAGTGAGGATCTCCTCCCCCACTGCCTCTAAGGGACCATGGACAGCTGCATGGTGGTTCCTGTTCCAAGGTCACAACAGCAAATATGGAAGAAAATCAGGGAGGGAGGAAAGGGACTTTCTGATATTATGTATTTATAGACAGGAATTATGGTTCGACATGAATGATCAGCCACTATAAGTGTTTCCAATAACACTGGAGACTCTGAAACTATGAAAACAGCCAGAACAAATCTAGATTCTAACAGATGTTGCAAGTATTGCAAGTATTGCAAGTATTGCTATTCAGCCATAGCAGGTAAATCGTACTTGGCACACAAATCAGAAAATGACAAAAACTCATAATCAGGACCTAGTTATTGATCCAGGGTAAAAATCAACTTATCCATCCATGTTCACCACAAAAACACCCCCCCACACACACACAAGTTTAAACTCTGGATTTCCTCATAAAGTCAATTGAGCATAAAAAAATGGATCGACCTGTAATTGCCATGACATTATACGCCATACCTCTCTAACAGCTGGAATTTTAGGAAGGGGTTTATCCATTCTAATATGCCAAGAACCATTTAGAAAGAGGGTCCAGACAGAAAGATTCCCAAAGTAAGCAACACCAGATACAAAATTTGCATTTAGGCAAACAGGAAGCCTGGAGATACAGAAGGAATCCCTGTAGACCACAGCAACCCCACCATCCCTGACCACAAAGTCTATATTGATGAGATCACTGTTCGCTCTGTGTGAAATTTCAGTAGCAATTGAAGATGAAATTTCTACAAATTTCCCGTTCGATTTGCGCAACTGTTCTGAACTTCCTCAGTTTATGCAAATTTCCTCCATAGATGAAAATGGGCTGATTTGTGCAAATTTAGGACATTTGCATAAATTTAGGAAATGTACGTAAATTTAGGAAATTCACACAAATTGTACGTGAGCAGGCATTCAGCAATCTACAAACATTTTCAATAAACATGAGCTCATGTCATGTTCAGAGTTGCAAACAGGTTATGTCCAGATGTTTTGCAAGCAGAGGGGGGCAGAGTAGCTGTAGTCTTCAAAGATAACCTTAACCTGACTAGATTTCCTGTCCAGGAATTGAATCACATCGAGTGTGTATACCTGAGTCTGAAGACCAGGGATAGACTAGGGATTCTGTTAGTGTACCGGCCACCCCACTGCCTATCAGACTCCCTGGCTGAGCTCACGGAACTGATCTCGGAGCTGGTGTTGGAGTCACCCAGGCTTTTGGTCCTGGGCGACTTCAACATCCCGTTCGAGGCCAGTTTGTCAGGTGCAGCTCGGGAGTTCATGGCATCCATGACAAACATGGGCCTATCCTAGTTGGTTTCTGGACCCACAGATTCAGCGGGTCACATCCTGGATGCTGTTTTCAGTTCCAAATAGATGAATCTGTGGGCAGAGGTGATAAATACCTCTGCGTTGTCAGGGACAGAACATTTTCTGATCAGGGTTAGAATCAAGGCTCCCACCACCCCCTGCAGGGTTGGCAGATCTAATAGGATGGTCCACCCTCAAAGGCTGATGGATCCTCTTGGGTTCTATGGCTGGTATTGTCAACAATCCTGTAGAAGCCCTGGTCAATAGATGGAACCAAGACCTAACTTGGACTATCGACACAATCGCCCCCAAACATCCTCTCTGACTTGCTTCCAATCAGGCACCCTGGTACAGAAGATTTCAGGGAGTTGAAGTGGGAAGGATGATGACTGGCGCGCCAATGGTGGAAAACCCACTTCTATCCGACAAGACACGACATAGAGAAAGTTTTTGTTCCCATGGGGTGGCAATACGTGCAGCAAAGAAAGCTTTTTTTCTCTGCACGCATTGCATCTGCGAATTCACGTCCAGCAGACACCTTTTCCCCTGAACCCAGTTTTAGAGGTTTCGGTAGTTCACTGTGATGCCTTTAACGACCATTTCACAGATAAAATCTCTTCAGATAAGAGCCAATTTAGACGCTGTCATTATAACAGAAGCTGAAAATGAAGTGTCCAGCAACTCTGCAAGTTGGATTACACTGGATCAGTTTCAGTTGGTGAGTACCAAGGATGTGGACAAGCTGCTTGGACGAGTAAGGAAGACAACTTGTCCTCTTGTTCCCTGTTCTTCTTGGCTGGTAGCCCTGGGAGGAGATGCAGTTAGACTATAACTACAACATATTATTAATGCATCTCTCAGGGAGGGGAATTTTCCACCATGTTTAAAAGAAGCAGTGGTATGGACGCTTCTAAAAAAATCCCTCCCTGGAACCCCTGGACCTTAATAATTACAGACTGGTATCAAATCTTCCGTTTTTGGGCAAGGTGATCAAGAGGGCAGTTGCCTTCCAACTCCAAGCAGTCTTGGTTGATACAGATTTTCTAGACCCATTTCAAACCAGCTTCAGAGTGGGCTACGGAGTTGAGACAGCTATGGTCACCTTAGTGGATGATCTCCACATGAGTATTGATGGGGAGTAGGTCCCTGCTGGTACTTTTAGATCTCCCAGCAGCTTTCAATACCATCAACCATGGTTTCCTTCTGGAACACCTGAGGGGTTTGGGAATCAGGGACATTGTGCTCCAGTGGTTCCGGTCCTACCTCTTGGGTAGGTTCCAGATGGTAATGCTTGGGGATAGTTGCTCCTGAAAAAAGGAGCTGTTGTGTGGTGTACCACAAGGCACCATCCGATCCCCAATGCTCTTTAACATCTACATGAAACTGCTAGGAGAGATCATCTGGAGGCATGGGGTGGGGTGCTATCAGTATGCTGGCAACACCCAAATATATTTCTCTATGCCTTCGATAACAGCATCAGCTAAAGCCTCTGAATGAATGCATGGAGGCGGTAATGGGATGGATGAGAAAAACAAACTGAAGCTGAATCCAGACAAGATGGAGGTGCTTCCTGTCAAGGGCTTTGACCTGGGTTTGGAGGTGTTTCAACCAGTTTTGGATGTGGCTACACTGTGTTCGCAGGTTGGGGGTGCTCCTGGATCCGTCGCTCCAAATGTCAGCCCAGATAGATGTGATGGCCAGGAGTGCCTACTGTCAGCTTTGGCTGTTGCATCAGCTGCACCCTTTCCTACAGTTGGAAGACCTAAAGATGGTAGTGCATGCACTGGTAACTTCAAGGCTTGACTTCTGTAATGCGCTGTATATAGGGCTACCATTGTATCTAGTTTGGAAACTTCAATAGTTCAAAATATGGCAGTCAGGTTGGCCACCAGTACACCTAGGGTTGACCATATAATACCAAATTTGCTACAGTCAGCTAAAACTAGGCTGACAACTGTTACCCAGAGGACCTTTTCTTCTGTTGCCCCCAAACTCTGAAATGGCCTACCAGAGGAGATTCATCAATTTAACACTCTCTCTGAGTTTAAGGCAGCTAGAAAAACTAGCCTCTTCTGGCAGGCCTACCCAGATGAACTTTAAATCAAGAATTTTAAAATGTGTTGATTGTTTTATATGCTCTTTTAATTAATTTATGTATTTGATGTATATTGTTATTGTATTAATGTTGTTCCCCACCTCGTTCCAAAGGGAGGCGGGTAAGAAATAAATTTAGTAGTAGTAGTAGTAGTAGTATTAAAACCAACTTTTTATATTTAAAAGGGCATAACATAAAATACAGTAAATTAAAATGAACAACACATTGGCTTAATTGCATCTACTGAATTCCTGTCCAAACTGAGGGGGTGATTTACACTATTCAAGAAATGAATAATTCTAGGTGGTGCTTTGGAGTACCTCCAAGGTAAGTCAGATCTATACCATTAGAACAGTGATTAGAAGGCTGATTCTTACATCATAGGAGTGACATGGTTGCTACTACAGTAATGGATATCATGTGGGAGAAGCAGATAATTTATTTGCCTCTCACACCGGTGTGGCCCACTTCCAGGAGAGTAATATTTGAGCATAAAAAAAGCCATACCCGACCTGCCTGGGCTCCCAACCTAGCCTAACTAGGATCCCACTCTTGCTCTCTAGACTTTCCCAGATAACCATGTTCCCTTCACCTAACCCTTCCCCATTTCCCCAACCCACTGATCATTTGTTTCAAAAGGTTGAAATGACTCTCTGAAGGATTAGTTACTGGCAGTAAGAGTTTTTAAGATACAATATGCTGGTGTTTGGGATATTTTTAGTATTTGGCCTCAACCCTTTTGTTGTCTTCCCACTCACCACTAGAATGTGGTCCCGGATAGCTTGTTGAAAATGGCATTAAGCCCCTGCTGCTGCTATTTGCCTCCAGACATTCTGATTGCAGCCAGAACTTGGCTGGGGGTTGGGATCTTCAGAGGGGAAAATGTAGGCTGACCAGATAAAATCCAGGTCAGGGCTCCTGTAACTTTAACAGTTGTAGAGAAAAGGGAATTTCAGCCAGTGTCATTTGTATGCAATTAGTTCCTGGTGAAATTCCCTCTTCATCACAACTGTTAAAGTTGCAGGCACTATACTAGAGTGACCATATACAAAAGAAAGCAGGGCCCCTGCAACTTTAACTGTTGTGATGAAGAGGGAATTTCACCAGGAACTAATTGCATACAAATGACACGGGCTGAAATTCCCTTTTCTCTACAACTGTTAAAGTTACATGAGCCCTGTCCTCCTTTTCATGTGGTCAGCCTAGAAAATGGGACAGAGAAGGGAAGGTTAACTTCCTCCTGCCCACCCACCATGATCCCAGTCCAAATCAAGGCCCTGCTAAGCTGCTTTTTTCTGGGAAAAGAAAGTGGCCAGCTTAAATCATCCTCTTTTTTTCTCCCTTTTCTTTTTCAGTGTTTAAAATAAGGTGTAGTTTGGTCCTTATTTTGCTTGAAAATGCACCCCCGTTATGACCCTAAAAACTGAAGAAATATCGTAGGGTTCCTGTTTGTGCAGCATTGGTACATCCTATTTTTCTTTCTTTTTCTTTAACCTGCCATTGTAACAGGGCCTTTAGAAGAATTCTTTGTAGTGAAACAAATAATTATGGGATTTTATTTTGTTAAAGGGTTTTTTTTTAAAAAAAAAACTACCTTACATTATGTAGCAAAATCATCCTGGTAACTTAAATTGTAGAGAAAGCAAAATTCTATATTCCACATTTGACGCAGCAAAAATGTTTGCTAAGCCCCCTGTTGTGACACACCCATAGCCAGCAGTTTCAGAAATTAACTTCAGAGAAAGCTGACACATCACTGCCCTGACTTTCCAAGCTGCGAGGGATATTGCACTTTGGAAGGGAATTTCAGAAAGTTTAACTGAATTTGTCAAACTTTAATCGTGATGATCAATCTCCTAAGTTCAGGTGGATCTGCTCCATTTTGACAGACTCGATTTCGCTGGGTGCTAAAAAAGCCTGTGGATGTGACCTGTAAATGTTATCAGAAATGCTAACAGTGTTTGACAAATGGCCTAATCACTGCCTTGGAGATCAACACATTTTTCTTGTTATAATGAAGTGTCTCTTTTAAGACTGCATATGGATTTTACTTTTATTTTTATTTTTTTTGGAGAACGTATAGAAATATCTTGGATTCTAAAACCTAGTGCTTTTGTTAAGTTCTCCCAAACCCAGGGAAAACTGTATGCTGCCTTCTCCTAGTTGTGGTATGAAATTCCAGAGGGAGGCTTCCTTTTGAGAAAGGAAGGCTGGAGCTGAGGTGTTTTTGCAAAATGTATTTATCAGGTTGAACTTAGCCCTAACTCAAATGCCTGAAGGTCTCAGGAACAGCAAGGGGGGAATGATAACAGAATCATAGAATAGTAGAGTTGGAAGGGGCCTATAAGGCCATCAAGTCCAACCCCCTGTTCAATGCAGGAATTCACCTTAAAGCAGACCTGAAAGATGGCTATCCAGCGGCATCTTGAACGCCTCTAGTGTGGGAGAACCCACAACCTCCTTAGGTAATTGGTTCCATTGTTGTCCTGCTCTAACAGTCAGGAAGTTTTGCCTGATATCCAGCCAGAATCTGGCTTCCTGTATCTTGAGCCCATTATTCCATGTCCTGCACTCTGGGATGATCAAGAAGAGATTGTATTTGAAGACTCACCAGTATACCAGAGGCATCTGTACACACAAGACAGGTATAGTAAGCAGGCAGCCTAGAAGTAGTCCAAGCTGCACTATGCTCCAGATGCACAAAGATCTCCTACCAACCCCATATCTTACCAGAATCCTTGGGCCATGCAGATAAGTGATCCACAAAGTCCCAAATCCACCCTGGAATTTTGGAGGAATTGGGTAAGACTGCTGTTGGCTCTAGCAAACTTTTGCTCATCCCTAATAGTGACTATGGACTCCATTGCAAATGCAACTTAGAGAGCAATCCTACCTTTCACTTTGGAGTGCTCCAGCGTCAGTCTCTCTAATATATCCAACTGCTCTTCTCAAGCTCCCAAGAGAAGTGTGGAAGTGTGGGAGAAGCGGAGTTCTTCTCCATTCCTCCATTGTTGTTATTTTTATTTTTATTTATGTTTTATAATTCCCTTCCCATTGCAAGATTCTTTATGCCTGATCCAAGGCTGGCATAAACTCTTCACCACGGTGGGGACATGGCTGGTGCCTGGGAGGACTTTGAATCCTGCAGATCCAAACCCTCTCCCAATCTACTACATTACATCCAAATCTTCCCCCCTTTCCCATTTCTAATGTAAGAGAGGTGAGTAATGGAGATCTTTCTGGAGGAAACAGGGAAGGGGGATCTGAGGTCATTTCTCCAACTCTAAGGTTGGAGCTCTCTCTCTCTTTCTCTGCCCTCATCTTCATGGCGCCACTGCCACAGGCGGAGCCACCCACATTGGCGTTCCTTCCACCCATCTACAGTGGAAGGAGTGCCACGGCAGGCTTTCCTGCTACTGCCACCACTGCTGCACCCATGCTCGCCCAGCAGAGCATCAGCGGCAGCTGCAGGGGCAGCTGGGAGCATCGGCCCCCCTCTTCAATCGTAAGTTTATTTTTTTCCCACTTTTTAAAATGAGGGGGAAGAACTGCAGAGGCATGGCGGTGGTGCAGCGAGCTTATAGCTCACTGGTCCACCCCTTTCCCTGCCCAGCCCATGATGACCAATCAGTGGTCGCCATAGACTGTGGCAGGCCTCCTGGAATCTCCGGAGCAAGAGCAACAGATGGCAAATGCCATCATCGCATCACTCCAAGCTAAAAAAGTCAGGGTAAATGCCTGACTTTTTTAGAGCAGAGCTTTGGGGCTTTTCCCCGCTGTAGCTTTGGAGTGTAATCCACCTGCCGCCACTCTGAAGCTACTGTGGGGAAAAGCACCTGTCTAGTGCTACCCTTCTCTCTCTCTCTCTCTCTGTCCAACCCTTGAGTGGGAGATCTACTGTAACCTATGTCCCTTGGGGTGATTTCCCAAGGACCACAAGATTACATCTTGAGGCAACATCAGAATTAGTTAAGAGAATTAGATTTTTCTTAAGATTAAACATTGCTGATTTAAATATGAATATCCAGGGAACTGTAGTAAATATTTTGGTAGATATTATATTTAGTTATGATATGGCAAAGGATCTATTTTTGGGGTGGGGTTATGAATTATATGTATATATATGTAGATAGATGATAGATAGATAGATGATAGATAGATAGATAGATAGATAGGATCTCCCAACATCTCCCACCCTCCATTTAGAGCAGATTTGCAAGCACTTAGTTTAAGTCAAAGCCATTGCACTATGGGAGAGGGGTTAATCCTTTTCCCTGCGTACCATTTTCCTGATTTAACTTCCCCCTCCTGCCCACCCACCCAAAGAGCTCCTCTTAGTTCCGAATGGTGGCGGCAGGGAGACAGGTGCAATAAGGATGCCAGTCGTTCGCCAGCACCTTTTGCAGCATACTGTGCCAGGAAAACACTGCAGGAAGAAGGGCAAAAATTGTGCCATAAATCAAATCCATATCAGTCCCCCCTGTGTCCAGAAGGTGATGCTTAGGGAACATTGCTCGGCCTCATGGATTCTCCAGTATGGGGTTCTGCAGAGGTCAGCCTTGTCCCCCATGTTGTTCAGCATCTACATGAAACCATTGAGTGTGGTCATCCAGTGATTTGGAGTGTGTTGACATCAGTACACTGATGACATGCAGCTCTACTTCTCATTTTCATCTTCATCAGGTGAGGCTGTGGATGTGCTGAACCAGTGCCTGGCTGCAACAATGGACTGGATGAGGGCTAATAAACTGAAACTCAATCCAGACAATACCGAGATGCTGTTAGTGGGTGGTTCTGCTGACCGGATGGAGGGTGTTCAACTTGTTCTGGATGGGGTTGCACTCCCCCTGAAGGAGCAAGTTCGTAGATCGGGGATTCTCCTAGAACCATCTCTGTCACTTGAGGCTCAGGTGGCCTCGGTGGTACAGAGTGCCTTCTACCAACTTTGGTTGGTGGCCAAGCTACGCCCCTATCTGGACAGGGATAACCTGGCTTCAGTTGTCCATGCTCTTGTAACCTTCGAGTTAGATTACTGTAATACACTCTATTTGGGGCTGCCTTTGAAGACAGTTCAGAAGCTGGAACTTGTGCAAAATGTAATGGCCAGATTTATAACAGGGACCAGAAGGTTCGAACATATAAGACGTACTCTGACCCCCTGCAATGGCTGCCTATATGTTTCCCAGCCCGATTCAAGGTGTTGGTTTTAACCTATGAAGCCTTACACAGCTTGGGACCACAATATCTGATGGAACGCCTCTCCCGACATGAACCAATCCGTACTCTACGTTCAATGTCTAAGGTCCTCCTCTGAGTGTCTACTCTGAGGGAATCTCGGAGGTTGGCAACAAGGGAGAGGGCCTTCTCTGTGGTGGCCCTCAAATTGTGGAACGATCTCCCCAATGAGGCCCGCCTGGCGCCAACATTGTTATCTTTTTGGCGTCAGGTCAAGACTTTCCTCTTCTCTCAGGCATTTAGCAATATCTGATGAGCCTGGGACGGTTTTTTTTTTATTAATTTATTTATTTAGGCTTATAGCTTTTTAAGTGATCATAATGGTTTTAAATGTATTTGTATATTGTATGTTTTGCAGTTTTAAGTTTTGCATATTTTTTTTAATGGTTTGATCTTATGTAAACCGCCCAGAGAGCTATGGCTATGGGGCGGTATACAAATGCAATAAAATAAATAAATAAATCTGACTTTGCATTGTTGAGTTCTGGCACCAGCCCAAGGCACTGAAATTCTGATAGAAACATCACAGGGGTGTGTGATATATCTCACAAATATTTGTAAGTACCCCAAAGTTGGTGACTGGCTGGTTGAAATGTCCCTGATTTTCTTTGAATTGGAAAAGAAAAAAAAAAAGGAAAGCATGGAGTGTGTTTGTGTGTGTGGGGGGGGGGGGGGGGGAGACTGTACATGTTGAAATGCCAATGGTTTATTATGAGGCAGTTCCATTCCATGCTAAAAATTTGTCAGCAAAGTGATGTTAATTTGGAGTGTTTACTGTATAGAAAAGAAATCAATGATGTTTCAAATGCCTTCATTTTTGTGTTTTCTTCAAAACATTGGCCCTCATTTGTAAGAAGGTCAGGTATTTTGGGAGAATCATACTTCTTCCTGTTGCCACAGTTAATGAGGCACAAGAAACCATTGACTGTTGCTTGATCATGCATACCGAATGAGTCATTGACAGGAGCTATTTTCTTCTTCCAAAATGAAGCCCAGCTGCAGCCAATCCCAGCAGATTTCCTTCCAAGCCTGGAGGTGAATGGCAAGAATACAGACACTTGCCAGCTTCTACATCATTATAACATAAGTATTCGCCAAACACAAGAGGGAATAGCCAGATGCAACTTTTTTCCTCGTTTTTAAGGGCATGTTTATATATCTACATATGGGTATAGAGAGAGACAGACAGACATGTGGGAAGAGGGGTGGAAAAGCAGTCATTAAAGTTAATAGCTTTATCAGCGAGTGCACATCAGAGGAAAGGCAGCCATTTGGGGAAAGATGCACATCTGCCAATATTTGATTTTAATTATTTATTTGCTGGATATCTCTGGTCAAACAGATTCTGCTGCTACCAGATGCAACACGTCTGTTTTAATAAGCTGAGCTAACTGAGCCTCACTTTTTGCCACTTGCCAATTATCTATGGATCCAGATTGACTTTCTCTTTCACCCACTTTTATATATATATATATAAATCTCAACAAGGTGAGAGTCACATAGACCAAAAGATTAAGAAGCCTAAGGGATGTCATTACAATTATGAGCAGTAGAGGCTGTAAATCCATTCTGGGTTTCAATCAGTACTCTAAGGGAGCTATCCTAGGTGTTGAATTCTAGCCCCCAAATAGGTTCAGCACTTTGGATAGTTCCTCTAGAGTTCTGGTTCGTTCTGACTAAAACCCAGAATGGATTCACAGCCCTACAGAAACCTGAGCCTACAGCCTTCACTGATTATGAATGCAATCAAGATTAGACTCTGCTGATCTCTTTCAATGGAAATGGAGCATAGGGCAACTTACAGACCCTAGCCAATTCCCATCATTTTAGTGCCTTTGCACCCACTGGATGTGAGTCACTAAAGGACAGATAATAGTCTGGATGGTCCAGGGTACATAAAGTAGGGGTGTCAGAGAACTTCACAATGGATTCAGTTGATTCAGATTTCTATGACTCCAAACTTTGGATTCTGTGGCAGCCAGCTTTTCCCAAGTTGCATGGATTCCCCAGACTTGCAGATCACTTTTTCACTTTTTGGGATTTGTACTAATTCACATTAACACTAGCACATTTGCACATGTGTGCATTAGTGCAAATAGAACAAATTTCTGGTTTAAAAAAATCTAATTCCTTCAATGATTGGACAACAGAATGAAAGATGCACAACGATCAGCAAAACACATAATCCATGCATCCCTACTAGAAAGTCAAGCAACTCCAATCCTCACAAATTGCCCATTCTAACACCAGATGGCATATACCCTCCAGTAGTGCCTCCTTTGTTAAGCGCGAACGGGGAAAAAAAGCATTCCACCATGTTAAAGGGGTAATTGGGGGTGGTCATTCTAACATTCATAAAATTGAAAACGTTTCATCAATCTTCCTGAAATTTACTTGTGCTAGAAAGAAATGTTGGTTTTACATAACCTGAAAATTTCAAGAAGATTGGTGAAAGATTGAGGGAAGGAGGGCAGTTTAAACTAGGGATGTGCACTGGATCGGACCCGATCCACGATCCGAGTCCGGTCCAGTGGGAAATCGGATAAATTATCCGATTTCCGATCCCGCAGCTGGATCGGCCGATCCAATCCGAACCGGTCCGAAAAGGCTCCGAACCGGTTCGGCGGATCGGCGGATTGGCGGGCGCCCACTGGCGCCCACCGCCGCTTCCATTGGCGGGCGCCAGCGGGCGCCCGCCGATGAAAGTGGACAGCGGGGGGGGGAGGAGGGGGGCGCTTACCTTCTCGGCCCGTCCGCTCCCGTCCGGCACTAGCAGCTACTACCAGCGGGCTCCGCGGCCTGCTCTAGGGTGGCGCGCCGGGTGATGTCATCACCCGGCGCGCTACTCTAGAGCAGGCCGCGGAGCCTGCTGGTGGTAGCCGCCGGCCCTGGACGGGAGCCGCCGGGCCGGGAAGGTAAGGAGGGGGTGCGTGGAGGGGAGGAGGGGGCGCGCGGAGGGGGAGGGGGGCCCTTACCTTCCCGGCCCGGCGGCTCCCATCCGGCGCCGGCGCCTACTACTACCAGCAGGCTCCGCGGCCTGCTCCAGGGTGGCGCGCCGGGTGATGTCATCACCCGGCGCGCTACTCGAGAGTAGGCCTCGGAGCCCGCTGGTAGTAGCCGCCGGCGCCGGACGGGAGCGGACGGGCCGAGAAGGTAAGCAGTGGCGGGGAAGGGGGCTTACCCCCCCCGGAGCCGTCCGCTTCTATCCGCTGGCGCCCGCGGGCGCCAGCGGATGAAAGCGGGCGGCCCCAGGGGGGGTAGGGAGCGCGGGGGAGGGGGCTTACCTGCCGGGGCCGTCCACAGCGGACGGCCCCGGGGGGGGAGGGAGTTAGGCCCCCCCTCACCCACCCGCCGCCATTTTTTCCTCATAGACTTGCATTGCAATGCAAGTCTATGGGGAAAAAAATGGCGGCCGATCCAAAAATTTACGATTTTTGGGTCGGGATCAGACTCGATCCGGTCCGGGGGGCCTCCGATTTTGTCCGAACCGGTCTGGGACAAAATTGGAGGTCCCGATCCGGGTCCCGATCCGATCCGGGGGGTCCGTGCACACCCCTAGTTTAAACTAGACAAGAAGAAAAACATCTCTGAATCAGAATGATTCTGATAATTATGACTGGTGATTATTTATGTCATGGATTTTTGTAAAAAAAATAAGCCCTTCCTAAGTAATCCAGTGGAACAGTTTGTGGAACAGTTTGTGGAACAGCTTTTCTTTTTTCAAAATTCCCTTTGGTTGATTTTTAATGAATATTTTTTCATTCTTTTCAAGTGAATGCAAAGGCTGTCTCTTCAAGCATAGCACAAGACATGCTCAGTAGTGTCGCTCTTCCCCTCTCTCCTGCCTCAGCTAGATTAGAATGTTGAAAATAGAATGGCCGCCTGCCTCCTCTAGCCTTAGTGGAATTCTCTTAGTTATTATTCCATATTTATTAAACAAAAAACCTACGGTTTACAAAAACAATGTTAAGGTTCCACAGTTTCCAACCAACCACCAAAAAGCAGGGAAATTGGGAGTTAAGGCTCCCAAGCCTTAACGCCACATCCTCCCTAAGGAGGCAGAAAGTGCAAGTGAAATTCTCATTCTCCCAAAGCAGATAAACCATGAGGACAGGATGGAGAATATGATATGCAGAGGTGACTGTGGGGTTGTGGAAAACTGATAACGAACAACTTAGGGTCACCTACTTCTCTTTTTTTGTTTAGAGCAGCCCTTCCCCAACCTGGTGCCCTCCAAAGGTGTTGGACTACAACTCCCATCATTGCAAGTCAGTATGTCCCATGGTCAAGAATGCTGGGACTTGTCATCTCAAACACCTGGAGGGCAACAAGATGGGGAATGCTATTCCATACCCTTACCAAATACAGGGTCTCAAACACATCTCTCAAACACATCTCGCATATAGCAGCATGCTTGATAACAAAAGGGGAACTATTCATTACAGATCTAGAACCAGAGCATGTTCCAGGCACCTCCAACGTTTGATCAACATCCTGCCCTTCAAAGAACCAATGTTTTTTTTTCTGAAAAATATATTTAAACAAAATATACTGTTCATTCCCCACAATCCCTCCACAATACATCATCTCATCAAAGCGACAGAGGTTCAGAAGAGGCTTAGTTTGGCTGTCATGAACACCTTTCAGATGAGATTAGTTTGCAATCCTATACCTCTTGGGAGTAAGCCCTAGTGAATTCAGTGGCACTGGCTTCTGAGAAGACAAGTATAGGAGTCAACCTTCTCCAGCTTGGTGCTCTCCAGATGTGTTGCACTTTAACTCTCATGTTATGTGTTATGGGGAAGACAAAAATAATTTCATACTTAATTTTAAAATAATACTGATGCATGAAAGTATTAGGTGGTAGCTCTGCCTTTGATCTCACACTGCTGAACAAGTAAGAGAAATCCTTTATCTGATATTCAAGAAACAGACATCCTATGCCATGTGTTGAAAACTAATGTTAACGTCTGAAGGGCTATCCGGATTATCATATGTATTCAAGATCCATTCATTGTTGTTTCCTTTGGTTTATGCAGTTTATTATTTAAAATGATGCAGCTCTTTTGTAGTTCCTTGATTGATTACAATGCTGGAAAACGTCATACTTTAGTACAGATGTGGGCAGAAAATAGATCTATCCTGATGTTTTGGACATCAACTCGCAGCATTCCTGACAACTGCCCATGCTGATAGGGGCTTTTACAAGTTGAATTCTAAAACATCTGGAGATCTACATTCTGCCTTCCCTTGTTCTTGAACAACATTTGCCAACCTGGTGCCTGTCAGATGTGTTGGGTTGCAACTCTCAACATAAGGAGATGCTCTAAGAAATGAGAAGTAGCTGGTCCTAAGTTGTTCATTATAATTTCCTACAACCCCACAGTCACCTCAGCATATCAAATTGCATATCTACATTTTTGAGATGACAAGTCCCTGCATTCCTGACCATGGGACATACTGACTTGCAATGATGGGAGTTGTAGTCTAACACCTTTGGAGGGCACCAGGTTGGGGAAGGGCTGCTCTAAACAAAAAAAGAGAAATAGGTGGCCCTAAGTTGTTCGTTATCAGTTTTCCACAACCCCACAGTCACCTCTGCATATCATATTCTCCATCCTGTCCTCATGGTTTATCTGCTTTGGGAGAATGAGAATTTCATTTGCACTTTCTGCCTCCTTAGGGAGGATGTGGCGTTAAGGCTTGGGAGCCTTAACTCCCAATTTCCCTGCTTTTTGGTGGTTGGTTGGAAACTGTGGAACCTTAACATTGTTTTTGTAAACCGTAGGTTTTTTGTTTAAAGAATTTCATGGCTTTGTGTAACGGATGACTGGATATTATACAGTTGACAAGCAGCCAGCATCAGCTTGGATGTTACACCATTTTGACATCCAATATAAAATCAAAGCTAGTGATATGTGTTGCACCCACTTTTCAAAATAATAAATGAACCCCAGAAGTTATGCTCTCTCACTTGAAATCTGAGGGGTCTCATTTGAATTTTTCAATAGCCAATGTCCAGAAATAAAAGCTTTCTATGACTGACTCATGAAAAGAAGCATTTCATGTTTTGTGTCTGTATTTGGAGAGAACCTGAAAAAAAATTCTACTGGACTAAAAACTCCCCAATTTATTCTGGAAGCACACAAGATGATACAGGGAAATATCCTAAATTAGAATAAGTTACAGTTTACTGTATTAATTATTTTAGCTCATTTTATGCTACATGCTTTTTCTTCCTGTTTGCATCTTAAAGTAGCAGATTGTGATCATGTTTGATCAGAAGCAAATTTGGCCATCTCACTGCTCGCTCCTATATGCATGTTGTGAAGAAAGTGGATAGGGAGGCAGTTTCTCCCTTTCTCATAATGTGAGCAGTGACGTAGCCACGTTTGGTGATGATACCAAATTATTTAGTCTTGCTAAAACAATGGAGGATTGTGAGGAGCTCCATAAAGATCTCTGCATACTGAGAAAATGGCCATGGAAAGGGCAAATGCTGTTCAATGTAAGCAAGTGTAAAGTGATGCACATTGGGGGATCACAATTTCACATATACACTAACAGGATCTGAGCTAATTAGCGGAGACTGACCAAGAAAGAGTTTGGAGCAGGGGAGGTGGACAGCTTGATGAAAATGTTGATCCGGCTGCTGTGAAGAAGGCAACCTCCGTGTAAGGCGTAATTAGGAAAAGAATCCTAATTCTTGAAGACTAATATGAAAAATACTGGGTTCTCTGATTTGCACTTGATGTATGTGGATTCTTTAATCTTACTATAGTAAAAATTAGGGATGTGCACTGACCCCCCGGATCGGATCGGATAGCGGATCGGAATCGGACCTGGGGGGTTGGATCGGATCGGATCGGAGGATGGTCGGATCGGACCGGATGTCCGATCCGGATCGGACGCCATTTTGAATGCTTCTTCCCATAGCCAAGTATTGTTTTACAAAAACACCTATAACTTTTTCATTTTTAAAGATAGAAGGATGAAACGTGGGCACATTGTAGACTGGTTAGGGATAGTTATCTGTGAGAAATTTCAGAAAGATTGGTGCATGAGTTTTGTGGCAATTAATTTTTTAATAAATACTCAGGAATGCCTATAACTTTGTCATTTTTAAAGTTACACACATGAAATTTTGTCACATTGTAGGAGGTACCTTGGGACCTATGTGTGTGAAATTTCAGAAACATAGGTGCTTGCCTTGTGTGGCAATTAATTTTTAGAAAAATGGGTAGTAGTGGGGTAAATACAGTTACACCTCCCACTTTTTTATTTTTGAAGATACAAACAGGAAACTTGGGCACATTACAGGTACCAATTGGCTTGATATGTGTGTGAAATTTCAGAAACATTGGTGCTTGCCTGGTGTGGCAATTAATTTTTGAAACAATGAGGGATTCATTGGACAGCACTTGCCCATAGGGATTCATTGGACAGTACTTGCCCATAGGGAATCATTGCATTGCACTTTCCCATTGAGAAATACAGTTATGCCTCCCACTTTTTTATTTTTGAAGATACAAACAGGAAACTTGGGCACATTGTAGACTGGTTAGGGATAGTTATCTGTGAGAAATTTCAGAAAGATTGGTGCATGCATTTTGTGGCAATTAATTTTTTAATAAATACCCAGGAATGCCTATAACTTTGTCATTTTTAAAGTTACGTACATGAAACTTTGCCACATTGTAGGAGGTACCTTGGGACCTATGTGTGTGAAATTTCAGAAACGTAGGTGCTTGCCTTGTGTGGCAATTAATTTTAGAAAAATGGGTAGTAGTGGGGTAAATACAGTTACGCCTCCCATTTTTTTATTTTTAAAGATACAAACAGGAAACATGGGCACATTACAGGGAACACTTCGCTTGATATGTGTGTAAAATTTCAGAAAGCTGGGTCCAGGCATGTGGTGTCAAGGTGTCTGCACACCCCACTTTGAAGACTGTCGAAAATTTCTCCTGTAACGATCCTAGCGATCGAGAGACAGTGATCCTAGGCTCAGCCGTTCTGCTTGAGTAAAAAGTGAAAGTATCAAAGCAGACACCAGCCAAGTGCTTTAATGTAGTTACTTTGTTTCTCCTTTTGTAATGGATACTAGCTCAGTTGCAGCCATGCATGCAACGATCAAAGAGATCGAGAGAGTGTGTTTCCTTTTTCTTCGCGGGAGGCGGGAGTGGGAGACGGGGGAAACCAAGCCTCTGTGGAAAAACTTTTAAAACTTTTAATCTAAAAATTCCATAGCCATCAAATGCCTGGACCTATAATTCTGAAATTTCTGACACATATCTACCCCTAACCCATCTACAAAGTGAGCAACTTTCAGACTTCTAACTTTTAAAATAAAAAAGTTATAGGCGTTTCTTTCCTCATTGTTTCAAAAACACCTTGCCACCACATACCTGGACCCAGCTTTCTGAAAGGGTTGTTGTGAGGGTAAAAGTAGCACATGCCATACACCCAAACATTACCAAACATTTGTTTTACATTTCTGGGAAAGTGAGCAGCAGAAGAAACTCACTAGATGGTTTTGAGCCAGTCATAGACTCTTAGCCTAACCTACCTCATGGGTTTTTGTGGGGGGAGATATGGCACTTGAAAGAATGATCAGTCTAGGGCTTTCCCCTTCCTCCTTACTAGAGAAGCTTCTTTGCAACTGATCAACTAAATGGAGTCTGAACATCCTCTTATATCACTACATCTGACCCAGTACCAAGAATAGCCATGTGGGTGTTTAGAAATATTGCTCAATTTAATTTTAATCTATCCAAGTTTGGACTTTTATTTTTATTTTTTTGCTCTAAAAATAGCCTGTGGTCAATGAATCCTATATTAAGCCTGTCAAAGATGTTGGTACTGGAGATAACAATACACAATAGTTTTGTTCAACCTGATCAAAAAATATTAGAAAAGCTAAGAGAATTCAGAATGTCACTGACTCTTCTACCCTACAGAGTTGTTGTGCTGATAAAATAGAGGAGGATTATGTAAGCCACCTTAGGTTCCTTGCAAGAGGAAAAAAAGGCAGGATATAAATGTAACATTAATAAACGTATTACTACTTCTACTAATTATTATTATTATTAAATATAATAACAATGAAGGAATAAAAATTCTTTAAAAATCAAATACATGGAATTTTTTTAACAAAAAAGAAAAAGAGGGGGGAGCTTAACCTCTTCTCTTACAAAAAGCTTTGGTCCCTAAATACACAGAGCTCTCAAAGAGAAGTACAGCCAAATCCACACATTCCTTCAAGCTAGTGGAATGGGAATGAGACTCATTGCACTCAGTGGAACTAACTTCTGAGTAGACGTGCCTTGGATTGAATTGATATGAAAATTGATGATCAGCAGCCATAATCAAATGAACAGACACACATGCAAAGCATGCAAGCAAGTTGTTAATTGTAGAGTTATAGTGCTGTAAAGGAGTGGGAATTCTCACTCACATCTCTCCCTCTCCGCCTTCTAAGGTTCCAGACTGTTTTTTTTTAAATAAAGGCTACAATCTTCTACACACTTACCTGGGAGTAAGACCATTGCATTCAGTCAATGGAACTTACTTCTGAGAAGAGACTACAGCACTGTCTTTGCTAGAGGAAGCAGCCATTGTAACTGACGCAGGAGGGAGGGGGGGAGACTCTACTGAGCGTGTGCCATAATCAAAACGGCTGCCGGATTTCTTAAAGAGGCACAGCTTTAATTTAATAAAATCCACTTAAGCAAATTTTTAAAAAAGAAAAGCAGTTCCACCTACACTAGAACGGGAGGAAGTAGACCGTGCCATTGGATTAATGAAAAAGGCTTCCTGAAGGTAAGGACAGCTGTGCAAAAATGGTCACAAGCCCTGAGTTCAATTTTCAGTTTCGGTTTTCAGGGATTCTTTAAACTTTTTACTTTAAACTGCTCTCCTTCCCTCAGTCTTTCACCAATCTTCTTGAAATTTTCAGGTAATGTAAAACAAACATTTCTTTCTGGCACCTGTAAATTTCAGAGAGATTGGTGAAACATTTTTGATTTTATGGCTGTTAGAATGACCCCTCCCCAATTATCACTTTAACATGGTGGAACGTGTTTTTTTACTGACCGCCCTTAACAAGGGAGGCACTATCGTGCCTCCCTTAATGATTGTTGGGTTTTAGTTCAACCACTAAGCAGCCTGGTTTCAGACCACACCACAAGGAAGCTATGGAACTGAATGGGACTGAAACTTTAGTTCATAAGCAGACTCCCTTTTGCCTCCCTTTTGAGAGAAGAAGAGTTCTCTTTTCTCTTTTGGAACATGCTTTCCTTCGAGAGTATTTTGGGCTATCTTTCCTCTGGATCCATGATAACCTGGTCTTCAGATCTCCCCTTGGAATAGATGGCTATACATTGCTTATTTAACAAAAACCTCACCCCCTACCCCCCACCCCCCATACACACACAGTGCTCCTTCCTTCTTTTCTAAGAGTTTGGTCCATGCTGCTATAAAGTTGAAAGCTTCAAACACTTCATTTAATTATTTTGGGCTGGTGTAAGATTTAAGTACAATGTTGAAACCTTTCAAAGTGCTTCTGGGCCTACAACGTTGGTTTTGGCCTAGTCACCCTGTTTTTCTAATGAGGTTTAGAAACAGTTAAACTGTTGTGTATTTTGCATAGTGTACACATGGATTTTCTTTCTAATCATTGCAGTCTACACTGGCTCCCTCATGGATGTGCTTTTGGAGGCAGGCAAAACCATTTTTGTTCCAGCAGGCAAATAATCTGGACCTCTGTCTATACCTTGGACTTTTAAATTGTTATGTATTTTAAATGTTTTAATATTGAAATGTATTTAATTATATTTTTAACTTTTGTATATTTCTATTTAAAGGCTTTACCTGTATCTGTTTTAATTTTGTAAGGCTGCCTTGAGGTCCAGCATTGGGCAAAAGGCAAGATACAAATAAATATAAATATAAATATAATAATAATAATAATAATAATAACCCTAATAATAACAACAACAATAATATTGTTTCACATTTCACTTCTGTATTTGATGTTCTTTTGCATTTACGTTTCTTTATAAATAATAATATTAATAATTATTATTATTTATTTATTTATTTATTTCTAACCCACCTCTCCCTCAGGATCGAGGCAGGGAACAACAATAAATATAAATACAAAGACCATACAATAGATAAAACATTAAAAAATAAAACTAATACATTATTAAAAACATCTTAGAATTCAGCTGGGTAGGCCTGCCAGAAGAGAGCAGTCTTCACAGCTCTCTTAAATTCAAGAAGACTGCTAATTTGTCGAATCTCCTCCGGCATACCATTCCACAGTCGGGGAGTGGCAGAAGAGAAGGTCCTCTGAGTAACACTCGTCAGCCTAGTTCTGGCTGATTGAAGTAAATTCTTCCCAGAGGACCTGAGTGTGCAGGGCGGATTATATGGGAGAAGGCGATCCCGCAGTTAACCTGGACCCAAACCATGTAGGGCTTTAAAGGTAATAACCAACACTTTATACTTCACCCGGAAGCTAATTTACAGCCATTGGAGTGATTTTAAGACTGGTGTTATGTGGTCACCCCTAGGTGTACTGGTGACCAACCATTCATATCTTAAGACTTCTTGTGTGGCATGTTTTCATTGGTTTAACAAGTTAAAAGGGGTATTTGCTGTTTTCCTGCTTAAGTTATAAAATCTAATTTCAACAGGCCTAGTAACTTCAAGAGTAACAGAGCTGGAGGGAAATCCTCAATCTCTTTGAGATCAGGGGGACTAAGTAAGGAACCCCTAGAGATAGTTTAGATTGACCCCAACCACATAATACTATTTCCCCTTCTGAAGAGGTCTGGACAACAGAGTACTTAAGATAAACAATGTAGCAGACCATAATAACAATTCTCGTGTGGTCATTTGCTTTATGAGGCAGGTGCTCCTGTGGGCTACCAAACGGAGGGAGTAACACACCATAAAGTTGCCTGGCTGGGTCTGCCAGAAATCCAGCCCCAACTCTCCTGGAAGGTACAGCTCCCACAGGTATTTTTCTACCCCCATAACAAACCTGTCTCTGGTAAGGAAAATGTTCCCCAATAAAATCTCACAGTTCGTGCCAACCTACTGACAACCGGAACACTTAAGACTGCTTCCCCAGACTAGTTTTCTTTGGAAACTCCATGAAAAATGTTTTATACCCCAGGTTCTTGGAACATAAAGACACCCCAACAGCAAAAGCAATAGATGATTGGGATATGTTAGGCCTGTGTTCTTGTTTCAGGGGAAAAAATGGTAAGTGGTAAGAGGTTGAAATGTGGGGGCATTTTGCACATGAGAGAAACCAACAATTTCATGGGAGGGCTATATCATAGGTCTACTTCTCTGTAAATTCTGCAATCTTTGAGGTTACCCCATTTTACCAGGGTTAAAACACACCCACACCCCTGTTTTTAAGTTGCAAAAAGTGCAGGATACCATGCATAATTTGGACCAGTGTGAAAAATCCAAATGAGGCCTTCAGTATCCAAGTACAACACTCTATCAGCGACACCAGTCTTCCCTAACTTGATGCCCTCCAGATGTTTTTAACTAAAACTTCCATCAGCCCCAACCATTGCCAATGGTCAGGAGGGGTAGGAGTTGTAATCCAAAACATCTGGAGTGTACCAGGTTGAGGAAATATATGGAGGGTACCAGATTTCACTATACCCACTAGCTCTATATAAAAAAGTTAGAATTCTTGTTCAGGACCATTGGTCTTAAAAAGGGGCCCCCTTTGGGCCAGACACAAATTCCCTAATTCCTGTGCCAACCCTAGATTTACATAGATAAACTCTCTATGAAAAAAAAGTTGATGAGTTATTCTCTGTATCCCTCAGTTCATCCATCCTATGAACACTAATGAAAGCCTGAACTTTTGTGCCTTGTGGAAGCAGTTACGGACATCATTAGTGAAACTATCTTTCAATGGTCCAGGACAAGAGTCAAAGTATTATGTGATTCAAGCCATAGGGAAGGGGGTTAGACATAAATGCACAAAATAAGGAAACACATTTATCTTCATGAATGGCACTGAACCAATTTATTCTGATAGTTAGAGGTTCCTTTAGTACAGAAGTGCAGAACCTCAGGCTTGGGGGGGGGGGGCAAAATACAGAATTATCCCAGATTCTCACACCCTGTTGCCCTGATACCAATTTCCCCCTCCCTGCCCCACAAACAATCATTTGGTGGGGACCCAGCTTTTGTGCAGTTTCCCCCCCCCCCCATCAAAAATGTTGAAATGCCTCTGCTTAGGCCTAGTTACTGGCAGTAAGAGCTTTAAGCTAAAATATGCTTGTATTTTGACCTCACCCCTTTTGATTTTGGCTCCACCACCCCCAGAATTCAGCCTCCGAGAGTTTCTCTGAAATGGAATTCAGAGTGAAAAGGCTCCAACAACCCTGATTTAGTGGCACTGGAACATTATTGTGACATTAATGCTACAGAATACATGGCTGCGATCATAAATCAAGATAAGATGCTTTGGAGGTGTTTTATGCCACAGATGGCCAACTGGGAACCAATGGGCCACATATAGCTTCCACTGGCTTGGAAATGTGGAGAATGTACACACGGCACTACTTCTTAATTGGCGCGTGTCCTTCTCATTTCCCAGAAGTGGCAGCTGTATTTTAGGAACCTGTGCCCTACCGTACAGACAATCTGAAGCAGGCAGGTGTTAGAATGATATGCAGATTATGCTTTCCCATTTAGAGTTTGGTACACAAAAAAATAAGCAAACAAACAGAAAGAAAAGGGGGGTCTTCCTTTTCTCCAGTCATAAATGACGCACATCGGAAGCCTCTCTTTTTTTGCAGCCCTAATGTTTTTAACAATTATTTGAACCACGTTTTAGCACCCGCTACTTAAAATTTCATGTAGTCATAAAAGTTTAATATTGCTCTAGCAGAAGTGATTCATGACCTTTAAGAAATTAACATATCCCTCAATGAGAAAGAAAGTGAAAAAGTGAAAACAAAGAATAGAAGGGAGAAGAGAAGATCTAAATCACTGGAGAACATGAATACCACCTTGATGTCGGCCTGAGGCTGATGGCTGAGTCAGTTGTATGTTATTTATCTTTATATCAGTCCCCACCACCACCCTGCTACAGATATATAGTTCAGTTGAAAAAAGAAATTGAGTAATCTGTCTAAGGCTGGAATCCGATATACAGGTACCTGGGAAGAAGTCCCATTGAATTTAGTGAGGATTACCTGTGAAGAAACATATATAGGATCATACTATAAATGATACAACAGTGATGCTCAGAGTTGTTTCATTCAGAGGACACCAGATAACACTATAATGTACAAGACTTGTCAGCCTCTGAACATCATCTCAACGCTCATCCCATGCCTGTTTCCCATTCCCATTTGTGATCACTGCTCACTTGACGCAAACAGGAGATTTGCGCAAATCTCCCAAAAATGTGCGCAAATCTCTTAATGTGCACACATTTTCTTCATAGACTAAAATTGGGCTGATTCAGACTACTGAGGAAATTTGCACAAATCAAACTGGGATTCTGGAACAAGACAAATTCAAGCATGTATTTGACAATTTGGGGGGGATCAGCAAACACATGCTCACGTTCAGGGATTCAAACAGGGCATGATCACATGTTTTACAAGCAAAAACTAAATTCTCAAATATAGTCAGTTATCATAAACTAGTGGTTGAAATTCGAAGCCACATATCTGAGAGCCAGAACAGACATTGCTCTAAAGGTGGCTGTATTTGATCAAGATTTTGCAATAGAAATTGAAAGTATGGGAGGCCTGATCCAGATCAGGCCCATAGCAGGGGAAAGGGTTCAAGTCCTCTACCCCCACACTTGGGTTTGATGTGAATTGGGTCTCCTATGCCAACTCTAGAGTAAACATGAAAGAAAACATAGCTAACAGGAGTAGGCGTACAGACAAGGTTTAGCGCTTTCAGTTAGGATGAGTAAGAATTTTGTTGAGTTTGTTTATTGATAAAAACTTGCCAAAATGCACAAAGTTGTTAAAAGAAATGGGATAGAAAGACAGTGAGATATTAAAAAATGTGTGAGAAAGTGAAACTGACAGATACAATTTGGATATTGGTTAAAGTAAACACAGACGTTTTCTACCAAATCATAAACTGATCATTAGCAAACAAAAGGCCCCATCTAGATTTCTTTCAAAACAGGTATAGATGGGGTAGGGATCCCCTAGAGCTCTGGTCTGGAAACCAATCATACAATAGCTCACTTCAACTGCTGGATATAGTTACCCAATGAAAAGACTGCACAGAAAATCTAAAGCATTCATTTTTTTTAAATCAGATATCACATTCCAACATCAAAAACTGGAATAAACTCCTCAACGTCAACATTTCCAAAAACTATAGTTCAGTGCAATAGCAGGTGGAGCAGCGGCATTTTTTTTTTTTAGCATGTAATGTGGCACAAACACCGGCAAATCATTCCTAAACATTCATTGTAATGACTCCAGTCAGTCCACTATCTAGGCTTAAGGTCAGTTTTTTTTTATCCCTCCCTCCCTGTCATTTGCTTGTCTATTTCTATATTTATTTAAAGCAATGTTATTCTGCTCCTCAGTGTTTGTTTGTTTTTTAAAAAGCCCCCTCAAGTGGCTTACATACAATCAGTAAAAACAACACAGTGGCTCAATTCGGACGACACAATAAACAACTGGTGGGGGGGAAACAATCGTCAGTTGTTTTGACTATCGTGTCATCCGAATGCTGCCATAGTCAACTCAGCGCTGATCCTAATCCACACCACAGTTGATTATTTATTGCCATGTTGTGTGGGGAGTACCCCCTAGATGAACAACTGTAAAGTTGATTATTACCCCACCATTGACTGTCGTGTCATCCGAATTCAGCCAGTCTCTGTCCACAGGTTTTCAATCTAAAAAGACATGGCACAAAAATGGGTGGGTAAGGTGGTGGGGGGGGAAACAAGCAATCTTTCAGCAGGGCTGATGGGATGGGTCTGTTTCCCACCTCATCTCACTCTTCTGCAGTTAGGGATAGATTTGTCCATCTTGGGCGGGGGGTTGGGGGGTCAAACTTGTTCAATCCCATTTCTGCATGACATCCTGTTCTGGACCAAGCAGAAGTCCACAGGGCACAAGCTATTAGCAGGGCAGCAAGGGGTCAAGGCACCAAGAAAACTCCTAGTGAACAATTTGCTCCCACAAAGTCTAAGGCCCAACTGAAGCCTCTTGTGCTATGATCCCAGACTCCACCCTTTCCCTCAGACTGGAAGTGCTGAAGGGGCAGGGCTGTGGCTTGTAGCCTAGCTCTCCTCCATTGCTTCAAGAGCTCATGCCTGGCACTTTGCTGGCATTGGTGCATTGGCTCCCTGGAATGGGACTCTTGTAGACGAGAGTTCTGGGGCTAGGCTTGGGGGTCTCTGGAGGCTCGGACTCAGGGTCTCTGGCAGTTCTGCAGTGGTTCTCAGATCTGGAGTTTCCTCTGTTGGCACCACTGGATCATCGGTGTCAGAGTCCACGTCACTGCTGGACTCCTGGGTCATGGCACATGAGCTTGCAATTGTTTAAAAACACACACACACATCCATATGTAAATTCATACACATGTTTTTAAAGTACTCATTAATCTATGCATTTCAAAACATACATATTTTTAGTAGGGATGTGTATCGTATTGTTAGAATTTACGATAACGATATGATATGCTCTTTATCGTGCACATGAGTTATGATAACGATATGATATAAAAACCTACGATAATCTTCAGAGATGATAATTTTGGGGCGATTTTATCATTTTATCAGACTGCCTTTTAAATAAACCTATAACTTCTGTATTTTAAAAGTTAGAGGCTTGAAACTTGGTCACAGTGCTTATGGGGTATGCCTAAGTATGTGTATGAAATTTGAGATGGATCCCTCCAACTCTCGATTTTATATGAATTTTTTAAAGATCGTTTCCGTTCTGACAGGTCTGGCGAGCTGTCATTCTGATCTGTTAGAACAGAAAAGATCTTTAATAAATTTATTTAAAATCAAGAGTTGGAGGGATCGATCTCAAATTTGGCACGTATGTGTATTTTATATGAATTTATTAAAGATCGTTTTAAAATACAGAAGTTATAGGCATTTTTTTCTTTCTGCCAAAAATATTGGTTTTTAACAATAATTATCGTGAAGATGATACGAATCACCTACGATATGAATGAAGACGATAATTTTTTTGGTCCGAAATGACAATAACGATAAAAAACGATATTTTTGGGCATGCACACCCCTAATTTTTAGACCTGCGCACATTGGTGCACATTTTGGAAATGTATCAAATCTGTGCATGCATTGCAAACTCAATGTACAAATTTCTTGGCTACAAATTGTGTTCAGATCTGCATTTTGGTCCAGAAGGTGCAAATTGGGTAAATCTATGCAACAAACTCAATGGAGCAAATTTCTCACACATCCCTTAGCTGCAGCCCACTAGAATGCTGGTGGTAATAGATGAGGGAGGTGTTCTTTTTAGCAGGGCTGATGAAATGGACCTGCTTCTCTTCTCTGGAAGCCAATGGGAATGGAACTCCTGGAACAGAACCAATCTTTTTTGCATTGTCTAACCCTGCAAATTATCACTTTGAGTTACATTTCTTGGGGTCAAAGTATGCATTACATCAATTGCAATAATGTGCAGCTGAGCCTATTACCATTTTTTTCTTCTTCTTTAGAGCAAGTGTGCTTAAACTAACATTGGATCAGGCTCAACAGATCAGCTTCAGTTCTGTGGGACACAATCTTAAGTACACTTAGATGCTTGTAAATCATAGGTAGTTTATAGATAACAGCCTTAGGTAACTTGTATCTGACCTTTTCAAAATTCCTCACATGAACTGGCTCTTGAAATTAAATCAATGCTGGTCTGTTAGCTCCTTTCGCTATAATAAAAACAAGGAGAGTTGAATGTAAAAATTCCATTGCATTGTATGAAAGTGCTACTTTCAGATTTTGTTTTTTTGTTTCTTTCCATACAGCTCAGTGCAGTCTCACCTTGCCATACTAAATTCAACTCCAATAACAGACTCACAGGCTTCTGCATCTGCATGCACATTGCTTGCTGACTATGGAATTGGGCACACCAACAATGCTGCATGTGGGGTTCTTCCCTCAGACTTGCTGTCAGCTTGAGCATGGACGATAGCTCCAATTTTGTTTGAGGGTGGAATGGGGGAGCAACTTGTAATGGATAGTTAAACCAGGCCAATTTCAGTTTGCAATGAGATGCATGCCACAGCTTCCATGTAAGAAGTGCTTCACCCTCTAATGGTAACGTCAAGATCTGCTTACCACATGGACTGCCACCATTATGACAGGGAATTACATGGAGAGCTCAATGCATTATTTCAGCATTCCATGCCATAAACTCCCCTAGTTACAGCATGGAGGCCTTTTTATATGGCGGCTGTTCACTTTGTTAATGTAGCTTTCCTTTCATTTGGGAACACTATCATATGTAGCTTTGATAAGAAAGTAAACCCTGACAAAATTCAGTGCTGGCTGGCATGTAAAGATGGGTGAAAAATTCATTTCAATTTTGGTTTCAACACGTATTTATGAAATTCATGAACTCCAGGGCAAAAAGAACTTGAGATTTATTTATTTATTTTAAAATGTGTATCAATCTGGGTAAAAGTAAAACTAATAGATCCATCCATCCATCCAAGCATCCATCCATTCTCCCAGGCAGAGGGCTTTAAGTACTTTTCTTTTAAAAGTCTGGGTTTGAATCCCTATGTATGCAACCATCTTGGTCGTGTTGAATTACGGTTGCCATCTCTTTTTTTTCTGGCAGGCTCCTCATCTTTAACAGCTACATGGCAAGCTGATATATCATAGTCCTCTCCATAGAGGGAATGTCTTTACCTATTGAACTTGGCTGATGCAGATGGTTTTTTTTTTCTAGTTAATTTTTGAGAAGAATTTACTAAAATTCTTAAACTTCTTCATATTGGGAGAGAAAGAATTTGAGATTGTTAAAAACTGAATGTGGGAGAAAGCAAAATGACCAAATTTAGTCATCCCTAATCACATGTGAACTATCCCAGAGGATTCCATTCTCTGCAACTGCCTTTCCCTCTTTTTCACTGCTTAAGGAAGCCAATCACTGCCAAGTCTGAGGGAGATGGAACAAAGCTGTCTGGGTGCCCGTAGCAGCTATCACAACTGATATCCCCTACTGGCAGCCAGGGGCTTCTGACAACATGGGGGTTCTGGTGTAAACCAGCCCTGAGTTCAAAGTTCTAATATCATAATGAAGTTTCCAATAAAGACGTGCAGGATGAGTGGATTTTTTGGAGAGAACTTTAGATGTTTAGTTGTTGACCTTGAGCCACATTCACAAACAATTCTCCTCCTTAAATTAGCAAGAGTTTTTATTTTCCTTTATAAGAAGCAATGGCAGGCTATGAATTATTCAAGGCTATTAAGAGCGCCATCCTAATCACTAGACTGGCCCAGTAATGACTAAATCTAAGTTGATTGTACTACACTAATTAAGAAACTGGTCTCTTTCTCATTCTCTCTCTCTCTCTCGAATAGCAGGGATAGGGGAAACAATATGGAACACAATACAGTTACATGGAATTCAGCTGTTTTTGGCTCTCTTGCAGTTTCATGGAGCAACAAGCCCAGCCAGAAATAAATACGCCCAGGGCAGGCTAAATGGAAGCGAAAGATACAAAGTTCCCCCAGCCCTGCAGCAGTAATAAGGGAGGAGTCTTGAACCCTGGAGACAGTTAGGCTAGCTGCCTGCCCCACATCTGCTCCGCCTTCACCGGTGGGAGTTCTGAAACACACGTAACTGCAATAAAGTGATCTAGCAGGTTTAAAAGCTGGGCCTTATGAACTGTCTATCAAGAAGCTTAGGCCCTTATCTGGTCAGAGATAGCCTTGCTACAGTTATCCATGCTCTGCAATGCGTTATACATGGGGCTGCTTTTGAAAACAGTCCAGAGACTTCAGCTGTTCCAAAACAGGACAGCAAGATTGTCAACAGGGACTGGCCAGTGAGATTACATTATGCCAATACTTTTCAGCTGAATTAAATGCCAGTGCATGTCTAGGCCTGATTCAAAGCACTGTTATTAACTTTCAAAGATATAACTGGCTTGGGGTCAGGTTATCTGAAGGATCACCTCTTCCCATATGCACCTGCCCAGACCCTAAGATCACTGGTGGCAGTGTCATGACCTAAGCAGAAGTTTGCTATCATACTTTGTTTATTAATATCAGAGAGCTGCTATTAATATCTGAAGTCATGGGAAGGTAGTATACATCAGAGGAGCCCAGCCAGTACAACCACTGATGGGGACACCAACACTAACAATGAGATGGGACCCTTCCATTTTGATCACCCAGCAGGATTAAAAGGTACTGGGATCCTTGGGAGATGCAAACAAGACACCTAGGCTGAATTTGGATGACACATTAAGCAACTGGGGGGGGGGGGAAACAATCGTCAGTTGTATTGACTATCATGTCATCCGAATGCTGCCATAGTCAACTCAACGCTGATCCTAATCCACAACACGTTTGATTATTTATTACCATGTTGTGTGGGGAGTACCCCCTAGATGAACAACTGTAAAGTTGATTATTACCCCACCATTGACTAGCGTGTTGTCCAAATTCAGCCCTAGATTTGCCCTCTGAAGCCTATTCCCCAAGGAAATAGCCTCATTGGTAGGAAAGAAAAGATTTTGTTAAATCTTTCCAACTGTGTATCATAGACTGCCAGTCATCTTTGATCCATCATCAATTAATTGACAGAATTGAAGTTTTGGGAGGGAGGGATGTGAATTTCATTTCACTTGCACCAATGCTCATTAGTGAATTAGCAGGTAATGTGCATTAGCACAACTGAATTAGTACTAATGTGCATTAGCACAAGTGCAAATGTGTTCAAATCACCCCCAGAAGTAAAAGAAAAAGAACAAAAAAAGATCCTCAAGTCTGTATAATCTACACAACTAAAAACAAACACACACACAAAGTTTGTTGTGGAATCTCCAGGTCAGATTCATAGCCACCTTGAGGCCCAGTATTGGGGAAAATGTGGGATATAAATTTATTATTATTATTATTATTATTATTATTATTAAGAAGAAGAATCTGAACTCACTGGAATCTGTTGCAGATTTCTCTGACATCCCTAGGCATAAAACAAGCAAAGTGAAGCATTTCCAACCCCCATTCACTTCAATGGGACAGAGTTAAGCATGGTAACTCAATAAAATGCTTACTTTGGGCTGGATTATGTCCATAGAATACACAGCCAAAGCAGAATGATGATTAAATGCTTGATATGAATTACATTATTTTTTCCTATCACATTGGACAATAAAGGCCTAATCCAATCATTTTTGAACTGGATAGAAACTCATGGATTATAAGGTTTCTTCAAGCTGTGGCTGCTGTGATTGTTATGGCTGTTGGTGTGACAGATGCACCTGTGTACATTATATTTTTTGAAAAGGAAAGAAAATAGATTGAGAGCTAAGCAAAAATCTATTTTGACCTGGTGGAGTTAATTAGCAATTGATTCAGATTAGCTGTAAACACATACTCGCTCTTAATGATTTTGAACAATATCCTTTTGGGATATAGCCTAAAAATGTAAATTACAGTGGGGAAAAATATCTGAGCAGAAACTGACAATCCAGTTCGTTCTTGCAACTTTGGAAACTTAGATTTCAAAACTTTGTAATGATAATATAATAGGTAACACAAGAAAACAAGTAAACCCAAATAGGATCTAATGTTATCTAGGTTCACTAAATGCCATGTGGCATGGATTTATAGGGCAATTTATCATACGATACAGATAAGAAACCAGAGTGGGTAAACTGACAGGTTTAACTGATTACACCAGGTAAAAATACAAGCAGTGTATTTGTTTTTGAAGCATGCTGGAATAAGGATGTGCATGTCTTTTAAAAAATAGGATTACAGGAATCGAGCAAGTTATAGCATAGCTAGCACTGCAAATATATATACAGAGAGAGAGAGAGAGAGAGAGAGAGAGAGAGAGAGTCACAAAAACACTATAAATGATGAAAACTTGTCTGGTCATACAGGTAACAAAGACTGCCCAACACAAGCTGTCTTGCAGTGGAATAAGGGTTTGCTTTTACAGTACTTGGGTGTTATCTGCATACTTCCAGAGCCAATAACGTATCTCTATGAAAGCCAATTTCCAACAGTGTTAACACTTTAGTGTGACAGAGAAACAGAAGCCAGGAGGAAATATGCATATAGGATCAGGTTTGGGTCTCAATGACTGGAGTCCTTAAGAGGACAGGTTTATCCTCCAGCCCTTTGGTTTCTCCCACATAAGTGAATGTTTGCTATTCATTCCTAAAGGCAAAGGTATAATGCTGCAGCTGAGGGCACATATGGTAAGAGCAATACCTGCCCCCATAGACAGGGAGATCACAGGGAATGCAGAACAGCACAAACGTGTGCAGGGCATATATTTTCTCCATTAAAATCAATCCACCCATGATGGATATTTTCCTTTATTCTATTATTTCAGATTCCTGAAGAGACATGGCGGATCAGTCATAATGCTGCATCCTCAAGCAGGACCAGGGTGCTGGCTATGTAGACCTTGGAGTGCAGTCTCATCAGTCTGTAGTCTGGACAACGGAACCAAGATAGGGCTAGAAGCTTTCGAGATCAATGTATGTCTTCACTGCAAGGATTCTTCTGTGAAAGTGGTACTCCATTCTGGTTGGCCAGGGTATGTGGATGCTGATATTTCCACAGGAGTAGAACATTGTATTGAGCATAGAATTTAGCTTTCTGGGCATTATACATTTCTCTTTCTTTTTTTAAAACCAGCTTCTAGCTAGCGATTTGCACATTTCTGAATTTGTGATCACATTTGATAACTTTGAAACATTTTTTTTTAAAAAAATAAGCATTTTCATACTTCAGGCAATGGCAGAAAAGTGTGAACTTTTGAAAAATGAACAGAGAAATGTGCACTTCCCATCTGGATGAACCAAAACACATATTGCGAATGAAAATGAGTGCGAGCCAAACCGAGCTTTGACATTAAGTTTCTAGAATTTCAGTGAGCTCGAACATCCCTGGTTCTCCCATCCTTACTTCCAGCCCTTATGCCCATGAAGGTAAGGTAGAACATTTGTGTACAATATCTGCTAAAACCCCAAAATCCAGGGGAGTATTTGAATAAAACTTCCAGCAGTCAAGAATAATGCGATGTCAGTGCCCTGCATGCCTATTTGTCCTTTCCAGTGCCTAAGACTGTAATAAGCTCCCCACTTCAGTGTTTTCCTTCCAACATGTGGAAGGTGCCAGGGATGTCATGGAAGGAGACAAGACAGCAAGCCCACCCCATCCCTACTCTCCCTGTCATGTCAGCTATTGAACAGGTGGATGGGGCTTGGTGTGTTATGTATGTAGCCTTAAAGCGAATCCCAGGAGCCCAACAGCCATGGCAAACATCATTTCACTGAACAAGTCAAACAGGAAACAAAACTTCATTGTCATCATCATGTCATATAGCAAATTATAGCAATGGGTCCTCTAACAGTCATGATTACTTCTGAGGACACTCATGCCTTTTGGTGAACACTTTCATTGTGATACACATTTGATTATAGGGATTTTCATAAAAGCTGTAAGAGATGTTTTGCTTGCATGGGCTTTATGTAGAAGTTGTCAAGGTAACTGTTGAAGAGAGGCACTTTCTTATAGAGGTATTGCCAATGTGAAGGAACAGCTATTGCCAATCCAGTTCTCTTCTAATGTGATCTTCTAAGTTAGATGCAAAACAAAGCTACTGAAGCTTGATCGAACATGCATAGCACATTTAATTTTAATGTGGCAGTTAGTTTTATTGGGTGCATTTCAATAGTGTTGGCTGTATTCTAGATCTTGTGTGACACGACAGAAGACATTTCAATAGGAATTACGGAATAAAAACAGTGTCCTGGATTTTAATGCCATTGTACTAACACATTTTACATTTTGGTGTTCAGAGAAAAGGTTTTGGTTCATTGCATATACTTCTCCTGTGAATAACAGCCTGAAAGGGCACTTTCTAGATTTGTTTAATGTTCTAATGAGTCTTCCCCAAAGCATCAGAATGAAAAGCAACCTTTCTACTGTTTTGTGTATGGAAATCATTTTCTCTATGGTTAATTTTAATATCTGTGCAGGGAGACTTCATTAAAAGCCTAAACACCACGTCGTTTCTATTTAAACTCTAGTTCTAATATATTTCTCTCCATGGAGCTTCATTTCACCTTCTCAGATTAAAAATATATTTGTCTTCATTGTACTTAATGCACAATCAAGCAACGATGGCATCATTCTGTACAGAACGCAGCTGCCCTGTTATTATTTTCAAATGGTGCAATAATTTATTTGAACTACTCCCAGTGTATATTTCAAAGTCCGCATCTCAAAGCTTGCCCAGGTTACAGTGGTAACTTGCCAGGTGTACACCCAGCCCCGCTTCAGTACTGTGGATATGTTAACTATATTGCAGAAGAGCAAGTAGGATATGTCTTACACTATCTCCAGCTGCCAATTTATTTCTGTGGCTTTAATAAATTGCAACAGAGTGAATATGTGGTAAATTTAATATACCAAATGGGAGTGAAGCAACATCTGCTGCAAAAATATCCATCGCACAGGCCTCCTGCACTCAGTGCCTTCTGCAAGTTGGTAATAAGAGGATAGAAATGACCGGGCGATGCCAATTTTTAGTTGTGCAGTCACTGTGAAATACACAACAGATAAAATATACCCCCATCACCTATTTTAGTAGTGACTTGAACCTCAAGTGGAATATGGGATTTTATTCTTAGAGCTTCCAGTTAATAATAATAACTGTAAAATGAATATTGTCCTTTCCTATAATAGCCACAATTCAACATGGAGCTTGAGAAATGAGGCTCCAAAGATCTGTCACGCTGTCCTAGCGTAAGCTCCTGTTTAAGAGTACAATATTATTACCCAGTGATTCCTACTGAAAAGCATTAGTCAAAGACATTATGCCGTAATGAATCCTTCCAATTAAACAAGCCTTGTGAAAACGAGAGATAAATTAAGGCTTGTGTACTGTACAACAAACGGGGATCATGTGCTGCTGCTGCTGTGGGGATGGTGGTGGTGGTGGTGGTGGTGGTGGTGATGATAATGATGCAATATTAGTAGTCATCTTCATTTTCTTCGATGAACGTAACACTTTAAGTAGGGCTGCAGAACCTCAGGCTTAGCAGCCCATGCCTGGCCCTCCGGGTTCCCCAGAAGGCCAAGCCCCCTTCCTCTGGCCTCACCCCTTTTCCATAATCACCAATCATTTGGTGGTTTCCCGACTTTTGTGAATTTTTCTCCCCCACCCCCACCCCATTTTGTTCCTTGCCTCAATCTGGATGGAGAGGTGGGTTAGAAATGAAATAAATAAATAAATAAATAAATAAATTTTAAAATGTCTCTCCTAAGGCTCAGTTACTGGCAGCAAGAGCTAAATTATGCTAGGTTTTTGTTTTGTTTCTTGTAATTACATCCTGCCCCTTTTTGCCTTTGGCCCACCACTGGAATGCAGACCCCGAGAGCTTCTCCAAAGTGAAATACAGCCCTCAGGCTGAAAGGAGTTCTGTACCCCTGCTTTACAGAGCAACATAGGAGAACAGATAAGGCTGGGGTGGAGAGGGAGGAGGATATTGAACAAACCTGATCTGATGGGTCATAAGATCTGGGGGCAACTTAGCTCTTTCTCAAGTAAAGGAATGTTGGTGACAAGTATTGACAGTTCTGCTCGCCAACACACCAAAGGTGAGAGCTTTCCACACTCTGGCAGACTCCTTTCCCGACACAAAGAATTTCAAAGAACGTTAGGTGGGGGAGATCTCTCCTTTCCTCCAGGTTCATCTGCTCAGGAGCAAACTCCAGCACTCCATAAGCAATTAAATGGAAGCTGAGACCTATCTCATGGAAACGGTTTCAGAATCATTTTTCTAAGGTTATATCCAGATTTTCATGAAATCACTTTGGTCTGTCAGGGGCACACAAAGCAAGAAAAGTGGCATTTACATTACCTAAACCCCTGCCTTCATGCGTCAAATGCCACTTGGAACCATCTTACGTCAGGGATGGGTGGGTAGAGTCCTGTGAGTAGAACTGAACATCATGAACTACATCAGTGTTGCTCAGCAATTGAAAGAGGCTTGCTCCCCACCCCTTTTAAATGCTTCCCTGCATTTAAAAGGGGTAAGTTTAATGGAAGAGCTTAATTATCTCCTCTTCCTTTACCCCACACCTCTCCCCTCACATCCCCTCTGAAGTAAGCCCACCATTGGCACATGGTGGGCTTACTTCAGAGTAAGCACACATTACATTAGGGCTATAAGGCTGCAGTCCTATTCACTCCTGCTTGACCAGGAAGTAAACCCTCATTGAATTCAATGGTGCTTACTTTGGAGTAGACACATCTAATCATGAGTCATGTCTATGGGTGCACTTTTTTCCATGAACTTGGGGTTAGACTCTTCCAAAGAACCCTGCACATGGTCTTTTTCAAAGGAAAATAGCCTCCCAGCTTGGTTTTAAGCCCAGCTCCCCATACCCTTGGGGCTCCATCACACCAATTTCCCCCCTCCATTTCAGAAGCGCTGCAAGCGCTCCTCCCTTTCACTATCATAGCTACACGGGTGAACTCTGTTTTTGCTCTCCCGCTGCTATTGCGCCTGCCCAACCCCACCCGCTTCTTCTCCTTCCCCCTCCAGTTCATTGGTTCTCGTCGTTGGTGAATGTTGTGATAGACGGGGCAGCCTTCCCCCCCTCGCTCACTGGAGCTCTTATTAGGATGTACAAAAATGCTTACAACTGTGTAATTCTTGAAGCTAAAGAGATGAACCTTGGGATCTTGAGAGCTCTTCAGTAGACCTTTTCGCATGCTAAGTTTGAATCAGATTGTTTCATCTCTTGAGTTTTAAAGAATTTTTTAATTTCCCTGCTCTTTAAACCTTTTGCTGGTAGTTCACCAGTGCGCTCTTCCACCTCTTTGCATTTGTGAAGGATCACTTTTCCTTTCCTTTGATCATGAGAAGCTGAGCAGCTCCATTTCATAAAATAGAGATGGCTGGTTCCCTTACTCCAAAGTAAATTCCATTGACTTCAACTGTATTTACATCCAAGTCATACTACATTCACACACCCCATAGCTCCGTTTTACTTCAGTTGCATTGCTCTTCCTGTCAGATCGAAAAATTGCTCCTAAATTCTTTCCGATGTTAATCTGTTGCCAAGGACAGGGCTAGCAATTGACTAGTCATGACTCACTGGAAAGGATAGCCTTTTGTCTTGCAAATTGAGTCTCCTTGGAAACATCCTGTGGACTTGATTTTGTATTAAACTGCTTTGCCGAAGAAGATTGCAGACAGTAAAAGGCACTAGAACACAAAATTCAGGAAATGTTTTCTCCAGCCCTATAGGATAATATAATATAGGACAATATAGGACAATATAGGTGGAAGAATAATTACACAAAATGGAAGAAAACCACTAGGAGGATTTATAAGGCAGGTGGAGGGGTGATGGATGTATGAGGAAGGATCAGAGTGGTTTGAAAGATTACGGTGGATAGGCGCCAGGGTGAAGTTCTGCGATTCCAACAGGACAAGAGTTCAGCAAAACAAGGAATGAAGCCCCCAAAAAGAGGGAATTGGAGCACTGAAACCTTCCTTGCAACTCCTAAGGTGTCCAATGATGAAAAAGAGGAAGTCAGTTGTAAAACTGCCCTGGCCAATTAAAAGCATGCCCTATTCTTTCATCACTGAAAATGGCCTTCCAGACACACACCCAAACACGGAAGCGGATTTACTGGTTTACATTTGGGTTTTTATTGTGCACTTCCAAGATGAAGCGGACTTTCCCAGGTACAAAATAAGCCACCAGAACAGAGGAAAAAAAGGAGAATAGTGCAGGACAAGGACGAAGTCATGCGAGTCCATAGCACCAAAAAGCAGAATGGACAGTCTACAAGAGTGTCATGACCCCAAATGTGATGGCGCCCTTAGTCATTGCAACGCTGGAGAATGTGTTTCTACCCCAGTACAACCCAGTCATGCTTTGCAATATTGCACCATAGCGCTATTACAGGACTGTGAAATAGCAACATTGAAGCCTCCTTTCTCCACAGAAATGGCAGTCAAGCTCTAACCTGCCCCTGAAGCACTGAAACAGTGCAACTGAGAAACAATGCGAAGGAAAAAATAAATGGGGAAGAAGGAAAGGCAAGCGTAATAGAGAGAAAAGAAGACTTTGTCGAAAGCAGCTACTGCCAATGGGAAAAAACCCAAAAAGAATGGGAAGGAAGATAGAGAGGGCCCATCACTTGACACCCGGTCACAGACACACCACTTGGCACACCCAGTATATAAAATTTAATTTGGAGGAACAGGGCGCATTGCAGTGGAACCTCTCTAGGGCTGTGTTTGAGGGGGGAAAAGATGCACCAAAAAAGACTTTGCGAAAATTCATCTTTTTGAGAGGGAAGCTGCAAAGTTGCTGCGGAGTGGCGATAAAGCCATGTGTTACTAACAGCCATGATGTGCTTTCCCTCCGCACTAAATCGCCAGTGTAGATTGGCTCCAGTGTAGATTGGCTCCAGTGTAGATTGGCTCCAGAATGACCCTGCCAGGGGCACTGGCAGGGTCATTCAGTCATCCCTTTAGGGCTCATCCTGAGGCTTGCCTGCTAAGATCAATGTAGCAAGGTGATTCCTCCTTCCAAGCATGCTTAACTAGTAATTGTAATTTGATCTTTGTATTGAGGATTGGCTCAGAAGGTGGAAAGAGAGAGAGAGGGGCAGCCAGGAGAGGTTCCCCTCATGCCTCTTTTTTAAATTGGGCATTAAGGCAGAGAGAAGATGCATTCTGTGCAAAACTTCTGGAAAGCATCACTCTTGACTCCCTCACACACACACATACAAGGGTGAGGGAGAGAGGGGGGAGGGAGGGAGAGGAGAGCTTTTAAAACTTGTTTAGTTTAAAAGCCATTCAGGAGGACAGAGGCTTGGAAATGGTGGGAAATAGTGTGAAATTAGTAATTAATTAACCCTGGCTAGCACAAAGTGATGCTGTCAATAATAATAATAATAATAATAATAATAATAATAATAATAATAAATTTATGTATTACCTGCCTCTCCCAACAGAGATAAGGAAAGGAAGTGTGGAAACCTCCAGGCAAACTGGGGTGGGGGGGGGATGGTATAAATCTCGGTGCACTTTGAACAATTTTCCTTCTTCAGGGCATTCTCGAACATCAAATTCCAAGTTGAGATCTGCTCACTTGCAACATAGGTCCGTATCGCTGTGATCGGTGCCTTCTGGCTTTTCTTTCCGTACTTCGGATTAAGCCCCATTAAATGTGTGACTTAATTCTGAGTAAGCAGACATAGATTGTACCATAACACCTTTAAAGCAGTAAAATGCCTAAATACAACTAGCGAACTATGTAAGGGTTAGGGGTCAAGCATCCTTGCTTTTAGACAATAACACATTTTGTTAATATGTCCAGCCATGATCTGTAGTCACAAGCTGGGGGCATCCCGTTATCTTGACCCCCTTATAGTTACCCTAGGCGGGTTTATTCCACCTCAAACAAGGTAAACAGATAATCTGAAAAAGAAACTAAAAGGATACTCTCTCAGCAACCTCCCTGATCCCATTTGTATCTTCAAACTCAATGAAAAATATGTCTTCACTGCTCCCCATGGTTTTTATATCTAAAGAATCTACATCAGTGCTAAGGCTTACATGGACCTTTTCTCCTGTTCCCATCTCTAAACCCCCCCCCCATTCTGTTATTTGATTCATTGCCTAGATAGATAGTCATACCTGCCAAGTCTAATGAATTTCCACTCATAGGGTGACCATATGAAAAGGAGGACAGGGCTCCTGTATCTTCAACAGTTACATAGAAAAGGGAATTCTGTCAGGTGTTATTCTTTTCTGACTTGCATTGTTACAATATATGTTCTGAATCACACAGATGCATACACAACACATACAATTAAACTGATCAAATATATGATGGGACTTTCGGTGTTGAACTCTGGGTTTGGAGGAAAATCTATCTATCTAGTATTTTTTATTTGGTTATGAACTAAAATAAACAGATTTGCCAATAAAACAGGTTAAGAATTTTTTCCTTCCATTTGGCTCAAATGGGACATTTAAAATCTTCTTTGGCTGTCACCCTGAGACAATTCGCAAGTGCTAACAGAAAGGGAATGAGCAAATCAGAGGACAACACTCACCAGCAAAGGTGTTTGCATGTGGTCTCATGTGCGGTTGTTCCTGGGATGTGCTTCGAACTCCATCTCACCAGCGGTTTAACACCCTCTCGCCATTCTTGGTATCTGGTTTTGCAGTGTGGGATTCACATGACATTGTCCCTGTCCTGTACCCATTTCGTCTCTTTTCCTCTGTTTTGCATATTATTTTGGTGCGGGGAAAGTCTGGATTATTTTCCCAAAGCGATTTCAATGTGCCCTAAAGCCTTCATCTAGTGCTGTTCCCTGGCTTTTTCCTTTGATGGGGATGTGTACTTTGAGTGGAGTCTTGCTTGACGAAAGGGGAAAGGAAAGGGCGGGGGGCTTCTCCGCCTCCAGCATTCCTCGGTATCGAACATTTGAATGAATGGACGTTTTACTCCAGGAGAGCTTTCAGCATGCCAAGTTTGAATCAGATCGGTTCATTCCTCAAATTTTTAAAGAGTTTTTTTAGTTCCCTTCTCTTTAAAACCTTTTCTTGATAGTCACCAGTGCGCTCCTCCACCTCTTTGCATTTGTGAAGGATTGATTTTCCTTTACTTTGGTCATGCGAAGCTGTGCATCTCCTGTTCATAAAATAGAGATCTGCTGGTTCTCTTACTCCAGAGTAAATCCCATTAATTTCAACTGCATTTACATCCAAGTCATACTAAATTCTAGTGATGTGCACTGTCCTGAAAATCGTATCGGGATCAGAATTGGGACGTCCGATTTTGACCTGTATCACATCGGACAAAATTGGACGTCCCTCAAATGGCTTCGGATCCAATTCCGATATGAAAATTGGACATCCGATGCAAGCATTGGTTGCCTATTTTCCCCTAAAGGCTTGTGTTGGGGGAAAGAAACACCTATAACTTCTTTATTTTAAAAGTTAGAGACATGAAACTTGGTAACCTTGGAGATGGGATGTTGCTAGTCATGTGCACAGAATTCCAGAAACATCTGTGCAAGCATGTTGTGGCTATGAATTTTTGAAAGATCATGGTTCTAGCTTTGACAGAAGTACGATCTTTCAAAAATTCATAGCCACAACATGCTTCACCAAGTTTTCTGGAATTTTTCACACATGACTAGCAACATCCCTTCTCCAAGGTCACCAAGTTTCATGACTCTGTCTTTTTTTAAAAAAAATATAGCAGTTTCTTTCCCCCAACACAAGCCTTTAGGGGAATATACTAGGCTTGCATTGGGGGAACTCTTTTATTTTAAAAGATAGAAACATGAAACTTGGGGATATTGCAGACTTTATGTTGCTAGTCATGTCTCCCCAAGTTTCATGTCTCTATCTTTTAAAATGAAGAAGTTAGAAGTGATTCTTTCCCCCAATGGGGAAACATTTCCCCTAAAGGCTAACGTTAGGGGAAAGAACTGCCTATAACTTCTTCATTTTAAAAGGGATCAAAATGAAACTTGGGCATATGGGATATGGGATGTTGCTAGTCATGTGTACCAAATTCCAGAAAAATCAGTGCAAGCGTGTTGTGACTATGAATTTTTGAAAAATCATACTTCTGGCTTTGACAGCTGTCAAAGCCAGAACCACGATCTTTCAAAAATTCATCACCACAACACGCCTGCACCAATTTTTCTGTAACTCCAAGGTTACCACATTTCATGTCTCTAACTATAAAAATAAAGAAGTTATAGCCGTTTCTTTCCCCCAATGCAAGCCTTTTAGGGGAAAATAGCCATCCGATGCATGCATCGGATGTTCAATTTTCGTATCAGAATTGGATTCGAAGTGATTTGAGGGACGTCCAATTTTAGCCTATGGGGAAAACTCCAAAAATGGTGGTCCTATGCTCCAATTCTATCTGATTAAAATCAGATAAAATAAATTGATTTGGATAAAATTGGAGCTCATCGGACCAGCATCAGAATCAGAAATTGGATGTCCAAGTTCCCCCCGATTCACTTCGGACATCTGATCCAATATGATGCGCATCCCTACCAAAATCTGATGCAGGCTTACCTTTGAGTAAACCCCATGAACAAAGAGAGACTTACTTCTGAATAAACATGTCTAGAACTGACTTTTAATAGAGTGGTTACTTAGAAGCTTTTTTTAAAAGTCTAAAACAGAAAACTGGAAAGAAGTGCTCTGCAACCCTGTGCTTACTTCTGAGGTCTTACTTCTGTTTACTCAGAAGTAAGTCTTAGTCAGTGCAATGCTGGCATATTGTATTTTGTGAGCAAAGATGGTTAAAAGCAGCCATTTTCCACATTCATTGTGCAGATATATGTTAATAGTACATCAGGCACTAGTATCAAGTCAGGTTTTTTTCCACAGAAAGCTGCCATTTCCTGCTCATTGTTAGCGCTGGATTCCATTCTTTTACAAATTTGCTAGAGTTAGTTAGGCTGACCATATGAAAAGGAGGACAGGGCTTATGTAACTTTAATAGTTGTAGAGAAAAGGGAATTTCAGCCAGTGTCATTTGTATGCAATTAGTTCCTGGTGAAATTCCCTCTTCATCACAACAGTTAAAGTTGCAGGCACTATACTAGAGTGACCATATACAAAAGAAAGCAGAGCCCCTGAATTTGTATCTTAACTACCATGCATTTATTACTCCACTGAGGAAAAGAAGGAACAGAAGTAGTAAATAACTTAAGAGGATGACATTCATTCACCTCCACTCCTGAGGGCTCCTTCACTATTAATGTGTGTTCTGAGGCCTACACTGAGCCCATACACTGAGCCCATACACTATTACATGCACAAAAATGCTAGCCTTTAGACGTTTGTCATGACATTTAAAAATATGAGGCATTATAAGTCTTTCAAGGAAATATTGAATTATTAAGTATTTTTTTTAAAAAAATGTACAATCTATAAATTATCAAACCCATAAAATATCTTGACCCTCCCTACCCTAATGCTATGACTCCCTAGAAATATCCCCTCCCCTCGTGGCAATCAATCAGGCTGTAAAAAGCATCCATTGGTGTCAATGTTAACTTTTTGAAAAGCTAATTGCATTGCGGGGGCTGCTGGAGAAGGAAGGCCTAACCCTCCTCAACACGGTGACCCCGCCTTGAAAATGTAGCCCCTCCCCACTGAAAACAGGCTTTTAAAAAAGTCTAATTGTAGCATGGGGGCATTTGGAGTGTGTGTTGTCTGTATGTGAGCACGGAAGTGTGTACCTTCGGTTCTAATCACTTTTGCCTTTGCCTTTGCCCTACCCCCAACTTCACATTTGACCCAGCCTACCACTCAAAGGGAACCCCTGGGAGCTTCTCAGAAATGGAATAAACCTATCATCCTTGCACAAAATCCAGCAAACTAGACTCTGTCAAACCTGGGCTTGCTTATTTTGCCTTACTTTTTAAAGGACATACTGTCTTTTCTTTCTTCCAACACAATTTTCCTTATACAAAGGGATTTTCCCCCTTGATCTATGAACTTTGGTCTTAAGTCTCCAATTCATATATAAAACTGTGTAGGCTAAGAATATTGTTGCTTTTGCTGTGTACTATTTTAAGCACACTGTGGTGTTTCTAGTGAAAGTGCATTATCTTCGGAGATAATGCTTTCTCATCTCTCTGGGTCACTGGAAGACATTCCGGTTCAACTACTCATTTTGTCATTTATCTGTTCAAGACCATCAGTGTGTGCTCTGCTCTGCTTATGGCAGTGGAAATCAAAGAATGGAGCTGAGTAAAAAGATACTTGGGAGGTGCTGATGGGCCTCTACTGGAATGAGAATTTCATTTCTTAAATGACGATCAGAGATGGGGGCTGCATGAATTGAATTCTTCTTTGCAAGTTTCAGAACAACGTTACAATACAAAATAGTACTTCTACCTACGATACGCAGCCCCCTTAACATTAAACAGAGTAACCTGGAAAATATTAAAAGTAACCATCGTAGGCTAAATGGATTAAACATTAAGCAATAATTAAGTTCTCTTGTATGTTTCAATCCAAAGATTAGTCTTTAATAACTCTCCATTCTTCTCTGTCTTGTGCAATTCTTTTCCACCTCTTTCCCCACCCATTTCTGTTTTACATAATTGGGCCTAGGTCTTCCTCTTCCTCCTTTCAATCCCCTTTCAATTACACCTTGGGACTAGTCCCATTTCTTATAATATACCCTATCATATTTTACCATCATCACATTTTGAATCAGTCCTCATCCCTCTCCAATGCTTCTTTAGTAATTTTTCTTATGTCCAATTCACTTTATACACTTTTCACACTGTGAATCAGTCTTCATCTCTCTCCAATATTTCTTCACACTGTGAATCTATCCTCATCTCTCTCCAATATTTCTTCATTAGTTTTCCTTTGTGTCCAAGTCACTTTACAGTTTTTTTCTAATGCTACATTTCAAATGTCTCCAATGTCCTTTCTTCCATTAAACATATCATCCATACCTCACATCTGTATTAGAGTTGTATTCTGTATGTATGTTTATACAACAGCATCAGCAGCAAAAACCAGAGATAAACTTATTTATTCTTTTAAAATGTCGATTTCACATTCTGTTGTGCTAGCTTGTAACACAGAATGGAATTATTGGAGGTGGAGGTGGAAAGGAAGAGGCAAGACACAAGTACTGGACTGAGCAAGAGCCACATATATTTAATCTTCAATCAGAATCTGTAGAGGAAATGAAATTGTGCAAGGATAGATAAATCCGTGTGTTACAGGCAACTAGCGGAATGTCACACCCAGCACAGAGCAATGAGTGGGAACATCTCCCCACCCACTCCTCTGAGACCATACCCATGTGAGTGTGGAGGGTGGCCTCCTCCATCTCCTACCAGGGCCATACCACTCTGGATGGATGCTACAGGTTAGTCAGAAAGGCCATCTGTACCATGCCCACAGATCTCATAACTCTGAGTGGCAAATCTCATGACTGGCCTGTGTCCATAAAGGTATATAGTAGGGATGTGCAGCAGATCAGATCCAATCCACTATCCAGTTCCGATCTGCCATCCGATCCTATCCTATCCAATCTGATCCGAAGGGGCCCAATCCAGATTGGAAAAAAACGGTGGATCAGACCTCCATTTTATGGTGTTTTAAACTGATAGTGGACTTAGAAAAATAATGTGCTGTAACTTTTTTGTTTTAAGAGGTAGAAAGTTGAAACTCCCTGACATGGAGATTGGATGTGGCTACTCATGTGTGAAAAATTCCAGATAAATTGGTGCAAGACTTTAGTGCCAATGAGTGGTTTATTATGGTGTTTTACATTGGACTTGCAGCAAAGAAAGAATGTGCTGTGTAACTCTTTTATTTTAAAAGGTAGAATCTCCTGACATGGGAGATTGTTTGTGTCTACTTATGTGTGGAAAATTTCAGAGAAATTGGTGAAAGACTTTAGTGGCAATGAGTGGTTTATTAACTTTATTATTTTAGACTTCCATAAAGGGGGAGAGGCTGTGGGTGTGTCTGTTTGATAGCTTGATCCACCAATTGTGCTTCACACTACATCAATGCATCACCCATTCCTGTTAAAGACTTCCTGCAGCCTCCAATCGCAATGCTGGAGGAGGGCTTAGTAGAAACCCAGTATATATTCTCAGTCTTTCCCTTTTGGCTCTCTGTGAGGTTTAATAAGTTGGAGTGGAAAGAGTGTGGGTTGGAGCTGGAAGTGATATTGGAGCCCGCCGCTCTGCTTGCTTAAGCGAAGGGATGCTGGTGTTCCCCTCAAGGGAGCATCAGCAGAGCCCCCAAAGTTCAATAAAACGCCTGCCATTCAATTTGAACCGTGCTCCTGTGTCTGTGAAGCAGGGGCGAATATACATCCCTTCTGTGCGCTCCTCACATTAGTGTGGTGTTTGTGAGTGCAGCATCTAATGAGAGAGCACTTTGCAATGGTCTTACTTGCCACAGCAAAAGTCATTTTTAACAGTTCCATTTCAGAAATGTCCCTGTGTCTGTGAAAAGGGGGCAGAGCAGACCTTCTGTATGCTCCCCAAGTTTAAGTTCAGTTTCTGGGGATGGGATCTAATAAAATGACTTTGCAGTTTACATGCAATGGGCAAACCCATTTTTCACAATTCCATTTCAGTTAAACCGTGCCCCTGTGTCTGCAAAAGGGGGTACGTACAGCCCTTCAGTGTGCTCCCCAACTGGGGACATGGTCTACGATGTTCTGCCAAAAAAAAAAAAAACATTTTCAATGTGGAGTGCCCCAGGCTGACACACAGGAGTAAATTGAAAAAGGAACAGATGACTGGTGAAAAGGTGACATTTGAAGGCTTACTTACAAGTAACGCCTGCACCCCTGTGTCTGCAATTCTGGGCACATGACTGGTAACATCCCATCTGTACTTGTACAAAGTTTCATGATTCCGTTTTAAAAAATACCAAAGATACAGGCTTTTCCTCCTCCAAAATCAAGTCTAAAGGGGCTAAAAGGCATCCAATCCAAAAATCAGATATCTGATTTTCGGATCGGAATCGGATCCAATCCGGAAAGCCTCCGATCTGATCCGATCTGAAGCAACAAGTCTGATTCCGATTCCAATTCCAATCTGATTTTTTTTACTGTGCGCATCCCTAGTATACAGTAGCACAATGTTCTTATATAAACCAGAATGGGAGTGAAGCCTTTGTATGCCATGTGGGGAGGCTTAGTTGGATTAATGCAGCCCATAGGCACTACTGCTCTTCTAATGTATTACTTGTAAGCCCTGTATCTTCAGACAAATTTTTTGATGCCCAGTAAATCACAGTTATTAACAGTTTTAACTCCAGGGTGGTTTAAGTATTGGGAAATTGTAGAATTTTACAGAAGAGGAAGTCATGGCCAGTTCTAGCTTACCATCTCCTGTGTGTGTGTGTTTGGAGGAGGGGAATCCAGTAAGGATTGCAATTGTAGCCTATTGACCACTACATTTAATGCCGTAAATTCCTTGATTTCAAGGCAACTTATTTCCAAATATGTATGCTTAGGAACGCAGTCTTAATTTGAGGGGCTAGGGGGAATTTTAAAGCCATGTCTATGGGTACTGAAAGATATTTTAGCATGTCAGCAGCACAGAATTTTGTTATGCATGCCCTCAAGTCAAATGGATTATATTTTTATAAACTCCTGCATGAAATTGTATGCAAGTTCCAAGTGAGTATTCCCAGTAATCCCATTCACAGTGCACATCAGATTTCCAATATGCACACAAATGCTGCAGCTAGTGGCTTCTATTTCAATGAAATGCCAAAAGGTACATTTCTGTAGTTTATCATCCCTCAGAGTGCTGTTGGGATGCTTCTTCTCAGATAAATAACAGCCTTTTCTAGTCTGCTTAACATTTCAGAATATAAAAACCCATATTCCCTTATTCACATTCAAGAATTAAGAACCGTTAAAAGGGGGGGTGAGGGAATGGATGGATGGAGCAATGGGCGTGCATTTTTCCCCCCTAATAATTGTGAGAAACAGAATGTTCTAAAGGCAAACTGCACTATACAAAACTGTTTAAAAGTTTTTACATTGTTTTGTAGTTGTAAGTCACCTTTTTTAGGGGGTGGGCTTCACAGCCAAAAGGCAACTCAGGAATAATTTTATAAGATGATTGACAGATAGGTAGATAGGCAGATAGATAGATCTGTACTCCAATTTTCCAAGCAGTTTCCAAGTAAGCAGTCCCACACCCCAACCCTGTTACCCTCCACTTAGTGAAGTTGGAAATGGGTATTTAACCTCTTAAGCAGCTTGGGACAGGCAATTAACTCAATTAACTCAAATTCACTCAATGTTAATCCTTGCTATTTTAAATTTGTATTTTAATCTGTATTAATCTCTGCTGCTTGGTTTTATTCTGGTTGTGTTTTTATTAGGGATATGCACTGGATCAGACCCAATCCACGATCCGAGTCCGGTCCAGTGGGAAATCGGATAAATTATCCGATTTCCGATCCAACAGCTGGATCCGCCGATCCAGTCCGAACCAATCCGAAAAGGCTCCGAACCAGTTCGGCGGATCAGCGGATCGGCGGGCACCCACTGGCGCCCACCGCCGCTTCCATTGGTGGGCGCCAGCGGGCGCCCGCTGATGAAAGTGGACAGCGGGGGAGAGGAGGGGGGTGCTTACCTTCCCGGCCCGTCCGCTCCCGTCCGGCGCCGGCGGCTACTACCAGCGGGCTCCGCAGCCTGCTCCAGGGTGGCGCGCCGGGTGATCACCCGGCGCCCTACTCTAGAGCAAGCCACAAAGCTGGCTGGCGGTAGCCGCCGGCGCCGGATGGGAGCGAACAGCCCTAAAAGGTAAGCAGTGGCGGGGAAGGGGGCTTACCCCCCCGGAGCCGTCCACTTCTATCCGCGGGCGCCCGTGGGCGCCTGCAGATGGAAGCGGACGGCCCCAGGGGGGTAGGGAGCGCGGGGGAGGGGGCTTACCTGCCAGGGCCGTCCACAGCAGACGGCCCTGGGGGGGGGAGGGAGTTAGGCCCCCCTCACCCACCCGCCGCCATTTTTTCCTCATAGACTTGCATTGCAATGCAAGTCTATGGGGAAAAAAATGGCGGCCGATCCAAAAATTTACGATTTTTGGATCAGGATCGGACTCGATCCGGTCCGGGGGGGCTCCGATTTTGTCCGAACCGATCCATGGCAAAATTGGAGGTCCCGATCCGGGTCCCGATCCAATCCGGGGGGTCCGTGCACACCCCTAGTTTTCATATTGTATGTTATTTTGTGTTTTTAGATTGTGGTTGTTTTATATTTTTTAAAAAAATGATTTCATGATTTTAATTTTTGTGAACCGCTCAGAGAGCTTCAGCTATAGGGCGGTATAAAAATGCAATAAATAAATAAAATAAATAAATTTGGAGTCGAAAAACAGGCAAAGGGGAAAGGATTAAGAGATCTCACACAGTTAACATAGGCTACTGTAATGCTCTCTATGTGGGGCTGCCCTTGAGATACAATACAGGAGTGTTGCACCTACTTCCATATCTGTGTATGTGTGATGGGAAGAGGGCCCATTACTGGTCTCTTGCAGGGCTTTTGTCTGGGGTCTATGCCTAAGAGAACAGACAGTGTTTCTCCATTTTTAGATAACATCTGATATTGAATGGGGATACTGGACAAACAGGAAAGGTACTAAATTGTTCTTTGATCTGTTGCCTCGGGCTGAGAAGCTGTTGGAGATTATATATTTTCCATGCACTAGAATCCATATGTGTGTTGGGAAGGGAAGAGGGTTAGAATTGTCTGAAAATAAGGGAATGACTTTGTTAGGCTTCAGCAAAGCAATACTTTTACCTTTTGTCTACTATAATGCTTATTTGTGTATGTTGAGATACAGAGCACACTTAATTACAAAGAAGTTAAGGAAATGAACAGTGAATAACATTTAATACAAAGTACAAATTATACAGGGCCCTTTTTAAGAACATTCAACAAAGATAGTGTATTAAAAATCACACTTAATCATTACATTTAAAGCATGGGCCAAACGAGTTTCGACAGAAAGTCTTCAGTGGCCAGTTTTCTAAAAATATACATAAAAATAGTGATAATTACCTCAGATAGAAGGGCAGGAATTACAATTTTAACTAATAAAATATTGTAAGGAGCAGATGAGACCTCCCAAAGCTGTTGAGTACTCACAAGAGATTTTTTTTTTTTACATAAAAATAGGGACTGACTAGGTTAGTCCCAAAGTGTAGGGATATATGGACATCACTCCCCACAAGCCTGAAATAGAGTAAACTATTTACATGTGGCAAGTCTTAAAACAGGGATGCAGCCCGTGTGTGTGTGTGTGTGTGTGATATCAAGAAACAAGACATATAATTCTTCCTTATACTATCTCTTCCCTCCCTCATACAACCATTATTCCATGTTAGGTAAACGTTATTTAAAGAGTTACCTGTTTGAGAAATGACAGACTGCTTACATATAAATCCCTACAAATAACTTTAGCATATGGTAAAACAAGATGCTTTTAAGACTATATGGAAATCTAAAGGCAGCCAAACATAACCACTTAGGGATTTTATTATATTTACCGGTATATAAATGTCACAAATAAAATAAAACACATGGTTTCCACATGTCCTCCTGGATGGGGCTTAGATATCCTTCAGCTCTCCCTAGTGAGAATAAGCTTGTGCCCCAGCACACTAAACTATCTTTCTGCAGATAGAATTGCTGTGTCGTTTTCTCTTCTTTTCCCCTCCTCTGGAAATTCTGCTCTGAGGATGTTCCTCACAAAGTGAATTGGAACTATAAAGTGTTACCAGAAGTAGATACATGAGGGTACCACCAAGGTAAAAGGAAAGGAAAGTTAATTAAACTTGGTCCTGTAGGACATGGGGGGGGGGGGAAGCTGTGGCTCTCCAGATGTTCTTGGACCATGGCCAATGGTCAGGAATAATGGGACCTGTGGTCCAATAACATCTGGAAGGCAACAGGTTCCCCATCCTTGCTGTAGGACTTTCCAAGACAATCTGCCCTCACACACTATTCTAGCTGTGTTACCAAAACAGATGAATATGGATGCATGAGAAATTCATTTCAGTTCATTTGTAATCAGGATTTATCCACTTTGCACCTTTTAGGCTTAACACAGACTCGAAGCAATCTGCGGTTATAAGAACGTAAGAGCAGAAGAAGAGCCATGCTGGATCAGAACAAGGGTCCATCTAGTCCAGCACTCTGTTCACACAATGGCCAACTAGCTGTTGACGAGAGACCCACAGGCAGGACACGGTGCAACAGCGCACCCCCGCCTATGTTCCCAACAACTGGTGTATATAGGCTTACTATATAGGCTTAATCGGTTGCAGTCCAAGCATTTCTGAGCTTGCAATGTGATTTGCAGATAACAAAAATGTATTTGAATGCAGCATACATTTGAAAAATTTGCATGACAAATGCACACAAATGCACTTCAGTCAATAGAAAAAGAATATGTACATTTCAAAGATGTGGGCAATTAATGTATACATTTGGAAAAATATGCACGACAATATGCATGGATTTCCATTAGTGGTGTGCCGAAAGTCTCTCCCATGAAAATTTCAACCATTCTCATTCAATTTGATAGAAAACAAATTACTTTCGAAAAGAAATTCAAAGGTGAAGACATTTTTGAGAAATTCTCATGGGTTTGGTTCAGGGTTCTTGTGCTTACCTTACTTATGAGATAGCCGAGGAGAGTCCATGGTTGTCCTGTCTTTCATTGTATAATCATCTCTCTGTCAGCCTGTAGTCTCCTTGGCTTCCTGCCGTTCCCACCTAGGGGAAGATATCATCAACGTATTCCTCCCAGAGGGCCTTTTCAGGTCAGGAAGTGGAGGCAGCCTGGGAGACTGTAGAACAATGGTAAGATGTGTAATAGAAAGAAAAATATAGACAGCACTCTGCCATTTTACAATGATTAGGTGAGGTCAAAAGCACCACCAACACACATTCAAAATAAATTTTAAAACACCCTGAGAATGAGCCAGAAAAATGGTAGCCTCTTCCACGTAGGAAGAAAATGTTCAGGAAATTTACGATATTTTTTTCTTTTCTTGCCTCCTAGAAATAAAAGGTCACTTTTCAGAATTTTCTCCACATTTTCTTCACCATTATTATTATTATTATTATTATTATTATTATTATTAATTTGTGGTGGCTGAATCCCTCTCCTCATTGCTGTAGGGTGAGGCTACGTACACGTGGCATTGTGGAGGACTCAAAATGGGGGCCAGGCTGCCAACACAGTCGACGCTATCGCCACTTGTTGTGACAGTATAACCCCCCCCTCTCCAAAACCCCTTGCCAATGGTGACGCCTACCTGTGAGAAATTGTTGGAGAATTTCTCCTCCCCCTGGAGAAAGAGGCGACTTGTGCACCACTCTAATTTTCGTACAAAAGAAAAACAAAAGCCAAACCTCATAATCTGATTCAGACTTTAGTCAGAATGAACTTTGAGATGGAATCTGGAGAACTTCAGCAAGTTCTAGTTTGCTGATTCCCACATCTCTATGGCTGACATGCAAATGATAGACTACGATGTTCTCTACATTGGATGGGAGGGAGGCAGAAATGCTTTCTTACCACAAGCCACCATCTCGGATCTTTCTGCGTTCAAAATGTCTCTTTCAGACAGCGACCACCTGATTTTCGATTGAAAAGGGAATGTGTTTGAAAAGAATAGGCTGAAGTAAAATATTGCCATCTAGTGGCAGTATAAAAAAACATCATAAATAAATAGTAGGGGTGTGCACTAGATCGGGTCTGATCCATGATCCGGATCCGATCCAGGGGAATTGGATACAATTATCCGATTTCCGATCACCCCGCTGGATCGTTCGATTCAATCCGATCTGATCCAGAAAGGACCCAATCCAGATCGGAATGGATCGGAGGATCAGCGGGCGCCCACGGGCGCCTGCCACCACTTCCATCAGCGGGCGCCAGCGGGCCACGAAGCCTGCTAGCAATAGCGGCCAGCGGCGGAGGGGAGTAAAAGTCCCCAGAAGGTAAGCAGGGGGGGAGGGGGTGGGGCCCCCACGGCTTGCTTACCTGCCGGGGCCGTCTGCTCCCCTCCGCTGCTGGCCGCTACTGCGAGCAGGCTTCGCGGCCTGCCCCTAGGTAGCGCGCCAGGTGATGTCATCACCTGGCATGCTACTCGGGCAGGCTGCGAAGCCTGCTCGCAGTAGCGGCGAGCGGCGGAGGAGAGCGGACGGCCCCAGCAGGTAAGCAGGGGGAAGGGGCTTACCTGCTGGGGCCGTCCATAGCAGATGGCCCTGGGAGATAAGAACCACGAGGGGGAGGAGGGAGTTAGGCCCTCCTTCACCCACCCACTGCCATTTTTTTCCCATAGACTTGCATTGGGGGAAAGCTTTCTTTTCCCCAATGCAAGTCTATGGGGAAAACAAAAATGGCGGCCGATCCAAAAATCAGATGTCCAATTTTTGGATTGGGATCGGGCCCGATCCGGTCTGGGGGCCTCCGATTTTGTCCGATCTGATCCGAGACAAAATTGGAGATCCCGATCCAGGTCCCGATCTGTTCCAGGGGGGTCTGTGCACACCCCTAATAAATAGTGGATTTAATCTATGTTAAAAATAAAACAGGATTGCTGGGGAAAGGGCAAGAGACATCCTGTTTGCTTAGGACATTGTGAAATTGATCTGCAAACTTCCAGGAGTGGCCAGTGACAAGCGTGCTATATACCGCTCATTTAGAGATCCCCAATGTTTGACCAAAAGTTTAAATAACTTTAAATAATTAGTACTGAAAACAAATTCCTAGACTCCAAGGCATCCTGCTCTTTAATTTTAACTATATGTATTTTGCACTTGGCTCTGGTTGGTAAATCTGGGGTTCTAGAGAAAAACCAAAATAGATCTTACAAACCTAAAGTCTGGGGGGTAGGGCATAAAGACCATACAATAAATGTATTCCACTGTCCAATGTACAATTCCTGAACCTAGAAAACTAGTGATTTTAATCTACTTAGATCCATTTTAGTTTATCCATGTAACTTAATGCGATTGAAAATATCAGTAGGTTGAAATGCATCTGTCAGATGTGTGTTGGCTTATTTTTGCATAGTTACATTTCTGGTTTGCAAACTCTAATTTGATCCAGTGAGAGTTCTATATTGATGAATTCATCTATATTAACTGCCAATTGACAAGTTGTACTTTCTTATTCTTGTGCAAACAGATTTGTGGTTTGTAATCTCTAATTTGATCCAGTGGGAGTTTTGTACCGATTATTTTGTCTGTATTACCTTGAAGTTGCCTTACATGACTGTACTTCTTTATTATTCCCGGACAAGCAGATCAGCAATTTGTAAATCTAAATTTGACCTAGTGGCAGTCAACAGAAATAATCATGGGACCATTTCTTTTAGGAGACGTTTTATTGATTTTTTTTTTTAGTACTTCAATATTGAATACATACATATTTCTAACAGTTCCTACCCTGACCATATAAATTCCATGAAATGTTTTTGGCACATAGCCCAGGCATGTAGAGAAAAGCACATGACACCACTTGGCAGGAGGCACAGATTATAGTGGTAATGTGAAAAAAAAAGTTAGGGCAAGCTCAGAGCACATGATTGGCCAAGTAATCCAAAATGCCACCATGGGGAAAGATGCATTGGGATCCAGTACTATTTAAAACCAATGACCACTTCACCAGCTGGATGCTCTGAACCAACAGGAAGGAGTGCATGGAATGCTTGATCAAGGGATTTGGGCTGATAATGCCCTTGACCAGATAAATTGTCTTCAAGAGCACTGGTCATCTGTTCAGGGAGGAGAAAAGAGGAGAAGTGACTCCTTTTCCACCCTTCCCACCTCCAAAAAAATGATCAGTGCTATTGAAGACAAGTTATCTGAAAATGCTCCATGCTTAACCCAGATCAGGTGTGAAAATAAATCACATCAGTTTCAGTGGAACTTACTGATTCAAGTTTCTGAAATACTAAATCATGGGAGGGCAATCAGAATGGAGTGATGGGGCGGATGACCCCCCCCCCCACACACACACACACACACTTAGCCCTCCATGGGCTGAATGATGTCAGAGGGCATGGCCACATCCCCTGGCATCCAAGGGTCAGGGCAACACCATCTGGCATCATTTGGCCCATGATGGGTGGGAGGATACATGCCAGGTGAAGCTTTCCCTGCATGGGGAAGGTGAAAGACCGGCAAAGGCCACCCATCCTGCACTTGTAGGAGCTCGAAATACACAGCCACAACTCTCCCAATCCCCTTATTATCTCCTATGTGTTATCTGTACACTGGGGAACCTCCAGATCACAGATTGGAGATACCATTCTTCTCCTTGCCAGTAGCCTCCAGGACAGGAGAAGATGAGGATACGGGCTCATGGAGGGAGCCAAAGCTTCCCTGGGCCAGAAGAGCAACTTCTCTGGGCCAGGTTAGGCCTGTGGGGTAGTGGTTGCCCACCAAGGCCTAAATGGTATACATCTGAATAGAAGAGCTTGAAAAATCCTATCACCCAATTAAGTTTTTTTTGGGGGGGGGGGGGAACTGCTATGTTTTAACGAAGTCCTAGCCAACCTTTGTTTTCCTAGAAAAACAAATCCTGACAAATGACAAGTTTTCTCTGGATGGAAATGTCAGAAAGAAAAACAAATATTGGCATGCCACTCACAGAAGAATGCTAATTACGACTCAGGAATATTTCTATTTATTTCGGCAACTGATAAAATGCTCTATATTTTGATGATTTTCTCTGCCGAAGGCTCTGGAACATTGTTGAGCTGTTATACCAGCTCCAGCAAACAAAGACTACTCTGTTGTTTTTCATCAGATCAATGCAAAAATTTGATAGTTAAAATTTAATTTATTCTTATAGGGAGGCTCTCAATTATATATATATATATATATATATACACACACACACACACAATTTATTACAATATTTTATAAAATATATACAATTTATAACAATATTTCATGGAAATCATAACTAAAACTAAAAGCACACAATCACAATAAGCAATAGCATTAAAAAGGCACTTACCTTAATAAAACTAGGGATCACAACATACAAAAACAGCATAACAGCAGTATAATTAAAGTCCTTCAAATTATGAAAAAGCCCAAATAAGCAAATACATTTTCAATGCCTGCTTGAAGGATTGTATGACGTTGAATGCCGTCATTTGGGGCCATCATCAATGCCTCTCCCCCCAACAATTTGACTTCTGTTTTGGTTTTGTTTGTTTTTTGACATAGTACAACACCTAAAATTAATCTCCAGCTTTGTTAATATACAAGCTGTGTAGCTCCTCTCTAGTCCTGTTTTCCACCTACCAAGGAATCTGTTTCAGCTAAACATGGGTTTGGTCTTTTCAAAATTGGGTGATCAGCCATCTTATATTTCTTACTCCCAGCAATCCTAGGGTCATTCATAGGTGCAACCTAACCATCTTACCACCTAAGAGAGAAGGAATGGGGAAATTCTGGCCTATGGACAATATCCCTGCAGGGATTCCCCATCCAGTCTGATCAGTTCCTGTTTGGAGAGGAGAGCTTTTCCCTGCTGCACACTGAGAAAGGGAGCCTTCCTCATGGTGAAGTTGAGAAAGCTCTCATTTCTGATCAGCTGCTGATAAGAGCTTTTCCCTGCAGGGGAGAGTAGGTGAGGCCTGGAAGCTGCTGAGTGATTCAGATCTGTTTACTTTTGCAGCTTGTCCTGCTTACTAGGGCTGTGCACAGATCCGAATCCGGATCCTGGATCAGGATCAAATTGGGGTGATCCAGACCTCCCGGTTCTGGATCTGATTCAAACCAGGGAGGTCCGGATCGGTCCGGACCGATCCGGAGATCTAGAGCACATTGCAAGGTCCCTGAGTGCCGGCTGCTCAACCAGCACCCAGGGACGCCAGGCTGGCGGTGAGTCCATTGGACTCACCACTCTCCCCCCCTCCCTGCTTACCTGCTACCTCCTAGTCGCTACCACCGCCCGCTGCTGCCGCCCGCTGTACTGAGAAGCAGGCCTCAGCCTGATTCTCAGTACAGCGGATGGCGATGGATGGCAGCAGACAGCAGCATGGACTGCGGCGGGTGAGTGGGGAGAGGGAGGGGGTCCTGACTCACCTGCCACAGTCCACATTGCTATCTGCTGCCATCCGCCGCCATCTGCTGTACTGAGAATCAGGCCTCAGCCTGATTCTCAGTAGAACGATGTCGCACCGGGTGACATCATCACCCAGTGTGACATCGCTGTACTGAGAATCAGGCTGAGGCCTGCTTCTCAGTACAGCGGATGGCAGTGGACAGCAGTGGACGGCAGCAGGTAAGCAGGGAGAGTGGGGGTAGAGCGGTGAGTCCTTTTCCCCATAGACTTGCAAGTCTATGGGGAAAAGGAGGAGCTCCGGTTCTCAAAGCGGACTGGGTCCAGATCATACAGATCCAGATCCAGATCCGGGGGTCTGTGCACACCCTTACTGCTTACCCCTGAGTGGACATGCAAAGGCTTGGTACGTAGGATGTGTTTTGAAAGTGCTGCTGAGTATTTGGGGTACTACTTGAAATTGCTCCTTGCTTCTGAAAAGAATGCATGGGCTTGTCCCACTTATTTCCGAGTAGGCATAAAATAAGTAACAATCACTTTTTTTGCTCCACCCACTTTGACATTGGGCTCATGCACAGATAGAATGTGGCCCCCGAGACTTTCCCCAGATTGGAATTCGGCCTTTGGGTTCAAAAGGTTTCACCATACCTATGGTATGCCAGCATGTGCTGTAGCATGTCCCAGATTCACCACAACCTTGGAGGTGGATGTCTGTCAGTGGCAGAATGGTGGATCTAAGTCCCAGATTTGTCTGCTCACTGAAATAGACACATGGAGTCTATGCAACTGAAACTATCATGCAACTGAAGCTACCTGGCAGATACCCACTCACCTCAAACACCTGCCATGCATTAATTGGCAAGAGTGTGTGTGAGAGATTCTCTGTTGGCCCAGATGTTGTTATTGGCCCTAAGTGCAACAGCTAGCAAAGAATAAGTGCTACATGATTATGAACGTTTCCACCTTCTCCTCTGTTCTTCCAGCAGGTGCACTCTACTACAGCTAGTTGAGGGGGTGCATTGAGCTGAATACAATTCTCTCTTGCTTACATTTACATCTAGGGTCCTCCTCCGAGTGCCTACTCCGAGGGAAGCTCGGAAGTTGGCAACAAGGGAGATGGCCTTCTCTGTGATGGCTCCCCAATTGTGGAACGATCTCCTCGACGAGGCCCACCTGGCGCCAACATTGTTATCTTTTCAGCGCCAGGTCAAAACTTTCCTCTTCTTTCAGGTATTTAGCAATATCTGGTGAGCCTGGGTCTGTTCTGTTTTTTAGGCTTATAGCTTTTTAAGTTATTATCGTGGTTTTAAATGTATGTGTATATTGTATGTTTTTTGCAGTTTTATTTTTTGTATATTGTTTTTAAATGATTTAATCTTATGTATACCGCCCAGAGAGCTTCAGCTATGGATTATATTATATTAATAATAATAATAATAATAATTTATATTTATCTACTGAACATTTATTTTCCCGAGTAACACACTCTCCAGGTTTACTCTGGCCATATAAGCCATATGTACTGGAAGGAGGCTGTCCCTTGCACTAATCCATGCTAACTGGTTTCTTTATCCACCATGCATATCTCTCAACAGAGGTGGTTAACTATTGCTGCTCTTAATGCCTTGTTTTCCAGGTACGTTTTCCTCAAATAACTAGAAAATCTCAAGGAGAGATAATCTGTAGCACACCTTCCTCAGGGAAATTATATGATTCTATCATTATTCAATTTCAGTCTTTGCACAGAATCACCAAGAAAGGTGGAGAGATCTTTAATAAAAAATCACCCTAATATATCTCTATCTATCTATTGATGTGCAGTATCTTATTCAACGCTACCACTAATGTAAATTACATTGCACTAACATAAGTGACCTCTAGCACAATGCCAATAGCATTTGCTAGTGTGATGGCTTGCCATTGCACCCGCAGTCACTTATGCTAGCACAATGTAACTTATGCTAGTGGCACTGTCAAACAGGAAACTACACTCTATCTCAAAATATGCCTGAATCCAACTTGTGGCTGTTCCCCTATCTGAATGGGGAAATTGTATCCAGATGGGTGAGGCTTTACCTTACTCATCTGTTTGTTGGGAAGGGAAAGACTAGACCTAAACTTGTGCTTCCGTTCCATCAGGATTCACTGGCACTATAACGGGAGACTTCCACATTGTGCTGTACTCCCCCTTGCTGTGAACCACTTGGGGCTATAGATCAAAATGTCCCCAGGTCTATGGTATCCTTCCAGGGTGACCCAAATCACTAAATGAGCCCCTTAGTTTTCCTGCTGAAATGGACTATGTGAGCTTATTTGAATGGAATACAGTGGCTGAATTTGGATGACATGATAGTCAATGGTGGGGTAATAATCAACTTTACAGTTGTTCATCTAGGGGGTACACCCCACACAACATGGTAATAAACAATCAACTGTGGTGTGGATTAGGATCAGCACTGAGTTGACGATGGTAGCATTCGGATGACTTTGGGTGTTTCCCCACCACCAGTTGCTTATTGTGTCATCCGAATTCAGCCAGTGTCTCAAAAACCTGTGAAATGATCGTTCTTTTAAGAATCAGCTTGTTTAAATCACAGTTATGGATCTGTGACCTTTATTACGTTATGATTTAAATAGATTTTTTTTGAGAATTAAGTGCCGTCCTCTGAAACCTAGAAGTATCTGCTGCATCTTACCTACCATAAACTCTGACTAGCATGAGATGTCCTGATAAAATTAATGGTTTTCAGAAGATGAAAAAATTATATCCATTTTTTTTTTAAAAAAATGAGTATAGGAAATATTTGTAGAAAATGCCCAAGAGTTAGTGGTTTCCATAAATTCAAAAATAAGGAGAAAGGAGGCAATGGCATTGTGCATGAGGGGTGGGGGAATTTCTTATGAACTTGCTTCTTCAGCTCTAGGATGTGATGAACTGGAATCCCATTGATTTCAATGGGATTGTTCTCAGAATGCCTAACTCTGCATCCAACCCAATGTTTTCTCCCCTCCCCTCATCTCCCCTTCCCTGAAAATGTGCATCAAATTATGGGGGGAAATACTTCACTTAAAATGATAAGCATGGACAAGTAAGCCATCGAACTGAAATACGACTAGCTCAAGTGCAGAAATGCTTAAAAGATTCGGTCAAGTTTCATGTTCTTCCCATCTAAGGGCTTTATTACTCATTACTTTTTTTTCCAAATAAAGGGTGACTCTGGTTAGTAGCTGTATTCCCCATGCACTTTCAAACTAATCCATGCAGCCTTAAGGGATCATGGAAGAAGAAAAAGATGAGCTGAGCTTTCAAGAAAGCTGAACTCTGCACCCAGCATCATAGTCTGTACTCTCTTTTCCCTTGCACTCTGGAAGAATCAGGGCATACAAACTACACTGGCTATAGATCGAGCTTCACAAGACATATATTAGGGGTGTGCATCGGATCGGATCCGATCCACGATCCGAATCCGATCCGACCCAAAATCGGGAAAATCCGATCCGATCCGATCCGATCCGGACAACCTCCGATCCGATCCGATCCGATCCGATGAGGTCCGATCCGGATCGGACGCCATTTTGAATGCTTTTTCCCATAGCCAAGTATTGTTTTACAAAAACGCCTATAACTTTTTCATTTTTAAAGATAGAAGGATGAAACTTGGGCACATTGTAGACTGGTTAGGGGTAGTTATCTGTGAGAAATTTCAGAAAGATTGGTGCATGCATTTTGTGGCAATTAATTTTTTAATAAATACCCAGGAATGCCTATAACTTTGTCATTTTTAAAGTTACACACATGAAACTTTGCCACATTGTAGGGGGTACCTTGGGACCTATGTGTGTGAAATTTCAGAAACGTAGGTGCTTGTCTTGTGTGGCAATTAATTTTTAGAAAAATGGGTAGTAGTGGGGTAAATACAGTTACGCCTCCCATTTTTTTATTTTTGAAGATACAAACAGGAAACTTGGGCACATTACAGGTACCACTTGCCTTGATATGTGTGTGAAATTTCAGAAACATTGGAGCTTTCCTTGTGTGGCAATTAATTTTTGAAACAATGAGGAAAGAAACACCTATAACTTTGTCATTTTTAAAGTTACACACATGAAACTTTGCCACATTGTAGGTGGTACCTTGGGACCCATGTGTGTGAAATTTCGGAAACGTAGGTGCTTGCCTTGTGTGGCAATTAATTTTTTAATAAATACCCAGGAATGCCTATAACTTTGTCATTTTTAAAGTTACACACATGAAACTTTGCCACATTGTAGGCGGTACCTTGGGACCTATGTGTGTGAAATTTCGGAAACGTAGGTGCTTGCCTTGTGTGGCAATTAATTTTAGAAAAATGGGTAGTGGTGGGGTAAATACAGTTACGCCTCCCACTTTTTTATTTTTGAAGATACAAACAGGAAACATGGGCACATTACAGGTACCACTTGGCTTGATATGTGTGTAAAATTTCAGACAGCTGGGTCCAGGCATGTGGTGGCAAGGTATTTTTGAAACAATGAGGAAAGAAACGCCTATAACTTTTTTATTTTAAAAGTTAGAAGTCTGAACATTGCTCACTTTGTAGATGGGTTAGGGGTAGATATGTGTCAGAAATTTCAGAATGATAGGTCCAGGCATTTGATGGCTATGGAATTTTTAAATTACATGTTTCAAAAAAATTTCTACAGAGGCCAGGTCTTCCCCTCCCGCTTCCCGCGAAGAAAAGGAAACACTCTCTCGTCTCGATCCCTTTGATCCTTGGTAGTATCCATTACAGGGCTCGTGTCTGCTTGAGTACAAAGTGAAAGCAGACACGAGCCCTGTAATGGATACTACCAAGGATCAAAGGGATCGAGACCAGAGTGATCCTTCCTTGCACGCATGGCTGCAAAACTCAGCTAGGCTCAGCCGTTCTGCTTGAAAAGTGAAAGGAGGAAAGGAAACACGAGCCCTGTAATGGATACTACTAGCAACTTCAAAGGGATCGAGACGAGAGAGTGTTTCCTTTTCTTCGCGGGAAGCGGGAGGGGAAGACCTGGCCTCTGTAGAAATTTTTTTGAAACATGTAATTTAAAAATTCCATAGCCATCAAATGCCTGGACCTATCATTCTGAAATTTCTGACACATATCTACCCCTAACCCATCTACAAAGTGAGCAATGTTCAGACTTCTAACTTTTAAAATAAAAAAGTTATAGGCGTTTCTTTCCTCATTGTTTCAAAAATACCTTGCCACCACATGCCTGGACCCAGCTGTCTGAAATTTTACACACATATCAAGCCAAGTGGTACCTGTAATGTGCCCATGTTTCCTGTTTGTATCTTCAAAAATAAAAAAGTGGGAGGCGTAACTGTATTTACCCCACCACTACCCATTTTTCTAAAATTAATTGCCACACAAGGCAAGCACCTACGTTTCCGAAATTTCACACACATAGGTCCCAAGGTACCGCCTACAATGTGGCAAAGTTTCATGTGTGTAACTTTAAAAATGACAAAGTTATAGGCATTCCTGGGTATTTATTAAAAAATTAATTGCCACACAAGGCAAGCACCTACGTTTCCGAAATTTCACACACATGGGTCCCAAGGTACCACCTACAATGTGGCAAAGTTTCATGTGTGTAACTTTAAAAATGACAAAGTTATAGGTGTTTCTTTCCTCATTGTTTCAAAAATTAATTGCCACACAAGGAAAGCTCCAATGTTTCTGAAATTTCACACACATATCAAGGCAAGTGGTACCTGTAATGTGCCCAAGTTTCCTGTTTGTATCTTCAAAAATAAAAAAATGGGAGGCGTAACTGTATTTACCCCACTACTACCCATTTTTCTAAAAATTAATTGCCACACAAGACAAGCACCTACGTTTCCGAAATTTCACACACATAGGTCCCAAGGTACCCCCTACAATGTGGCAAAGTTTCATGTGTGTAACTTTAAAAATGACAAAGTTATAGGCATTCCTGGGTATTTATTAAAAAATTAATTGCCACAAAATGCATGCACCAATCTTTCTGAAATTTCTCACAGATAACTACCCCTAACCAGTCTACAATGTGCCCAAGTTTCATCCTTCTATCTTTAAAAATGAAAAAGTTATAGGCGTTTTTGTAAAACAATACTTGGCTATGGGAAAAAGCATTCAAAATGGCGTCCGATCCGGATCGGACATCTGGTCCGATCCGATCCGACCAGCCTCCGATCCGATCCGATCCGATCCGACCCCCCAGGTCCGATTCCGATCCGCTATCCGATCCGATCCGGGGGGTCAGTGCACATCCCTAACATATATCTGCCTAGATCTGTTAGTGGAAGGTATAGATTTTAGGTATATCTAAATATGATTACAGGTGTGCACGCACTCCCCAATTTGCCTCAAGGGCTGTTTTGGAGCCCTCGAAACAACCCTGATTTGACTTGGCGGGGGGGGGCTTTGGTGGTAGCTCGCTTTGCCTCAGTGTCAATGCGAGATCCCCCCCCCAGGGTGACTTGGCCTTGTAGGTCTCTGGGTGCTGGCTGCGAAGCTGGCATCCAGGAATGCCAGTAGCAAGGCCGGCGGTGAGTCACTCGGACTCACCTCCCTCTCCCGGCTTTCCCCACTCACCTGCTGCTGCATTGCCATTACCCACCACCACCACCCACTGTCATCGTCCGCCGTCACTGCCATTGTCCGCCATCACTGCTGTTGTCACCTGGTTCTCATTGGAGCGCCTCATTCCCCAGTCGCAGCGGGCGATGTGGTGGCCCATGGCAGCCAATGATGGTGACGGCGGACGATGGTGAGTGGCGGTGGTGGCGGCGATGTGACAGTAGGTGAGTGGGGAGAGCTGGGAGAGGGAGGTGAGTCCAAGGGACTCACCACCATCTTTCCCAGAACAGTGGGAGGGAGGGCTCAGTGCGGCTCTGAAGTGGCCCAAGCTTCATTACTAATGTGGTTCAACTTCAGGGGCCTCGGACTGACCTGGAACCAGCTCGAAACTGAGGCGAGGCGGACCGAATAAGCCCGCCTCACCTCAGTTTCAGGGATTTGGCCTACGGCGCTGCACAGCACTAATTATAGGTATTCTGAGTTGATGCAGCTAATCCAATCATGTAGTTACTTTTTTGACCTGAGTCCTAGTTATATAGCAACACATTTGAATAATTAATTTAATTTTAATTAGGATACAGGAATAAAGCTACACAAATATTGCAAACTCACAAAGTCAACACCATCTTCAAGTGGCTATTTTTTTTAAAAAAAAATGGTACTGCCAAAGTTTGTAGTATGATGTCAAAATATGGGTTCTCCATGAATAATCAGTAGACTGTGGAATTGACTGCTGTCTGGCAATTAGGGTGGGAGGGCAGTGACTCCAAGAGACCAAAGGAGTTTGAAATCATGGAACAAATATTTTTTTTTGTGGGGGGAGAAAGAAAGAAAAAAAGAAAATGGGATGCTTATCAAGAAATTAGGCATAGACTTCCGACATTTACTTGGCTCTTCATTAAGAAGTCAACTATGTTTAGAAGTCAACTTCTATCATAAGGCTCCATAATTTTGTTCCACCTAATAATAATAATAATAATAATAATAATGAATTTATTTCTTACCCGTTTCTCCTTCTGGATTGAGGTAGGAAACAACATTAAATATAAAATAGTATAAAATACATAAATTAAAAACATATAAAACTAATACATTATTAAAATAGCAATGAAACATCTTGAAATTCAACTAGGTAGGCCTGCTGGAAGAGATATAATGCCTTTTCTTAATTTCAGGCTTTATTCTTATTTATTAATTGTACTCTTTTGATTATTATTGTCAAATAAAATGGAATTTTCAATTAAACTGGCTGTTCCGTATTACCTTTTGAGATCAATACTATCAAAACACAGAACAAAGGTCTTCTATATTTAAAACAAACAATCAGACCACACACACACACACAAATACACAAATACACACAAAACCAAATAAGAACATAGAACATATAAGCAGGACAGTCACCGATCAGCATAATGGGGCACCTGCTGAGGCCAGCTGTGCAGCAGGGGGGACCACTACTGGCTACAAGTGTCTCTTGTCCCTCCTCCTCCCGCTCACTGTTTCCACCTTTTCACCTGCCTCTCCAAGCATGTAAAATGATAAGATCAAAGAGGACAAATAGGCTCTACTTTCTTTACTCTCTCCTTATGATCAGGTAACCTTCCTTGTGGACTGTGGGAATGCTGTGGATATAGTATATCTTGACATCAGCATAGCTTTTGACAATGTGCCCCATGACATTCTGATTAACAAATTAGTGAAAAGTGGGCTAGATGGAACAACTGTTAGGTGGATCCACAGTTGGCTGCAGAATCAGCCTCAAAGAGTGCTTATCAATGGTATATTTTCACACTGTCGGGAGGTAACGAGTGGGGTACTGCAGGGCTCAGTCCTGGGCCCAGTGCACCTCAACATTTTTATTAATGATTTGGACGAGGAGGTGCAGGGAATGCTTATCAAATTTGCAGATGACACAAAATTGGGTGGGATTGCTAATACCCTGGAAGACAGAAACAAACTTCAAAGTGATCTTGATAGACTGGAACGCTGGGCTGAAAACAACAGAATGGAATTTAATAGGGATAACTGCCAAGTTCTACACCTAGGAAAAAGAAACCAAATGCACAGTTACAAGATGGGGGATACTTGGCTCAGCAATACAATAAGGGAGAAGGATCTTGGAATTGTTGTAGATCACAAGCTGAATATAAGCCAACAGTGTGATGTGGCTGCAAAAATAGCAAATGCTATTTTGGGCTGCATTAATAGAAGTATAGCTTCCAAATCGTGCGAGGTACTGGTTCTCCTTTATTCAGCGATGGTTAGGCCCCGTCTTGAGTATTGCATCCAGTTCTGGGCACCACATTTCAAGAAGGATGCAGACAGTCTGGAGCATGTTCAGAGGAGGGCAACGAGGATGATTAGGGGTCTGGAAAGCCCTATGAGGAGAGATTGAAAGAACTGGGCATATTTAGCCTGGAGAAGCAAAGATTGAGGGGAGACATGATCGCACTCTTCAAATACTTGGAAGGTTGTCACACAGAGGAGGCCCAGGATCTCTTCTCGATCAACCCAGAATGCAGGACATGGAATAATGGGCTCAAGTTAAAGGAAACCAGATTCTGGCTGGACATCAGGAAAAACTTCCTGTCTGTTTGAGCAGTATGACAATGGAACCAATGACCTAGGGAGATCGTGGGTTCTCCCACATTAGAGGCATTCAAGAGGCAGCTGGACAACCATCTTTCAGGTATAATTCAAGGTGGATTCCTGCATTGAGCAGGGGGTTGGACTCGATGGCCTTATAGGCCCCTACCAACTCTACTATTCTATGATTCTATGAAGATGTGAACTGGGCCCAGAGGTAAAAAGCAAAAGTAAAAACACACTTGTTTCCAGAATGGGCAGGTCTGTGGAGCTTACAGAAGGTAGCTTCCATAACCTGACTGGTTCCAGGAACAAGTGTTTTGGTTCATTTCCATGGTTGCTTTAGGAAGCACTAGATTTCTGTTGTAATAGCAGTGAATCCTGCTGGCACAACAGAAATAGCATCAGCCCCGCAGTAGTATTGGATTCTGCTAGGAGAAACTTAGTTAATCTTAGATTTCAATGGGTCTATTGTAAGATCTTTTCTTTTGATTTACACTCACAGTGGGGTTTTTTTTTTTACAGGCTCTTTAGTAGGGGTGTGCACGGACCCCCCGGATCGGATCGGGACCCGGATCGGGACCTCCAATTTTGTCCCGGACCGGTTCGGACAAAATCGGAGGCCCCCCGGACCGGATCGAGTCCGATCCCGATCCAAAAATCGGAAATTTTTGGATCGGCCGCCATTTTTTTCCCCATAGACTTGCATTGCAATGCAAGTCTATGAGGAAAAAATGGCGGCGGGTGGGTAAGGGGGGGCCTAACTCCCTCCCCCCCCCGGGGCCGTCCGCTGTGGACGGCCCCGGCAGGTAAACCCCCTCCCCCGCGCTCCCTACCCCCCCTGGGGCCGCCTGCTTCCATCCGCTGGCGCCCGCGGGCGCCAGCGGATAGAAGCGGACGGCTCCGGGGGGGGGGTAAGCCCCCTTCCCCGCCACTTACCTTCTCGGCACGTCCGGCGCCGGCGGCTACTACCAGCGGGCTCCGCGGCCTACTCTCGAGTAGCGCGCCGGGTGATGACATCACCCGGCGCGCCACCCTGGAGCAGGCCGCGGAGCCTGCTGGTAGTAGTAGGCGCCGGCGCCGGACGGGAGCCGCCGGGCCGGGCAGGTAAGGGCCCCCCTCCCCCCTCCGCGCGCCCCCTCCTCCCCTCCACGCACCCCCTCCTTACCTTTCCGGCCCGGCGGCTCCCGTCCGGCGCCGGCGCCTACTACTTCCAGCAGGCTCCGCGGCCTGCTCTAGAGTAGTGCGCCGGGTGATGACATCACCCGGCGCGCCATCCTAGAGCAGGCCGCGGAGCCTGCTGGGAATAGTAGGCGCCGGCGCCGGACGGGAGCCGCCGGGCCGGAAAGGTAAGGGCCCCCCTCCCCCCTCCGCGCGCCCCCTCCTCCCCTCCACGCACCCCCTCCTTACCTTTCCGGCCCGGCGGCTCCCGTCCGGCGCCGGCGCCTACTACTTCCAGCAGGCTCCGCGGCCTGCTCTAGAGTAGTGCGCCGGGTGATGACATCACCCGGCGCGCCATCCTAGAGCAGGCCGCGGAGCCTGCTGGGAATAGTAGGCGCCGGCGCCGGACGGGAGCCGCCGGGCCGGAAAGGTAAGGGCCCCCCTCCCCCCTCCGGGCGCCCCCTCCTCCCCTCCACGCACCCCCTCCTTACCTTTCCGGCCCGGCGGCTCCCGTCCGGCGCCGGCGCCTACTACTACCAGCAGGCTCCGCGGCCTGCTCTAGAGTAGCGCGCCGGGTGATGACATCACCCGGCGCGCCACCCTAGAGCAGGCCGCGGAGCCTGCTAGTAGTAGTAGGCGCCGGCGCCGGACGGGAGCCACCGGGCCGAGAAGGTAAGTGCCCCCCTCCTCCCCCCCCCGCTGTCCACTTTCATCGGCGGGCGCCCGCTGGCGCCCGCCAATGGAAGCGGCGGTGGGCGCCAGTGGGCGCCCGCCGATCCGCCGATCCGCCGAACCGGTTCGGAGCTTTTTCGGACCGGTTCGGATTGGATCGGCCGATCCAGCTGCGGGATCGGAAATCGGATAATTTATCCGATTTCCCACTGGACCGGACTCGGATCGTGGATCGGGTCCGATCCAGTGCACATCCCTACTCTTTAGATGTAGTTGTGACACTCCTGCTTCTGTTTTTAAAGAGCACTTTCCTGGGATTATTTTAGAGCCTGGAAAATGCAGAAAAATTTCTGAAAGTGAAACAAAATGTATTTCCCCACTTGTGTAATTACATAATCCCACAATACCAGAGCACCACCTAGAGGTTATGTAGTGGAAAAGGAGGAAAGGAAAATCTCTTTGTGTAGAGCTCAGATCCCAATTCTGCAACAAAACCAAAAGTAGATAAGAGCAGATTAACAACCACATGTAGAACAGGTATAACTAAGTCTGGCTTCAACCCAATGACTTTTAGAAATCATCAATTCTCCCAATAGTATATGCTTGAGTTAAATTAATGTAGCATTAGATGTTATACCACTTCTTTTTAAAATACTTGGAAATGAACTAGGAAAGGGATGGTCTTCTGCAACCATTAATTTTCTAAGAAAAAATAGTGATTTTGTTCGTTAATTCAGAACTGATGTAGTATGCATGAATTTTCGATATGAAATTTGCTCACAAGTATAAAATAAGCCATAAGAAGCCACCATTACTGCTAATTTTTGGTAGTAGGGCTTTTAACAGCTTAAATAAGTTTAATTTATTAAACATCTGCCTTTCAACTAATTAATTGACTATGTATTTTATGTCCATTCATAAGTGGATGTTTGAACTACTTCAATAATTTTTAGTTATTAAAAATCTGCCTTTTAAACAATTAAGTGATCTCCTGGGCTGGGATCCAAAGAACTATGCAACCTTTCCCACATGCCTAAGGTGGCTTTGGGCTCATGCATGTTGAAAAGCACCCATGACAAGCCAATTTTGAAACTGATGAGACCTCCAAAGGTGATTAGTGATGTTGCTGAAACATGTGATTACTCAGCTTGAACTGGGAATTTGGAGTGCTTGTAATGCTCACTTCTATTCTGAACCAGGCACCATACTATTTCCTGTATAAGCTGGAAAAATGTCCCCTCTCTCCCTATTGCCAGGAGCCCTGGAATGCTGGAACCAGAGAACCAGAATATAATTTCCTAGGGCACCTGAGTTCATAAAGATTCAGAAAACCCTGCGGAAATTATATTTCCCAGGATTCTTTTTGCCTGGGATGCTAACACCATAGCATTCTCAGCATGAGAGAAAGAGGAAGCAGGATTTCCAAAGGAACTAAGTTATTGCCGTGATTGTCAAGCTAATTCAGGTCAAGCTGCTTGAATTCTGGAATATCCACTGGATATCCCCTTTTCCCAACCCAGTTTCAAGAATTTTTAGGCAGTGAAGATCTTAAAAGCTTGCCCACAATTAGTTGGGCCTCATAAAGGTATGATCTGAATGGATTTTAGAACATAAGAAGAACTTATTGCTCTGTGTGTGTGTGTGTGTGTGTATATATAATCTTTATTTCATTTCATTTTAAAGTATTTTTAGACCTTTAAGCATTTTACCTTAAAGAGCTAGATTTGCACTATCCATAGGGCTTTGCGAATCAGCAAAACCTGAGATTGCCAAAGCTCTCAGAATTCTACCACGAAGCTCATTCCGACTCAGATCTGTATAAGATTGTGAGCTTTGTGTTTTCTCTTTGCATGAAAATCTGCGTCTTTCCATTTGTATTTTTTCTAAATGTACAAATCAATGGTGTGCATCTTTGAAGTACAGACATTCTCTCCCATTGTTTAAAGTGCATTTCTGCGCATTTTTCAAAAGTGTGCATTTTTCCAGGCATTTTTTCAAATGTACATATGCTGTCCAATGCATTTTTGGGGGTCTGTGAATCACACTGCTAGCTCAGAAATGTATGGACTTTGACCACAGATGGCATCCCAGATTGTGTTTGGTTTGGAATGTGCACTGCAAACAGGATAAATCCTGATCAAAACCGAATTGAAACAAATTTCTCATACATCCCTAACCATCAGTCTCTCATTCCTGGCTACCACTACAAATCCCTCCTTCCTAAATTTGAGATTGGTCTGGAAACTTACAACCCTACAAGTCCTGGCTTGCTTTGTGTTTCAGTGCTGGCCAATGTTATGAGTCAAGATTTATGGCCTGAATTTCAGTAAGGAAAGGTAAACCTGTCACTACATGATGTGGAAGCATTTAATACATATAATAACCCACCAGTGAGTAAGAGCAAAGAATATTTATGTATTTAAAATATTTTTGCAGGCAAAGGGGGAAATAACAAGACAATTCAACTGTATATGGTATCAAATTTGGGCCACATTTATTGAAGTTTTGCAAAGGGAAACTGGGCGGGCCCTAAACTACGCCAGCAACTAGCTAGGCATTTTATTTTGGGAGAAGCATTTTATGTCTGGCGAGTGGCGTCAGATGATCGCCACACCCAGGACATACTCCTTTTGGGGAGAGTAGACCGACCCATGCCACTCACCCCCCATGCTTCATGACTCCGGTTGGAGTGACGAGAGTCGGCCTAACAGGTGGCCTTATCCCCCACACTGGTGCCGCACGACTCCCAGCGGATGGCCTCAGGTATCACTTGTCACCAAACAACAGTGCCACAGAATGATCACCATTCCTTTCCTCTAAGCATGCCCGCCCTAACAGCCTAAGTTAAATGTGACCAAATTAATCAAGATATTATAATTCCTAAGACACTCTTTCCCCACTTACAGTGTGAAGTAGATGAAAAAACACATAGCCCAGGCCAATCAGACTATGTGCCAAAAATTCCTACTCGTGCCCCAATAGGGCAACCAGGTAAAACCCACACTGCATACAGGGAGGGAGGAGCCGTGCTTCAAAGAGCTTGTAGGGCTGGGTGCAGCTGCCTTATATAAGTGCAGCCACCCAGTTCAGTGGCACCAAATATGCACCAATGGGGAGAGAGCATGTCTCTTCTCTCCCCACCCGCAACTTCCTCCCCACGGCCAGTGCCAGGACGTGGAGGAAGGGCATGTAGTTGCAGGGAATGGGCACAATGAGACTAAAGGCCGTATTCCAAACCAATATGGACCAGGCATCCAAAATCTTGGGCACCACTTGGAAGGTATCTCCAGATAATCACAGCAACCAAAGAGACAGAAAGAGCTCTAAAGTATTTAGGGACTGATTATGTTAATTAACTTAACACATACACACTCCAGAAAAAAAGATAATTTCATTATGTATTAAGGCTTAACATTGGTGGTCTTTTTTATGTTCAATTACTACTTCTTATTTTATTGGTGAAGTCTCACAAGGTAATAACATCTAAGGAATTGTAAGTATTTGGCATCTGATAATTAACCACATCATGAATTGCAAAGTATATTTAATGCAAGTTCCTCTAAATGCAATATGTGAACAAGTAATAGAAATTGTAGATAGCAAAGTTTTCCTTGTTATGCAAAATGTCTTTTAAAATAATTATTCTGAATAAAATACAAGTATTTTAGCATGTATGTTAGGAAGAGTGTAGTATCTAGATAATTTCCTGAGAGTGCAATTATGTATACCTCAACAGATTTGATCAGAGTAAATATTATTTAAAAGGTAACTACAATAAACGCATTACACCAACAAAATAACTTTAGGCAATAAAAGCAATTATCATACACACTGGAACTAGAAAACTGCTTACTTCAATAATGTACACCTGTTACTGGGAGCATACCTTTGGCTCTAAACTTCCTAGAAAGCATCATTTTAGCACTGGCAAAGACACTTAGAGATTTCATGTGTACTTCTAATTATTCAGCTTATGAAATCAAGAGATACTCAATGTATGTGGACAGAAAAGATAGATGCCTATGCTGGAATTGAAAGCAGCAGGAACAACGACATCACAACAGTACTGAGGAACAGATAAGTGGAATTAGAACAATGCTGGAGAAAGCCCTTGTCCTACCCTCCGAGTGGGCCCATCCAAATGAGATCTGACATAGATTGGCTTCACCAGCAACCATTACGCTATCCATTCCCCCATAGGGAAAGGGTAATGAGAGGTCAGATCCCATTTGGAGTGATCTTTTATCCATAGTAATAAATTATTCTCTGCTGTCCTAACTAGGGCTGTGCACCGCCTTGGGCAGAAGCTCCAAAACCAAGATGAAGTGGGATGATTTGGCCTGCCTCAGCCTGAAGATGAGGTGGTACTGGGTTGCCCTGAGGCAAAGTGAATAAGTTCTGGAGGCCTCAGGGTGCTTCAGGCCAATTTGGGGTATTGGTGGGCCACTCCCCATGCCTGCCCACCCAGGGAAAGCTGGCATGAGGCTGACCGTGAGTCCACTGGAGTCACTGAACACCTCCCTCTCCTCCCCTCCCTCCCCCCTCCCCGGTCACCCCCGGAACTCGCTGCCTCCATCACCAAGACTTACCTTTGCTGTGCATCCTCCTCTCTTAGAGCCACAATTTAAAGGTAAGATGGGCACTCACTCTTTTTCATAGATCTATGGCTGTAAACTAGGGAAATGGCCCTTTATGGCCACCATGGTTTGCAGGTATAGATCTATGAGAAAGAGAGAGTCCCCATCTTACGTTTAAATTGCAGCTCTAAGGGAGGAGGATGCATGGCAAAGGTAAGTCCTGGTGGTAGCTCCAAGTATGAGGGAGGCAGGTGAGCAGGGAGACCAATGGACTCCCAGTCAGACTTGCGCCCAGGAACCTGCAATGGCTGACCCACTTTGAAAGGGGGCAACCTCATTTCAGTTTCGTTATCAAAATGAGGTGGCCAAGCCCCGAAGCACCCCGAGCTGAATTGGAGTTGTTTTGGAGGCTCTGAAATGGCCTCTGAGGTGAATTGGGGTGGGGCAGCTGTGCACAGCCCTACTCCCAGCCACATTGTCTACTCTACTTGGATCCCACCTTCCCCCATGTTATAGAATAGAGGTATTGAACCTCTTTCAGCCTAATGGCTGAATTTGATTTCAAAGATCCCGGTGGTGCATGGGGCCAAAGGCAAAATGTTTGGGCCATATATACCAGCATAGTTTAGCTTAAAGTTCTTTGTGCCAGCAGCTAACCATTAGGGGAGGCACGAGATATGATCCAAAATCAAACCCTACAACTACCCATCGCAAGGCCATGAAGCAAAGAGATATCTATAGAAGAAGATAATCAGAACTGTGAAAATGCAAAAATACCAAAATGAAGTTCCTGGCTCTTACTGCTCATAACTAAGCTTGAGGAGAAGCATTTCAGCCTTTTAGAATGAGAGAAAATGTGCAAAACCCAGTAAACCACCAAACAACCAGCAGTTGCAGGGAAGAGAGTGGGGCAAAGGGAAGAGGATGTGGTGATCAGGGAATACTGGAGGGCCTTATTGGGACCTCAGAAAGGTTGCATTTGGCCCATAAGCCCAAGGCAAACACCCCTGTTATAAAAAGATGAGCCTCACAGGTATTCAAGCAATTTTGAAAAAACTCCTGCCAGGCTTTCTTAAAGGTGAGCAGCAGCGTTACAGTATCCCATATCAAATCATGTGAGTGAGTCTCACTGATGCCTTGAATTGGGCCTCTCTTCCTGCTGAGCTTCAGGCCAGTATAAGCACCATTCCCAACCACAAATGTGATCTTAGCTAGGGATGCATGGAAAATTTGTTTCAGTTTGTTTTGACCAGAATTTACCCAGTTCACAGCTCTCAGAACCACAGGTGGTCCGAAATGCAATCTGTGGTCAAAGTCTGCAGAACAACAACAACAACAACAACAACAACAACAACAACAACACCCTTATGTTTGAAAAATGTGCATATTAGACAAATGTAGGCTGACCATATGAAAAGGAGGACGGGGCTCCTGTAACTTTAACAGCTGTAGAGAAAAGGGAATTTCAGCCGGTGTTATTTGTATGCAATTAGTTCCTGGTGATATTCCCTCTTCATCACAACAGTTAAAGTTGCAGGCACTATACTAGAGTGACCATATACAAAAGAAGGCAGGGCCCCTGCAACGTTAACTGTTGTGATGAAGAGGGAATTTCACCAGGAACTAATTGCATACAAATGACACCAGCTGAAATTCCCTTTGCTCTACAACTGTTAAAGTTACATGAGCCCTGTCCTCCTTTTCATATGGTCAGCCTAGACAAATGTATATGAAAGAATGTGTACTGCTGAAAAATGTGCACAAACATGTTTCAATCAAGAGGAGAAAAATGTGTACCTTTCATAAATGCTCATTACATAAATGCACAGAATTGATGCACACATTTGGGGAAATCTGCATGAAAATACGCACCAATGTTAATGCGGAAAAACAAGACAAAGCTTGCTCTCTGATATGGACACGAGTCAGAATGAACTTCAAATGGGAATTTGCAGAACTTTGATGAGCTCAAGCTTTGCTAATTCACACATCCCTAATCTTGTCCCAAATCACATTCCTAAACTCTGCTATCTCTTATAAGGCTTTGGAAGTTTCTTCCACAACATCACTGCAATCCTCAGCACATTCCAACTGAAGCTTTCAGGGATTTCAACATGGCTTGGAGCTGTGTGGAGTGACGTAGTTGAATAGAATCAAGTAGTACTTTTTGAGTCTTCAAATGAAGACTCCTAAGGTGAATCAACAGCCTTGCATTGTTGGCAGCTTGATGCTGCCCAGAGTCCAAACTCCTTGCTCGAAAGCGCCAAACCATTCAACACACCCATTTTAAAATGTACTATTTTGATATATTTAAAATGCAGAGAATTGCGTCGCAAGAGTCTGAAAAATGCAAAATCTGATGGATGATGAACTTCGGAACCATGCATTGGTCCAATATATGCAGATCCAGTTATTTCATAAACGAATTCATAAAGATGAAATTTTTCATTCATCCCTATGACCAAGAGAAATATATTCAGGACCATCAATCTTTGAGCAGTTTCCCAGATGCCAGGGTGCTTCAGGAGTCTGCAGAGATATCAGGGAACCTTGAAACTACATGTTCCCATGACTCCTTGCTCCTTTAATTTTTCTGAACATGCCTAATAATAATAATAATAATAATGATAATAATAATAATAATAATAATTATTATTATTATTTATAACCCGCCTCTCCCTTCGGATCGAGGCGGGGAACAACAACAATATAAAACACAAGAATCCCAAAACAGTTAAAATTTAAAAAAACAAGAAAAAATACATCATTAAAAACATCTTTAAATTGCCTACAACAACATCTCAGGAGGTAAGGACATGAGGCATCCAGGGAGTCTGCTCCCTGGGTTCCTCATGTCCCTACTGAGTATTTGAGCTCCAAAGTAATGTAAATCTTTCAAGACTTCTTGTTGATATGCATATGCTCAAATTCTAAGCTGGAGGGGGGGAAATGCAATATAGATAGGGATGGATGAATCTATCCATTTTTCTTTCTCCTGCATTTGAATATTTTTAAAGAAAATATCTCAAATTCTTTGCAAGCCAAATATGAAGACATCTGCAAATTTTGGGAAATTGTTATCAAAATTGATTAAAATTATATTCTCACCCATCATTTGCACAAGCCTAGTTTAATAGGCACAACTATTCCCAGCCTGTAGAGGACCATGTAGCCTGAAGAGGACCATGCCCACCACAGAGCTGTTAAAAATAAGGTGCTTGTCTGAGAAAAAGAGGTGGCAAACCTAATGCAGCTCTAACATGGTTGAATACACTGGGATTCAACGACAGATTTTAAAGAGCAAAGCACTCAAAGAGCTAGGCCTGGTTGGACAAATCTACCAGTTTCGTCTCCCACATTCAGTTTTTTTCTTTCTCCCCCCCCCCCCCATCTCAAATTCTTTCTGTATTGAATATGAAGAAATTTGTGGATTTTGGTAAATTATGATCAAATGAAATTCTCTCCTAAATGCAGACAAACATGAAATGGGGAGTGGGGGGGAGCCACCATGCTGCACGTGAGGTAATAATATTTCCCTTAGGCAACCTCACAACAAAATGTTCTTTAGCTTTAATACCTAAACTCAGCTATTACAGTGCAATCCTATGCATATCTATTAAGAGATAAGCCCCACTGCTTTCAGTGGGATTTACTCAAGAGCAAGGGTATATGGAGCCTGATTCTGCCATCACACATTGCTCATTCAATGTGGTGCCTACACCTGAAACTGCATGTAACACCCGCTGAGATGCAAAGTAACCACCCTCCCTCTCCATCACCGCTACCTCCATCAACCTCAGCCGTTAAGAGAAATTAACCGTCCTCTGATTGCTAATTAAAAGCTCTTTGCTTTCTCTCTACATAGCCTGTACATCTGCTTCTCAACCTCTCCTAGTGAAGGAAGCACATAAATTCAAAGACAATATTGTGAGCAGCACCTGGCACTTGTCGGACCCGCTGCGATGCAGTGATATTTCATTGTGTCAGTAAATGAACATTCCTCAGGGTTGAAAAAAGCCTCTTCAGGTTTCCCCCCCCCCTCCTCATGTTCCAGAAACAGTCGCTCTGCTTCCATATTTGATACTCAATGCATCAAAATGTCATTTGTTTCGCTGGTGCATACACCTGCCTCATGCTACAGACAACTTGTTTCCGTTTGGAAAGATTTCCCCAGAGTCCCACCTTCAAGCAAAGTCTTGTAACTATGGCTTAATAATATTGTGTCCGCAAAAATCACAAAAGAAAAATACAGCTTGCCAAGGTATTTGAAAATGAACTTGCCTCTAACTGAATTCTGGAAATGTTCTCAGAGACTTCTGCGAGTTAGATGAGATGCACAGAGGCATAATAGGTCATTTGTATAGCTAATAGCTAGCAGCATGCATCCTCTATTTCCATTAACTAGATGGATCTAGATTATTTATATAAAGAAAGTGTTCTGGTCTGTTCATGCTTCATGCATGATCAGTAAAGGAAAGTGGCAGTATAAGCAGCCATAGCCTACTAGGGGAGGAGAAGGGGCGTAGATTATTGTGAGGAGGGTTGTTTGGGGTGAAGTGAGACCTGTACCTCACTACATAATGTGTAGGTGTCCGCTTGGGCAAAACATTCAAGAAATGAGAAGGGGAGGGAAGAATTTTGATAAGACCAACACAATTTCTCAGGGAGGTTCTGCAACCATAAGTGTCTTTATGATGGGGAGGGGGGAACACTCTAGGCACATTTTTAAGGTTTTTCCTATTAGTCATGAGAGCTAGAAACTTAGGTTTAAAATTATAAATGACATTCTATTTTTTTAAAAGCATCTGGAAGGATCAGAAAGGGCTACCAGTGGCGCTTTCAACCGTATGTGGCACACCACAGGTGCGTGGATAATTAAACGCCAGTATAATTATGGTGAGGTGGCAGAGGACATGTGCAACAGCTGGCTATATACTATAGTGTGACAAGATGTGTATCTGCCATTTATCAAGATGTTATTATATTTAGTTCACATCTGGTGCTTTCATACAGAGAAACCTTCAGAAGGACAACTGGGTTTTGTTTTCCCAAATTCCCTTCCTTTCAATCAGAGGCAAAGTGGTATTTATAGTTTAAGTAAGGGAAAGTATAACCTTTAAAGTAATGTAACAAAATAATAATCCGGAATTAGACCCTGGAAATGATAGCTATTTCATCCACTGTTTGTAACAGAATAAAGAGAATGTAATGACTTTACTCATAGATTAATACATTCTATAAAAAATAATGTTTGTTTTTAAGTGTTCTAATGATGGGGTCACTCATGGCAAAAGCAACAGAAATGGAACCCAGTTGCCTTGGAGCAAGCATTGCATCAGCCAAATCAAATACTGCCCACCAAGGGAGGGCAGCATTAAACACATAGATTTAAAGAATAATTGACAGATTCACCAATTGCTAGCAGTTTCCACGCTACAAAGAAAACACCAGAAAGGGAATAATAGTCAGCCATATCACCTCTATCCCCTGGCAACTATAGAGGATAATTTTACTACACTTCAGAAATCCAAGGAAGCAGAGACTTCATTAAGATTGTGTTAGGAAAGCTCATTCTTTTCCTAAATACATAATGGGGGTGGTGGAGAGCAGTCTCACAACTCACCTCTGGCACATCTGAGGGTTTTCAGCAGCTCAACCTCCCTCCAATTCAGCATGGTGGTATCAGTGCTTGCACTGATGACTTGAATCTACCCTGGGTCTATTGATGAAGCAGGGACCAAAATTACGTGTTTCCAAATCATGGGACATTTTTAGCTACCAAACCACCCAAGCTTTGCTCAATTTACTTTACCTCTGAAGATCAATTGATTTAACCATAGTGTGGTATACATTAGGGATGTTTATCGTATCATTAAAATGTACGATAACGATATGATAAGGTCGTTATCGTGCATGTGTTTAACAATGACGATACGAAAGAAAAACCTACGATAATCATTGGAGATGATAATTTTTGGGCAACTTTATCGTTTTATCGGACTGCCATATAATATACCTATAACTTCTGTATTTTAAAAGTTAGAGGCTTGAAACTTGGTCACAGTGCTTATGGGGTATGCCTAAGTATGTGTATGAAATTTGAGATCTATCCCTCCAACCCTCGATTTTATATGAATTTATTAAAGATCGTTTCAGTTCTGACAGATCAGAATGACTGCTCGCTACGTGCATTCATTCAGACGTGTCAGAATGGAAATGATCTTTAAAAAATCCATATAAAATCGAGGGTTGGAGGGATCGATCTCAAATTTCATACATATACTTAGGCATACCCCATACGCACTGTGACCAAATTTCAAGCTTCTAACTTTTAAAATACAGAAGTTATAGGCATTTTTTCTTTAAAAATAGGGCTGCAAAAATATCATTTTTTTCCACGATAATTACCATGAAGACGATACGATTCACCTACGATATGAATGACAACGATAATTTTTTTGGTCCGAACTGATAATAACGATAAACGACAATATTTTTTGGCGTGCACACCCTTATATACATAATGCACTTACACTGTTATTTCAGAATGTGGTAATTGGTGTAATACATTGTGGTCATGTGTCATCAGTGGCATATGGTGCAATGCATCACATGCTAAACATTTTAATCATTCCATGTTGCAGTGTGGCTTTTCTTTTCAGTCAGTTCAAGGAAATGAAGCACATGAATTTTTGGTAGCATTCCAAAGGAAGTTGCTAAAAGCTCTTTCCAAAGTTTTTGCCTTTTCTCAACACAATGGCTGAATTCGGACGACACAATAAGCAACTGGGGGTGGGGGAACAATCGTCAGTTGTATTGACTATCCTGTGATCCGAATGCTGCCATAGTCAACTCAGCGCTGATCCTAATCCACACCACAGTTGATTATTTATTACCATGTTGTATGGGGAGTACCCCCTAGATGAACAACTGTAAAGTTGATTATTACCCCACCATTAACTAATGTGTTGTCCGAATTCAGCCAACATCTCTGCTACTGCTACTAAATGAGAAGTCCTGCCTTTGACCCTCGGTTTCTTCACTTTTCTCCCCAGCCTGGTGACTTAAGATCAATAAAATGGTGTTTCCACTGTGCAGACTACTGAATTTTTCCAGGACATAAATACACTTGTTCATGAACAGACTGCTTAGAGCTTGAATCAATCATCTTCAGAGTCAGCACATGGGTTTTCTGCTCACTGTCTGAAGCGACTTTGATTACAACCATAATTTGGCAATTGTCCTTTAATCAGAGGACAGGTTTCAAACACCTAGCATCTGAATATACTGAAATTACTCATCCCTGTGGTTAGCGAGCAAAGGAATTCTGTTGTCTGAAACTAAGATTGGAGTCACAATTAGTCAATATGTGAGCAACCACAAGCGTGTGATCAGATGAAGAAACATTAATTTGAACAAGGCTGTACAACATGTAAATAACCAGCAGCCATTTCCATCATTGCAACACCACTTTTCTCCCCAGGATCTTGAAAATCACCGGAATTGCTATAACTGTACCCACTCATTTATCAGCTTGAATGGCAGTTGCCAATGAATGACACTAATCAAATATCGATCCCTAAAAGCAAGACAATACAGAGCTAGGGTGGGTGGGTTATGCACACTGGGACTTGATTATTTTGTTCTAGGAGTGATGCAGCTGCTCTTCCATGGTGGCTGCATATCATAACACTTATGGTAACATAAGAATATAGAAACCCACATGCAAGGGACAGGATCAAGCAGAAAGAAACAAGATCATCTTTGTAAACTGCCCAGAGATCTTTTGCTGTTATATGGTATAGAAATGTAATAAATGAATGAAATTTATGGATCTATCAAAGCTGGTAGCATAATTCTTCTTATGCAATCACTCCCCTACATGGGAACCACTTCTTCCTGGTGATAGTCTATGCCACTATTGTATATATGTATGAATATGGCAACCCCATGAATGCGGTTGATCATGTACCCCCATCCTTAATTAACACTCGCATTCTGGTCAGGAGGAAAAGATCAGACCTCAGTTCTAAGCCTCTGTAGAAATTATGTATGTGAGAATGGGTCTGCCATAGATAGGATCTCCATGTAAATTAAGAGCATTCCAAATCCAAAGTTTGTTGATTGAAAAGATGGCTACCATTTCTGAATTATAGAATTCCACAAAGGCAGCATATGCATGAAATCTACATGAAACCACTGGGAAAGTTTATCCAAGGATTTGCACTATGGTATCTTCTAGTGCTAAGCCAAAGATGCCTTCACACTTTCTGCAGCTCCAGTCTCAGGCCGTTGAGCTTCTTAGACAACAGGAGAAATTCAAGGCGTTTTCAGGGCTTACCAGGAATGTGGTGGCAGGATTGCTTACTTAAACAATTGTTCTCTCTTTCTTAAACTGAGGTGCTCCTTTACCACACATGGCAACCCAACTGCAACAATGAGCAGCCTGGAATTTCCCTACAAAAGTTTTTCTTGCTTGGAAAGATGCTGTGCCATGACATTTCAGAGGCATTGTAGTGGCGAGCAGTGATGGATCATTTCTGTTTCAAAAATTACTCATGTTTTAATAGGCAATCTTGTCACTGCTTTCCCAGTTAGCTCCCCAGCCCAAGAACATAAGAAGAGCCACGCTGGATCAGACCAAGAGTCAATCTAGTTCACACAGTGTTGACCAGGACCCACAAGCAGGACATGGTGCAACAGCACCCTCCCACCCATGTTCCCTAGCAACTGATGTACATAGGCTTACTGCCTTGGTACCACATAGCCATCAGGACTAGTAGCCATTGATAGACTTCTCCTCCAAGAATTTATCCAATCCTCTTTTACAGCCAACAAATTGGTGACCATCACTACCAGCCTAAAAATGTTCTACATTTTCTCCTTGCCATCTCTAAAATTTCTTACTTTTCTTTCCCCCCCCCCCACCATCCCATTTCATTTTAGAGAAAAACCTCTTTGAGAAAGTTTCAACTCAGTCCTAGTGTCATCAATAACACACAACTCTATTTTTATTTACATTTGAGCTTAGGAAGACAGTAAAAGTCCTTTTCCAGTGTTTGATTGCAATGATGGAGTGGATGTGGACTAACAAAATGAGCCTGGGAGTCAAAACAAACATGACTTTAAATATGTGTCTAGCAGCTATCTCATTTTTAGTAGGTGCACCATGCAAGAGGCCTCAACTGAATCTTAAAAGCTGCCTACTCTAGAGTAAAAATGGGGCCTACTCAATAGTAAAAATGAAAAATGTCGCTGCTTAACACACTACTTAGGTGCAATCCTATGCATGTTTAGACAAAAAAAACCTACAACTCCCAGCATGCCCCAGCCAGCCATGCCTTAGCCAGGTGGCTCAGGAATGCTGGGAGTCATAGGACTTTTTTCTTTCTAAACATACATAGGGTTGCATCCTTAAAGTAATGTCTGCTTTGGCCCCAAATCTAAACAACAGAGAGATGCTGTTTGTCACTAGGAAAGCCAATTTAGGATTAGCTGTTCAATCTGGACTAGATGGGGCATCAGCATTTCCCTTGAAGGATCAGGCTCAAAATCTGGGCGGCGGGGGTGAGAGTCATGATAACCAAATGGCAGCAGTGACCAGGAATGTCTTTGCAATGCAGGGTATAACACCCCTACAGTAACAATGCAGAGTCATTTTAAGGCACATCCCAACCTAAATATTTATTAGGGATGTGCACGCCCAAAAATATCGTATCGTATCGTTATCTGAATTTCAGACCAAAAAAATTATCGTCTCCGATTATATCATATGTGAACCGTATCGTATTTCCAATAATTATCGGAAATCCGATATTATATTGTTTCTCCATTTTGCCCTAGAGACTCTTGATTTTTGAGTCAGAAAGGCCTAAACTTCTTAATTTTCCAAGTTATAGGTTTGAAACTTGGTCACACTGCAGACTGAGTGTTGCTAGACTTGTGTGCCAAATTTTAGAACAATCGGTGCAAGCGTTACTCGGAAGAAGCTTTCAAATACACTGTTTCAGGTAGGGGTGTGCATGCCAAAAAATATCATCTTTTATCGTTATCATCATTTCGGACCAAAAAATTATCATCTTCATTCATATCATAGGTGATTCGTATCGTTTTCACGATAATTATCATTAAAAAATGATATTTTTGGCAGAAAGAAAAAATGCCTATAACTTCTGTATTTTAAAAGTTAGAGGCTTGAAACTTGGTCACAGAACTTATGGGGTATGCCTACGTATGTGTATGAAATTTGAGATCGATCCCCCCAACCCTCGATTTTATATGAATTTTTTAAAGATCATTTCCATTCTGACAGATCAGAATGACAGCTCGCCCCGTGCGTTCATTCAGACCTGTCAGAATGGAAACGATCTTTCAAAAAAATCATATAAAATTGAGAGTTGGAGGGATGGATCTCAAATTTCATACACATATTTAGGCATACCCCATAAGCACTGTGACCAAATTTCAAGCCTTTAACTTTTAAAATACAGAAGTTATAGGCATTTTATATGGCAGTCCGATAAACGATAAAATCGCCCAAAAATTATTGTCTCCGATTATTATCGTAGGTTTTTCTATCGTATCGTCATCAAAACTTTTAGGCATGATAGAGAGCATATCATATCGTTATCGTAAATTCTAATATACGATACACATCCCTAGTTTCAGGTGGCTGAAATGTGGTCCTTTTTCAAGAGACGTCATCATCCAGTACACATGGGCATCTCACAGATGGCCTTGAGGGGACTCAACTGTGTCCAATTTCAGACGCACAGCTGCAGACATTACTCGGAAGTAAGCTCTCAACAACGTTCACTTTTTCCGGTAATGCCCTCCATGCTGCTTCTGCTGCTGAGACTTATAGGTATATTTTTATGAATATAATGAACTTTCAAAACCTGTGGATAAACCTAGGCAGTGCCGTCCATATGCAGTCATAAAAGTAAAATGTGTTAATCAGAAGATGGTGAACTGCTGCTGCCTTGTCTCATTGATTAGGCCATGCATGTCTACAAATTAAAAGGATTGGGGGTAGGGGAAAAGCACGGGTGTTACATATATTTTAGAGCCAGCCTTAGCAGGCAGGGCCCCATTGGGCCAGGAGATACCCCTGCAGTGTGCCAACCTGCAGGATGGATCCCTCTAAAACTAAAAAAACTTAAAAGATTATTATTTTTATCTGCACCTATGCATGCGTGGCACGCATTCCACCTCAGTTGCAGAACTGCTGCTGCCTTGACTCAGGAGATTAGGTCATGCATGTCTAAGTACAAATGAAATAATAAAAGGATTGAGGGGTAGGGGAATAGCACGGGTGTTACAGTTATATTTATTTTAGCCAGCCTTAGCAGGCAGGGCCTCATTGGGCCTGGAGATACCCCAGAAGCGCACCAACCTGCAGGATGGATCCCACTAAAACTAAAAAAACTTAAAAGCATATTATTATTATCCGTGCCTATGCGTGCATGGCACAGTAAGAGTGGATGCATTCCTCTGCAGTAGAACTGCTGCCTTGACTTTAGATTAGGCCATGCATGTCTAAGTACAAATGAAATAATAAAAGGACTGGGGGGTAGGGGAATAGCACAGGCATTACAGTTATATATATATTTTAGCCAGCCTTAGCAGGCAGGGCCTTATTAGGCCAGAAGATACCCCAAGTAGCGAGGAAACCTGGAGGATCCCATTAAACAACCCTTATGCACCGCCTTGACCTCATCGTGCTTGGAAATGACCCAGCCTGCCCGCCATCCCCGTGCAGGCAGGTGGGCAGTACTTCAGTGGCAAATAAAAGTCGCATTCTGAGTAGAGGTAGGCACATTGCCAAATTAATATAAGTCACGTTCAGGGTAGAGGTAGGCACATTGCCAAATTAATATAAGTCACGTTCAGGGTAAACACACACACCCAGAGAGAGAGAGGGAGAGAAGCACACAAGCAACGCACAGCCAAACGAACCTGAGACACAATGATGCAAGACTACAATGAATCTCTAACAATTCGCCACCAAGTAACTATAAGACCCAGGAGCCAGGACAGAGCTCCAACAAAATCCACCCTTCTCCCCTCAACACCTAACTCCCAACAGAGCTGAAACACCAAGAGTGGGGGTTTTATGCGGGGATATCCTTAGCCCTCCTCCAACATTGTGATTGGAGCCTGCTGGAATCCTTGCTGCACGATTGGTCACTGAATCTGTCAGTCTCAGCAAGCACACCCCACCTTCTATACCCCATTCATGTGGCGGCAAAAGAGAAAGAGCCTTCTGATAAAACGATAAAATATGATAATTATCGTCAGATTTTTTATCGTCTCTGATAATTATCGTAAGGTTTCCTATCGTATCAGTATCGTTAACCACATTCACGATAAAGAGCATATCGTATCGTTATCGTACATTTTAACGATACGATTCACATCCCTAATATTTATTTGCTAGCACAACAAGCATTGTGAGTGAAGTGGGGTGTCAAACTATGAATGGTTTCAATGGAACTAAATATATATCCAATCTCTTTGATATAACTGTGGTTCAGATGCTACCTGTCAACTCCAAAACAAAAGAAGTTAATACAATTCTGTTATACTTGAGCTGTATATTTAGTGCCATTTTGTTGGTTTCCGAGACATGTGGGAACCACTTATTTGTGAATAACTCCTGCATAGCTGGGAGAATGTTTAAATGAACCATGATTGGTTACGTGTATCATGAACAGGGTAGGGTCCTGATTATGTGTCTCCCAATCAAACTATTCGCAGACCATGCAACTGCCCCCCTCTTAAACATTCTCCCCTCCCAGCCAAGTGGGATTCACTCAACAGTTAGGGACTTGCATATGGTTGGGAGAATGTGTAAATAGCACCATAAGTGTAATTGACAGACGGTTTCAAGTACGAACATTAAAGAAACACATCAGCAATATAGGGAGTGGATATGTAGATATATCATCTATTTCATCATGACTATAATTCAAGGATATAAGTTTTCTATAAAGCCTCCCCTACGAATAAAGCTAGACTTATCCAGTGGACTTGTATGATAGCTCGGCTACTGTGGAAGGAAATAGTTAAACTGAATGAATGAACTGTACAATAGAGGTATACGTTCAATAGGGCTTCTTGTCCAGTAAGTGTGCTTCAGATAAAAGCATTGGCTCTAAGAAAAGGGCAGCCTATGTATAGCATAACCACCAAACCATTATTATTCTTCCTGACATGTCAGTCTGAACTGCTGGGAAGTGCTGGGACATTTTTGGAGCTGCTGCAAACAAATATCAGGTGAAGAGAGAGGAAGAAAGAAGCAGTGTGGGGTCAGAACATTAAGGATGGGATTTTGAAGAAGAGAGAAAGAAAGGGCTTTTAGGCACTGTTGGGATCCCCTGACAATTCACAGGGCCTTTTGTGAAGCAACAACCATTAGTTAAAATCCACTATATGGAGGAGGGGGAAAAACTGAATAGTTAATGCATGTAGGGAGTTGGGGTGCTGGCTATGGTTTCACTTTTCGCCTAGTTTACTTTGCCTGCTTCAGCTAGAACAAGAAGCTGCCTGTTAATATTAAGTAAGGCTCCATTTTAAACCTTGCGGTTGTTTCTGTCTCAAGTGTGGTTAGACAAATTTACTCTGCAATCCCTTTTTCAGAAGTCCTGCTTCTGGCACATCAGAATGTACAGCCCCAGTCCCCTGGTTAATGCCAGCGAGATGCTGTCGTGTGCTTGCCCGTTCCCTCTGGCAATTCACACGTGCTGGCAAACTGGCATGAGACACTCACATCAGTGAGACTTCTTTTTTATTGAGGAAATTACACGGTAAAAAGCGTAATGGTTACATTCTCCAAACAACACCACTTAAAGCTGAACGATGATTAGAATGCTTTGGGCTCCTTTCCTGATACAATTCTTCTGGCAATCACTCAGGGGTGGGCGAGTTAGGGTTTGCCACCATCCAATTTGAGCTTCTCTACATGCCGCATATGCTGGCACCTTAAGAGACATGGCCAAAGCCTAAATAAAATCCCAGGGAGGGGAAAACACTTATGCTCTGAGCCACCAGAGCCGGGCAGAGACAAAAGATCACACGCCATCAAACACAGTCTGCCGAATGCTGAGCTAATACAGTATGTGTGATCACAGGGAAGGTAAAACCTCAGGCCCAGGAGTGCCATCCTTCTGCTAAGGACAGGCAACTCCCTGTCACCTGAGTCTGGCCACAACTACACAATCCACAGCAAATGCAAGTTCAAGTCTATGAAAAGCTTCACAGTACCTTCCATGGCACAAACCTTTAAAATGCAGAGACCAAATAGCAAGACAGAGAGCATGTGCAGAGTGCTTCCAAAGTCCCCAAAACAGATATATTCCAATAGGAGGAGGTTTCAGGCCTTGTGTCGAAAGATTATCTCTAGCAAGGCTCTTCAGCCTTGCTCCAGATATAATATCCTAATAAGGCCTGCCCTATTCAAAGCCACTTGACAGACAAGTCCTCTGACCTGTAAACTAGGGGTGTGCAACGGATCGGGTCCAATCCATGATCCGGATCCGATCCAGGGGAAATCAGATAAAATTATCCAATTTGATCCCCTGTCCCTGGATCGGCCGATCCAATCCGATCCGATCTGAAAAGGACCCGATCTGGATCAGATTGGATTGGAGGATCGGACCCCCTCCCCCCTCGCAGTTCTATCCTGCCAGGGCCATCTGCTGCTATCCGCTGGCGCCTGTGGGCGCCAGCGGACCGCCCCGGGAGGTAAGAACTGCAAGGTGGGGCTTACTTGCTGGGGCCGTCTGCTGCCGCCTGCTGGTGCCAATGGATGGCAGTGGACGGCCCCGGGAGGTAAGAACCATGAGGGGGGAGGAGGGAGGGAAGCCCACTTACCTGCCGGTGCATCCTCTTCCTTCATCTGCCGGAGATCTATTGAGAACTAGGCTTCACGGTCTAGTTCTCAGTAGAGCACCAGGTGATGTCCACCTGGCGCTCTACTGAGAACTAGGCTGCAAAGTCTAGTTCTCAGTAGATCTCCGGCAGGTGAAGGAAGAGGATGCACCATCAAGTAAGGAGGACCGCGAGGGGGAGGAGGGAGGGGGCCCCCACTTACCTGCCTCGGTGTCTTCTTCCTTCACCTGCTGGAGATCTACTAAGAACTAGGCCGCGAAGCCTAGTTCTCAGTAGATCTCCGGCAGGTGAAGGAAGAGGACACCCCGGCAGGTAAGGAGGACCATGTGGGGGGGCTTACCTCCCGGGGCCGTCCACTGCCATCCGCTGCCGCCCGGGCAGCAGCAGATGGCAGCGGATGGGCCCAGCAGGTAAGGAGGACCGTGAGGGGGAGGAGGGAGGGGGCCCCACTTACCTACCGGGGCGTCTTCTTCCTTCACCTGCCTAGTTCTCAGTAGATCTCTGGCAGGTGAAGGAAGAGGACACCCCGGCAGGTAAGGAGGATAGCAAGGGGGGGCTTACCTGCTGGGGCGGTCTGCTGGTGCCCATGGGCACCAATGTATGTCAGCGGACGGCCCCAGGAGGTAACCGCGGGGGGGAGGGACAGGGAGGGGGGAGTTAGGCCCCCACTCATCCATCCGCCGCCATTTTCCCCCATAGACTTGCATTGGGGGAGCTTTCCCCCAGTGCAAGTCTATGGGGAAAACAAAAATGGTGGCTGATCCAAAAATCGGATGTCTGATTTTTGGATCGGGATCGGTCCGGGGGGACTCCGATTTTGTCCGATCCAATCAGGGACAAAATTGGAGATCCCGATCCAGGTCCCGATCTGATCCGGGGGGTCCCTGCACATCCCTACTGTAAACCATGTCCATGTGCTAACAGGGTGGGATTGCTCCAGCCACTACGATGATGCTACGATCTGAATGACAGCTTCCAAGAGTGGCCCCCTCCATTGTACCAAATCCAGGTTCTCAGGGAAACCTGTTACAGCTGCAAGGCCACAACAGGGACTGAGAGAGTTATTCCCGTGAGAAACTCTGACAGAGATAAGCTTGCAGAGACATTGACTGTCTAAAACTATTTCTAATGCATCAACTTACATACCACAAGGCTTCTGGCATGACAGATGCCTAGAACTGCCAGAGCCAGGGAGGGGAGGAGAACGGGGGCTTGGGAATATGAGGTGTCCCCAGCCATCCTCAGTGTCCTTCCCTCCCCCTCTCTGAAGTCTCCGCTAGTTGGGTGAAATCACCCATCCAGCTACTATGCATAGGATACTCATAAGCCTCTGGGTTCAGAGGTTTATGAATGGCCAGAGTGGATCACACAGGATTGCACCCTAAGGTACAATTAAAAACATGCCAATAAAAGAACTAATTTTAAAAAATCCTTCAGCAACAGGGTCAGGCCTACACCCAAAGATATAACATGTTGAAAACGGATTGAAAATGGTATATGTAATGTGTCCTTGGCCCCAGCAGGTGTCGATACCATTATAAACTGTTATAAAGCAGTGGTGTAGATCCTGCCTAGCTTACATGCCAAAGGCCTGCCTGAATAAGAAACATATTTGGCTGCTGGCAGAAGGACAACAAAGAAGGGGCCCAAACATTACTTTAAATCTGTATTTAGCAGCTATGTCTCCCTTTTCAGAGGGATTTTAATCTCTAGATCAGTCCCCCTGTGCTACTCTAGAGAGGATGGGGAACACATAGTTGCCAGATACGGACATAGCTGCTAGTAGGCAGTCCCAGAGTGTGGGACTGGCCACAGAGAAAGCCCTCTTAACCCAGCAGATGGTAAGTAAACTAAGAACCTCCCCCTCATCACTGGCAGCTCAAGGCCTGTGTCAAAGGAGGTCGTTTTGGGGAAATCAAGCCCTTAACGGAGCTGGCTTTTTCACCCGTGTGTCTCACGGACTGCTGCTGGCTTCTTCATCCTGCAGCTGTCTGATTTCCTCTCCTGGAGATTCTGCTATTTGATCTCTCCTTCCTTGTTTCACTTCCCCACGCCCCTCTTTACCTTTCACAATGGGAGGAAGTGTTCAGGCCCTAGAAGTTATTGCCCAAGGCCTAAGTGGTGCTGAGTTATTCCATGCCCAGCTGCATTTACTATTAGCTGTGGGGTGCCACAGGAGAGCTGTCTTCTGTGTATCTCCTGAGAGGCACATGTTTTTTCCCCCCTTTATCACACAGGCACATCTATGCATTATGTTTTTATCCCCATGGCGCTCAGTGCAGTATTCACATGGATCCATATTTTATTCTCAGACAACCGTGTGAAGCAGGTTAGCCTGACAGATTGTGACTGGTTTAAGGTTTCCCCCTGAGCTTCATGGCTGAGTGAGGTTTTTAATCCAGGTCTCCCTGGTGCAAGTCCCTAACACTCTATCAACTACATCACACTGGCTCTCCACGGATAACACTCGAGATTGGCCATTCTGATGTATGGGTTCACATCCTGTTCTATATGCTGAACACATATTATAAGATAGGCTATTCAAATAGTTCACCTTTACCAACACACACACACAATTCCAAACCCACTCTAATTTCCATTTTACAAGAGACGGTCTCCATATGAGCTGGAATTATTAAAATACCAAGTTTTTACAGATAGGGTATCAAGCCTCTTTCAGCCTGAGGGCCAAATTCCATTTGAGAGAAGGTCTCAGGGGCTGTGTTCCAGCAGTGGGCAGGGCTAAAGGCCAAAAGGGGTGGGGCAAAAATGACAACATATTTCAACCCAAAGCTCTTACTGCCAATAACTGAGTCTTAAAACGGTGTTTCAGCCTTCCAGAATGGGGGGGAAGCTGAACAAAAGCCAGAAAACCACTTAACTATCAGTGGTTGGAGGAAAGGGGGTGGGACCAGAGGAAAGGGGTGTGGCTATCTGGTGGACAGGATTTGGCCTCCAGGCAGGCCAGGTTCTGCACCCTGATGTAAGCCCTGCCCCTTCCCTCATATCACTGTGTTTTGCTCCACAGCCCTCCACATGTTGCTAGGCAAATTTCATCAGTGGAGAGCAAGCAGTACTCAAGTTGACACCCCATGCAATTTAGAACTTGTGCTTTCCCTTCACGTGACGGATGGCATGTGAGTTTAAAAACCTGCAGTTGTCAAGTAAGTAATGCCAACTGTTCCCTATGAAAGCTTTGTACAGCTTTCCTTGTAGTAACGTTGTAATAATAGCTGCTATCAGTGGACTCTAATGAGATGTACACTGACCTTTAGATGTTCTATATTAAAATTACTACTGTTATGCCTAAAGGCCCTTGCTGTACATTACACATTTCAGCACACCTGTGAACTGAATTTATCAGCATTGATTAAAATTGTAGATGACTTCTAGGCACTATACTAGAGTGACCATATACAAAAGAAGGCAGGGCCCCTGCCACTTTAACTGTTGTGATGAAGAGGGACTTTCACCAGGAACTAATTGCATACAAATGACTCTGGCTGAAATTCCTTTTTCTCTACAACTGTTAAAGTTACATGAGCCCTGACCTGGATTTTATCTGGTCACCCATATATATATATATATATATATATACAAATAAACAAACGAGCAACAACTCTTCAGTTTAAGAGAAGAGTTAAGGTTCTTACAAATTCACTTGTGCAAATGGTAAATTAAGCATTCTCCTTGACTTTGTGTACAATGCAAGCAGTAAAGACATTCTATGGTTTCACTGACGATATTGTGCTAACTCTAGGGAGGTGTGAATCAGCAAAATTCAAGGTCATCAAAGTTCTCCAAATTCCGCTACGAAGCTCATTCTGACTTGTATCCAAATAACATTGCGAGGTTGTTTTCTTTTCGCACAAAAATGGTGCATATTTTCCCAAATGTATGCATCAATTGTGCACATTTTTAAAATGTATACATTTCCCCTCTGATTAAAGCGTGTTTGTGCACATTTCTCAAAAGTACACATTTTTATACACATTTTTCAAATGTATGCATTTTTCACACTTTTTGTTCCATGAATTGCATCGCAAGCTCGGAAATTACAGATGCAGCTTGCTTTGAGATCTGCATTTGGTTTCAGAATGGGCAAACCGGGCAAATTCTGGTCAAAAATGAACTGAAACAAATTTCTCATGCATACCTACTTTCAACAAAGGTTTCACACACACACACACACACCGATCCATGCATTTTGACCTCACCAAGGTGATTCTCCATACTGATGTAAGGAATGATGTGGGACATCAGGAAAACCTCTTGGAAGTGGCATGACCCCGACACAACCTTTGGAAATGTCATGGCCTCTTGACTATATGCTCCATGTATGAATATCATGCCTGGTGCAGAACACCCATGCTCTGTTGCTAATCATAGACAAGTGTGGGACAATGGGTATGCTTATGCTTAAGCAGATGCAAGATGACAAGTTGCTAGCTTCACCGCACAAGTTTCCTGTTTGGCTTCAAAGCATAGTGGTTTGGTTTCAAAGCATATAAGTCAACTGTTGGAAAACTTTTGACATCACTGTTTGAGAAGCCCCCTCCTTCCCCCCATTCCCCCCTCCCTTTCCCCCTCCCTTGTCTCTTACACCTTCTCAGTAACTGACATGTGCTTGCAATTGTAATACAAGTCTATGAACTGAAAATGGAAAAGTACTGTGTGACGTGCTTGACCCCACTTGTAGCTGGGGCTGTTCCCCGCGCCTTTCAGTGGAGAGCAGTCGCAATGCATTGCTATCAATAAAAGCTTTTTGAGTTCACCACTTGGCGTGTCTGTACGTGATTGGTCAGCGGCCGGACACGGATCTTCGGGGTCCTTGGAACCCCTTACCACAATTTTGGCGAGCAGCCAGGAGCCAGTCCGGCTTGTCGGGAGCCCCTTGCCAGACCCCAGTGGACACTTTGCGCGCACCAGGCCAATTCCTGGAAAGTCTCCAGAAGGGTGGTGAGTGGTCCCAGACAACTCAACGGCTATCTCCTTGAACCAAGTGGTGACCAGTGAAGGTGTCTCCAGACGACGAAAACTGGTAAGTCCCGGGCGCAGTTGGGGGTTGGAAACGCCGAGTCGTTGAGCATCCTAGTGGGTTGAAAGTTATACCCTAACTGACCTGGAAGGCCAGGTCAGGCGGACGCTGAGTCCTTAACGTTCAGGTCAGGTAACAGTACCAACCAGGGGAGGGGGTCAGAGTATCCCCACGGGCAGCCCATTAGAAGTTATGTGTAAGGAATAGGACGCTGGGTGTCTCCCTGGAACTGCAGATTTAACCAAGGGAAGGTTAATAAAATTTTGTCAACTTGTCTGGCCACAATTAGGTAATTGGCCAGACTCAGGATCCTTTAATTTAGAAATTCAACAGGCCTTAAGACTTATTCTAGAAGACAAAAGACCCGGCCAGATGGATTATTGGTTCCTTTGGAACAACATGGCCGAGAAGAGGTGTATTGCCTCCGCACGATGAACGCAGGTGGCCATACCAAGTGCCCTGCCACCACCCTATATGAATTCCAAGCATAAGACAGAACCAACTTCAGAAAGAGTCCCACCAGATACAAGACTCTATCCCCTATTGACTGAACAACAGTCAGTAGTGACCCAATTCGGGATGGTCACCAGGCCGCCCGTCATTTGACAAATAGAGCACGTTAAACACACTCCGTTTAAACCTAAAGATTTGGTGTCATGGTCAAAGACCACTCCAAAATTACAGGATGATCCTCGAGAATTCTTAACCCAAATTCGGATCATTTTTGCCTCATATACTCCATCTCTGGAGGACATAGTGTTGTTTTAAAGGGTTTTATTGGTGTTTTATTGGTATTTTAATGATGTACTGGTTTTATGTGTTTTTTAATCAGTTTTGTATTTTATGTTTGGTGTTGTTCCCCGCCTCGATCTGTTGGGAGAGGCAGGTGATAAATAAATATTATTATTATTATTATTATTATTGATGAAAACCCTCCTAACCCCAAGTGATGATTTATTGAGATAACCACAGAAAGTGTTTGTAAGATAAAAGAAGAAAAGCAATAATAATAATAATGATGATAAACAGTAGAAGAAAAATTAATTAAGATAAATTAGAGCTGGTGAAATCCCCTCTTCATCACAACAGTTAAAGTTGCAGGCACTATACTAGACTGACCATATACAAAAGAAGGCAGGCCCCCTGCAACTTTAACTGTTGTGATGAAGAGGGGATTTCACCAGGAACTCATTGCATACAAACGACACTGGCTGAAATCCCCTTTTCTCTCCAACTGTTAAAGTTACATGAGCCCTGACCTGGATTTTATCTGGTCGCCCTATACATGGAGCCACTTTCACTGCTTATCCCCCCCCCCAAAAAAAAAACCCTGCAGCATAACAGTCATGACGAAGCGACAACCAGTGTGATACGTGGGCAGGAATGAACATAGAATATCCTGCCCTAAAGTTTTCTTTTTCTTTGTGCTCAATTCTGTAGCAGTGAACTGACCAGATACAAAAGAAGGCAGGGCCCTTGCAACTTTAACTGTTGTGATGAAGAGGGAATTTCACCAGGAACTAATTGCATACAAATGACACTGGCTGAAATTCCCTTTTTTCTACAACTGTTAAAGTTACAGGAGCTCTGTCCTCCTTTTCATATGGTCAGCCTATCTGAGGCTCATATTTTAAATGTGGATTTCTATATAGAAACCCCAGTTCCTGTTGCCCCTCTCTTCCTGGATGCAAACTACTTGCCCTCCCTTGCAAATAAAATAGGTTTCCCATGACATGACAATGGAAAGCTTCATAAATATCAAAACATATGGCAGCTTAAATGTTTCATATAAATTGCTTGGGGGATGTATGTAGGAAGCTGCTTTATAATCTTTTTCTGCCTGTTTAGACAGGGGAGGGGGGGAGACTGCATTCCCGTTTATTGCATTCTGATTTTATTTTTATTTATTAGTATTTGGAGGTGATGTTTAGAAACTACTGTGTTGGGGTGGGGGTCATCGGAATGTTCCCCTAAAACCACTCTCATAGGCGAGATCTGCACTACTGCTTTATAGAGGTATTGAAGTGCACTGATAATCCATCTTTCATATACCACTCCCATAGTGTTCTATCCTACTTTTTATTGCACATTCGTAACGATTTGACGCAAGGTGTAGATCTGGCCTTAGTAAGTATTTTGATTCAGAGTTGTTCTCTATGAAAACTAAATGTTTATCTCTTAGTATTTTGATTAGAGGATGATCCTTAAAAACTTCAAATGAATTCCTGTGGCCATTCAGAATGAACCTGTGCTTTTCAATGGCCATTTGGTATTCTTCTTTTTAATACGTCCCATTTTATCTGAATGCTGCTCATCTACAGATTCTAGGTATTTTTGTAATAAATCACATATCCAAGTACCCTAAAATCTGGCTTGTAGGGCTACTGGTCATTCCACCTCCTCCAGTTTTGCCATGGAGCACTGTAACACAAGGTAAAAAGTCAAATACTTGTTCCTTTGGTGCATGTGTGTAATCGTGTACCTGTGTAGATCAGGACACATTGTAAGAGCATGGATTAATCCAGCTCTTGTGGGGTTGGCAGTTGGATCATGATTATTAGGACTAGAAGATTCATTTTAACTCTAATCCAATTAAATCCTTCCAGATTTCTTTTACCTAAAATGGGGGCCATTTAGAAGTCCCAATTTTGCTCACGGTTTTTTCACTTCAAAGTGCCCCGCCTTCAAAATGGCCACCTTTTTGCCACTATTCAGCAGCAGCGGACTTTAATTTGCTGCTGCATGTTTAGTTCTACATGGCAAAGAAATGGGCTTCTTAAATAAATGTAGTGCTGGAACACTGAACAATGGCTTGGATCCTAGCTTGCCATTAGGAGAACTCTATTCATAGGATGCTTATGTTGGTGGAAGGGGGAAGGTGATTTTTACCAATTCCTCTTCCTTTTGCATTTCCCCAAAAAAGAAACCTGCTGCAGAGGGTTAGGGGGCGGTAATGGGAGTGGCACTGGAGGCTACTGGGTGAAGGGGAAATAGTAGAAAATCACCTCCCCCTCCACAGGAAGTTCTGCTGGATCAAGGTCTGTTCCATGTATAGAAGTAGCCCTTCTGTTCATGGGAGGAACAAGTAGGAACTAAACCAAATGAAACAACTGCATTGTATCTGAAAATGGCACCTTTCAGAAGAAGAACTGCCTGTGGGTTATTATTTTTATATTTTCTTTGGTAATCACTTTTTAAGAGTATTATCCTAAAGGACAATACAGTGAAATTGAAGACTGTCAAACAGTGGGACAGAGGAATTGACTTCGGTTAAACCCAAAGCTGCCTAAGTAAACGCAAGTTTATCTGCTGAAGAAATTGGCACACAAGAAGGAAACAACAGAATAGCTACATTTTGTATATCTTGTTTGCTATAACTGCAGTTTGATCTCTAGAGGTTTGCCAAGTAGGTCAACAAAACCATTTGCAGTAATGGGCAAAGAGTTTCTACAACTCAGTGTCAAAAATATGGTGTAACCCTTTAAAAATATTTTTGCCTAAGGAAAATATATAGAGCGCATGAATTTTGCAGTGAACCAATGTTGTTAGGATCAGTATTTTACCTGAGTAGAAATGCTTCCAAAAATAGCTTATAAACACGTATATAAGCTGTGTGTATTTCCAGAGTTGCATAAGCGAAAGGTAATTTGTTTATTTTGAAGTATTAACGAGGGCATGTTGCACTCCATCGGGTTATTTTAAAAATTGAAATATTAGACCTGTAATAAAATTGAAGGGAATTTTAGAGAGAGAGAGAGTGGAGTAACCCAGATACTTTACAGTTTTGTAATGAAGTATGCAGAAAATTCATTTGGTCGTAGATAGGCCTGTGCCTCAAGTTTCAAATTGAAAATAGCAAACAACAACAACAACAAACAAACAACAAACCCCCTTAATCTTGTTCAGCGCTATTTCTCCTACAGCCTGCTACTTCACAGCTAGGCCGATACTTCTTTCTCCTGGTTAGTCACATGGGTGATCTTCAGGGCTGTGCAGAGGGGGGAGCAGTGGGGCCAGTTGACCCGGGGCCCATGATTTTGAAGGGGCACTCCGATGAGGAGGTCCCCCCGTAGCTTACACTACTGCTTCCGTAGCATAAGCGGCCCATCGAGAAGTGAGGAGCCCACCTTGTGGAAACAGCACAGAAACCGTCCGTCATGAATACCACGGTCAAACTACAAGCTCCAGAGGGCCATATGCCGCATGTGGGACGGGGATATATGTGCCTAAGTTGCGATGGTTGTCCTTACTGCGTCTCTTTCCTCAAACTTCTCCATTGCATATAATCTCTGGAGCGGGGGGTGAGGTAATGATTATGATAGTTATGAATGATAATGAGGATGATGATACCGTGAGGGTGATGATGACGATGTTTGATAATAATGAAGGACTGTTCTATTGTTGTTGCTTCTATTTGTACAGCAACTAAAAATAGATATTAATTTCTGATTCAACATTGAGGTGTTGTGTAACAGGTTTAATATGAAGGTGTTATGTAGAATGGACATGTTGGTAGGCATTAAAAAAACATTAAAAATACTTAATGAGCAGTTTGAAATGGAGGGGGCACACACTTTCCATCTGGCCTAGGCATATTACCAGCTCTGCAAGGCCCTGGTGATCTTAGCCCATCAGGATTCACATTGTAAATCACAACGTGATGTAGCCAATCAGATCTGACAATATGATGATGTTGCTGAGGGTAAGTGAAAGCAATGGGGAGTAAGAGAACATGAGGGCAATGTAAATTATATGGTGAATATTACTGTAAACAGTACTTTTGTATTTATTTTTTACCATAAATAATTTTTCTTGGCATTACCAAGAATGTTTATCAAAAATTGAACAATGTCATCCCAGCCTTAGTATAGATTTGTCCTGTTGTATTTCAATATTACAACTGCTACTATTAAATGAGTTCAGTTCAAACCTGTATATTGTCAGTGTTATTTGTTTATTATGGTTTATACCGCCCTTTCTCCAGGGAATATATGTGTATGCTTAGAAGAACCCAGTTCTTGTGAGGCTCCATTACTGCTCACAATAATCTCATGAGTTAGGACTGAATTAAACAACTTTTAAGCACACAAAATGAAGCTATACAGTCAATTTTTATTTTCTCCCCTGCAAGTGGATGTGGCCCCAATTTGGACCATGGTGCTTCAGGAGAGGGGTGGTGGTTAAGCTTTCTCTTACCCACTTTTGTCCCAAAATTCCACACGACCACATGCAGACGGGGGTTTGAAAAGAAAAGTTTCCACTGGAATCAATGGATAGTTTTTTCTTTTCTTTTTAACCCCCCTGCATGGATGGGATTTCAGAACAAAAAAATGGATGGAGGAAAGCCTAAACCAAACTACTACCAACTGTTGCTGCTGAGGCCATCAGAGGAAAAGGAAGCAGCAGCCAGGCATCCCTCCATTGTGCCTTGAACTGTATGAAGCTATTAGAGGGACAGGGAGAAGAAATGGCAGCCCTTCCACTGTGTCCATGACCTTCTGAACTTTGCAACTAAGTATCTAGTGCCTAAATTTGCTTTTTCCCCCCTCCTCCCTCCCAATCCCCTTTTCCTTTTGTGTCATGTTTTTTGTTTTTTTTGTTTTTTAGATTGTAAGCCTGTGAGCAGGGACTGTTTTAAGGATGATTTTGTTAAGCGGCCTTGAGAGCCTTTTTTGGCTAAAGGGCGAGATAAAAGTGTCATAATAAATAAGCCCTTATCTCCTGAAGTGCCATTGTTTTAGGCTATAATCCTATATCAATGTACCTGGGAGGAAGTCTCATTGAAATCAATGGGTCTTGAGTAGATACATTTAGGATTACACTTTTAATTAGCCATGCATGTCAGTCATAGAACATCTAGTATCCCCAGATGATCCTGCCATAAAACAAGCTGAAACACTACCAGTGCATTTTCAACCTTCAACAAATTCATATTAGACAAAGCCATAATTAGAGATGCTTTCCTCTTTACCCAGATAATTCTCAGTAAGGATATTGTTATTCTACTGCTGGTGACAATTACCTTGAACTTTCCCTATGTCTATGTCTTATGTCCAATTTTCAATCTATCAAGGGGCAAAAGCTAGGCAGAGAGCGATGAAAGCAGAGGTTCAATGCACATCAGAATGTGCTTTGAGAGACTCTTTCAAGTGTGGATGTCTGTTAGTGCTGCGTTACTCAAAATGGAATGTGCATTCTGATATTTATTCTGAGGTACATTCTCCTCCAAAGCTAGAGTTATTAGTTAACATGCATGCACTCACAAGCCACATTGGTTCGAACAAGTGGTTTGCAAGGGGCAGAAACAACAAACAAGTGAACAAGATTGCCCTAGACACTGCACAGACTTCCCATGGACAACCATGGCAAGAGTTTGAGCTGAAGAAAATTGCAGAAATAAAGAGCTTCTCTACATTTAAACACACACACACTGCTTTCTGCTTCCATTTTCATCCCGATATTGCAATTGACTCATTGCATGGGTGGCCATGTAGTTTGAATAGAATACTTCCTATCTCTGCCTTGAGTTTGAACTTCCATTCAAATAAATAAAAAGTGCCATCTAGTGGCAGAATTATAATGCAACACCTCCAATACAGCAGATGATTTCATGGATTTATTTTCTAAAGCTGATCGTCCTTGTGTTTTCTGACAGTGGGAGAAGGGGGGAAAGGCTGAGAGACTGATGACAACATTGTGAAATCGACCCACAAACTTCCATAAGTTGCCAGTCACAAGAGTGCTATAAATTGCTTGTTTAGAGACAGCCAAAGGAATAGGATTTGCACTGGACTCATCTTAATTCGTTGGCTTGTCAGCTGGGTCCTGAAACATTTGAGAACCAAAAAGTTGTCTTTGAGATAAGTCTTTTGCAGATAAAATGGGAATAAGAGCCTTTCTTTGCTACTCTCACCTCTATAAAGCAAGGATGTAAACATTCTTTATAGTTGAATCATCCATATTTGATTCAATTCTTTCTTTGTTTTAGTTTATTTGCCCTTCTCCATAAGTCATAACAAAAGCCAACTTTCTGAAATATACAATCTGAAACAAAACAAAACAAAACAAAACACACATTTCACATCTGAAACAAAACAAAAATTCAACCCAAGCTTTGATGAGATTTAACTGCTGCCAAAATAAAGTTGGCTGATTCAGTGTAGCCTCTGTTGTACACATTCAATCTTTTGAAAGATAGACCAAACATACACCCCTACAATAACTTATATAGACATTTTTTTTCTTACCCTGCACAGTGTTGAGTAACTTAAAACATAGAAAGAAAATGTCATCAGTACTAGTTTCCACATATACATAATCTTGAATTACAGGGCATTTTATGACATTGCTCATCAACAGCCTCTGACTCAGAACCTTAGTAACATAGACAGCTTTTCCCAATAAAAATGTTCTCAGCTGTAGCAAATAGCATTAAAATCCATAAGTTTAACGCTATCAAGCTGTAAGTGGTAAAGAGAATATTGAAATAATGCTATCGCTTGACTTCTTCCAATCTATAAGAATTTATAATTTATAATCCAAGCATGCCCCATAACTATGATTTTTGTTTTATCGCAATTAACTCAAAGGGAATTTCTCTCATAATATTTAATTAGAGCAGCTAATATTCTCCTTGTGTCCACCTTAAATTGATGTTATTGTATCATTAATAAAAATGTTCAAGGTAAAAGGGGCATCTGTGTAATTTTGCTTAGATCCTTGAGTAACAGGAATGCTGCTTGTTACAAGACCATCTGGGATAAAACTATCCTGCAAGCTTGTGTCTGCTTTCAATAGTTTAATCAATGTATGCACCAAGCGGATGAACATCTGTTAGTATTTACATACCTGGATCATACCATATTCCTGTCGATTGTATCGTCCATATTGAAACAAAGGCAGCAAAAAGATATCGCTTTTTAATATCCACACATGTAAAAGTCAGGTATGCGAGAGCAAAGCAGGTGATCAAGAGTCAAACGACCTATCCAAAATCCACTTTATTGTTCTTCAAAAATTGCATTTTCCGTTGCATGGCCTCTAATTTGAAAAAAGGTATTTAGCATAATATTTTGTGTGGTATTGATAATGGGCCTGCAGTTGGTTGGAAAATTTCTGTTACTTTTATGTGAACTGGGAAAAAAAGTATATTTATAATCCAAACTGAAGGTATGAAGTCCCTCACATAATTAAAGTTAAATCATTTAACTATTACTGGCACCCACCCACTCCAAAAAAGGGGGAAAAAATCTTCAAACTTTCAGCAGGGATTCCATCTTTACCTAGAACCTTGTCTGTATAGAAATTTGATTTTTCTCTTCTTGAAGTGAGCAACTAAGTGAACAAAGTTCAAGTTTGGCAAGATTACAATTAAGGTTCTGGGACTGTTGAATACTGAGAACCATACTAAACTTGTTCTGGAAGGGGTTGTACTCACCCTGAAAAATCAGTTTGGTACCTGGGCTGGGGGTGCTCCAAGGAAATTCATATGGAGTCCATTTGCACAATTATGCTTGGTCTGCCAGCTACAACCCTTATTAAATTGATCTGGTTTGGCAACAATTATTCATGCCTTGCCTACAAAGTGCTCTATGTGGGGTTATCCCTGAAAAGTGTCCGGAACATTCAATTGGATCAAAATGTAGTAGCTAGGATGATAACCAGTTCACAGTATCATGACCATATTAAACCTGTCGTGAAAGATCTGCACTGGTTGCCAATTGCTTTCGAGGTCTTGGTCTTAACCTTTAACGGGGCCGGACACATCAGGCAGCAAAGACTTGGAAGACCACTAGAGCGCAACACATTCACAGGTACATTCACTGATTCTTGGTCCTGCTGGCCACCTGCAAGCAGCCACCAGCAGGACCAGGAAGAAGCTGCTCCCACAGGCCACAACCACTGCCCCTTGATCCTGCCAGCTGCGTGCACATGGCCAGTGGGACCAAGAAGCTGTGAGTCTGGCTAGTGGGCCCAGCCAGCTGGCTGCCTAAGCAAGCAATCCAGGCAGTTGGGAGGTACCTGAGTGAGTAGCCACCTCTTGGTCCTGCTGCCCACCTGCATGCCTCTCGCCCACTGAATATGCCCATCTGGGCAGCCAGCGCACGTACCTTTTGGCAGAGTCTGGGAAGCCGGCTGCTCGCTGGCTTCTCCACTTCTCCCAGAAAGCTCAAGTCTCATGAGACGTCTGAGATGAGGGCACTGAAGTCTCACGATGAAGTAACTGAAGTCTCTTGAGAATTCTGGGAGAGGCAGGGCATGCCAAAGAGAAAAACATCAGCTGCCTGTGGCAGCGGTGTGGAAGGTAGGTGTGGGAGGCATGTGTCAGGTGGAAACCCACCTTGGTCCAGGCCTGACATGGCTATCTAAGGGACCACCTGTCTCGTTATGAACCTGCCCAAGTATTAAGATCTGCAAGAGAGGCCCTTTTGAGGTAACATTACCTGCAGAGGCCCATTTGTCAGGAGAGTTCAAAAGGGCTTTCTTCTAGGGATGTGCATGCCCAATAATATCGCATTTTACCGTTATTGGAATTTCGGACCAAGACAATGATTGTCTCCGATAGTATCCTAGGTTAATCATATCGTCTTCACAATAATTATCGGAAATCCGATATTTAATTTGCAGCCCCATTGTGCCCTGTAGAGCTTTTTTTTTTTTTTTTTTAGAAAAAATGCCTATAACTTCTGTATTTTCCAAGTTACAGGCTTGAAACTTGGTCACAATGCTTATGGGGTATGCCTAAGTATGTGTATGAAATTTGAGATTGATCCCTCCAACCCTCGATTTTATATGAATTTATTAAAGATCCTGCAGCTTTTTGACAGGTCTGAATGAATGCATGTGGCGAGCTGTCATTCTGACCTGTCAGAACTTAAATGATCTTTAATAAATTCATATAAATTCGAGGGTTGGAGGGATCGATCTCAATTTTCATACACATACTTAGGCATACACCATAAGCACTGTGACCAAGTTCCAAGCCTCTAACTTTTAAAATGCAGAAGTTATAGGTTTATTTATATGGCACTCCGATAATCCGATATAATCAGGCTGAAAATTATTGGATTGGATATTTATTGGAGGTTTTCCTATCGTATCGTTATCGTTAATCAGATGTCCGATAATGACCTTATTGTATCGTTATCGGACATTTTAACGATACGATATACATCCCTACTTTCTTCTGTGTTTTCCCCAATCTATGGAATGTGCTCCCCTACAATTGGCCCACAATCTCTTAACCTCACATGCATGCATGTTTTCAATTTAGCCATTTAAAATGTGTAGTTCTAATGTTTTGATGTTTTTAATGTTTTTAATGTTCTTGTTTTTGTTTTAAATTGTTGTACACCATCCTAATTGTTTTTAGCAGATAAGGTGGTATATAAATGTTAATCAAGATAGATAAATGTTAACGAAAGATTATCCCCAAGTTATTCATAGATGTGAAATCCAGAGCCCAATTGGGCGATGGATGATATTTGCGGGTGGGGGGGGCCAGTGAGTCGTGGGTGGGATGCTCCCATTGGGGCATCCAGATGGTGCCACTGGGCGGGGCTATGGACGGGCGGCTTTAATCGCCGCCTAACGGTCCTGCCTGCCCTCTTTTGCTTGGCGCAGCTTCAGGAGACGGAGCTCCTTGAAGCGACGGCTGAGAGCGCGAACGACGAGGCGCTGGGGGCATCTCCTCCGCGGGCCTACCTCGTAGCCGGACGGGAGATCTCTTCGGGGCACTCTGCCCCCAGGTTGACGGGGTCGGGCCGGCTGCCCCCCCCCCCCCGCCCGAGCGGACTGAGGGCGCGGACGCGCCCGACGAGAGGGTTTTTCCCCCTTGCCGGCTGGTGGAGCGTGGCCCGGTCTTCGCTCACTTCTGGGGAAGACAGGCGCGGATGCGCCTGGTGATTGGGGCGGAGTTCGGCCTTGCCTTCTCCCAGGCTGAACGGGTCGGGCCGGCTGCCCCTCCCCCCCCACTCCTCCGTGGTTGGGGCCTGAGTGAGGCCGGGAGCCAGGCCTGCAGGGCGGGGAAGCGAAGTCAGTGGAGGCGCCGAGCAGAGGCTGTTCTGAGCTCCGCGGCGCAGACGGGGCTTTCTTTTGTTTAGGCACTTTGCCCCTTGGTTAGGGGTGGGCCGGCTGGCCCTCCCTCCCCCTCGGCTAGCACGGAGTTCAGATAGGCGCGGACGCGCCTGCTGAATAGGGGATTTCCTCTGGGCTGGACTGGCCCGCGGGTGGACAGATCGTCCCTGCTGGGGGGATTTTGGCGCGCTCGGTGGGCTCCCGGGAGTAAGGGAGCTTTTTCCTGGGAAGGTGGACGAGCGGGTAGCTGAGGCAGGCCTATAAGGGGGACTGGAGGAGTTGCCTGTGCTGACTTTGGGCGCCTTCTTTGGAGGCGCGGGTGTGTGTGTGTGTGTGTGACGTCCTTCTCAGGTCTGCGCTCCTACTGTGAAGGCAGAGGGGTTGGTGTAGCCGTGGTGTGTGTGGCTGAACTGCAAATAGGCCTTTGCTCACATTTGATTCAGTGGGGGGAGGGGAGTGTGCTAACTGTTACAGTTGGTGACTCCATTCCTTTTTGGTCGCAGGAGCCTATCTCTAGTTTCGGCACTAGGTGGCGCCATTATTCTAGAATTTTCTGCTGGCTCATGTAATTTTCTGTTCTCTCAGCCAGGTGGTGTCCGTCTACCACTTTATTAATTGTATCTATAAGTAATTCTTAGTTTGCCCACAGGGTGGTGCCATTAGCACTGTGTGAGAGTTAGTCATACTAGTTTCCCCTGGTTTAATACTGGGCAGCATGTCATTGCGGAAGGGCCGAGGGGGGAGGAAGGGCAAAGAAAAAGCCGCGCGTCCTCCGGCAAAAAGGCCTAGTGTTCGGAGCAACTCTTCCTCTGATGAGGAAGTTAACCCCGAATTGGCAGTCATTTTGGCACGACTGCAATCCCTGGAAGAGGGGAGAGGTATCATACCTATTGCAGCTGATCAGAGTCAGACGGTTGCGTTGGTCACCCCACGTCGGCAGACTAGGCAACAAAAGTTAGAGAGCATGTTGTCTTCTATTACTTCCAGGTTGGATGCGGTTGAAGCTACCCCCAACACTTCAGCTGGCAGTCTGGTTCCTGCAGTGGTGGCGCATGGCACCCAGGCGACGGATGGGCAGCAGGCACGACCTTTGGTGATGCCCCAGTCCGCAGTTCCTGGCACGTCATCGCAGGGATCAGGTGAGCACTTTTCGAACACCTTACATACCCCGGTGCAGGCCATGGGTGCCCTTCCCCCGTGGGGATGGTTCCCATGGACGACTGGGATGGCATATTCCACACCACACGTGGGCGGTCCTTGGCTAGGAACACCGCAAGGGTACATTCCGGCTCCACCCTCTGTGGCACCGGCACAGGGCCAGGGGGGTAGCTCAGACGGGGCAGCTTGCTGGACAGCTTCCTAGCATGGATTCCGCTGCAGTCAGTCACAGTAGCACGGTAAGTGACACTAGGGCGACACTACAGGCTACAACGGTCACCTCTGGACAAACACCAGTCAACTCGACTTCCGGAATAGGGGCTGTCACGACAGGCGGGGGGGCATCAGCCCCGCAGGTGCCAGCCGGTGTGGCGGCCTGCGCAGAGGTGTGGCAGGGTCCGGTTGGTTCAGTAGCCGCATCAAGCATAGCTGGCATGGACCCCTTAGCAGGTGCGGAGCGGTCAGCAATTCCCACGGGGAATACTGCTGCTCCTTTGGGTTACCATCTATTACCAGCAACTAGGGATAAAATCCTTAAAGGGGATTTGATAGATATTTTTTCTTTATTGTTTCGAGAACCCGAAAACGTAGAGAAGGATAGAGCGGCAGAGAGGGAAGCCGAGAAGTTGCGGAAAAAGAGGGTAGCTAGGACCTGGAACAATTGGTTACCAGGTTTTTTAACATATATGGGCGTCCTGCAACAACGCTTCCCTGCCAAAGGATGTATACTTACCAAATACCTCGATATCATTTATCGGGCGTATAGGGAATACGAGGGCGGGGCCTGGTTGGCCTGTGATGAATCGTTTAGAAGAAGGGCCGCCTTTGATCGCACGTTGCAGTGGGATATTAAGGACAACGACTTGTGGCTGCAATATATGACGCCGGCTAAGCCGGGTCAAGGCGATCGGGCGGATAGCGGTCACTTGTTGGAGAAGCCTCAACCCGCCACCACCCTGAGTGGGTCGGCGGGGCGGGGGGTTCAACTCCGCCCGCCCTGTTGGGAATTTGGCTCTCGGGGGGTTTGCACAAGATCCCCCTGCAAATACAGGCATGACTGCCTTGTTTGTGGCGGCATCCACCCAGCACATAGTTGCCCATCCGGCAAGAGGGGCAGGGGCAACTACCGGGGGGGATCCAATTTCAGGAAACCAGGCGGTCCAGGGGGACAACAGCCGCCTCCCAAAGGGGCCCAGCCCAATTAAACTGGTACCCCTTAGGCGATTGCTGGCACGTTACCCGCTTAGGGAGGAGGCTAGGTATTTAGATGCTGGTTTTACTGTGGGTTTTAGGATTCCATATGAAGGAGTTAGGTTTGCTTCCATAGCAAAAAATCAGAAGTCCATACAGGCTGTGGATGCCATGGCGGGGGAAATTGCAAAAGAAGTGAGTTCGGGGAGGGTACTGGCCCCCTTTTGTTATACCGCCTATACCCAATTTGCGTGTGTCTCCTTTGGGCATAGTACCAAAGAAGGCACCCGGGGGGTACAGGTTAATTCATAACCTGTCCTTCCCCAGGGGAGCGTCAGTGAATGATGCCATTCCAGAGCAATTATGCTCTGTTACATATGCTTAATTCGATTCTGCAGTGGCCCGGGTACGCAAGAGTGGGGTAGGCGCTCTGAGGGGCAAATGTGACATAAAATCCGCCTTTCGCATATGGCCCATCAATCCCCGTGATTTTGACCTTTTAGGATTTTGCTTTAGGGATCAATTTTACGTAGATAGGGCATTACCCATGGGATGCTCCATTTCGTGTGCCATGTTTGAGGAGTTCAGTTCAATTTTGGAAAGGGCGTTACGGGACAGGACTGGACTGGAGGACATGGCTCACTATTTGGATAATTTTTACTCATTGGTCCGGGGGGGTCTGACCAGTGCCACTTCCTGATGCAGCAGTTTCAGGAGATGGCACAAGAATTGGGGGTCCCTTTGGCACATGAGAAGACGGAAGGCCCCGTTACTACCTTACGTTACCTCGGAATCGAATTGGATTCCGTGGCGCAGGGCAGCAGCTTGCCCCAGGACAAGATGCAGGCACTTCTCCAGAAGCTGCATGTCTTGAGTGGCTCGCACGAAGCGACATTGTTACAGTTACAGGAGTTAGTGGGGCATTTAAATTTTGCCTGCCGTGTGATAGCACCAGGGAGAGCTTTTATCAGGCGCCTGTGTACAGCCATGCGGGGCCTTCGCTCACCGCACCACAGAGTCCGCGTGTCAACCCAGATGCGGCAAGATCTGATAGTATGGGTCTCGTTTTGCATAAGTATAACAGGGTGTCATTTTGGCGACGGGACCTGCTTCTCGAAGCTGAGACGCAGGTCTATTCGGACGCCTCGGGTGCTCTGGGTTTCGGAGTAATCTGGCATGATCGGTGGTGTGCGGAGAGATGGCCGTCAGATTGGTTAACTACCGGCGTCTGCAGAGATTTAACTTTCCTAGAGTTTTTTCCCATCTGTGTGGCGGCGCACATATGGGTTAAGGAAATGGCCAATTCAGTTGTTCATTTCTGGTGCGACAATCAGGCCACGGGGCAGGTCATCAACACGTTGACCTCACGCAGTCCCAGGGTGATTGGATTAGTCAGGGCGTTTACATTGCATGGTGTGTCCCATAACATTTGGTTCAGGGCACGACACGTGCCGGGAATCAAGAATGACATCGCTGACGCTTTATCGCGTCAGCAGGTTCTGGGAATTGGCTCCGTGGGCGCGGCCATTGCCGGAAATGATGCCAGCTGCGCTTTGGAAAATTGGAGGGTCGACATAGAGCAGGCCATGTGGCAGTCCGTGGCGCCTCCCACTAGGACGGTCTATGCCAAGACTGGTGGGCAGTTCCAGCGATTCCTGTCCACCTACAATTTGAGCGAGAGTTGGCCTATTTCGGTCGACCAGATCTTGTAATTCTGCGCGGTATTGCGCAGGTCTGGTTTAGCTGCCCGCGCCATTGGGGGTAAGATGGCTGCACTATCCCTTTTAGCCAAGATCCGTGGAGTGGCGAATTCAACCACGGATGAGAGGGTTAAACGTACAATTAAGGGTTGGTCCAGGATGATGCCTAGGGCCCCGGATTCGACGATTCCTGTATCTCCTGAAGTTCTACAAGGACTGAGGGCGACTTGGGGGGAGCTTTGCTCCTCTCAGTATGAAGCTTTACTTTTGGCATATTGGCGGATCCTCTCTGACCAAGTTCCAATTTTGGTCAGTGACAAAGCGGGCTTGGGAGCACTTGGGTCTCCCAGCTGATTTGTTCGGGATGCATTCCTTCCAGTGCTGCATCGTCAGCAGCCAGCGCTGGTTTCTCTCCCACACAGATTCAAGCTATGAGGAGATGGCATTCTTCTGCCTTTAAGGCGTACATTAGGAAATTTCCTGCGATGTGATGTGTTGTTGGGGTGCTGACATGCTCATGTTTAATTTTAGATACCTGGAGATCGCAGATCCCAGTGAATGTGATCATATGCGGACACAGCATGGTCTTTTGGGCTGGACGGCGAGCATCTTCCTCCAGCTTTGGAACTCAGCTGGGGCTGAGTTAATGTGCTTCCATTTTATGGCTGGGCAGACGAGGCATGTGGTGGGAGCGTCTCCTGCCCACTTTATTCCATCAGCGTGCCAGCCGTCCCCCCCCCCCGCAAATACTTATCCATTTGGGGGGGAACGATTTGGGCTTGCTTAAAGGCAAGGCCCCGATATTACAAGCTGAGGCCGATTTTGTGATAATTCGGCAGCGTTGGCCAGGCGTGCTGATCATGTGGTCATGTTTTTTGCCCAGGCTTGCCTGGAAGAGAGGGTGTGACCCTCTGGCATCTGGAGCCCAGGCCTGCATGGAAGAGAGGGTGAGACCCTATGGCGTTTTATTCCAGGTTTCCCTGGAAGAGAGGGTGCGTCCCTCTGGCGTTGGAGCCCAGGCTTGCCTGGAAGAGAGGGTGCGACCCTATGGCGTTTTATTCCAGGTTTCCCTGGAAGAGAGGGTGCGTCCCTCTGGCGTGGGAGCCCAGGCTTGCCTGGAAGAGAGGGTGCGACCCTCTGGCGTTGTGTTCCAGGCTTCCCTGGAAGAGAGGGTGCGACCCTCTGCGTTGGAGCATGCCCGCAGGAAAGTGAACTCCGGAATGTTTAAGGAGTTATACAAATAGGGGGTGTCAGTATTCAACATCCTGACATCATGCGTTCCCGGAGGGAGCTGTATCGTTCGGATGGTGTGCACCTTTCGGACTGCGGCAATGATTTCTTTTTGGCAGATCTGCAGAAGGGATTGAGGGAAGTAATAGAGGCCAGGTGGGGGGGGGGAATGACTAATCGAGTGGCTTGTCAGTCCCCATGGCGGTAGGTGCGGGCATCCTTAGGGCCTTTTTTCAACTGGTGAACATTCTCAGGAACCGTTGAGGTAAAGGGTAATACCTGACGCTCACATCTGGGAGCCCCGCGGCACCAGATCATGGGAATAAGGTTTACCTTTGAGGCCAACTCTACTCACACGCTCGGAGCACTGCGGCATGGGTGTTGTGACAAAGGAAGGCCTCCCAACCCCAAATGGGGTATGACCAAGGGGTGGCGAACGCGGGATGCCACCCGGAGGTCAGAGAATGGTTCGCCCATTCCCAAGATTTGGCCTGGAAGAGGCCAAGAGAGGATGCCCGCATAGGTCTTATCCCTTGCTGCAGATCTTGAATAAAAGTGGCCCATTTTATACCCAATTTCCTTGTCTCGACTCTTTATTTTGCACCCTACACTCCGCAAGTGAAATCCAGAGCCCAATTGGGCGATGGATGATATTTGCGGGTGGGGTGGCAGTGAGTCGTGGGTGGGATGCTCCCATTGGGGCATCCAGATGGTGCCACTGGGCGGGGCTATGGACGGGCGGCTTTAATCGCCGCCTAACGGTCCTGCCTGCCCTCTTTTGCTTGGCGCAGCTCCCTCCCTCCCCTCCCTGTTGACAGTATGGGCTAGCCGGTCGTCATTAGGAGGCCAAGTAGGAATTTTTTACTCTTACCCTAATTTGGTTAGGAGTTTTTTCGCCTACTTCATACTGTAAGACAGCTGGGGAGTATTAAATAGGTTGATTTGCACTAATTTGGTCACTTTAATTTGGCGGTAGGTGCAGGCATCCTTAGGGCCTTTTTTCAACTGGTGAACATTCTCAGGAACCGTTGAGGTAAAGGGTAATACCTGACGCTCACATCTGGGAGCCCCGCGGCACCAGATCATGGGAATAAGGTTTACCTTTGAGGCCAACTCTACTCACACGCTCGGAGCACTGCGGCATGGGTGTTGTGACAAAGGAAGGCCTCCCAACCCCAAATGGGGTATGACCAAGGGGTGGCGAACGTGGGATGCCACCCGGAGGTCAGAGAATGGTTCGCCCATTCCCAAGATTTGGCCTGGAAGAGGCCAAGAGAGGATGCCCGCATAGGTCTTATCCCTTGCTGCAGATCTTGAATAAAAGTGGCCCATTTTATACCCAATTTCCTTGTCTCGACTCTTTATTTTGCACCCTACACTCCGCAAATATTAACATATCTATTTTTTAATCTCTTGTACCTTTGCTGACTGAATCTCAGAAAGTAGTACTGTCTTTAAATGTAAAGGCATGATCCAAACAAAGCCATAGATGTCCTTGGTGGTCAAATATCTTTCAGATGCTTCTCATATTCTTTCCTCAAGTCAATTAATTGCAGTATAGCTAACTCTGTACCATCAAATGCTAACTATTTTGCAGCATCTTTTCCTTGGTTACTTCACAATTCACTTCAAACTATGCAGCATTCTTGCACTGATACTATACAGTCACGATCAACAAGGTGATGTTTCCCAGTAGCCTGTTCTAAAACTTTCACCTTCAGGAGGTGTAGGCTGAAGAATCGGAACAGATATCACATAAGCATATCTTCAAAGACAACTTCTTCATTATATGTTCGATCAAATGACCATTCCATTTCATTCATTTCATTCACCCAGCTCTCCAGTAACAGTTCTCTCTGGCTACAAAGGCTAAGTTAAATTCCTGTCATCACCATCTATGTGTCTAGAATCCAGATCCAAACCCTCACATTCTTGTTAAAATACTTCAGGATTAGGAGGCCTGATCACTGTGTGGGGACCATTACCTGAGTGAAACCTTGGGGATCCCAATTGATTTTTTAATACTGGTTACAAAATCAAACATGGAACTCTGAAGGATACATCTTTAAATTCTTAGGCTAGTTTATTTCTGTTAAATCCATTTTACATAATGGGACTCCCAAGAATTAAAAGAAGTATTATAGTTAACTGGGAAAAAATGATACTTATTTTGTACAGTAAGGCAATTGGATGGGACAGAGTTCAGGACAGGTAAAAATATCCCAGGAATGATGCTCCTTTAGCTGATACTGGCCTGAGACATTTTCTTCTCCCTGCTCAACACTTATAAAAATAGTGTCGCACCAACGTTCACCTGTATTCATATGCACCCACTCTCCAGGGTTCCACATGAAACAGCTTGGTTCACCCTGCTGCAGGGTGTTTCTTCATCCTCAATGAAAGATCATCTAAATGGCTGCTATTTCAAGGTTGCTATTTTGAGCAGCAGCAATAATTTCACTAGGGCAATGTTTAGGCCAGCTATGATCCTTCAGCTCTGATGGCAAGGTGTTTGGAGTGGAGTTTTGGATTTGATGATAACAGTGAACAAGCCAAAATACATTCTAGGCAAGGCAGAAATACTATTGGTTGTGGACTATGATGACCCTGGAGTATTCAGCCTGCTCTGGATAGGATTCAGATTCAAAGTCTGGGAATTCTTTTACACTAACTGCATACTTTGCTGGAGGAATCAGACCTGACCTCAGTTGTTCATGCTCTTGACACCTCCAGGTTAGATTACTATTATTAATTCTATGTAGGGCTGCTCTTGAAGACTGAATGGATATAGGAACTGGTCTGGAATGTGCCTGCAAGGGTTTTAACAGGAGCTGCCCAGGCAGGTCCTATCACACCAATCCTGTGTCAGGTTCACCAGCTACCAGTTTGCTTCAGAACGCAATTCAGGGTGCAGCCTTTGACCTTTAAAGTACTGAATACTTTTGGTACAGAATATCTCAGCAATATGTTCATATAAATCCAACCATGCTGTTTCATAGGCCCTCCTTCTGGTCCCTATGCCATCTGAGATAAAGCAGGTGGATAACTGGAAGAGGACCTTTTGGATTCTGGTCTCTGGATCTATCCAGACCTGGGGTGGGGAATGCAAACCATGACTGCAAACAACCTGGCACATTCTTTTGTTTAAAAAAAATGTCTATGAAATGGTACATCTAGGTAACTATGCAGAACTGCATCCAGAGTAGCTAGTTCATCCATAATAGCACAACAGGTCTATAATTAACCTTACATGGAAGTGTGGGTTTTTAAAAGTTAATGAGGTGGCTTTTAGATTAATTTGGGTTCAGGTTGAAATTGGTAGCACAGATTACACATGACAAATGACCCAGGACAGGATCCTTTAATGCATTATTATGTGCTAAGAGTTACTTTGAGCATAATAAATTTCTTCACACACTTTTGCGTAGAAAACAGTCTGCAAACCATATGTAGATCATCATGCGTGATAATCTCACAAGAGTCAATACTGCGACATATACACAAGCTCAGTTGCTAAAATAACCACAGGTGGGTCTACTGTTAAACCTCTGGATGATTTGCAGTAGATGACCAAGGTTTTCTGATTCCTAGTTGTTGAAGAACTCACCACCACCAAATTAGGTAGGTGAAGCTAAGGAAAGGTTCCAAAGGAAAGCCAGTTTTCCAGAGGGGAAAAGTATATCTTATTCCTATTTTTGTTTAAAAAAATGTATCATGTTTGAAGCAGTAGTAAGTGACATGTGTAAAAAAAAAAAAAAAACCATCCATCTACTGATCTGTAAACTGCTCTGAGAACCTTTTTGGCTGAAGACAAAGCAGAGTAAAATGCTCTAATGAATAAATAAAATCAGGAAAATCCCGCATGATATATCACTTTCTTCTACAGTATATGCACCCATCAATTCACAGACTTCATGGCCAATCATTCAAAGTCAACAATATATATGCTACGCAGCATTCTCCTTTTCCTTCAGTTTAGGATTTCTAGTCCAAATTAGATTATAAACCCATTGGCTTTCAGAGCCCAGCTGAGTGGTGCTCAACCTGTTCGGGAGGGGATAACACGCCCTCTAGAGCAGGGATGCACAACCCAGGGCCCATGGGCTGCATGCTGCTCCCAGAAGCATGTGTGCAGTTCCTGTACTCCCCCTATGCCACCACTGTCACTGCCATTTTTTCCCACCACTGCCACCGATTGGAATTGCTGCTTCACACCACTAATGCAAAAATATAGAAGTAGCAGCAATAGTATTTATGAAGATGATAATGAACATTTGTCTTACCTGGATATTCCAACTGATTCAGACTGTGATGGACTACTTGCTAACAGGAATAAACTATAGGGAACATATTACACCTTTGCTGAGAAGCCTCCAGTGGCTTCTCATAAGTTTTAAGATCCAATTTAGAGTTTTTGGTCTTCAACTTTAAAGCCTTACATGGTTCAGCAAGGGTATATCAAAGAATGTTTTCTCCCCTCCCCTTTCCTTCACCAGTGCAGGCACGAAGAGGAAAATACAACCTGTTTTACCTTGACTGCAGTTTATCATTGATTGTGTTTGGATTATCACGCAGGGGGAAGAAGCCATTGTGGCTTCTCCCCCCCTCCCCCCCCGTGTCGCATGCAACTGTTATTTGCATAATTCCCCATGATGCAGCGCAGGTTGGTGTGTCATCCAAACTGAGTGTGGGGTGCAATGGGGGTAACTTCAGACCCACCCTACAACACACGATGTACAGTAGAAGTTGTGGGGTGGGTGTGAAGACACCACCATCATGCCATGTGCAAGCTTTGGGCAACACACCAACCCGCACTGCATAATGGGGGATTATGCTAATGGAAGCCATGCACATAACATGTGTTTGGTTGGGAAAAGAAGCCACGATGGCTTCTTCCCCCTGCACGATCATGCAAACACACCCATTATGACTGAACTGGAAACTGTACTTAAACTATGCTTTATGGATTCAAGCCAAGATCAAACTGTGCTTCTTGATCTTGGCTTGTTTCAATAAACTGTAATTTAATCTAACCCAGTCATCATCAACTTTATTATGGTCACTGACCAGACATTACACATACAAAGATTAGGGTGAAAGCACACACAAATTTAAGAAATATACAGCAAAATCAATTCCAGAGAAACCTTATTCTCATAGCATTCAAGAAAATTTTTGCAAAAGCTTCAGCTGTGACCCCATCCTCTGTGGCCTTGAAGCAGCGAAGCATTGATTTCTAATCCAATGTCAAGCAATAATTTATCTCCAATCTCCCTATAAAAGGGACAACAGAGTAGAACGTGAATAACCGATTCAATTTAATTGCTTCCACATGGGCATAGGCGATCAGAAAGACTAATTTTCTGAAACCTCCCCTGTAGCAAAGCCGATGGCAAGACATTAAATCTTGCCAGAGTTAATGCACGCCAATATTTAGGGATGTTAAGCATTGAAAAATATTTTGCTTCCACCATTCCATAACTCAGGTTAACGTCTAAGAACAGAGGAGAGCAAGTTCTATGTGCTGCAGATCTTAAAACCTATAGATCACAATCTCTTATCCTTTGAGACAAAAGGGTTTTGGCCTGTTTTGCTTCCATCATTATTAGAGACTCAGGGCATAATCCCAGAGAGTTGATCTTATTCCAGAGAAGTTTCATCCACTCATTGAAGTATGAGTCATTCCATATCTTGTGGAGATAGCCAGGGCCATACAAACGGATCCAACATTTTAATGCACACAACCAAGCTCTCGAGGTAATAGTTGTAAACCCATTTCCAGCAGGAGAGCAGGTTTGCTACACACTTTGAGAGACCAAGGTTGGAACGTATAAAAGTGGCTTGTACAGATTCAATTGAAGAATTAACAGCTTTGATCCAGATACTGATTCCATATGTCAATTGCATAAGGGATTTGGCCTTAAAAATTCTAAGTGCAGCGGATACGAATTGTCCCCCTCTGGTATAATAAAACCTTGTGATTGCAGCCGCCGTATTGTTGGCTGTTGCTTTGGCCTTATCTCTCTGCAATGGCCAATTCAGTGTGTTATGAAAGAATATACCCAAATATTTATAATCAGAGACTTGTTCAATTTGGTTACCGTTTACAGACCATCTGTAGGTTTTCATGCGTCTTGAGAAGACCAGCACTTTGGATTTATCGTAATTGATTCTTAATTGGATCTAACCACAGCTAGTTAGCCAAACTGGAGGGGAGGGGAAGAGGGAGTGCATGAGCCTGAAGCTTTCCCAGTTTAATTTAACCTTGCATCTGAACTAGACCATGGTGTCTCAGTAACCAAATATCTACCTGTTTAATAACTATACATTTATACAACAAATGATAACTTCAGCCTTCTTCCTCAGTCTCATAGTTTAACAGAACATATAATCTAGTCCTTGTAGGTCATGATACCATAATCAAATGACCTCCCTCCTCCAAATGTTATTAATTTCTTGAACTGATGCTTGGTATTGATGTCTTTCTCTGGTTAGATTCTGTTGTTATTGTACTTCAAAAGGTGGTGCGAGAAGGGCAGATGGAGGTGGAGAGTTATTAATAGAAAACAATACTGCCAACCACAGAGCGTCCAGAGAAGCACCTTGAACACCAAAAAAGAAAAAAGGAAGGGGAAAAAAGAGTGCGGATTTTACAAGCCAGTAGTTCTGAAAAGGTTTACATGAGCTGAAGGTGATTAGAAAGTCATTAAATGAGCAACAAACTGATGAGCACAATCCAGATCATCAATAAGCAATCCAGATGTGCAGTACAAGTGAATGGAGAGATTGATGAGTCCTTTGAATCAGGTAGGAGAAGCAGTAGGAGTTTGACAGGTTATTTACTGACTGCCATAACCTTTAATGTTGCTCCATGAATCAGGCAGTCGAGACGTATAGTAACGTCACCCTCCCTTTTAGGGTGCTGGCTTCACTTCTCCCACAGTGCCTCCATCAGCGTCTCCGCATAATGACTTGACACAATCGTGATGTTCATGGTGGCTCAGAACATTTACTGTAGCACTAAAGGGCATTTAGAAGTGGCGAATGTACCTCCTGAACGTTACACATATGTGTGTATCGTTTCGATAAGGCAACTAATACTACCATATTCTTTTGTCTTCATTTTAATCTGCAATAACATCTTTGTTTTATCCTGAACTTTATTATCTCTAGATTTCTCAAAGTTAGTTATTGTAATATTACTTCTCCCATATTTTCTTTAAAAATATTTATCATTTTGGCGTTTTGTTATTATTATTATTATTATTATTATTATTATTATTTACATTTATATACCGTCCCAAAGCCGAAGCTCTCTGGGCGGTTTACAAAAATTAACTGTTCCTCCCTCCACTTCAGTGGTCTCCACAGGTGTACTCAAACTTCAGAGCTTCTAGGACTGGGACTGGAACTCTGTTCCATGAGTCACTACATCTCTTTGGAAAAGTATATACCTTCTTGAACCCAAGTAGCTACACAGACTCTTAATTTTCCTGTCCCTATACAACTTCCACTGGACAGATCTGCAAGTCTCAGGGGTGGACAGATTTGCAAGTCTCAGCCTTGCTGAGATTGCTGTTGTTTTTGAGGTCAAGTTCATTCCATCCTATTTCTGCATGAGCGAGCAGTTTATTTTTTAAAAAAATTACACAAATTTGAATATATATTTCATAATGTGTGCATTAATGTACATATTTTTGTGTGCACTTTTAATTGCAGACATTTTTGGATGCATGCATCCATTGCATGAAGCATGTTTGTGTACATTTTGGAAATGCACACATTACATTTTGTTTTGTAGAATGCATTGAAAGCTCGGCAATGTATGGTTATCCAATTGCAAATTGCATTTGGGTCTGTATCCTACTTCCACTTCCTGTCAGCTAGGATGAGTGGGAAATTCACTCCATCGAGTTTTTATTTTTAATGTATTTACCCAATTGGCACTTCCCTGAAGTGAACACAGACAACTAAGATGGCCTGCTCTACAGTTGTCTTCCACCACATCTCAGATGGTGTTCAAAGATTAACACGTTATTAAGGGACCTAGGCCTAAAACTCCCAGTGTGCCTTGGACAGGAGAGAAGGCTTATTAGGCTTTGGCAGCCAGTATCTGGTAGTGTCTCGCCCTCCTGGGCTGGAAGGGAGAGTGCCTGGGGCCAGCTGTCTCAGTTGCCAAGCCCCATTAGAAGCAGGCCCATTGCCAACAGCAACCAAGTGAACCATCATTCAGCAAGCCAGCCCCCTCATGGCCTACCTATGGGCACTGATTGCACAGTGTAGCATGGACTGGCTCAGCCAGACTTCACTTCCCATAAGCTTCAGCAGCAGGACTCCCATTGGGCAAGTCAGGCACCACAGCAAAAGGCATGCCAGAAGTTGTAGTTTTTGTTTTCCATGTGAACAAGGAAAATTATGGTGACAGCTTCAAGGCAGCCCTGGCCATGCATTGAAGGTGAGAGGTGGGGGGTGGGGAAGAAACTAATTTAATTTGTTTTAAAGTTACCTCACAGGCCTAGGACTGGCCTACCTTGAAGAGTTGTCATGAGGGTGAGAGAGGAAAAAAAGAAATGAATTTAATTTGTTTAAATGTTAATTCACAGGACTAGCCGGCCTGCTACTTTAAGATGATTACCTCACATATATTTTAGGGGGCCCAAGCAACCCCAGGTAGAAACTTGAAATCTGGCACACTGATAGGTCTGCCTGTACAATGTAGCAGAAAAATCTAAAAACATGAAATTTTGGATTTTAAGTACTTTTATGTCAGATAAAAGGCCCAAGTCACCAGTTTCCTTGACCATCCTGGCTTGCTGCCAACACCTGTTAAATGTAGATATTATGTAGTAAATTATGTCAATAAAGTATTCTGTATTCTGGCTGTTTTCCTTTTTTCATAATAATTTCAGAGCACATGCATACAACAGTTCCCCGCGTCCACTGAGATCCACTTTCCTACTATATGTTATTCAGATATCTGGGCAATACCGGGTCTATTTTGAAAACATATTTTTAGGTTTGCATCTTTTTTATCTGGTAGAAAGGCTGTTGTGTGTCCTGATAGTTTTTTAAGTTTAGACGGCTGCTCCGGCCAAGGCATGATGGGAGATGTAGACTTTTCTCTTCTCCCAGGCATTTAACAGCGTATGTTGAGGTGGTTTGTTGTTGTTGTTGTTGTTTGACCCATAATAGTTGTTGTAAATGAATATTGTATTTATAATATGTTTTTATGCTTTTTATGCTTTTTAAATTTTGTATATCGGTTTTTTAATGTTCAATGTTTTTTAATTTTTGTAAACTGCCCAGAGAGCTTCAGTTATGGGGCGGTATTTAAATGCAAATTAATAATAATAATAGTAATAATAATAATGACATTTGAGGTAAAACAAAAAATGTGGTTTATCACAAAGCTCTAATTTAAAATACAGTTCTTATTAACATGATTTTCCATTTATTCTAACAAAACAATTTACGAACTTAACCAAACTAAAAAAACAACAACCAATCAACCTAAAAATGAATAAGTTGCAGAGAAATTTATTATTTATTAAATAAATGTCATAAACATCATCCATGGACCCGAGCAACACCAGGCATATCAGCTAGTTTATAGATAGATAGATAGATAGATAGATAGATAGATAGATAGATAGATGATAGATAGTGGCTGCATTCGGACAACACATTAGTCAATGGTGGGTTGAGTAGCCTACTCACAGTTGGTTATTTTGTGGGTACACCCCCCATAACATATTCCTACACAACTGTGGGTGGTTGGGGCTGGTGTTGAGTGGACTAATAGTCAACCTGGCATTTGACTGACACAGCCCCTGCCCCTCTCCCCTCTCCCCACCCTCCCTCCTTCCTCAGTCCTCCCAGTTCTATCCCAGCAGCCTCTGCAAGTTGCCTGAGTTGTAGCAGAGTGGCAGACGCCGCTTTGGTCACTCTTGCCACCTGCCTCTATTGGCTTGTGTTTCAACCCACTCACCACAAGCCATTAACACACTCACCCCTCCACACAACACTTTAAACAGCTGGCTTCGAGTTAAGCAACTTGCAAGCCAGTTGTTTCTCTCTGTTGCTTATTTGGGCAGAATAGCATACCGTCAGTAGTTTGTGAGCGGCATGTTACCCTCCACACAACACAATAAGCAACACAACTGACTATTGTTTCCCCCCCTCAGTTGCTTAATGTGCTGTCTGAATGCAGCCAGTGTGTGTGTGTGTGTGTGTGTGTGTGTGAGAGAGAGAGAGAGAGAGAGATTACAATTAATTATTTGGACTGTAAACTGAGTACTTTGATTTGTATTGACTTCCACTATGACTAGTATTCATGGATTTGGATAAGTTCAAGCATATACTACATTACCAGTTTCTTTCTTTCCTAGTTCTTTCCCTTCTCTCAGGAAAAGAAACTCACATAATGCAGCTATACAGATATGGAGACAAAAAATATTGCTCTGGTTAGAGTAATGGGAAATGAACACAATGAAACAGCTTTATGACACCTTATTTTGACCCAATGACAGGATATATCTATTCACTTCTGTGGCAATCTATTCCAAAATAATATTTCCCGCAAATAAGAGATGAAAATGTTCCTTAGTATACCTGACAGATCATAATGTTAAAGTAAATGCTCTCTTGTATCTATTAGGGAGAAACTTCACATTCAAGTTGATTATTTGCTGATGAATATGATCAAATAAACTGGACAAACTATGAAATACATCAAACGTCAAGGAAAAGCATAAGACCGTAATGTGCTTAATGAGGTAGTAGAGAATTCAAATGTCCTTGTTATTTCCTGCATTCAACAGGTGCAAATTTGAAGATCAATCCATCAAAGATCCATCCATCAACCTCTACAAAAAAAATTTTTTTTTTCAAAAAAGTTTTTAAAAGACATCTAGAATTTTACAGTAACCCTTTCCTATATTCATGTAAGGAGCAGTCTATGAACAATGTAAACATAATATACACAGCAAAACAAATATTAAATCATTAACAAATTAAAACCAGTAGAACCAGTAAAACCATTTGAGATGGTTCTGGCAAGGAGTTGTCTCAACCCCATTATTTCAGCCCAGAACTGCTATTGGACTCATCTGAGAGGTCTTCCACAGGCTCTTTGTTTTTGGATTTTGTTTGTGTGTTTGTTGTCATGCCAGGTATGACATGCTTTTGTTCTTCTGAAACTTTGTTTTGAAACTTTAGTTTAAAAGGTATAACAGCTCTAAGGTCCATACCCATCTCATCTGAGTCTGGCCACTTAGGGCCAATCTACACAGTCCTTTGGAACATTTTAAAAAGTATTTTAAAATGTTCCAAATAGGTGCATTCTAAAACATCTTAGACCACATTACTGAGTACTCATGTTACAGGAAAACAGTATTCAGTCTTTAAAGCGGTGTGTGCAGTCACACACTGTTCTGCCCTGTCTCTTTCTTTCGTTTTTTCAATGAGTTTAGGGCAAGGCATTGTGGGGGTTGTAGTTCAGTCACCACTTCCTCCTTTGTTCCTCTGTCATACCCTAGCGAGTATAGGGCTAGGCATTGTGGGTGTTGTAGTTCACTCACCCACTTCCTCTTTCTTCCCCACCAATCAACTGCTAAGCATTTGGGTGCCGGTCAACGAAGCACTGTCCCCAGGAATCACAAACGGTAAGGAAGGACACATTATATTACTTAAAACAATTTATTAGAAGTGAAACCGTTGTATATAACTGAAGGGAGTTTTAAAAAACCTCAGATATACAACATTATAGGGAGCGTGGCATGTGGCCCAAAGGGTTTTCATAACCCTTATAAAACCTCAAAAACCTCATCTGTAGATCAGCCCTTAGCCTCTTGCCTCAAGACAGGCAAAGTTCTGCTTTAATCTATTTGTAAATAGACATCTGTTTTCCTTCACCTGCTGAGATCCAGGAGCTTCAATGCACCCCAAACTTCAGCTGCAGAAATGAGTTATTCAACCCCAAGGAGATGTATCTTTGCGGTTCTATCCTATTTTCAGGAGGTCCTACTCAAGACTCTCTAGAACATAAATATTAGTATGGCATAAGTAAGAGGAAAGGTGAAAGCCCAGACACTTTGCTATCAATTTTCTGTGTATGTGTACTTGTACATTTCTTACTTGCATGTCATAGTATGTGGTTTCTAGGTTGCCTATTGAAGCACTGACTTGGGTCTCTGATTTGAAAATACAAAAACCACTGTAAGTAGAAAAATAGTTGGTAAAAACGGCAGGACCTTGTTTAAAATATAAACACAGTGCTTCTTTAAAAAAAAAAAAGTTAATATGTCCCTGAGCTACAAAGTTGTTTTTCTAACTCTGAAACATGCAAAGGTATCTTAACCTTTGGGGAAGCTAAACCCCACAAATATGCCCTGTGTCTGGTTAATCAGTACAGTTAGCTACTTTTTAAGAAACTTGTTTAAAACTTCCTTCTAATGCTAAGGAAATACTGAATATTTGCAACATGTAGGTATTTTACTGACTACCTTCGCAGAAAGAAAACGTTTACAGCTTTTCAAAATATAAAAAAGCTGTTATGATTCCTTATCTTACTGCTAAGCCCTCCAGAGTTATGGTCAGTGGCACAATGAGGCTGCAATCTAAACACATGATTGCCCTTGGCCTCTGTGTCCCACAAAGTCTACCTTTTCAAGTGAGGTGGTTACCTCAGCAGTAGATGCTGGATAGTGCAAAGGGGGCAGACCCTTGGGCAACCCCCTCTTTTGCAGGACAGAACTGTGTGTACCAGGCAGCCTGCTCTGCACCCTTTAAGCGACTCTGATGAACCTAGGATATTGTCCCATCACCAGTATCAAAGTAAGATTCCACTACCAGTCTGTTAGTGTCTGCCGATGAAATGTGGAAGGTGTCATCTTACTTTTGCCTTGAGCAGAAAAATGCCTTGGGCTGCCATTCAATAGCTGAATGTAGATAGGCACTCAATGCAGTAGGACCTCTGCATAATCAGGGGTCCCAATTACATGGAATGTCTACACACATTCAATCACTCATATTTTGGCACCCCTTTGCAGATGGCTGTGCTAAACGTGCAGCCACGGGGCCAACGTTGTGGCCCAGTTCCAACCTCTTCATATGCTAACCCTATCCAGGAGTAGCATGTGAAAAGGACTTTACTAGGAAGTAACTCCCATTGAATACAGTGAGGATTACTTCTGAATAAACATGTATAGTATTGCACTGCAGGCCTCTTTTTGCAAGCTCAATTACACTGGAATCTTCATCTTTCTTTAAGAGCTTGGTCAGAGACTTTAATCCTGGATGTAAAGGAGCCATTTTCAGTATGTATGAATGACTCTGAAACTAACAAGCAAACAAAAATATTACAGCCCAAACTTTTTGTGGAGTTAGAAGGAGCAATGTATTTATTGCCATTCTGAAGCATATCCCGTTAACCAAGACTGTCAACGCAAACACATCAGGTCATGCTGGAGGAGTTTTATCACAGAGAAAAACTTTGGCATTAAAAGAGAGCAGAGAGCAGTCTCGGAGATAGACTAGTAATTAAATATTGATTGCTTTATCTGGCACATGTGTACAATTCTAAACAAATGCAGGATCATTTTTTACCCCTCTTGTGTGCTTTTTTTTTGGTAAACACAAAAAATTGTGAGGGCATTCATTTTCCAGATTACAAAATATGAAGTGTGGCTCCTACCGCTGATTCACTGATCTCACTTGGACTCAATCAATACCACCTATAAATGCAGCCCATTCTACGAATGTCAAGAAGACCAGCAAAAGCTCAGCTCTGCTAAGACCGAAGAGTTAGCTTAGAAAAGAGTACCAAAATTTTAAATAGGAATTGGCCAAAGATGTAGTATTGACCAGAATGGTATGATTAATTTAAACCATGATTTATCACAATTTGTGTCTTCCTCCTGATATTACATAATGCATGTTCTTTGTAAAGGAATATGGTACATAGTACATGCTGTATCGTGACAGCCTAGTACTACATGCTTACAACAGGTTACACTCACTATTGCTGCCCTCTCAACAGAACATGGCCTCCAAGATCATTGATTGGTGCCACTGGAACATTTTTCACTATCTATGTCATGCTAAGTAGGCAATTCTACAATGTTCACAGCTGGGGAGGAAAGTAGGGGTGTGCACGGACCCCCCGGATCGGATCGGGACCCGGATCGGGACCTCCAATTTTGTCCCGGACCGGTTCGGACAAAATCGGAGGCCCCCCGGACCGGATCGAGTCCGATCCCGACCCAAAAATCGTAAATTTTTGGATCGGCCGCCATTTTTTTCCCCATAGACTTGCATTGCAATGCAAGTCTATGAGGAAAAAATGGCGGCGGGTGGGTGAGGGGGGGCCTAACTCCCTCCCCCCCGGGGCCGTCCGCTGTGGACGGCCCCGGCAGGTAAGCCCCCTCCCCCGCGCTCCCTACCCCCCCTGGGGCCGCCTGCTTCCATCCGCTGGCGCCCGTGGGCGCCAGCGGATAGAAGCGGACGGCTCCGGGGGGGGGGTAAGCCCCCTTCCCCGCCACTGCTTACCTTCTCGGCCCGTCCGCTCCCGTCCGGCGCCGGCGGCTACTACCAGCGGGCTCCGCGGCCTACTCTCGAGTAGCGCACCGGGTGATGACATCACCCGGCGCGCCACCCTGGAGTAGGCCGCGGAGCCTGCTGGTAGTAGTAGGCGCCGGCGCCGGACGGGAGCCGCCGGGCCGGGAAGGTAAGGGCCCCCCTCCCCCCTCCGCGCGCCCCCTCCTCCCCTCCACGCACCCCCTGCTTACCTTCTCGGCCCGTCCGCTCCCGTCCGGGGCCGGCGGCTACCACCAGCAGGCTCCGCGGCCTGCTCTAGAGTAGCGCGCCGGGTGATGACATCACCCGGCGCGCCACCCTAGAGCAGGCCGCGGAGCCCGCTGGTAGTAGCTGCTAGTGCCGGACGGGAGAGGATGGGCTGAGAAGGTAAGCGCCCCCCTCCTCCCTCCCCCGCTGTCCACTTTCATCGGCGGGCGCCCGCTGGCGCCCGCCAATGGAAGCGGCGGTGGGCGCCAGTGGGCGCCCGCCGATCCGCCGATCCGCCGATCCGCCGAACCGGTTCGGAGCCTTTTCAGACCGGTTCGGATTGGATCGGCCGATCCAGCTGCGGGATCGGAAATCGGATAATTTATCCGATTTCCCCCTGGACCGGACTCGGATCGTGGATCGGGTCCGATCCAGTGCACATCCCTAGAGGAAAGTATTAAATCTCCCCTCCCCACATGCTGTGGTCCCTATCTGGATTAGGGCCGCTGCATGTATTTTTAAGTAAAAACAAAACACAGAGAGAGCTCCACTCACATATTTAACATAGGCCCCATTCAGATGACATCGTTAACCATGCCATTAACCCTTTTGTTGTTAGCATGGTTAACGGTGTTGTCTGAACACCCGTTTTCCCTAACCATCTGCCCCGTTAACCACATTGTGGTTAGGTTCACTAAGCATGCTGTGCAACATGGTTAGTGTCACTAACCATGGCTAAAAGTGTTGTCTGACACTTGTCTGTGGTTAAGGGGCTGTGGTTAAGGGTAGGGTGACCAGATAAAATCCAGGTGAGGGCTCATGTAACTTTAACATTTGTAGAGAAAAGGGAATTTCAGCCAGTGTCATTTGTATGCAATTAGTTCCTGGTGAAATCCCCTCTTCATCACATAACAGTTAAAGTTGCAGGGGCCCTGCCTTCTTTTGTATATAGTCACTCTAGTATAGTGCATGCACCTTTAACTGTTGTGATGAAGAGGGAATATCACCAGGAACTAATTGCATACAAATGACACTGGCTGAAATTCCCTTTTCTCTACAACTGTTAAAGTTACATGAGCCCTGACCTGGATTTTATCTGGTCACCCTATTAAGGGTTTAAGTGGTTAAGGTATAGAGCTTCAAGTTCAGAGCAGCCTAACTAGGTGAGGCTGCTCTAGCCAGTGTGCTCTATGGCTGCTCTAGACTGCCGATTGATATGCTTGCTGCGGCTGACATTTCATGTTTTGCATTAGTTTTTTGGAGCAATTTTTGCTCTTCTTTGCGGAGCATGCTTACAATAGAGTTTTTTAAATCCCCACTTGCAATTTCCCCATATGAAGCATCTATTTCTCCTACCTTGTTGAAGCGCAATTACACCCCTCACGTTCTGATTCCTGTTGTTGCGCTGCCTGATGACGCGGCTAATGCGGCCGTCTCAGAAGGCCTCCGTCTCCCCTGTGATGCCTGTAGAGGTATAGCAGGCATGGCAATGCAGAAAGCAAAGGAACCTCTCACTAAAAATGGTGATGCTTGTATGTAATTGCTGATTTCATTGGTGCCTGCAGTAAAATGACAGCCGTAACTGCCAGGGCTCCTAACACTACGTCTGCTGGGATATGGGGTAGATCACTTGGAGGAATCAGGTGCTCCGCTAACCACTTTGTGGTTAGCATGTGATTAAGGAAAACTTAACCATAATAGGGTTAACAGTGTCGTCTGCAAGCATTCTGCATATGGTTAACATTAACCAGAGTTAAATATGGTTAATCTAACCACAAAGCCCTGAGTGTCGTCTGACTGATACACAATGGAGAAGTGGTTAGATTATCCAATGAAGCATGGACCAGCAGCTATCAAACTAGATATGTAAAACTAGAAAATACCCCTCCCCCCAAAAAAACCCATGATGGAGGTAGGGGTGTCATTGTTGCCAAGTAAGGGAATGGGGAGGGCACTAAGCATTTAGCAGACAATGTTGGACAATGCTGGACACTTGGAATGTAAATGACCCTGGGTTGGACAATGCAGGAAATGGAATGGAGAGATGAGAGATGAGAGAGAGAGAGAGAGATTGGAAAATAAGAGAAAGAAAAAGATTGGAGCATAGATATTGGCCTATCCCATAGGAGAATGGGTACAAAAAGGAATTTTGGAATGCCATAGGTTTAGCAATTGGCTAGGTTCCTGGTTTCCTTGTAGGCCTCTTTCACCTTTGGAGATTCCAATAACTTCTGTTGGAAAGCTTGGAAGGGGGAGGAAGAGGTTGTATATTCCATAGGAGCTTTGAGTAGCCCAACAGTAAAATAACAATTGCATATGCAGTAAAGAGAAACTAGAGGCAGGAGGGAAAGGGAGCAGAGCTAACTAACCAACCCATCCTTTTCCTGGAAAGAAACCCTGTTTTATAGCCTTAGTTTAGGGAAGAGGTTATTCCCAGAACAAGAACAAACTGAGAGTTAGGATACAGAATTCTTTAGCCATCGGTGCCTTCTACAAAATGAAATGATGATGAGGATGATTTTTATACCACTTACCATATTTTAAAACATGTCTGAGTGGTTTACAATAGGGCTGTGCACAGCACCCTGACTCACTTCAGAGGCCATTTTGGAGCCTCCAAAATGGTCCTGGTTTGACTCAGGCACTTTGGGGGGTGCCCGCCTCGCCTCAGCACCAAATCCAAAGAGACATTCAGCCCCCCCCAATGGTGACTCAGCTTTGCAGTTTCCTGGATGCTGGCCATGTGACTGGCACCCAGGAAAGCTGGGTGCAAGGCCGACCAGGAGTCCATGGGGCTCCTGACTCCCATTCCCCACTTGCAGCCCCCTTCCCCCTGCATTCATAGCACCCTCGCCCCCTTTCCCCTCCCCCAACCCAGAACCACTGCTCTCTGTTTTTACTATATCGATGGACATAAACTACAGTGCCGCTGTGATCTTAACTATAAAACACAGCTCGGCTCTCCAGGAGGAGGACACAATTTATAGGTAAGTCTTGCAGGTGGGCAGTGGGTGGTGGTGGCATAGCGGTGGCGGGAGGTGACTGGGCAGGGAAAGGAAAGGGAGGGAGAGGGACCACCCATGTGCTGGCTTTCCTGGGCAGGCGGGCAGGGGGAGCAGCCAGTACCACTCTGAATTGGCCGACGTGCCCCGAGACTTTGGTAATGATCTGCTTCAGCCTCTGGCCAACCCAGTACCAAATCAGTCCACCTCACCTCAGTTTCAGGGATTTGGACCGAGGTGGTGCACAGCCCTAGTTTACGAGAATTAAAATTACCAGAGTTCTGCATGCAAAACCTGAGTGGAGTTTCCTATTCTTCATGGCTGTTACCAACTGCTCATGTGCTTACCAATAACGGTGACAGCTTCATGAATTGGTGTTTTTCAGGGCTCTGAATTGGCCAATTTCGCATTCACCTTGGGCAGCTTGATTAGAATACAGACTCAGAAATCAGAGAGTCACTTGCAAGATCTATAGTTCCCACGCTTTGTATACCAACAACGGGTTCTCCAGATGATTTAATTAGGTTAGAGATCAGCAAGTGTAAATGACAGTTTTCTTGCCCTGCCTTATTGTTTGTTTATTACATTTCTATACCATCCAAAAGCTGAACCTTTCTCTCCTAGGTTTATCCTAAGTTTTTGCTTAACCAGACTTCCAAAACAAAATTCTAGAGAGTCTAGAGTCAAGAAAGGTGACTCAAAAATAACAATGAAGCGCCTCAGTTACAAGAAACATCCCAAGTCTCTAATATACTTCCCTAGCATGGAAACTTATAAGGCTGTCCTGGAACTTCCCATTGCCTGGGAAAGTGGAAAGAGTGAAACAATTGAGAGAACTGATATGCAGATGCTCCTGGAGCTATCAGCACGTCTTCTAGATCATGAAACATTATAAATACTATTTCTAACCAAGTGTAAGTAGACCAGTGAAGGTTTTTCTTGTAGTCATGTATTCAATTAACCTATCCTCCATAGTCACCCCAGGACTCCTAGACAGAAACATCCAGGAGCAGCTCCAAGCATATCTGTGCAACAGGAACATGAGTACATGAGGGAGAAAAGTATAACTCATCTGGGTGAATGAGCAATAATGGTTGGTGGCTCCTAGGATAAGGGTTCGAAGGTCAAACAATCTGGGTGATTGGTGAGAAATTGGGAGCAGATATGTGAATTCATTTATTTATAAAACTTAGTTGTTTTATTTGGTGAAATAATATCCAGATTAAGTCACATTTCATTTTAAACAAGCTCAGAATTATTTGACATGCCATTCTATAATGAAGGACAGTGTCTTTTCCTGACTGCAAGGGTACAAAGCAGGTAAGCATCCACGATGAAGCAGAAAAAGGACAGAAACATCTCAGGCCACTGTAGACAATTTTATTGTGAACAAGCCCGACACGTTTTAGCCTCTTGCTTTCTGTTAGGCCTTCTTCAAGGGGCTGCAACAAAATCTGCAGAAATTATTCACAACAAGAATGTCTCATGTCATTACACTGGCAGACACATCCCTTAGGGCAGGGATGTGGGGAGTAGAAAGGAGAATAACACAAGATAGGCCCCAGGGCCATGAAGGCTCCATGCGGTGTGCTATAGTATTTCTAAGTAGTGCTGAGCTGAAAATTCTCCCATGAGAATTTTGACCAATATCATTCAATTTTGAAACGAAATTCAAAGGAGGAGAAATTTCAGAGAAATTTGGTTTGGTTCAGGGTTTGGTTCAGGGTTCTTTAGGCTGACAATATGAAAAGGAGGACAGGGCTCATGTACCTTTAACAGTTGTAAAGAAAAGGGAATTTCAGCCAGTGTCATTTGTATGCAATTAGTTCCTGGTGAAATTCCCTCTTCATCACAACTGTTAAAGTTGCAGGCACTATACTAGAGTGACCATATACAAAAGAAAGCAGGGCCCCTGCAACTTTAACTGTTGTGATGAAGAGAGGATTTCACCAGGAACTAATTGCATACAAATGACACTGGCTGAAATTCCCTTTTCTCTACAACTGTTAAAGTTACATGAGCCCTGTCCTCCTTTTCATATGGTCAGCCTAGGGTTCTTGTGCTTACCTTACTTAGAGATGGCTGAGGAGTTTGTGTGTGCGTTTCCCGTCTTTCATTGCACAATCAGCTCTCTGACAGCCTGTAGCCTCCTTGGTTTCCTGAACTTCCTGCCCCACCCAGGGGAAGCTATCATAAATTTTATTCCTCCCCTAGGGGCTTTTCAGATCAGGAAGCGCAGGCAGCCTAGGAAACTACAGAGCAATTGTGAAATGTACAATAGAAAGGAAAAAAATATAGTCAGTACCCTCAGTCATGTTATAGTGATTAGGTAACATTAAACACACCACCAACACACATTCAAAATAAATTATAAAATGCCCTGAGAATGAGGTACAAAAAAGGTAGCCTTTTTCATGTGGGAAGAAAACTTTCAGGATATTCCTGAGAGTTTTCTTTTCTTACTGCCTAGAAATTAAAGGACACTTTTCAGAATTTTTACCACATTTTCTTCACTATTTTTTTTGTGGTGGTGGCTGCATTCCCTCCCCTCAATGCACTGGGGTGATGCTTGGTATATGGAGCATTGTGGAGGATGCAAAATGGGGGGGGGAGGCTGCCAACACAGTTGGTGCAGTGCAAAAAACAACAACACCCAAAAATCCTTAGTAAAAAGAAAGAAAGAAAGAAAGAAAGAAAGAAGTTGTTCTATAACCTTTGCCAATGGTGATGACTACCTATGAGAAATTGTTGGAGAATTTCTCTTCTCCCTGGAGAAATTCGGTGTAATTATCCCTCCAATTTCCCTACCCACCAATGGGGTGGAGAATTCTGAGAGGTCACTTGTGCACAGCTCTGTTTCTAACCAGGATGATAGAGCAGATGTTGTTCATATAAAATGTCCCAGGGTCAATCCAACAAGGTCAAGAACCTCTGCCTATTGAAAGCTGATCCAGTAATAGTAAAAAAAACTAGGCTAAGTAGACCACTCGTCTGTCAGCTTCATATGCTGAAATAAAGAGACACAGAGCAAGGGCTCACTTCTTCTGAGGGGACAGGCAGGTACATATAGGAAGAGGTGCTCCAGATGTTATGTATGGCTATGTCCTAAGTATCCTAAATAAAATCCTAACTATGCTAATTGAAAAATCATCATCTGAGTGGAGATTCTTATGTAGTAAAAATGGCACCATCCATACCTAGGAATGTCACAGTCGACCTTGGGGGAGGGGGAGAAATTAGACTATTTATGCCTGCGATATTGCATAAATGGTGCTATTTACAGCCACCATTTTGTGTAAAATCACCATTTATGTAAAAACATTACCTGCAATTTCCCACAAAATGGCAGCTTGTGTCTCACCCCATGCATCATACAGTACTGGGGGGGGGGGGGGCTGGTAGGGTCCCAACAAGTGGTGCACAAGGTGGGAATGGGTGAGTTTGGTCATTCCTATCCACACCTAAAAGGGAGACATTAGCAGGTTTGGGGGAATTCCAAGTCCTTCAAAAGTATTTTTAAAAAAAACTTTACAAAAAAGAATCCTATGAGAGGAGGAACCAAAAAGATAGCAATGAGGACTGTGCATATTCATTAGCCCCAGAACACTGAGTTTTTGTTGTGAGGGAGGACAGAAAACCACGAGGAAGAGAAATAGAATGGGGCGTCTTGGAAAAGGGCATGTCTGGCTGAGTAGGCGCCACGCTGCAACATTTTGTTGCAGGTCCTTCTTTTAGGAAAGTATTTTCAATCTTTACGTTAAGAAACCGAAACATTATACCTACCGTATTCCTACTGAACATTTCTCACCTCCAAAGCAACTTTTGGCAGTTTCCAACGAACAGATCCAACACATGGACAATCTATGCCAACCAAACAACACAAGAAGCCTTTACCAGAGTCCTTTGGCAGAAATGTGCAATGGGAACAAAAACATATGGCAGAACAGGAGCCCTAATGGACTTCATTAGAAGAGGAAACAATGTCAGAGGTGTAGACTGTAGCAAACAACCCGTTCAAACTCCTAAAATTTACCATCTGCTTTCTAAGTGGTAGGCTCAATGAGTCAAATGGCTCTGTTAGAATGACAAGGTGATCCAATTTTTTTTGAAAAGCCAGGGAAACTACATTGTTCTCCTGACCTGATCTTCCTTCTAGTTGGCAGGAAAACCGAACCTGCAAAGTGATAGAACTGATTGAGAAGTTGGGGTTGTAATACTTTATTCAAATAGACACTTACAAGAAAATGGTTTGTAGTTAAAACACACACACACACACACACACACACTTAATTTGCAATCCTATGCACATTTAGGGAGAAAAAAGTCCTACAATTCCCAGCATACCCAACCCAACATGGCTGCCTAGAGAGATGCTGGGAGTTGTAGGACTTAGTGGCTGAATTCGGACAACACGATAGTCCATGGTGTGGTAATAAACAACTTTACAGTTGTTCATCTAAGGGGTACTCCCCACACAACATGGTCATAAATAATCAACCGTGGTGTGGATTAGGATCAGCGCTGAGTTGACTATGGCAACATTCAGACGACATGATAGTCAATACAACTGACGATTGTTCCCCCCCCAGTTGCTTAATGTGTCATCCGAATTCAGCCAGTGTATATGTATCACAGTCACAGTCAGGGTTCCTGATTGCACAGAGCACTGTAACGACATTCATCCCTATCTCTTCTCTACAATTATGATATCTGATGTCTGAATAAGGCAATTGCATAGCTCAAATGCATGTCCTATTATTTGATTACATACTGGTTCATACAAGCATGATCATCAGATGGTGACTTGATCTGTGAATTGGCTATCACAGATTATATATATATATATATATATATATATATATCATATCACCTCAAACACAATGCCTTCCAATGGAGTCAGTGCTCAGATTTAGCTGACAGTCATCCAGTGTAAAATAATATACTGTAGAAACAATTAAGGATGTGTGAGAAATTTGTTGTGGCACATTTTTTTAATGGATTTACCCAGTTCACAACTTCTGGACTTTAACAACATCTGTGACAAGAAATCTGTACATTTCTGAGTTTATGATGCATTCTGCAAAACAAAACAAAATGTGTTTGACAACATTTGAAAAGTGTGCAAAAAAAATGCATACGTTTCCAAAATGAGCACAAATATGCTTTAGACAATGGGTGTATGCTTCCAAACATGTGTATATTTTTTAAAATAGCATACATTATATGCACATTAATGTGTACTTTACACAACATGCATACACATTTCTGTATAGACTCTAAAAAAATACATGCAAGCTAATGCAGAAATGGAATAGAATGAGCTTGACCTCAAAACCAAAACATGGCATCAGCGGTGAGACCAACTCACAGTCCTGTCCATTCCTACCGCTTATGTAAGCTTTGTGCCTGAAGTTATTTTGGCAATGGTCCTTTCACGCATGCAATTAGTCATTTGATATTGCAGTCATGTGTAAAATAGGCTTGATTTCAGTTGTCTTGAAAGATATCTTTGGGTAGTAAAGATATCGGAGGGAAGACACAGTTGTTTCCTAACTCTGCCCTCACTCTGATTTGGCTTCAAGATGTATGGTGTCAGAGTGAAGGCAGAATTAGGAAACAGTGTTTGCTATGAGGAGAGGAAGCAGGCAAAGAAAGATCTTATCTTTAAAAAATGCTACTAGTGTAGATGTCAGGCATTAAGTGGGGTGAAAAGTTTTCCCCATTCACGCACCCCTCCTCATCAAAATGGCCTCCCCAGCTTTACAGATTGTGAATGGGGTGGTGACCGGGAGAAGGGGACATTTCAACTCAGCCTTATAGAAACCGAACCTTCTTGAATGTTAGTACAGTGTACTGAATCTTGTCTAATGATTTCAGCTCAACACAGCTGGTAATATGAGACTGACTTCCCTATAGTTTCCCCACCCCCAAACTTTCACTAATAAAATCTTGAAATGTGGACATTTTAATTATATTATATTACTAATGTTCAAAAAATTCATTTTTTAAAAAAAAATACTATCTTCAGTCATGAAATATTTGATGATGGAATGCTCAGATTTTCCATAAACTACAATCCTGCACACAATTTAATTATAGTTTGTTTAAATCCCATCAGTTACAGGGTTGTAGCCAGAAACATTGATAAGTTGTACATTTGGGCAAAGTTACATTTACCAACTTAAGGTCAGGTATAAAAATAAGGCAATAGGGAAATGGCATACCAGAGTGTCCATTTTCTGTCTTGTGTTCCTCCTATGTGTAATATTTGTGCAAAAGCCTCTCACAACATTGTAATGGCATTTTGTCATAATCCCTGAGGAGTAATAATTTTGCCTGAGGATGAGACTGAATCATTGGTGATCTTCCTGCTGCCAGTGACCTATAAATGACATTTTGTACCCAATTAATTAGACATTTTCTTTTGAAGGAAATGGCACACTGCACATAATTAGAATAGGCATCAAAGTTAGAATCATTGTCTCCTTACTCCAATGAAAGTAGCCTGTGGCACTTAAAGATTGTTTTGCATCGTTCACTATATTAGTACCACTATAGCTGTGATTAAGACTAGATGTAGGATTTAGTCTCCAAAGAGATTTGGACAGCAGAGGGGAGGGGCATTTGGGCCAAATGTACATACATGCCATAGCAAAAGCCTGTAGTTCAATTAGAATAGCGTGGGATTCGTCTAGATGTTATATATACCGGGGAGGCTGACATCCCAGTGGCAAATCTGTCCACCCCAGACCTTGTAACAAAACAGTGTGAGTTATAATGGCAAATAGTATTGATATGCATTTCAGATGGGAAACTCCTACAGTGTGACTCCGACTCAAATGGTGAGTTGTACTAAACAATTCCGCCTGAAGTGAGAAATTTGCCATGGCAACTGTGTATCATCTCCTTATGACTTAGGAGCTTCTTTAATATCAATACATAACTAATTACAGCCAAGGTCTGCCCAGTTAAAATATCTGCCATCACTCACGGTTTGCATATTTCCCTGGCTAGCCCAGGAATGCCCTTGATCTTTACAAATCTGAATCACAGTAAGCAAGATCAAGGACAGGGCATCATGGGAGGAGGGAGGTCTGTGAGGTGACTCATGCCACATAATTCACTGAACATTCAGAATGGATCTTATATATTCGTAGGCAAAAAGTCAGGGCTTACAGATGGAAAAGAAGGATCAACATACAGAATGTAGGCATAAGAGCAAAGAAGCAAACTTGTTGCCACCCCTAAATACACTAACACTAAACTTTGGGTCATTTAGAGGGTAGTACAATTATATTCACCCAGTTTTCACCATCAAAATAGTGTGCCAGTGCATGCTGGGTGAGGTTTGAATCTTCAACACTTGGCCATAGTGTTTTGTGTCATGTGAACCCAGGCAGTGGGGGTTGTGCAAGGGTTAAAGGTAACCCCTCCCACCCAGGTTCACACAAGAAGTCATGGCTGACATTGAACATTCAAAATGTCTACCCTCATGTTCCCGCATGCCCTGCAGCCCACCATGGCTTCAAGAAGCTACAGTGAGCTGTTCAGTCATGTGACTGGGGCCTATATATGTCAAAGAAGGACAGACATAGAGCAAGGCTATTTGCATGACATGACAGCTCACCATGGGCTATTTAACCCATGATGAGGATGTAGTATATGTGGGCACGTGCCACTGCCATTTTGAATATCCTTGGGGGTTGTTGTGTTGTGTGAACCCAGTGAGCATGAATTATGCAAGGGTTAAATATTAAACATGGTAGCTGCAGGCACCATGGCTAACTATGGGTTTGAAAAAACCATGGTGAGCCACAGAATATCATTTGATCCAAGTTACTGAATCCACTACCGCCTTTCTCTCAGGCTAATCAACTACTACCAACTCTGCCCCTTACTTCCCTGAATCTATTGTGGAGGAGGGGCCTCCCTCTTGACAGAGCTTCTCAGGACCTAGTAAGTAAATATAATGTCTGGACTAGTGTCTCATCATGCTACCACTGTTTCATGTACCCAGAAGAGTGACTTGTGCTAAACACAAGCTTAATACTCATTTTATTCTTTGATCCACTAAAATTGGAGTTGAGAACATATGGTGGGGGCAAGGGCTATGCTTCCTTGGGGATAATCTGTTCAAGTCTGTATGTCAATGACAGATGAGGTGAGAACCAGCAGTGAGTAGATCCAGAGCCAAATGTAGGAGAAGTTTGCAAAGTGGTCCGAGGACCACATGAAAATAGGCCAAGGTCTGCATGGGGACCCTGAGGCCTCAGGTTCTTCACCCTTGCTCTAAAGGTAAACTCTGTCTGGTGTATGTTTGTAGTGTGCCTCCAAATAGTTCCCCTTACCTATCAGAGCTGTGGGAGACACTGCTCTAGACCAGCTCAAAGAGACAAATGCAACCCATAAATCCTGCATCCAGGAAAGAGAGGGCCTTTGGAGAGACTTGAAATATTGGAGAGAAGTAACATTGTGTAACTACTTTGGGAAGCAGTTCAGGATATCAGGAAAAGTCAAAGAGAAGATGCAATTCATCTGAAAGACCAAGAGACATTCAAATAAAGGAGGAGGGAAGTGTTATAAAAGCAAATACTTTAGGAAGAGATGTATGGAAAAATAGAAATGCTATATGATAGGCAGTTTTTCTGTCACCAACAAGGCTCCATGGCCTATATAAATGTATAACACATAATGCCTGAGAATTATCTCTCTAAACCAGGAATACCTAACTTTAGTATTCCTAGGGAGAAGTACAAATGTTCTCAACACACCCAGCCAAGAACCAGTACAATGTGACCTATCAATTCCACAGCTATGAAATCCATATGCTGAGGTGATAGGATGCCATTGAATTGGGAGGGAGGCTAAGATATGATTGTGGTTCCGAAATGAACTTCTGAAGAGGCAACTTGATAGTGGTCCTTTGCAAGGATCTGGGGTGAAGTGCTATCATTATGCTGATGACACCAATTCTTATTACTCCATTTCATTTGAATCAGAAGAGGCCATGCATAACCTAATGAGGCTTGAAGCCCAGCAAGAATTCTGGAATACCTCTCTGCAGAAAGCATCTTTGCAAAGAACCTGTGTTGCTGCAAGCAAGAAAAAGATTTTCCAGTGCTCTAAAAGCCCCATTCGTTCTTGCTTGCAGGAGGGCTCTTTGTAGAAAGGGTTCTGTAGCCTGGTTGTTCTTCTTGAATGCCTATGTGAGAGCATGATGTCATATAATCTCATGGGAGTTCAGAAAGAGCTGCCAAGCTGGAGAATCCCCACTGTACAGAGACTCATGCTGCAAGTGCTCTGGGTGTTTTTAAAGAGGAGAAGAAGAAGGAGGAGGAGGAGGAGGAAGAGAAGGAGCTTCCTTCAGGTTCCTCCTACACTTAAATATGTAAGCAGAAACCCTGCCCCTCCCAAAGATAACTTTATTTGAATTCTTCCCATCCGTGCAGAAAAGCAATATATATATATATATATATATATATATATATATATTTCAGAATGAGGGGATTATCATAAAAATAGAGGCAGGGCACAGCACTCATGATTTGTATGTATTTTTAAAATGTACACATTTCCTTTTCAAATGTGCACATTTAGTCAGATGCATTTTTCTAGTTCCGTGGAAAGCTCAGCAAGTCCTGAAGTGTACAGATCTCCAAGCCCAAAGTGCATGCAGGTCTGCGTTCAATCCTAGGGGATCTAGATCCTCAAAAAGTTTTCAACTGAGCGAGTTCCCACACATTCCTAACTCTTCCTCTGCCCCATATTTCAGTCCAGCTTCAGACCTGGCTTTGGCATGGAAACAGCCTTGGTTGCCCTGTATGATGACCTATGTTGGGAGAAAGACAGAGGGAGTGTGACTCTATTGATTCTGCTTGATCTTTCAGCGGCTTTCGATACCATCGACCATGGTATCCTTCTGGGACGACTGGCTGAGTTGGGAGTAGGAGGCATTACATTGCAGTGGTTCCGCTCCTACTTGGCGAGGCGGCTCCAGAAGGTGGTGCTTGGGGGACATTGCTCGGCCCCGTGGATTCTCCAGTATGGGGTCCCACAGGGGTCAGTCTTGTCCCCCATGCTGTTCAACATCTGCGGTCATCCAGAGTTTTGGAGTGTGTTGTCATCAGTACACTGATGACACACAAGTCCATTTCTCCTTTTCATCTTCAGCAGGTGAGGCTGTGGATGTGCTGAACCAGTGCTTGGCTGCGACAATGGACTGGATGAGGGCTAACAAACTGAAACTCAATCCAGACAAGACTGAGATGTTGCTAGTGGGTGGTTCTGCTGACTGGATGGAGGTTGTTCAACCTGTTCTGGATGGGGTTGCACTCCCCCTGAAGGAGTGGGTTCATAGCTTGGGGGTTCTCCTAGAACCATCTCTGTCACTTGAGGCTCCAGTGGCCTCGGTTGCATGGAGTGCCTTCTACCAACTTCAGTTGGTGGCCCAGCTACGCCCCTATCTGGCTTCAGTTGTCTACGCTGTGGTAATCTCTAAATTGGATTACTGCAATGCGCTCTACATGGGGCTGCTTTTGAAGAAAGTTTGAAGCTGCAACTTATGCAAAATGCAGTGGCCAGATTGATAACAGGAACCAGAAAGTTCAAGCATATAAGACCTACTCTGGCCTATTTGCATTGGCTGCCTATACATTTCCGAGCCCGATTCAAGGTGCTGGTTCTAACCTATAAAGCCTTACATGGCTTGGGACCACAATAACTGATGGTATGCCTCTCCTGACACGATCCTACCCGTACACTACGATCCACATCTAAGGTCCTCCTCCGGTTGCATGAGGGTGGCAACAAGGGAGAGGGCTTTTCAGTGGTGGCCCCCCAATTATGGAATGATGTCCCCGACGAGGCTCACCTGGCGCCAACACTGTTATCTTTTTGGCACCAGATCAAGACTTTCCTCTTCTCCCAGGCATTTAACAGTGTATGTTGAAGGGTTTGTTGTTGTGGTAGTGGTTTGACCAAGGATAGTTGTTTTTAAATGATATTGTATTTATAACCTGTTTTTATGCTTTTTATGGTTTTAAATTTTGTATATCTTTTTTTTTTAATGTTCAACGTTTTTAATTTTTGTAAACTGCCCAGAGAGCTTTGGCTATGGAGCTGTATATAAATGGAATAAATCATCATCATCATCATCATCATCATCATCATCATCATCATATTGATGCAGAGGCTTGCACTGATAATGTCTTGAGCGGGGGGGAAAGACACAATATTTTATGCAAATACACTCTTGCAGGGTGGCAAAACACCATGCAAAAAGAATCTTCATGCAAAGGTGTGTCCAGTCAGAATAATCAAGTGTACGTGCTCAATGGTAACACCCACACCCACAAACACAAAGAATTTTGTTCCAATCATTCATACAACCACATCAACTTTGTTTGGGGGTTTTGCAGTCAGTCAGTCAATTTATTGTAAGCAATAAGTCTTCACAATAGAACTTCAAATGTTTGTGTGTGTGTGTGTGTGTGTGTGTGTATACGCACACACATATAAAACATTATCAATGACAGATTGGCTCAAAAACCCAAACACAGACATTAGATATTCTGTCTATCACTGCTAGAGTCTGGCTCATTCCTATTTGCAAAGTATACTCTAAGTTTAGTCTTGAAAACAGCCAACTAGGCTGCATTTTAAACTATATATTTATCTGCACCATTTAACAAATACGCTGACAAACAGCAAAGGCCAAACTATTATTCTGGCCAAAACCAACCTGCTTTTTCTCTGTGTTTGTTTGCACTTTCTATCAATAAGGACAGGCAACGGTGCCATCAGGACAGGACTCTGGGGCAAATGTCTAGAGGGCCCCCAAATTCAGCAGGACTGGCTTAACACATTTTTAAGTAAAAGAAAGAATGCACATTGCCCTTCCCCTAAAATTAGTCCATTAAATCCTGAGACTAAAATTGCCTGACTGCAACAGTGTGCACATAAACATTGGTGGCTGGGAGGATGAAATGAAGGAAGTGAAAGCTGCAGCCAACTGCACATGCCCAAGCTATGCTATACACACATGTACACGTACACATATATACAGAACAATGGGGAATTTCAAATACATCATTTCCATTTTGGAAACAAGGTCTACTAATTTGGAAGCATTCCTAAAGTGTAACAATGAAACCTGACTCTGGGCCTGTTCAGACAGCAAACTAAGCCAGGGCTAGGCTGCTAACCCTTTTGCAGCAAATAGTTACTGTGTTTAAACTAGGGATGTGCACTGACCCCCCGGATCGGATCGGATAGCGGATCGGAATCGGACCTGGGGGGTCGGATCGGATCGGATCGGACCGGATGTCCGATCCGGATCGGATCGGACCGGATGTCCGATCCGGATCGGACGCCATTTTGAATGCTTTTTCCCATAGCCAAGTATTGTTTTACAAAAACGCCTATAACTTTTTCATTTTTAAAGATAGAAGGATGAAACTTGGGAACATTATACACTGGTTAGGGACAGTTATCTGTGAGAAATTTCAGAAAGATTGGTGCATGCGTTTTGTGGCAATTAATTTTTTAATAAATACCCAGGAATGCCTATAACTTTGTCATTTTTAAAGTTACACACATGAAACTTTGCCACATTGTAGGTGGTACCTTGTGACCTATGTGTGTGAAATTTCAGAAACGTAGGTGCTTGTCTTGTGTGGCAATTAATTTTTAGAAAAATGGGTAGTAGTGGGGTAAATACATTTACGCCTCCCATTTTTTTATTTTTGAAGATACAAACAGGAAACTTGGGCACATTACAGGTACCACTTGCCTTGATATGTGTGTGAAATTTCAGAAACATTGGAGCTTGCCTTGTGTGGCAAGTAATTTTTGAAACAATGAGGAAAGAAACACCTATAACTTTGTCATTTTTAAAGTTACACACATGAGACTTTGCCACATTGTAGGTGGTACCTTGGGACCTACGTGTGTGAAATTTCAGAAACATAGGTGCTTGCCTTGTGTGGCAATTAATTTTTTAATAAATACCCAGGAATGCCTATAACTTTGTCATTTGTAAAGTTACACACATGAAACTTTGCCACATTGTAGGCGGTACCTTGGGACCTATGTGTGTGAAATTTCAGAAATGTAGGTGCTTGTATTGTGTGGCAATTAATTTTTGAAACAATGAGGGATTCATTGGACAGCACTTGCCCATAGGGATTCATTGGACAGTACTTTCCCATAGGGAATCATTGGACAGTACTTGCCCATAGGGAATCATTGGACAGTACTTGCCCATAGGAAATCATTGGAAAGCACTTGCCCATAGGAAATCATTGGAAAGCACTTTCCCATTGAGAAATACAGTTATGCCTCCCACTTTTTTATTTTTGAAGATACAAACAGGAAACTTGGGCACATTGTAGACTGGTTAGGGATAGTTATCTGTGAGAAATTTCAGAAAGATTGGTGCATGCGTTTTGTGGCAATTAATTTTTTAATAAATACCCAGGAATGCCTATAACTTTGTCATTTTTAAAGTTGCATACATGAAACTTTGCCACATTGTAGGTGGTACCTTGGGACCTATGTGTGTAAAATTTCAAAAACATAGGTGCTTGCCTTGTATGGCAATTAATTTTAGAAAAATGGGTAGTAGTGGGGTAAATACATTTACGCCTCCCATTTTTTTATTTTTGAAGATACAAACAGGAAACTTGGGCACATTACAGGTACCACTTGCCTTGATATGTGTGTGAAATTTCAGAAACATTGGAGCTTGCCTTGTGTGGCAATTAATTTTTGAAACAATGAGGAAAGAAACACCTATAACTTTGTCATTTTTAAAGTTACACACATGAGACTTTGCCACATTGTAGGTGGTACCTTGGGACCTACGTGTGTGAAATTTCAGAAACATAGGTGCTTGCCTTGTGTGGCAATTAATTTTTTAATAAATACCCAGGAATGCCTATAACTTTGTCATTTGTAAAGTTACACACATGAAACTTTGCCACATTGTAGGCGGTACCTTGGGACCTATGTGTGTGAAATTTCAGAAATGTAGGTGCTTGTATTGTGTGGCAATTAATTTTTGAAACAATGAGGGATTCATTGGACAGCACTTGCCCATAGGGATTCATTGGACAGTACTTTCCCATAGGGAATCATTGGACAGTACTTGCCCATAGGGAATCATTGGACAGTACTTGCCCATAGGAAATCATTGGAAAGCACTTGCCCATAGGAAATCATTGGAAAGCACTTTCCCATTGAGAAATACAGTTATGCCTCCCACTTTTTTATTTTTGAAGATACAAACAGGAAACTTGGGCACACTGTAGACTGGTTAGGGATAGTTATCTGTGAGAAATTTCAGAAAGATTGGTGCATGCGTTTTGTGGCAATTAATTTTTTAATAAATACCCAGGAATGCCTATAACTTTGTCATTTTTAAAGTTGCATACATGAAACTTTGCCACATTGTAGGTGGTACCTTGGGACCTATGTGTGTAAAATTTCAAAAACATAGGTGCTTGCCTTGTATGGCAATTAATTTTAGAAAAATGGGTAGTAGTGGGGTAAATACATTTACGCCTCCCATTTTTTTATTTTTGAAGATACAAACAGGAAACTTGGGCACATTACAGGTACCACTTGCCTTGATATGTGTGTGAAATTTCAGAAACATTGGAGCTTGCCTTGTGTGGCAATTAATTTTTGAAACAATGAGGAAAGAAACACCTATAACTTTGTCATTTTTAAAGTTACACACATGAGACTTTGCCACATTGTAGGTGGTACCTTGGGACCTACGTGTGTGAAATTTCAGAAACATAGGTGCTTGCCTTGTGTGGCAATTAATTTTTTAATAAATACCCAGGAATGCCTATAACTTTGTCATTTGTAAAGTTACACACATGAAACTTTGCCACATTGTAGGCGGTACCTTGGGACCTATGTGTGTGAAATTTCAGAAATGTAGGTGCTTGTATTGTGTGGCAATTAATTTTTGAAACAATGAGGGATTCATTGGACAGCACTTGCCCATAGGGATTCATTGGACAGTACTTTCCCATAGGGAATCATTGGACAGTACTTGCCCATAGGGAATCATTGGACAGTACTTGCCCATAGGAAATCATTGGAAAGCACTTGCCCATAGGAAATCATTGGAAAGCACTTTCCCATTGAGAAATACAGTTATGCCTCCCACTTTTTTATTTTTGAAGATACAAACAGGAAACTTGGGCACATTGTAGACTGGTTAGGGATAGTTATCTGTGAGAAATTTCAGAAAGATTGGTGCATGCGTTTTGTGGCAATTAATTTTTTAATAAATACCCAGGAATGCCTATAACTTTGTCATTTTTAAAGTTGCATACATGAAACTTTGCCACATTGTAGGTGGTACCTTGGGACCTATGTGTGTAAAATTTCAAAAACATAGGTGCTTGCCTTGTATGGCAATTAATTTTAGAAAAATGGGTAGTAGTGGGGTAAATACATTTACGCCTCCCATTTTTTTATTTTTAAAGATACAAACAGGAAACATGGGCACATTACAGGGAACACTTCACTTGATATGACAAAGTTATAGGCATTCCTGGGTATTTATTAAAAAATTAATTGCCACACAAGACAAGCACCTATGTTTCTGAAATTTCACACACATAGGTCCCAAGGTACCACCTACCATGTGGCAAAGTTTCATGTGTGTAACTTTAAAAATGACAAAGTTATAGGTGTTTCTTTCCTCATTGTTTCAAAAATTAATTGCCACACAAGGCAAGCTCCAATGTTTCTGAAATTTCACACACATATCAAGGCAAGTGGTACCTGTAATGTGCCCACGTTTCCTGTTTGTATCTTCAAAAATAAAAAAATGGGAGGCGTAAATGTATTTACCCCACTACTACCCATTTTTCTAAAAATTAATTGCCACACAAGACAAGCACCTACGTTTCTGAAATTTCACACACATAGGTCACAAGGTACCACCTACAATGTGGCAAAGTTTCATGTGTGTAACTTTAAAAATGACAAAGTTATAGGCATTCCTGGGTATTTATTAAAAAATTAATTGCCACAAAACGCATGCACCAATCTTTCTGAAATTTCTCACAGATAACTGTCCCTAACCAGTGTATAATGTTCCCAAGTTTCATCCTTCTATCTTTAAAAATGAAAAAGTTATAGGCGTTTTTGTAAAACAATACTTGGCTATGGGAAAAAGCATTCAAAATGGCGTCCGATCCGGATCGGACCTCGTCGGATCAGATCGGATCGGAGGTTGATCAGATCGGATCGGATCAGATTGGATTTTCCTGATTTTGGGGTGGATCGGATTCGGATCGTGGATCAGATCTGATCCGATGCACACCCCTAGTTTAAACCATGGTGATGTAGCCACCCTAGTTAGGAATTGTACACATGACAGATTAAGTCATCGTTCACATGACACCCTGAGCCATAAAGTTGAGCTCAAAATGCTTAACCATCATGGTTTAGTGTGTTGTCTGAACAGGGCCATTGTTTAGCTCAAAATGCTTAACCACCATAGCTTAGCATGTCTTCTGAACAGGGTCAGGCTGAGATTGTTTAAGTTCTATTCAAGCCAATTTCAAAGGTTTATTGTGTGCAGGATTGTAGCCTACTACTGATGGCTTGGTAGATAAGTTGCCTGTGGCATTCTTCAGGTTCTCGTTATTCTTCAATTAATTTTTACATTAATTCAGTCATTAATGTTGACTGCATGTTTAATGGCATTCTTCTTGGTAAATGCGAAGGAAACTGAAACTTTTCACAGGTCTCATATTATTTTTTTCTCTGTCTGCGGAGTTTTCCCTCTCCTGAAGGTATAACTGTTGCTTGGCAACTTGAGCCTTCGAAGAGAAGACCAAGATGTGCAGAACATCCCAGCTTGGTATTATTGGTTGCCTCTGACCCCCTCTACTATTGAAATGGGCGACTTATACTGACAACAGTATTTTATCACTGCTACCAGGGATTCCTCTTTGACACAGTTGGTCTACAAGGAATGCACGGAAGATTCCTCTAAAGTGTCAAGGCTTCCAATTTGGAGGGCTAGGGTGACAGACAACCAGTGTGATCCACTGTGACAGATGACTAGGAAATACAGCCCACTCCTGTTGTGTCATTTGTTCTAAAAAACGCCTACCCTGCTATGACAACAGTTGTGCCTTGCATGCATGAATGAACTTCCAAACTTATAATGGCATTATGTGTGTCTAGAGATATGCAAGATCGGTAGGAAAAATAACAGAGTTAAAAATAATAATAAAATCAAATGCTACAGAGATGCTTCTGGCTGGATATAGATTCAGAGATGTACATTTTTAGAGGAGAGAAATTGATGCAATTTGTCTGCCCACAACAATAATTGTTCCATGCTTGAGGCTCAAATTACTGATAACAATAACTGATAATAAAAATTTCTTCGGGTAAGAAATTGACTTGTGGATTTTTTTTTTAAAAAATGGCATCTGAACAAATACATTTTTAGTCATTGCAGTGTTTGCTGCAGAATGGGAACAAAATCCGGTTCTAATAAGAAGGGGCCAGGTTTGTACACTTTGTGACTCACCATATTGAATACAGATACCAAGCATAAGGCAGAACCAATGCTGGCAGCCTGCAAGCACTCATCAGTTTGGAATGACCTCCAGTGCAACAGGAAGCTAGTACTTGCAACAGCTGTCCTGGAAACTAGCTCAAACTAGTGTTTCTGGAACAGGACAGGTCAACAGAATTCCCTTCCACGAGCTCTGGTGTCTTATTCTATTCTGGAAATTTTGGTTTGGGCTAATTTCCTGTTGCTGTAGCAAATACTAGCTTCCCATAGCCCTAGAGTTCATTTCTGGCCCTGCAGAGCTGGTAATATGCCCAGGCCAAATGGGAAGTGTCTGCCCCCACCCCCATTTCAGACTGCTCATTAAGTGCTAAATACATATATGAACTAGAACAATTTATTAAAAAGGTAATGGGAAGCATTTTTATTCAAGATGTAAGACATCACTTCTTCACATTCAGAATTTCACGATGGATGGCTTCTGCGTTGTTTCCGCAAGGCGGGCTCCTTACTTCTCGATGGGCCGATAATGCTATGAAAGAAGTAGCGTAAGCTAGGGGGGGAACTCCTCGTCAGAGTGCCCCCTCAAAATCATGGTCCCCAGGCCAACTGTCCCCCTCTGCACGGCCCTGACAACAGCTCCATTACAAACTGCCTATTAATGGTAGCCCACTGGGAACTTCCAGGATCACAAAAAGAGGAAGCTTGTCAAGTACCTGGCAACAGATCTGGTGGGCTGCATTTGTCTTAGTAGGTCACAAGTTGTACAACCCTCTGGCCCTGCTCCATGCATTTGAATCCTAACTTACTTAGATATCCCTCCTTATTCCAAGGATGCATGTGATATATATAAATCACATGCAATATATATATATATTGCATGTGATTTAAATGCTTCTCCAGTTATGCATGTAAAAGATCCCATTGAAATAATACATTGTTCTCACTGAAATTGTTCTCATTGAAACAATACATTGTTTATAATGATGCCTTTTCAAGTTTATTGAGGAAAGCAAAATCGCTGCCTAATATTTGCTTAAAGCAATGGTAATCTCACTGGCTTCAATGTGCATTTAATAAGAACATGATTCAATATTCTATCAATTTCATCTTATGGAGAGTGATTTTTAAAAACATTTTTTTTCAGTGCTGCTGTGTGTGCCTTAAATTGCTTTTCAGAAATAAACCTATAATTGATTTTAGTAGCTTGCTGAAACCAACTCACACTAATGTAACTAAAGTGATAAAAGTAAGTGTTCTGCTCATTAGCAAAAGTTATGTCCTAGGAAATTATGCAAACTGTAGTAAATAATGTAATTTAGTGAAATGTTGAAACTCTGATACAAGCAAAGGCAGTTAGTAAAATAATCTGGCAAAATGCAGAGACATATGGAAAAATATTGCAATCATGTCATGGAAATGAATGTAGGGAGCTTGAAATATCAAGCTAATTTGAACTATTGGCTAATATTAAAATACAGCAAGCTCCTAAGTAGTTCTTTAATCACCTATTTCTCTGTATGTTCTTTATTTCTTCATACTTGTCTTCTTTAAAACATCTCATTGACTCTTTTGCACCTTTTTGAATTAATTTTAAAAGTTCTGCTGCTATCAAGTGATTAGACCCAGCTATTCGAGTCCTTTGAATATACAGTCCCTATATACACAGACTAGCTATCATAATGAGGGACATTTTGCTGATATTGAAATAAAAGCAGTCTATGAATCTCTTTCTGTTGCTGAAGCATCCCGTGCATTCTCTGATTACATTGTGCTACAGGGACATAAACATATCTCATATCTGGTTTTATCGTATTTGTCTTTCCAAACAATATTTTACAATACAATAAAAAGATGTTATCAGTGACTTTCAGTTTGCTGTATTGAAAATACAACTGATGTGCACTAACCAGTCAGAACTGCAGAACAAGCTGCAATCGGGTAAATGGCATAATATGATTCAAGGGGCAAAAAATCCTATTTGATACCAAGGAGAAAGACAGCTTTACATTTTGTATTTTAGCCTGTTAAACTCTGGATGCCTCAAATGCAAAAGTGAAAAGTACTTAAAAGGGTCTGGAGTAGAGAGAAGGCACTAACCCTGAGGTAGACCCTACTGTTGCTTAAACTTAAATGTGATGCACTGAAATAAGTCTGTTTCACCTTGTCCTTCACTGTGCCTCCAAAATAAGAGCTGCACAAAATATTCATACATTTCAGTTCTGAGGTTGGAACTGTTGTGTATTGCACAGTAGAATCCTCCTTCCCGCATTAAAAACAGATAGTTTGCTCATATAGTCACTTAAAAAAATAGTCATCCTGGTGTTATTGTTTCTCCCTCCTCTCATTTTTACTCCTAGGTGTTGCTCTTTCATTCTTTCTGAATTAGTCTTGTGGGTGATTTCTCTCAGTCAAGGATCATATTAAGAATAGGGGTGAGCAAACTCACCCACATTCGAGTCGTTGGACACTCGCCCCATCGCTCCCGCCATCCACCCCTGCTTGACAGGCTGCATGGGCTTCCTTGGAGGCTCGGCTCGGCCCAGCTAGTTCTTGGCAGCCATCTGCTGTCTCTCCGGAAATTGCGCATCCCCCCTGCTAAGTCAATGGGGCCTCTACAGCTGCCATTCATGCACTGGAGGAAATGCATACTTTCTGGAGCCTCCATTGTGGCACACAATATGGCAGAATGTAAACTATGGACAAGGGTGGATGGCTTCCGAGCACTCGTTAGGGCCTCGCTAGTTCCAGGGTGGGTGGGTGGGTTTGTGGATGCGCATGAGTCTATCAGTCTCAGTCAGGCACTCACGACATCCCAAATTAAGAATAGGATTCCATCACAACACTACATCTTGTATGATGATGTCCTAAAGCATCTGTAACTAAAATGACAACCCATCAGATTTAGCTATGCCATTGAAAGCAACAGGGTCAAACGGGAGAGTCTAACTAAGAATGGGCAAAAGTCCAATGTTCAAGATCACCAGGATTCTCCAAGCAATGTTTTGCTTCTCACCTCAATTTGCACATGTCCCCAAATTTGTGCACATTTTCTAATTTGCACATTCTTTTTAAAGAGACTAAAGCGGAGCTGATTTAGTCCTTGAAGGAAATTCGCACAAGTTAGGACATTTGAGCAAATCGAACTGGAAGCAGGAATGAGAAGAACATGAATACACATTTGACAATTTACTAATACTTTCAGTGGACACATGATCACTCTCATGCTTGCGTTCGGAGCGTTTGTTTTTGTGAGCAAAAACAAAACTCTCTAGTTCTAACTAGAAGAAAAAGATATAGACAATTAAGATATTTCTGGTGATGTTACAAAAAACTGAGTTATTTGTTTACTGTAATAATTCATAAAATATTGTGGGTTTTTACCCTCTAACTCTTCTTTCTCATACGACACTCAACAGTACAGGTTCTGGGCTAATCAAGGAGAAACTAATAATTTTAAACAGTATTTTCCCCCAAAAGTGTGAAATTGACCCCACACTAATTTTTTCACTAAACTAAGAAGTGCACACTGAAACATGACATAGTAATTAATAACCATGGCTGGCGATTACCCTGGAACATGGAGTTGTGGAAGACTGGCACAAATATTTGACTATTTTTTTAGTGATGTCCAGCTACATTTGACCCCATCTGCCAATGGAGGGTTAAACTACATTAGACTGAGCAGATAAAATCCAGGTCAGGGCTCATGTAACTTTAACAGTTGTAGAGAAAAGGGAATTTCAGCCAGTGTCATTTGTATGCAATTAGTTCCTGGTGAAATCTCCTCTTCATCACAACAGTTAAAGTTGCAGGCACTACACTAGAGTGACCATATACAAAAGAAGGCAGGGCTCCTGCAACTTTAACTGTTGTGATGAAGAGGTAATTTCACCAGGAACTAATTGCATACAAATTGCACTGGCTGAAATTCCCTTTTCTCTACAACTGTTAAAGTTACATGAGCCCTGACCTGGATTTTATCTGGTCACCCTATAATTGTCTGATTTGGATAGAACTAAAATATGGAACACCAAACTCATGACAGGGTTATTGTGACATTAACAGTCTTACCTAAAGAAAATGGTCGAGATTAGAATAGTATGGACTTGAAACATGAGTTCTAAGGCTGCAGTCTTATGCTTGCTCGCTTGAGAGTGATGCCTCATTAAATTCGATGGAATGTACATCTGAGCAGATGTGTATAGTACTGTGTTGTAACTCATGATATTGCATTGAACAGAAAGAAAGCTAAGTTTGGATAAAATTACATTGAATTTCTTTATTTCTGAGTCTGTAATAAGCTGAAATCTGGCCTGCCCTTTGGAGAAATTACTATTATAGTCTTTTTGCATTGAACATTGAGCTTCATCGTAGTTTTATCTTAGAAAGCTTTGGGGTTTGACAAGATTTAGATGTGTAATATAAAGACTTAAGGTTACATTATCAGTTACTCAGATATGAAGACATCATAATTAAAATTAAAGACACCCCCGTTTCAAAAAAATCAAATAAGGAATTGCCTGAGCTACGTGCTACAAGGTAAGAAATTGCTGAGAATTCCTATTTGCCATTTTTTTTAAAAAAAATGAGCAAGATGAAGTCAAATACCAGACATCTACCAAACTCTTTCCTCCAGTTGAATATGAGGCAGGGTATTGCATGGTGTTGTGTGGAATTTAGTGTGAGCTAAGAAACAGTAAGTACAGAAAAATATGGATTTGGTGAGGTACACGCTTTTTGACTTGCTTCTTTATGTTGGGGACTGCACAGCTCTAACTAAAAGCCTTGCAGTTCCAGCTCTTGGACTGAAGCCCATGCTATTGCTCTGAGAGATCCAAAGCTGGAGAACACATCATAAAAATAGCCTTGCTGGATCAGACCAATGGGCCATCTATTCCAGCATCCTGTTTCCCATAAAGACTATTCAGATACTTCAGTGAAGCCCACATGCAGCACATGAAGGTACTGGCCAGGTTCACACATAACAGTGACAAATCATTAATCCACAACTTGCCACGGTCATGTGCCTCTGCCACTTTGATATGCAACCTCTGATCACCAATCAGGGCCAATAACTGTCTCTTCTTGTTGGACTTCAGTGACTGGTATTCAATGGTATATTGCTTGTGGGCCTCGAAGCTGCAAGTTGCTATAATGATTTTTAATTACTGATAGATTTAACCTTTATGAATCCCCTCCAAGTCTGCATCTGAGTATGGTCACCTATGGTTCCAGCACGGAATGTGTTAAAATTAATACAATATTGGCATCTTACAACATTCAGAATGATCAACCTTGCTTTTTATGTATTTGTACAATTTATACCCCACATTTTAACATGCAGGTTCCCTGCGTTCTTTGTGGATCATTGGGGAAAGAAAGAAAGAAAGAAAGAAAGAAAGAAAGAAAGAAAGAAAGACCTTTCAATATTATGGAATGTTACAAAATTTATTGGACAGAATGGATTTGCTTTGAGATTACATATTATTTCTACGGAATAAAAATGACTAAATCTGAATAAAGTTGGTAACCGGTGCTATTCTTAATATCATATTTAACTGATATTGGTATGGTTTTCTGTTTAGTTTTGTCTTCCTAGCCAACAGCACCATCAAGTGGTTCAAAGGAGTAAATAAACCAACCAACAATTTTAATTTCAAGTTGTACCAAGCAGACTCCATCACACTGTCCTACTAAATTCCTGTCTGTCTCTTTGCTGTTGAAGGTGAAAAAGGTTCTGTCAAGGGGGGGGGGGGGAAAGCTGGTGGAATCTCATTTTTGCTGGAATCTCATTTTACTATTATATATATTAGGTATTTAGCATCTTAGTGTTTCAATCAAATGAACTTTGGAATACAGTGGGACTTAACTTCTGAATGAAAACACATAGAAATGATCTGCACAGTATGGCTTTTGTGCCCTGTGCACTCAAGGCAGTTTATACTTTTTAAATAGTTATTTTCAATATAGTTGACATTACATGAAATGGAAAATGGCAGGTAAGGAGGGAAGAGGGACTTGAGCAGAACTATGTGCCAACACTTTCATATTGGTTAAATCAGGGGTGGGCAACTTACAGCCTTCAAGATGTTTTGGCCATCATCCCATACCATTGGCTATGTTGGGTAAGGCTGATGGGAGTTGTAGGCTAATTTTTGTGTGTTAAAAAATACTAATAAGATGACCTGGTAGAATGGGCACTGGAGGAGTCAGTTCTGTGAAGGGAAGAGATCATTGTCAGTCCAATTCTGATAATATGAACAGTTCAGAATTTATGCTGGACACCAATGTAGCTGTGTTCATAGTGGCTGAGAAGCCATGAAGCTTCAGGTGAGGCATCCATAGCCCAGACAATGATATGCTGCAGTTTATTATCCCATTTCTGCACTATATAGCAGTTTTGAGTGGTAGAAAGGAAGATCAGTATTGGTGGGCTAACTGTTCTCTTAAATAAAATAGTCTGACAATAGTCTGCTAACTGTTCTGTTAAAGTCAAGCCCAACCTACAAAAAGAAAAAGGAATTTTCCCATTTTGTCTAATCAACGGATCACCACTTTAGCATCTGTGTCTGAAATGTCTATGGATTTTAGATTACACCTCATTCAGCAAAATTGCTTGTTCCATGTCTATTGAACACCACAACACCTCTTTAATAAAGGTTTGTCTAACTCGGCTAACTGTTGGAGGTCTAATACAGGTAATACTTCTTTTAAGCATATGCTTTGGCAATGCCCAATAGTTGACTATTTTTGGGAGGAGGTTATTATATGGATAAACCTTGCATTGGAACACTCTTTAATATTTACTGATGTACATGCCCTTTTACCAGTATCCTGGAAGTTAACACATAGTAAGTGCAAATGGATTCTCTGTGCCCTTTTGACAACTAAAAAGACTAATATTACCACATTGGAAAGATAAATGCTCACCTCCTATAATGCAATGGATTGAAGACCTACCAATACTTTCAACATTGAAGAGATGGCATATAGACACCACTTGCAAATGGATATTTAGTCTGCTTTTGTTGAAGTTTATGTATAAACGATAGAAAGCCATCTTTTCACACACACACAAACACACACACACACACACACACACACACACACCAATTTATGTAGCCACTATTTCTCTTCTTTGTTTTGCTTTTGATCTTCTTGTTATTGTTTAAATTTTATAAATTTAAAGAAAAAGGAATGTTATAACCCATACATGAACCTTTCTGTTGCATCACAACAACCCTGTGATGTAGTGTAGGCACAGAGATGACAAGGGTCATCCTATGAGCTTTATTGGATGAGCTCAATCACAGCACCATGAACTAGGTCATCTACATATTCTTCTATAGTCAGTGCTCCAATTCTGAAATCCCATCTTTTAGGATAATATCCTATGTGAACTCAGAAAACTCACTTCAGGATTCCAGATGACCTCTGATGTTTTCATGGTGCCTTCCACTATGTTGGACTACAACTCCTATCAACCCCAGTTATTGGTTGTAGTGACTGATGGGGTTGTACTTTCCTTGAAGGAGCTGGTTTGTAGCTTGGGGATCCTCATGGAACCCTGTTTGTCACTTGAGACTCAAGTAGCCTCAGCGGCATGGAGTGCCTTATACCAATGTCAGCTGGTAGCCCAGCTAAGCCCCTATCTAGACAGGGATAAACTGGCTTCAGTTGTCTATGCTCTGGCAATGCCAAGTTAGATTACTGCAGTGCACTCTACATGGGGCTGCTTCTGAAGATGGTTCAGAAAATGCACCTCATACAAAATGTGGTGGCCAGATTGATCACAGGAACAGGAAGCTCCGAACACATAAGAACAACTCTGGCTGCTTGTACTGGCTGCCTCTACATTTCTAAGCCTGATTTAAGGTGCTGGTTTTAACCTATAAAGCTTTACATGGAACACTTTATAGGTTAACACCTGGGCAATCCAAGCAGTCCTATGATATTGCACATCGTAGGGCTGCATCTGCTTGCCCATACTTTGGAATCAGAAATCAGACAGCAACCCTTGCAATAGGGGAAAAGGCCACAAAGCAACAGATAAGCTGACAGATGCAGGGAGAAAGAATCTGCAAGCCAAGCTAACCTCCTCTGAGGAAGAAGTAATAATCAGTCCAACAGCCACTTTCTGCATCCATTTGTAGAGACTAGTGAGAGGCTAATTTCAGCAAATATCCATATTGTACATGTCAAAAAGATAAAACGTGCTATACAGATATGTATAATATTTATTTATTTATTTGTTCATTCACTCAAAGCATTTTTATCCCGCACCTTTGCTAAAAACAAAGTTTCCAAAGTGGCTTCCAAACATCAGAAATAAGATAGTCCCTGCCTGCAGGTTTATCATCTAGAAGACACAATAGAAAAGGAAAAGGGATTGGGACGGAAGAAGAGAAACATGAATCCAGGCACTAGATTCTTAGGGGCAAAGTTTAGCAGATCATGGAGTTGGATCTAAACACAGTGGAAGGACTGCTGCTTCCTCTTACTCTGAAGTCCTGAGCAGAGGCTGCTGAAAGCAGTTCTCAGCTGGAATTGTATCCAGACATGACTGCTACTTCCTCTCCCTCCTATGACCTATGACACTGGCAAATAGCAGCAGTAGGAGGGACTCTCAATAGCTACCTCCCAGTTAGTAGGTACCTTTCAGTTAGCCATGGCTTTGGGTTAAGCACTTAGGTCAGTGGTGTCAAACCTCAGGCCTCAGACCAAGTTTTTCCCACCTGGAATTCCAATTCAGCCCATTGCGGTTCCCCAGAAGGCCATGCTCCCCTCCCCATGTCCCACCCTTTTTCCACAGCTGCCAAACATTTGCTGTTTTTTCAGCTTTTGCATGCCCCCCCTCCATTCTAAATTGTTGAAATGCCTCTCCTAAGGCTCAGTAAGAGTGGTAAGCTACAATTTGTTGATATGTTGGCCCCACCCCATTGCTCTTTAGCCCAACCCACCACTAAAAGGCAGGTCCCGAGGACTTTTCCGAAATGGAATTCCATCTTCTAGCTGAAAGAGGCTCAACCCCCTTGATGTAGGTACCAGGCATTTGCCCTAATGTCACCAATATCCTCAGTACATTTAATCCTGCAGACTAGTAAGGCCATATTGAGAATACCCCATAAGTAGTGTCTTCTATGGTGCTCACTAATGCTGGAACCACGAAAAACCCTGGGAATGTACCTGAGGATAGCAGCTGTTACCCAGAGGACCTTCTCTTCTGCCGCTCCCAGACTGTGGAATGGCCTGCTGGAGGAGATTCATCAACTTAACAGTAGCTTTGACTTTAAGAAAGCCATAAAGACCGATCTCTTCCGGCAGGCCTACCCAGTTGAATTCTAAGAGTTTTATTGGTGTTTTATTGGTATTTTAATAATGTATTAGTTTTATGATTAGGGTTTTGTGTTGTTGTTGTTGTTGTTGTTGTTGTTGTGCTTTGACCCAGAATTGTTGTTTTTTAAAGGATATTGTAATTATAACTTGTTTTTATGCTTTTTATGGTTTTAAATTTTGTATATCGGTGTTTTTAATGTCCAATACTTTTAATTTTAACAGCTCAAGTTGAGGTTTTGATTGACAGTGTGGCCAGGCTTAACAGTTTAAAATGTTTTAAATGTCAGTTGTTTTATGTTTATGGTTTAAACTTTTGTATATTGTCTTTTTAGTGTTCAATCTTTTAATTTTTGTAAACTGCCCAGAGAGCTTCGGCATGGGGTGGTATATAAATGTAATAAATAATAATAATAATAATAATAATAATAATAATAATTTTTGTGAATTGCCCAGAGAGCTTCAACTATGGGGCGGTATATAAATGGAATAAAATAAAATAAATAAATAAATGTGCTTTTAATCAGTTTTATGTATTTTATATTTGATGTTGTTCCCCGCCTCGATCCGGAAGGTGAGGCGGGTCAGAAATAATAATAATAATAATAATAATAATAATAATAATAATAATTGAGAAGTAAACAGTATGACTGAATACAGGTTAGGTGGGGCTGCTCAGGGACAAGGAGGATAGCAGAACACTGAAAAACCCTGATGGAAATATTGCAGAAATCAACTCAGCACTTTTACCCCTCCTAGCATTTTGCCAATAGTGCCAATGGAACACTGTTGTCGCTGATTTGATTTGTTTGGTGTATTTAGAAATGTATAACTTCCCCTCAAGTTAAAAGCATTCTCCAATAATAGAAACAAGGATCTGACAGGAACAGCTGGGGAACGAAGTTTTAGAAAATCAGCCCAAAAGCTTTTGAGATATAGATATAGCTATTTCTGCCACTTTAACCTTTCACAAAACAAGTTTTCATTTGCAGTGAAAGTCAAGTCTCTCCTTGGGGTACACAGATGGGTCTGTAAACCATATGGTACCAAAACCTCATTGCTGTCTGAGATTGACATGGAAATGACAAGACTTCATTTTAGAGTGAGGAGCATTATGGGTAAATTGCCTGTTTCTAACGTTCCACTGAGGAAATGCTGTTTGCATCTGAAGACTGTGTTGAACAAGAATTAGATCACAATTGATGATATTTCTTTAGGCAGCTTGTCCACAGAGTGGAAGCAAATTAAAGTATTCAGGATGTTTTGAACTGCATTGAATGCAAGCAGCTGACATTCAGTTCATGAATGAATAAGCAGTAATCAACATCTGGGTGATAATAATCACTTCTTCATGCGTTCAGCTTCAGTTTCCCCTCATACATCATTATTATCTTGTCCTAGAGGAGGTGAGGTTGAAGGTGAATCTTCAGATTCAGATGTTTAATGATTCAATTACATAGTAGGATTTTCTCAGCATTAAAAAAGGCAGCCGAAAAAGCAATCATTATGGATAGCCAAACTAAGACATGCTTTTTAAAAGAAAGGAAGGAAGAAAAAGAAATAAAAAGGGGACACGTATAACCTCTAAAGCAGGCTAGATCCTTCTATTTAAGCCCTGGAGTTGATCAGTTTAGTTTCAAAGCCAAATTTAATTTGTTAAAATAATGATGCAAGAGCAGAGCTTGAAAACCATAGCCCAGATCATAGAACAGAGGTGCTGAACCATAAATTCCTAAGGGCTGAAGACTTTTACAGGCACCTTGCTTTAGTATAGAAGGCAATCCCATGTCACTCACGAGTGAGTCTGAATAAAGCGACCACATGGGATCACGTGGGTATGTCCCACCCAATTATTGCTCACCTTCCTAGGTGACCAAAGAATGGCTGGGAGAGACCCATGTGACTGGCCCTAGCCACACGGCTGTTTCATTCACAGATATTCCTCAATAGTGTGGGATCAGCTAAGGCATGAGATGAAAAACTTAAGACTGCTTCACACACATTATCCTCTTGACTGAGAATGGAGATGATTTTCAGATCACCTGAATCTGAACCCAACTCACAGCTTCTAGAGTGTGTGCAGAAACAATCACTTAATGGACCCAGGACCTACAACTTCCAAGCAGATTCTGAGGTGATCCTGAAATACAAGGAGGCTTCCACTGCAAAGAGGATGAGATGTGTTGTTGATGTTATTTTAAACCAGTGAGAGAGGTCATCTGCAGATTTGGACTTAAGTGTCATCAGCACATTGCTGACATGCCACTCTCTCTAGACTGAATTCAAGGTACCAGTTTTAAGCTATAAATCCTAAACAATAAAATAAAATATGCCATGAAGATGGCCTCCTCCCATGCACCATTTCTGAGTTCCACCTAGGGCATCATTCTCAGGAGAGCAACGCTAAAGGGAATCCTAGAGGTGGCAGAGAGGCAGAGTTCCTTGGTTATACTCTAGTAATAGGAACATAAGAAGTCCCCTCTTCATGTCTACTCCAAATGCATGTCCTCATAGAGCAGATGTGTCAGATCTCTTCAGTTTTGGAGAAGCTCATGGGCTCTGAATTCCAGTAGTGGGTGGGGCCAAAGGCAAAAGGGGGCAGAGCCAAAACACCAGCATATTCTAGCTTAAAGCTCTTACTGCCAGTAATGAAGCCTTAGGAGAGGCATTTCAACCTTTTAGAATGGAAAACCAAATGGCGCAAAACCCAGAAAACCACCAAACAATTGGTGGTCAAGGGAAAGGGGGTAGAATGAGGGAAAGGGAACATGGCCATCAACCTGCAGGAGAGGGAGGCCTGCTGCCAGAGGAGGAGGAGGAGAGGAGTGTGCCTGCCGGCCTGCCTGCCTGCCTGCCTGCCTGCCTGCCTCCTGGCCTCGCTGCTGCCACCACCACCACCAGCCTCTAGAGGATTTCAGCCTGGCAGACTGCCACTCCTTGCAGGACCAGGCTCCCAGGTACTGAGCCAGCTGCTGTGGACAATTACATCAGTCCCCCTCCCTTCCTGGGAGGGATATTTAAGCTGCTGGCTGAGGGGGCCTGGGAAAGCCATCAACCTGCAGGAGAGGGAGGCTTGCCGCCAGAGGAGGAGGAGGAGGAGAGGAGGAGGAGTGTGCCTGCCTGCCGGCTTTCTGTTTTTGTCTTTGGTTGTTTTTTGTTTTTTGTTTTTTTGTTTTTTCCTCTTTCCCCAGGCTTGAGCTATGTGCCTGGGAGGGAGGATACAGGGCCAGGTGAGGGGATCTGAGGGGAGCACAATCAGGGTAGTGACGGGTAGAGGGAGATATGGCGTTGTGAGGAGGACTTGCCAGGTTAGGGAAACAAGGCCCAGACAGTTAATGGCTGTGCCTTGTTCCGGTCCCCCTCACACCCACAGGCTTGTTGGTTGCCTTATCAGCCAGCCCTCAGGCCTCCGGGTGCTGCTTTTAAATGCCAGATCAGTGCATAATAAGATCTCCCTCATCCACGATTTAATTGTGGATGAGGCAGCCGATCTGGTATGTATAACCGAGACCTGGGTGGGAGAGCAGGGAGGAGTTAGTCTCTCCCAGTTATGCCCACCGGGGTACTTGGTTCAGCATCAGGGTAGACTTGAGGGCCGGGGAGGGGGGGTTGCTGTGGTCTATAGGAATTCCATCCCCCTCTGCAGGCTCCCTGTCCATGCGACTACTGGTCTGGAGTGTTTGCACCTTGTGTTGGGCCAACGGGACAGATTAGGGATTCTGTTGGTGTACCGCCCACCCCGCTGCTCAACAGACTCCCTAGCTGAGCTGACAGAGGTGGTCTCTGGTGTACTGTTGAGGTCCCCCAGACTCTTGGTTCTGGGGGATGTCAACATTCATGCCGAGGGCACTTTATCTGGGGCAGCTCAGGATTTCATGGTTTCCATGACAACCATGGGACTGTCCCAACATACCATCGGCCCAACACATGTAGCAGGGCATACTCTAGACCTGGTTTTTTCAACTGGACATGGAGATGGGGATCTGAAAGTGGGGAACTTTACATCAACCCCTCTGTCATGGTCAGATCACCACCTGCTGAGGTTTAGACTTACAGCGGCTTTTCCCCTCTGCAAGGGTGGGGGACCCATTAAGATGGTCCGCCCCCGGAGGCTAATGGATCCAGATGGTTTCCAGAGGGCTCTGGGGAGTTTTCCGGCTGATAGGGCTGGCTCTCCTGTCGAAACCCTGGTTGATCTGTGGAATGCAGAAATGACCCGGGCAGTTGACACGATTGCTCCTGAGCGCCCTCTCCTGTGTAGAGCTCGAACGGCTCCGTGGTATACCCCAGAGCTGAGAGTGATGAAACAAAACAGGAGACGGCTTGAGGGCAGATGGAGACGAACTCCTGATGGATGCAATCAAACACTGGTAAGTGCTTATGGTAAGCTGTATTCAGGGGCAGTGAGGGCAGCAAAAAAAACAATACTTTGCTGCCACTATTCAATCATCAACCTGCCACCCAGCGGAGCTTTTCAGAGTTGTCCGGGGGCTTTTACATGCTGGCCCCAAGGACATGGTAGAACCATCTGAGGCCCGCTGTAATACATTTGCTGGGCACTTCCAGAATAAAATCTCTGGCATCCGTCAGGACTTAGACTCCAGTGTTATAGCAGATGAATCTAGTGAGGTATCCAGAGCACAGGCTTGTCCTGTTTTCTTGGATGAGTTTCAGTTGGTGCAGCTCGAGGATGTTGACAAGGTGCTTGGACAGGTTCGTGCAACCACTTCCATATTGGATCCTTGCCCCTCTTGGCTAATAAAAGCTAGCAGGGATGGAACAACTGGCTGGGCCAGGGAAGTGATTAATGCCTCTTTGCAAGAGGGAGTGGTCCCAGGCCTCCTGAAAGAGGCGGCAGTGAGACCACTCCTAAAGAAATCTTCCCTGGACCCTGAAAATCTGAATAACTACAGGCCAGTAGCAAATGTTCCATTCCTGGGCAAGGTCCTGGAGCGGGTGGTTGCGAGCCAGCTCCAGGCACTCTTGGATGAGACTGATTATCTGGATCCATTTCAGTCGGGTTTCAGGCCTGGTTTTGGTACGGAAACAGCCTTGGTCGCCCTGTATGATGACCTATGTCGGGAGAAAGACAGGGGGAGTGTGACTCTGTTGATTCTCCTTGATCTCTCAGCGGCTTTCGATACCATCGACCATGGTATCCTTCTGGCACGACTGGCTGAGTTGGGAGTGGGAGGCACTGCATTGCAGTGGTTCCGCTCCTACTTGGTGGGTCGGCTCCAGAAGGTGGTGCTTGCGGAACATTGCTCGGCCCCGTGGATTCTCCAGTATGGGGTTCCGCAGGGGTCAGTTTTGTCCCCCATGCTGTTCAATATCTACATGAAACCGTTGAGTGCAGTCATCCGGAGTTTTGGAGTGCGTTGTCATCAGTATGCTGATGACACGCAGCTCTATTTCTCCTTTTCATCTTCATCAGGCGAGGCTGTGGATGTGCTGAACCAGTGCCTGGCTGCGACAATGGACTGGATGAGGGCTAATAAACTGAAACTCAATCCAGACAAGACTGAGACGCTGTTGGTGGGTGGTTCCGCTGACCGGATGGAGGGTGTTCAACCTGTTCTGGATGGGGTTGCACTCCCCTTGAAGGAGCGGGTTCGTAGCTTGGGGGTTCTCCTAGAACCATCTCTGTCACTTGAGGCGCAGGTGGCCTCAGTGGCACGGAGTGCCTTCTACCAACTTCGGTTGGTGGCCCAGCTACGTCCCTATCTGGACAGGGATAACCTGGCTTCAGTTGTCCATGCTCTGGTAACCTCCAAGTTAGATTACTGCAATGCACTCTACGTGGGGCTGCCTTTGAAGGTGGTTCGGAAGCTGCAGCTTGTGCAAAATGCAGCGGCCAGATTGATAACTGGAACCAGTAGGTTCGAACATATAAGACCTACTCTGGCCCGCTTGCATTGGCTGCCTGTATGTTTCCGAGCCCGGTTCAAGGTGCTGGTTTTAACCTATAAAGCCTTACACGGCTTGGGACCACAATACCTGATGGAACGCCTTTCCCGACATGAACCTACCCGAACACTACGTTCAACATCTAAGGCCCTCCTCCGAGTGCCTCCTCCGAGGGAAGCTCGGAGGTCGGCAACAAGAGAGAGGGCCTTCTCTGTGGTGGCTCCCCAATTGTGGAACGATCTCCCTGTCGAGGCCCGCCTGGCGCCAACATTGTTATCTTTTCGGCGCCAGGTCAAGACTTTCCTCTTCTCTCAGGCATTTGGCAATATCTGAGGAGCCTGGGTCTGTTTTGTTTTGTTTTTGTAGGTTTTTTTTTTTTTTTTTTTTTTTTTTTTTTTTTTTTGAAGTGTTGAAGTGGTTTTTAAATGTACAGATTGTGTGTATGTTGTATGTTTTTGCTGTTTTAATTTTTGTATATTGTTTTTAATTGTTTTTAATCCTATGTAAACCGCCCAGAGAGCTTCGGCTATGGGGCGGTATACAAATGTAATAAATAAATAAATAAATAAATATCTGGTGAATCCCGGAGGGCCAAATTTGAATCCCGTGGGCCAGGTTTGGCCTGCAGGCCTATGATTCACTCATTTAACTGTGGATGCTTAAACTCTATCCATACTTTCAGTTGAACATACAGGGGTCAGCAGTAGGAACATCACACAAAAGCCCTCTCCTCACCCTCCACATATTCATTGTACACATTATGTTCCTGGGAAGGGGTCTGAAAAGTCCTGCTGGATCAGACCAAAAGTCCATCTAGTCCAGTATCCTGTTTCCAAAAGTGATCAGCCAGATGCTTTCAGAATTGTGGAACTCTCTCAGTCTACACTGTCATATGGAACCAGAGTTGGACAGATTTAGACAAGGCCTAAAATACTACTTGTTCGAGCTGGAGCTGTAAGAGTTGGTATATGGACAATCAGTTTGTTTTGGGGTTTTAAAATGTTTGGTTGCTTTAATTAATTGGTTGTGAATTAGTTTAATTTCTAGTTAGTAGTTTATTCAATGTGTATTTTTTGATTGTGTTTATATTGTTGTGTTTTGTATGTTTTGGTTAATTGGAATGCGCTCTGGCATAGAGCACAAAATACTTGATGATAATGATTCCAACAGGAAGGACATAAAAGCAACATATATTCACAGTTATGTGGCCCTCAGCAGTTATATATTCAGAGGTACACTGCCTCAGAACATGAAGTATCTATGCAACTATTATGGTTAATTAAGTGAAAATCCATTGACATCGGTCTTCATTCCTCCTTACCAAGAATGTCACTCTGCAACAATGCTGCCTGCCTGCCTGGATTCTCTCCCTCTGTGCCTCCATCCCTCTAGTAAGCATTGAAACTAATTCCAACTCTCCACTATATCATTTGGATATATTTCAGTGTAACTACTCTCTAATATCTGTTTTGACATAACTAGGCTCTAATGGACTGAGGGTTTTTCTTCTAATTACTTGGAAGGGATACTTCTGGAGCATCTTGCCTCATTTTCTGAAGGATCATGTTGACCTCTGTAATGAATCCATCTGCTTCTACAGTTAAATCTTTGCAAGCTGTTCAGTTCAGGAGCGATGCTGAGAGAGAGAGAGAGAGAGAGAGAGAGAGAGAGAGAGAGAAAGAGAGAGACCTTGAAAATGCTATTATGCAGAATTCATCCCTATGACTTTAATCTGCTTCTTGAAATATCAGTGTCTTGACCAACTGCAATAAGTAAAAGTGAGTGTCCTGAACTTGAGCATGAGCCACAACAACCAATGAAAAACTGGTCTTCTTTTGCTGTGAAGTTTCTTAAGTGGCAACAACAAAGGAAACTGGAAACATCTGGGAGGCAGATGAAAATCATAGGATTAATTATAGAAATCACTAGATATTAAAACATAAAAACTCTCCAGGCATCTTCATTCCAGTCCAATAGGCAGCTTCTTAGTGTACATTGACCATGCACTGGATTTGTTCCATGTAATTATAAAACTAAAAGCTCAGGCTTCAACAGCCAAATGCACTGAGGAAGAAAATGGTGGCATGGCTCTTCATGTTAGAACAGATGGATTTTGACTGAACTCCATATTTAGGAAGAAGGAAGACATTTTCATCGCTTTACCCATTCCAAGATTTTGCATCGTTTCAATACTGACATAACAGCAACATATCCTGAATTGGAATATATTTTCTTTTAGTAATTTAGTAATATACCTTTTCATGGGCAGCCAAGACCAATAGATCTTGAATCCAAGTGTGTTCTTTTAAAAATGGCAGATTAATGAAACGGTCTCATGAGTGAACACATATCTAGCATTTTCTGAATTACTATAGATCCCAGCCAACACCTAACAGGTTGGCTGCTGTGAATTATCCACAGGATAATTGAGGTTTCTATTCAAATAGCGGCTGCTTACTATTGTTATTAGTGCCAGGCTTATTACAAATCCCCAAATACCTAACTAGCTTGCATTTCACAACCTGCTCAGCAGCTGGACATTGTCTCCCATTCTGTACAATGAGCTTAATTGCACAGCATCTTGAACCAAAAGTTGCATGTTTGTTTGTTATGTAGAGCAGTTATGTTTGTCTGTTATATTGAACTGAATGCAAAAGCCATTCCCATTAGGGATGTGCACTGGATCGGATCCAATCCATGATCCGAATCCGATCCAGAGGGAAATCGGATAAATTATCCGATTTCCGATCTCACAGCTGGATCGGCCGATCCAATCCGAACCGATCTGAAAAGGTTCCGATCTGGTTCGGATGGATCGGTGGATCGGCGGGCACCCGCTGGCGCCCACTGCCGCTTCCATTGGCGGGCGCCAGCGGGTGCCCGCCGATGAAACTGGACAGTGGGGGGGGCTTCCCTAGCGGGGCTGTCCGCGGTGCGCTTACCTTCCAGGGACGTCTGCTCCCGTCTGGCGCCGGCTGCTACTGCGAGCGGGCTTTGCGGCCTGCTCCAGGGTGGTGCGCCGGGTGATGACATCACCTGGCGCACCACTCTGGAGCAGGCCGCAAAGCCCGCTGGCAGTAGCAGCCGGCGCCGGATGGGAGCGGACGTCCATGTAAGGTAAGCAGGGGGCGCGCGGAGGGGAGGAGGGGGGCGCGTGGAGGGGAGGAGGGGGGCGCACGGAGTGGTGCGCTTACCTTCCAGGGACGTCTGCTCCCGTCCGGCGCCGGCTGCTAATGCCAGCGGGCTTCGCGGCCTGCTCCAGGGTGGCGCGCCGCCTGGTGATGACATCACCCGGCGCGCCACACTAGAGCAGGCTGCAAAGCCCGCTGGCAGTAGCAGCCGGCACCGGATGGGAGCGGACGTCCCTGGAAGGTAAGCAGGGGGCGGGTGGAAGGGGCTTACCCCCCCAGGGCCGTCCGCTTCTATCCGCTGGCACCCGCGGGCGCCAGCAGATGGAAGCGGACGGCCCCGGGGGGGAGGGAGCGCGGGGAAGGGGGCTTACCTGCCAGGGCCGTCTACAGCGGACAGCACCAGAGGGGGGAGGGAGTTAGGCCCCCCTCACCCACCCGCCGCCATTTTTTCCTCATAGACTTGCATTGCAATGCAAGTCTATGGGGGGGGGGGGAAATGGCGGCCGATCCAAAAAATTTTGATTTTTGGATCGGGATCAGACTCGATCTGGTCCAGGGGGCCTCTGATTTTGTCCGATCTGATCCGTGACAAAATTGGAGGTCCCGATTCGGGTCCCGAGCCGATCCGGGGGGTCAGTGCACATCCCTAATTCCCATATTTGGGACACATTACTGAAAATAGCAGTATGCTATTTCTAAGCCCAGCTAGAATTGTGTACATTTGTTGTATCCCATCCCATTATGTCTATGTAGCTTCATGAGAGGGCTGCATATACAAGACTACAAACATGTTATGACTGCCTACCAAAGCAAGGAACAATGTAAGCTGATTTTTGCATCTACTGAAGCTACTAGCCCAACTATGTCTGGAGAATAGTAGCAGTTGTAAAGCTTTCCTGCTTCTAGGTCATTACCAGCGACTAAGACAATTACTGTTTCCAACCTTATATACCACACACCTGAGATGGCAGAGTAGGAAGTTCCTTATTGCATAATCTAGAACATATAGGCCTTTTCCAATATGGGGGGGGGATCATACCTATTACCCTGCTCCTGACTGCCATATGTTTATCCAAATCTCTGCACAGAGCCATTTGGGTACAAGTTGCATGCATGTAAGTTTTATCTAAACAAGCTACATCTTGCATTTTTGCAGTAACTCAATGAGAAAATAGGGAGAAACCAATGGAGCCTTCCCCCAAATTAAGTCCATTACAATCTCTCTCTCTCTCTCTCTCTCTCTCTCTCTCTCTCTCTCACACACACACACACACACACACAGAGCAATAGGATAGCCATGCAAAGAAATATACCATATAATGGCTGCTTATAGTGACTAGATGAGCTGCAGACATTCACCCATGTGGAATGGGGTCATTTCAATTAATTTATTCAAAGAGAGTATGATGGATGGCCTAAGTTAAATTAATGGAAAGCCAAGCCCATTCCAATCTGAAGTTGTCACATTCATGATGTAATTGGGGACCATAATGGGGCCCAAACACCCCACAACGAAACAACCGTTCCACCCCTCTTTTACCAAATACAAAGATATTTACAAATCAGCAAAGAAGAAGAAGATGAGGAAATGTAGTGACAAAATGGAGTATAAAAGAGGACACTGAGTTGACACTGAGTTGACACTGAGTTGCATGTGCTAATTTTTAGAGGAATAGATGCAAATATAAACATTTTAATTTAACTAGAAATGCCAGTTATGATGGGCAACTTCAAGGCCCAGCTCTTCCTTCTGATGTCTCTTTATCTTTAAACTAGACTTGGAGAGGTGCAGCCCTTCAAATAGAAAATACTTGGAAAAGAGGACACCTGGCCATTGTTACAAAGTAGCTCTTTTGTGAGAAAGAGTAGTTGCCATGATTCTATGTCCAGTGATGTAAGTCTCCTTTCCAAACCTGTATAATTGTTGTGATGATATCACCAATGAGTTTGGTTTGTCATCAAGGGTTGGGGGAGTTGTTACAAAGTAGTTCTCTTGTGAGTGAGCACTACTGACCCCATTTTGAAGCAGCCAAAAAGCCAAGGCATGTTCATCCCACACCTCCAGCAGAGATAGGATAAAGGCACAGGAATGGGGCTAAGAGGAATCCCGTAAGGCTAGATCAGACAATTCAGTTTCTAATAGACCTCCTAAAATGCATTCCCCAGAGGCAAATGTGGAAGGAAAATTTAGCAGAATATGAATGCTAGATGGCAAGAGTGATACTGGTCCTGCACATGCTAATGTGGTCTTATTGTTGAATTCCAGCCTGGACGCCTGTCTTTAAGACAGGCATTAGTATCTATGATCACCTTTTGTTAAAATAATAGAAATAGGAGGATTTTTGTTTCTGGCAAGACTTTTGTTTCCAACAAGTATAGCCATCATCCCTAGGTTGACCATATGAAATGGAGGACGGGGCTCATGTACCTTTAACTGTTGTAGAGAAAAGGGAATTTCAGCCAGTGTCATTTGTATGCAATTAGTTCCTGGTGAAACTCCCTCTTCATTACAACAGTTAAAGTTGCAGGGGCCCTGCCTTCTTTTGTATATGGTCACTCTAGTATAGTACCTGCAACTTTAACTGTTGTGATGAAGAGGGAATTTCACCAGGAACTAACTGCATACAAATGACACTGGTTGAAATTCTCTTTTCTCTACAACAGTTAAAGTTACATGAGCCCTGTTCTCCTTTTCACATGGTCAGCCTAATCATCCCCAATTACCCTCTTTTGTTATCTGAAATGAAAGGCCAGCTCAGTCTTTCTCCCATGGCAAGTAGCATCATTTCCAGTGCTCATGAGCAGTGATGTCGCTGCTTTTCTCCAAAATCCTATAAAAACCCGGAAGTTTTGAGATTCAGGCTCCCACTCTTCCCAGAGGCAAGGGGGGGGCATGCTGCTGAAATCACTAGGTGCCTTACTCCTCTCCAGGGCCGGATCTACACGTCATCCTCGATGTGCCCTCCCTGCGCCACAAGCCGCTTTGGAGCGCTGCACTTCGTCTAGTGTGGCTCAAGCCTCGGAGGCTCTGCTGGCGCTCTCGCCGCTGCCACCACCCTTTCATCCCGGCTGGTCCCAGGGAGGGAGGAGGGACAGTTGTAAACAAAAGCTAGCAATTGGAAATCCCTCTTCCAATCGCTGGCTTTTGTTTACAATCCTCCCCCCTCCCTCCTCCCTCCCCGGGACCGGCCTGGATGAAAGGGCAGCGGCAGCCGTGGCGGCGCGGGCGCGGGCAGAGCCTCTGAGGCTTGAGCCACACTAGGTGGGGGGAAGCACTCGGAAGCAGCTTGTGGCGCAGGGAGGGCGCATCGAGGATGACGTGTAGATCCTGCCCAGAAGTAAGGTGCCACACTGCTGCTGAAATTGCTGAGTCTCTCCTCCCAGAGGAAAAACTCCTGCTCCTTCCTTCCTCTCCACTGAGACCAGGAGCTGCAACGCACGCTAGTTGCTGTCTTCAAGAAAGGGCTTCAGCCCAGGGAAAAGTATATTGCTTTTAGAGATTCCCTCCCCTCTTTCCCCTGCTGTGTGTGTGTATGCTCTAAGTCTCAAGAAGACTCCTTCTCACAGTCTTGAAACGACTTGTAAGCTCCTATCTGCTCAGCTAATTTCCCCCAAAACTAGCTTGTGCATTTGAATCTGTTTATGCCTCAATAAATGTGTCATTGTGGTGTTATCCTCTTCAATAGTGTGGATTTCTTTGGGTAAGAATCGCCTTACTTAGCCACAGTCGCTCTATTGCCAATGTTTACAGATTCCTTATAAGCGGATGAGTAGGTCTCATTAGAACGTGTGCAAGTTTGTACATGGATCTAACGAGGGCACATCACGTAACACCACCCTATCATGCTTGCATTGATAATAATACCACCCTAGGATGGTATTATTATCACTCTCCCAAGCAGTACTGAGAGTACACATAGAACTGTCAGGAACCTTAAGAACTCAAGTCCACAGACAGCCCCACCCAAACATCGGCCTGTTGCCCTGCCACCCTTGCAAAGGATCACATAAAACCCAGGACACGGAAGCCTCAGCCATTCTATTTGTAATTTCCACAGTGCCTTCCACATAGCTAGGGCTTCTGTCTGCATGCCAGGGTGGGTATAACCCTAATCCCGACAGAAATCCTATGCAGACTTTCAATGTGTTTAGATGGAAGATGCACAGGATGGGAGTGAGATCACAACAGCAGGCCCTGGCCAGAAATATGTGGATTGATTCAACTGCTGGAACAGACCCTTTGCATATAGCAAATTGCCTCCATGTCGATTTGTATGTGGTGCATGGTTTGGTAACTCTGTAAAGAAGCTGAATTCCTAAGCAGGGGCAAGCCTGCGCACAGGTAGCTTGTACGCATGTAGGTGTCTGCATGCAGTTGACTGTGCATGGGCTGTGGGCTGTTGCTGCTTTCCCACTCCCTCCATCTACACTTTGTTCCCACATAGAAGGGTCTGCACAGAGCTCCCATATATAGATATGAGCATCTGCATAGGTTCCTAATCTCTTCCATAACTGTTCAGACAACTGTTGCTATCGTTGCCCCCACCTCACCCCACCCCACCCCACCTTGCCTTTCTTTTTCTTTTCACACCACGGGGGGGGGGGGGTCATTTATTAGGCCTCTTTGTCAAAAGCCAAATAGGGCAAATATTGTCTGCCCTAGTCTTTTCTCCATTCTGTCCTTAATACTGCCATCATCTTCAAAGTGGACTTATTTAGCCTATTCCGTTCCTGCTGGCAGTAAGATCTGAGGCCGTTTTCTCCAAAGTTATCCTCCAACTAATTCATTAGATCAAAGCGCAACTGAAAAACTCTAGCCCTCTGTTACTGATGTCAGCAATGAGATCAGAGGGGCAAGTACTACTTTTAGACACTGTCTTTTTCATCAACAGGACTGTTTAATATAGCCATTTCTACCGCTGGTCTATTTAAATACTATACGGCTGGCAGGAGTTGCATATTCCATTTTCATAATGCTCTGGTGACACCTCTTGGAAACTTGGATAGGCATCTGGAAGCTTTGAAAAGCATTTTAAATGAACTGTAAATATGGCAATTTATCAGTCCTGTTGTTTTACCTCCTCCCCCCCCCCCCATTTATACTGATGGCACCTTTTCAATAGCTATCATTATGCAAAGCCATTAAAATTTGCAACATCTTCCAGTTTATTAGAGCCCCTATTCTTTTTCATTTGGCTTTGGTTCAGATCATACCAAAAGAGCTGCCCTCATCCTGTTTTCTATGCATATAACAAACCCAGTGCTTGGGTTCCAGCATAAATCAGTGGCACATTCTCAGGCTGTTCAGATAGCATGCTAACCCACATTCAGTGGTTGAGTGTGAGTTGTTGTTGAACTGTAGGTTGTTTGTTGAACTGTGGGTTAGTGTGTTGCCTGAACGTCCACGGGGTGGCTTGTTAAGCACACTGAACAACCCAACAATGAACCATGAGTCCTCAAGGTGACTTGTTCAAGAAAAGAAACCACACTGCGTGGTTAACAAGCCACCCTGTGGGTGTTCAGACAACACGTCAACCTGTTCAGCAATAATGCAGCCTCAACCACTGAGTGTAGGTTAGTGTGTTGTCAGAACGGCCTTTCTAGCACACTATTCAGGGTCTATGCCAGGGATGTTGAACCTCTTTCAGCCTGAGAGTTGAATTCAATTTCAGTGAATGGGTGGGGTCAAGGGCAAAGGGGCAGGGCTGATATTCAGCATATTTTAGTTTAAAACTCTTATCAGCAGCAACTAAGCCTTAGGAGGGGCATTTCAACCTTTTAGAATTCGGGAAAATATGCAAAAGCCAGAAGACCACCAAACAATCAGTGGGAAGGTGAAAAGGCCATCTGGCGAGCCTTATAAGACCATATTGGGACACCCCCCCACACACACACACACACAGAGGGCTGGTTTAGGTTCTGTATCACTGGTCTATGCAGGTAACAGCAGGCTCCATTTTCAGTGGCTCACATTAAGTTTCAGAGTAAAAGGGCAATGATCTGGGATATAGCCAAGAGGGGCAATCCTGTTCCAAGCCCCAGATACAAGGGTCACTATTCATTGCCATTCACCATATATATATATATATATATATAACCCTGCATTTATGATATGGGCAAAATCTGTCCTCTATCCTGACACTAGCTACATTCAGACATAACACCTAACCATATTCTGATATTACGTCGGCGCTTATGCTAGTTAACAAAACATAGTTTTACTAGGACCAAACCAGAATATTGAACCAGTTTGTTTTAACCCTAGTTGGCTTTTATGATCTCACAAACTTTACTTAATGTCATCCTTCTGCCTCAAGAGGCTGCTTTGCAATGGAGATGAGAGTGAACCTATGGATTTACGAAGCTGAGTGCTGGGCCAGATGGAAAACTAAAGTAGACAAACAGTTCAGCTATTGTATGCTTGGATGCTCGGATCATAGTCTGGGATCTTAACTATGGTCAGAGCAAATCATGTTTTGATACAATGTCTACATTCAGCCACTGTGTGATTCAGTCCTCACTGACAAGCATCTCCTAAGAGATGCAGTACAAGCAGTAACAAAGCACATACCTTCAGGGGCCTTTGCAATGTAGAGGTTCTTCATTCATGACATTCTCTTGACACTATTATCTCTGGTAATTCAGTGATCAACACATTCATCACTAGACTGATGAGGAATAAACCGCAAGATACGCTGCAGCTGAGTGAACCTACACCCCAATAGTTTCTTCACAAGACAGCAGTAACAAGAGGAGGTGATTGTTAATGGACATCAACGACCAGAAGGCTAGGGAGCGATGCTTAGGCTTGCTTTTTCCCTCTGCTTTCCTGGGTATATGCCAGGGTAGCATGCTTATGTTTGCATTGGAACCTCGGTTTTGAACCCATAGGGTGATAGCAAAAGGTTAAGCTTCTGCACTATAATTCCTGGCACTATTTTGCCAGGGTTCAGTTACATGCAGATATCTGCACAGTTAAATTATAGCTCTGAAATTCAGCCTATCTACTAAAGTATTTTAACTTCAGAAACATCATCAACACTGCATTTCCCCCCACCCTGATCCACAATTTTCCCCAAGAGCTAATAAGACATGCATAGCAAAGAGAGGGAAATAAATAAAGGGCAAGCCAATATGAAGAGAAAATGGAATAAACAGCTAAGGTGCTAAGCCAGACAATATGGAAATATTTGGGCTTCAGTGTGAAACAAATCGACAAGCTTCTGCCAAATGAAAAATCTCTTATTATGAGAAACTTTCTCTCACACAGTGAATTCCAGGCTCTGACCTTCCCTCTACTTGCTACTCAACAGCGGGAGTGCATTGAGATTTCCGGTATCGAAATATCAACTTCTTTACCACTAAAGAATACATTTTCTCAAGTTTAAAACCAGGAGAAAATGAATATAAGGAAGGAATCTAGAGGAATTCATAGTAAGATAATATGATGCTCCACTTCCAAAATTAATTACTTTAGGGCAATACATAAGCACAAGATCCATGTGTGGGCATCTACTTCTCTGACACTTGCTCTACAGGTTCAAGGCTGTAAGGAAGTCATTGTGACAAAAAAGAATTTGGTTGAAGTCCAAGGTTGAATTATGCTGCACAGTAGTGCAGGAGCTTAGTGCTATAATAATAATAATAATAATAATAATAATAATAATAACTTCTGGATACCAGATGAATATTACAGATGGTCATTGTATGCATATGGAAGCTTATAAATCAGCCAAGAGACACTCTCTCTGACAGCCCAGTTGGAGGGTATAGGACATTTTCCAAAATGGCCCTAGAAGGCTGCTATGGAAATGTACCACAAGATCATGCATCAAACAGTGATCTGCAGGGCAAAATATTCTTCTCTTCAACTCCCTAAATGGTTTCCAATAACCCCCAAGTAGATTTTTTTTTTCCAATTTAGCTTACTGCATAAGAATCCCAATGTGGTTCATAGGCCCCAAATCCTCCAAACAGTAAGCAATGTCTTTACCAAACAATACACTGTCTACAAAATGTCTTTCTGTTTAACCTTCTACTCCTACACACAAAACATTACATATAATGTTCATGGGTGAACAAATTGGTCATGTGAACTGGATTTTCTGCTGTATTCGATTGTTTTATGAAATTGTAGAAGTCACTTTGAGTCTCTATTTTGAGAAAGAAAGTGAGGAGTATACATTCCAAAATAAATAAACATAATAAGATAGTAAAGACAGCCTGCAGGATCAAATCAACAAACTGTCTAGGACGGCTGGTAGTCAGAAGTGAAATAATTTGCCCTTCCTGCTGCTAAACCGCTGAACTATAATCACGTACTTCAAAGTCACCTTCCACTATAGATTAATTGTCTTTTCCGCATTGGGTCACATCTAATTTCATTTAATCCCTAGTAAGATTATATATCTCAGCAGTTGGATGATGCATTTTTTCTAAAGATAAAAGATAAAGTGCTTCTGAGGCCCTATAGCAGGGTTGGGAAAGTTGTGGCCCTCCAGATATTTTGGCCTACAACTCCTATCAGTCCAAGCACATAGTCAAAGGGGAGAGACAATAGGAGCTGTAGGCCGAAATATCTGGAGGACCACAAGTTGCCCAGCCTTGCACTACAGCTGTCTGAACTGCCTCATCTCTCTTTTAGTACATCCAGGAACTCAATACTGCACACATATATAATAGGCAGAATCCGAGCGGGCTGCCATGCTTCTGCTGATTGTTTTATGCCAGCAAGAGTGACTGCTTGTGCAATGAGGAATTGCCAGTTCTAACAGTAACCATGGTAATGAGTGAGAATGCTCATTTCCAGATAGAGACAGAGTAGCAGAGCTCCTGGATAGGCTACTAGGGTCAGATTAGTGGAATGCCATTGAAGGCTAACAATTGCTACTGTCCTTCAGTGCCAGAGGCAGTAAGCCTATACACACCAGTTGCTGGGAAACATGGGTGGGAGGGTGCTGTTGCACCATGTTTTGCTTGTGTGTCCATGGTCAACATCTGGTAGCCCACTGCGTGAACAGAGTACTGGACTAGATGGACACTTGGTCTGATCCAGCAGGGCTCTTCTTATGTTCTTCTGCAAACTCTGCTGACCTGCCCCATACCATAAGCAAACATTTCTGCTCATTTTCAGGATTACATTTACAGCTAATAATTCCCCGTTGCACAATCGCTCACTCCCACTGGTGCATGGACACAATCAGATACTGCCCATAATTTCCTTCCCATTGTAACCAATGTGCAAGGAATTGTAAAAGTAAAGGGGCAGGGATCCAACAGGGCATTGGATAGGGCTGTTTTTCTGCCTTCAGAACTCCCTTCCTCCAGGGAGAATTGCTCTGCCCCTCTTAGCATTGCTTTACAAAATAAAGTTCTGCCGATCTTGGTATTCCTTCATATTTACAAAATAATTTTTATTTTAAAATTACAATAAAATATAATTTAGGAATACAAAGCTACGAAGGAAATAGCTAACATACAGAATATTCATCTTTGAGGCATCCATTTGATCCCAGAAAGTCAAAGCCAGAGCAACTCCATTAACAAGAGACATTAGCCACAACTGTTTTTAAATTAAGTTGAACAATATTACTGATTGTGTTAGGACTCACTTTAATGTAAACATTCAAAATTTAAAAGGGGCATTGGCAAGCAGGTAATATACCAGGATTTTCAATTAATACAGCATTTGATGTTCCAATTTATTATGTATCCAGGCAATGACTGTGCCATGATTTTTAGAAATGGCAGAGATCTCAGAAACATGCCCTGGATTAATTTGGGAAGGGGTGGGGTGGGTAGCTGCTAGAAAATTAAGAGAAATCCATATAATTTTTCTTATCCAGAAAGAATACCCCCTTTCCTGCATGTTTCCCTGCACCTTCATTCAATCTAACATACACCCAAACTACATGTTATACGAATCAGGAAGCATGTCACCTACAGCTTGTCTCTTTATTTAACTCTAGTGTAAGTACGTGAGGCCACAACTCATATCAGGATCTCTGCACTCAGGGAGGAGGATTAAACTTCCCACCATTTGTTAATCCACCACCATCACGAGGGGAAGATTAACAAAGGGGAAAAAAAACCCTCCAGTGATACCTTGGGGAGACTTTAACCAGATATATATGCTAAGGATGGCCTATCCTTTGGCTAAGGGTTGGTGTGTCTTCTTGAGCTTTTATGAAGGATATGTTTAAGCCTTTAGACATGCTAAAGCCTAGTTTTATTTCTCTGTGTAGTAAATTCTAGAAAAAAAGAACACAACTTCCCATTGGGAGTCATTGGTCACAGTATTTTGAGGTAAGTTTCAGCCCAGACTAAGTACAGGCTGGACAGTGCTGGCTGCAGGTGTCACTGTGGCTCTTTGCCATGGGCAGAGAAAATCAAGGTGAGATGATATTCTTCAGATTCTAATGAAATATGGAAGAAAACAGAAAATTTCCTGTAATGACGAAAATAAATCAAAAAACATTGAAATACTCCCTCTTTAAGGCAGACATCCAAGGAAGCTAGGCACCTGGAACAGAGAAATAATCTATACAAGTATTGGGGACTGACATGATTTACACAGATTTCTTAGGAAGACAGCAGAGAGAGACAGAGAAATCGCAAAACAGGGCACACATTTTTAACATTGTGATAGTTGAGTTTCAAAGTGAGTGGCTAAAATTACAATCATAAATCTCTAAAATTGTCAGTAGAAGCTGACTGCACACACTCCTGTATTTTCAAACCTATCTAGTATCATTCCTGTTTTTCATAGGCGGAGTCATTTAAGTGATGAGATACTCTAGAGTTGATTTGTCTTTATATTTAAGAATGTATCATAAATTTCTTCCTTGCCTTTCCGGGTAATCAATATATATATTATTGACTAAAGAAAACATCTAAGAGATTTTATGCTCCCACCCACCCCTAGGGAACTGCTTTGTCAAGAATTCCAGCATAAGTCCTTGTAATAAAACAATGCAATGTGAGATGTCAGAATATAAAAACTTTGCTGGATCATTCCAAGGGACCATGTAGTCCAGTATTCTGTTTCCAACAATGGCCAATCAGATGACTGAAGGTAAAGGCTACTCTCAAGGGCTTGTCCCAAATACCTGATACTTGGGAGCATACTGCTAATGAGCATGGAGGCTCCATTCACCGGTATGCCATGCAGTCCTAAACAGACCTAAACTCCATTAATTTGTCTAGAGCTTTTAAAAGCCATCCAAAACATTATGCAATAGAGAATCTCCAGGGAACATATGTGATGCATGGGGAGGCATTTGGTGCCAACAGCAAGAATTTAAATGATGCTAGTTTTGTAAGCCAAATCCACAGGAAAATATATAGCCCTCATTATCAGCTCTATACCAACACAATGCATGGAGAACTGACAGAGGGTCCCTCTATACAATGTTGCTTTGGCGCCTATTTCTCCGAATATGCGCTTTTTCCTATATTTGAATTTACGTCTAATAGCGATAGATGAGAGCCATGAAGGCGCTTTTTGGGCTCCATATAGTGCGCCTTACAATTGTTTATATGTGTAGATTCGCATCATAGTTGGAGCATAGATTGAGCCTTGAACAAGGAAAAGTTGAGGAAAGTACCGCCCTAGTGGCTTTTGGTACCGCCCACTTGCATTTCCCGCTGTTTGTTACCCCTGCCCACCTGGTAAAACCGGTAAAGCTAGAGTGACCAGACGTCCGGATCCCCCCGGACATGTCAGGGAAAAGGGGCCAAATTTGAGTCCGGGGGGGGGGGATTTTAAAATATCCCCCAAAGTCCGGAAAAATTGGGCCTCTCCCGTGCCATCTGGGCCTTGTTCTTGGCTAGCACGGTTGCGGTGGCCAAGAACAAGGCCCAGATCGGCCGGGGAAGAGGCTGGAACGACGCACACCCGCACTTCCGGGTGTGCGTCGTTCCAGCCTCTCCCCCCCCCCCCCAATCCGGGCCTGCCAAGAACAAGGCCCAGATCGGCCGGGGAAGAGGCTGGAACGACGCACACCCGCACTTCCGGGTGCGCGTCGTTCCAGCCTCCCCCCCCATCCGGGCCTTGTTCTTGGCTAGCGCGGTTGCGCTGGCCAAGAACAAGGCCCAGATCGGCCGGGGAAGAGGCTGGAACGATGCACACCTGCACTTCCGGGTGTGCGTCGTTCCAGCCTCCCCCCCCCCCCCATCCGGGCCTGCCAAGAACAAGGCCCAGATCGGCCGGGGAAGAGGCTGGAACGACGCACACCCGCACTTCCGGGTGCGCGTCGTTCTAGCCCCTTCCCCGGGCCAATCAGGGGCTTTTTACAGCAGAAGCAGCAGCAGGGCCCGGGCTGCTGCGATGAGAGCGGCAACGGCAGAGGAGGAGGAGGAGAAGAAGAAGAAGAAGAAGAAGAAGAAGAAGACAGACGGAGGAAGAGAAGAAGACAGACAGAGGAGGAGAAGAAGAAGACAGACGGAGGAGGAGGAGAAGACGGACAGATGGAGGAGGAGGAGGAGGAGGAGGAGGAGGAGGAGGAGGAGACCCGAGGAAGAGAACCGGTGGCAATGGCAGCAGCAGCGGAGAATTGGTGGTGGAGAAGCAGCAGAGGAGGACGCTGAAGCAGTGGGGCATGAAGAGAGAAGCAGCAGCGGAGGAGGTAAAGCAGCTGTGGTGCTTGTGGCTCACCTTGCACCTGCCTGGGCCAGTTAGGGCGCCTCCTCCCCATTTTTATGAGCACATGGCGATTTGGTTGCTCTTTGTTCAGCTCCCCTCTGTTTTCAGCCTCCGCGTGCACTGCATGCGGCTCGCCCAAACTTGCTCCCGCCGGCGCCTGGACCTCCAGCCAGCGCCGCCTGCCCCGTCCTCCTCCTCGTCTTCCACAGCCGCACCTTGATTCAGCCGCTGCTCGGGCTTCTTCCCGGCGCTCAGGCCTCCAGCCAGCATGTGAGTTATTACAGCTGCAGCCGCTGCCTGGGTTCGCTTCCACCTGGGCTGACGTGGTCCCTCCCTGTTTGCTTAGCCAGGGCCTGGCCAGTGGGGCTGCTGAGGCGGCTGATGGTATTTTATTTTCCTGCTCCCTAGACCTAGAGAGAGGGGGGCTTTACACTGAGGGTGCCTCATCCCCTCCAACCACCAGGTAATACAGTTTGGCTTCAACTGACTTTTTTAACCTAGTGCGCTACCTCAACTTAATCTCCCCTCTTTTTAAAATAGAAGGACTGGCACGTTCCTCCGCTCTGCGCCCACCTGGGAATTGCTGCTCCTGTGTGCGCCTGTGTGTGTGGTGTGTGTGTGTTAAAGTAGTGCAGGCCAAATGAACTGTCTCTAGCTGCAATCTAAGTCTAGTGGGGTGTTGGGGGGTAGATTGGATTTTATCTCTGGCTGCAATGATGAAATAAGTTGTTACTGATTTTCTATCCATTCTTTGGGTACTGATTTTGATGAATTAGAGCCTATCTACACACGCAGGATAAAACACTTTGGAAACGTTTTGAAAACTGTCTGTGGAGCGTGTCCTGGGCCCCAACAGTTCTCAAAACTGTTATAAACCATTTTAAACCATTTAAAACTGTTTTATAGCAGTAGTGTAGATAGACTCTTAATTGGGTGAATGTGTGTAGAGAGTGGGTTGCCTTGGGTGAGTTTAAAAACTATTATCAGTTTTGCCATGGGTGAATATGTTGGTGTGTGGTGGATTTGTATTCTATTTTTAGCCATTATGATTATGATTATTTTGCCTTGGATGAGTGTGGGGTGGATTTTTATTCTCCCCCCCCCCCCGGTTAAGTGTGTGTGGGGAGTTTTTTTTAAAATTGTCTTTGGGTGGGTATGTAGGGGTATGTAGATTTTATTTTTTATTGCCTTTGGTGACCGTGTGTGAGGTGTGTGTGGATGATGATGATTTTTTTAAAAAAAATGTGGCTCCAAAACTGCTTTTGTGCTGATGCAGGTGATGATGATGATTATACTACATGTGAAGGGATATATGTACTCACAACTTTCAGCTCGGTTCCAGACATTTCTTTTCTGTATGGCTTTGAGATTGTGATTATGATTATTTTACAGTGTGGCTTTGTGGATTCCTCCCTCCCCCCAACCTGGTGAAATTCCCTCTTCATCACAACAATTAAAGTTGCAGGAGCCCTGTCCTCTTTTGTATCTGGTCATTCTGGGAATTGTTCTGTCCCAGCAAGATAATATGTGAGTGCATAGTGTGTCTTGTCTGAATGTGTCTGGATCTCCTAGGCTCTGAAAGCATCTTTCTGGAGAGCACCTGCTGGTTGCATGATCCATGAGGCCAGGTTCTGTGAGTGCACAGTTGTCCTTGACAGAAGGGGCTTGCACTTGCTAGAGAAAGATGCACAGATGTTAAGTGGCTGCAATCCTATATTCATTTATCTGGGAGTAAGCTTCATTGAAATCAATGGGACCTGTTTCTGAGGTTTTTTTGGCCAGTTTTCTTTGGGTCCCTGATTGGAATCTCTGTTCTCTGCACACTGAGGCAGTGTAAATTCAGGAGATATTTGGATAAAAGGAGGGAAGCTGTTAGTCCATTTTGTTCCATGGCTTTTGTTTGCAGGGGGATAGTATTTTATATTCTTTCTGAATGCTAGTTTGTTGTACTCGGTTTTTCTGCACTTATTCAGTGGTAGCAGTATGCTGAATCTGTACGTATGGATTTGAGAAAGGTGATGGGGAAAGAGTGTTAAATGTTAGGGAAGTTGAGACTATGGTCATCCAGTGAAGGATTTGCAGTCAAAAAAGATACCTGAGGGAAGGGGAGACTGTATCACACAGAGTATGGCAAAAGCTTCAAAGTACAGCAAAAGCTGCAAATGTCTTTGAATGTCTCACTTGTTCTTTATTTCAGTGATTTTAACATTAAGATGTTATGTAGTACAAGTTTGTTTAATTATGTGCTGTGAAATCAGACGTGTGACCAAGGCCATGTTTGGGTGGGCACGCCCCCTTGGAGGGGTGGCCATGTTGTCCTCCTTTTTGGTTTCCAAAATATGGTCACCCTAGGTAAAGCAAGTTACATTGCAGTCTCTTCCTGTCAGACAGAAAGATCGCTTGTCTTTCAGATGTTAATCTGTTGCAAATCGGGTCTCCTTTGAAACATCCTGTGGGCTTGATTTTGTCTTAAACGCTTTGCCAAAGAAGATGTCAGGCAGTAAAAGGAACTAGAACCACAGAGTTGAATGAGGCTTGAATTAGGGACAAAATGAGAGCACGTCCTGTGCCATGCTTCCCGGGGAGCAAGTCCCCCCCACCTGCTCAATGTGCCTTACTCCTGAGTTACAGCGCACAAGATGGCCGCTCAATGCCAGGAACTCTCTTGCACAGAGAGAAGTTTCCCTGCCTTTTTCCAGCCAGGATCCCAGCAAGACAGAGAGAGAAGGGGGGGGAGGGAAATGGAGTAGATACGAAGCCTTAGTAGACCTCAAATACTCAAAATGAACAGCGTACATCCTTTTTCCATCCCCCTTCCTCTAGCAACTAAGGGGCAGTCATTCACTCATGACATCACCAGCCCTGCCCACCAAACTATGCCCACGATTAGCTGAATGAGGAAAAACAAACTGAAGCTGAATCCAGACAAGACGGAGGTGCTTGCTGTCAAAGGCCACAACCTGGGCTTGGAGGTGTGTCAACCAGTTCTGGATGGGTTTACACCCCCCCCCCCGAAAGACTGTGTTCGCAGCTTTGGGGTACTCCTGGATCCATTGCTCCAAATGAAAGCCCAGATAGACGTGATGGCCAGGAGTGCCTACTATCAACTTCGGCTGATATGACAGCTGCGCCCCTTCCTAGAAATGGAAGACCTAAAGATGGTAGTGCACACGCTGGTAACTTCGAGGCTCGACTTCTGCAATGCGCTGTACATAGGGCTACCTTTGTGCCTAGTCCTGAAACTTCAACTAGTTCAAAATATGGCAGCCAGGTTGGTCACCGGTACACCTAGGTGTGACCACATTACACCAATTTTAAAATAACTTCATTGGCTGCCAATTTGGGCAAAGTATAAAGTGTTGGTTATTACCTTTAAAGCCCTACATGGTTTGGGTCCAGGTTACCTGTGGGATCGCCTTCTCCCATATAATCCACCCCACACACTCAGGTCCTCTGGGAAGAACTTACTCCAATCAGCCAGAACTAGGCTGATTGAGTGTTACCCAGAGGACCTTCTCTTCTGCAGCTCCCAGACTGTGGAATGGCCTGCAGGAGGAGATTCAACAAATTTATTTATTTATGAATTTCATGAATTTAATTTATGAATTTCATGAATTTAAGAGAGCCGTGAAGACTGATCTCTTCCAGCAGGCCTACCCAGTTGAATTTTAAGATGTTTTTAATGATGTATTAGTTTTTATTTGTTTTAATAATTTATCTATTTTGTGGTCCTTGTGTTTATACTTATTGTTGTTCCCCGCCTCAATTTGGATTAATATTATATTAATCCGAATGGTCAGTAGGGTTACATGATGATAATGCACTGGAACTTTGGAGAAAAATTTAAAGTCCTGGTAAATTGACACCTTGGAAATGTGCGTTAACGGAGGCTATAAATCGCATAGACGTTTGATTTACACCCCACTAGTCTGTCCTAAATGCTGTCAGAGCGAAGTCAAGGAGGGGCAAATAAGCAGTCTACAGGTACCCAGAGTATATTTCAGCTGAGGCAGATAGGGTATATCCTAAAAGGGGTTCTCGTGGACAGAATGAGGCCCACAGGAATGCACTGGCCTCTTCCACTCCAAGAATTGCAGTCACACACCCTCCTCAGAGAGGTTCGCCTGGCATCTACATTATACTCCTTTAGACGCCAGGTGAAGACCTTTTTATTTTCACAGTGTTTTAACAGTTCTTTATTTTGATTTTCAACCTGCTGTTTAAATTTGTATTTTAAATCCCTATCAATTTCTGCATGGCTGCTCGGTTTTTATCCTGGTTGTGTTTTATACTGTATTTTAAATTATGTTTTTATACTGTTGTTGTTTTATATTTTGAATGGGTTTTATGGTTTAAATTTTTGTAAACCGCCAAGACAGCTTCAGTTATTGGGCAGTATAAAAATACAGTAAATAAATAAATAATAAATAAGCAAGTCGGTTTTGTCAAAGGTATTGTGCAGGAGTACAAAAAGGAGAAACAGCCTCCAGCTAAGTCAGAATATTTTGAAGTACACTCCCTCAGCAGCTTCCCTGCTGGTCCACCACTTTCTTGTATTCTGTTATGGAAAGACTACCAGCCACTTGGCTCCTGGCTAGAGGGTAACAATTGCTGAAGCATTAATGACTGCACTAACCTGGCAATTATCCCACTCCCATGTTTTTCCTTTCTCTCTGTAAGTGCCCACAATCAGAGATCGGACTATGCGGTGTTATAAAATAGATAAACCTGTTCCATTAACTTTGGTGAATGATACTACTACTGCTGCTACTACTACTACTACTAATAATAATAATAATAATGAACCAAGCATAGTTATTTAATTAATTTCCTTACTATTAATTAATTGATTAATTTATATTCCATCTTTCTGCCAAAAAGGAACTTAAGGCAACTAACAATAGCTAAATTGCAATACAAACAAATACAATTAAAATACAAAAACAGATTAAACACACAATTTAACACATCAGCAAAAAAGAAATAATGCCCAATCAGTTACAAAACCATTGAACAACAACCCAGCTTAGACAAAGGCCTGTCAGAATAATAGAATAATAATCTTTACCTGCTTGCAGGACAACAGAAAAAAACAGAAAAGGAGCCAACCTAGCCTGCCTTGGTAGGGAGTTTCAGAGCCTGGAAGCAGCCACCGAGAAGGCCCTCTCTCATATCCCGACCAAACATGTCTCTGATGGTGGTGGGACTGAGAGAAGGGCGTCTCCTGAAAATCTTGAAACCTGAGTAGGCTCATATGCGAAAATATGGCCTTTCAAGTAGCCTAGTCACAAGTTGTACTGGGCTTTATAGGTCACAACCAGCAGTTTGAACTGTGCCCAGAAACAATTTGGTAGCCATTGAAGCTGTTGTAACAAGGGCCCACGGACAACAACCTCCATGAGAAATTTCCCTTGTCTTAGCAAAATGATGTTTTTCTTCCTTCAACCTTCCTCGTTCATCATTTCAAATTTGCCTCAAAAAAAGAAAAATCCTTGGAAGCACTAGATTTATCTTAAAAATCCCCTTTAAGCAAACTTCAGTACCAACTCTAATCAAATCCATATAATATAATTAGTGCTGTGCAAAAAATTTTGACCATTCAATTTTTGAAATTTTGTTGGGGGGGGGTGAGGGAAAAATGAAAACTCAGGCAAAAGAGGCTAGGAAGGGTGAGAATTTCAGAAAATTTTCTCCTCTGGGAGAGTAACAAGTTTTACACATACCTTTTTAAATGTAGCCAGTTGTTGAGAGATCTTCTTTCTTTTTATTTATTTAATTTTAAATAGCCCCAGCATTTTCAGGAGCCCAGGAGTGCTTACTGGATACTTATTGGTGAGGGTGAGGTCACATGGTCTCCAATAGGCATTCATGAATAAATGCTGGGTTCATCTAAACGCTGGAAGAACAGAGTGTTGTTGTTTTGAAAAAAAAAAAAAAAAATAGGAAAAGGCCCCTCAGCAATAGGCTACACCTAAAAAAAAAGCTATGTGGAAACCCTGTCCCCCTCCCCAAAAAGGAAATTCTCCAAATTTCCCCCCTTCCCTGAGAAAGAGGCAGAAAAAACAATGGCCACATTCTGAAGATACTTTAGTTGATGGCGAGGAAATAGTTCACTCGACAGGCGGTAAATCCATGTGTGCCTTTGGGTGACAGGGAAGTGCTGCTCCATGGAGAGGACTCTCCATCAAGTTGATGTCTCTCCCCATCACCTGTACTCCCTCCCCACTGAATGGCATTACTGGTTAGTGCTTACTGTACTGGCACCGTGATTATGGGGTGGGGAGGAGGAGTGGGGAGGGGAGGAGAGATGAGGCTCCGGACACCGGAGTAATTCCATCTCCTGTCAACAGGAGCTAGGGCTGCTGGAAGAAGTTCTGACAGAGCCCTGTCACCTGTTGAGAGGAGATGGAATTACTCCACTGGCATCACCAAGCAACCAGGACATTGTTTGTCCCCTGTCAGGGGAGGTGAGGTGCCCAGGGTGGCCTGGCAGCAGAGCCTTTGGCAGAGCTGGGATCATGACCCCTGACACAAAAGGAGGTCAGTCCCGATCCTCCCTTCTGCAGAAGCAGGAGGCTTGGGACTGTTTTCCTTGCATGTCAGGGCCACAATCCCAACTCTGCTGAAGGATGCCTCAGCGCCAAAGAACAACATGGTTTGGTGCTGAGGCATCCTTTGCAGTTGGAACAGAGGAACAGAGCAAGAGGGATTCTTGCCCCTGCCCCTTGCCCTGTTCTATGGAGATCACTGTGGAGGAGGCATCATGGGGGGATCTCCTCTGTTGGAAGGAGATCCTCCTTCCCTGCATCACCTCTCATATGCACATCAAGTTTGGATCCAGCGGCATATCAGAGGAGTGTGCAGGGGTTGGAGCTGCTGGTGTCACCATCAGCTCCGTCCCCTGCATGCTCCTCTGATGCAGTGATCTGGACAGATGGCTGCCTCCGCGGTTGGACAGCTCATGTCCAGCTATGGGAGGCATCCTCCACCACCACCACGATCCATTTGGGAATCACCTGGAGGGGATGGAAGGGGCTCCTTCTATCCCTTCGAGGCGATCTCCAGATGTATCAGTGATGGGGAAGGTTCAGGACCTGTACGCCCCTGGCAATACTTGGGGTGTCACAAGAAGTGACACCCAACCCAGGGACGGCATGTTCTCATATCAGGGAGCACTTCAGGAGCCCTGATAGCCCCACCCCAACAAAGTACGACATGATCAGAGCTCCCGAAGAGCTCCCCGGCAGGGATTATTATCCTTTGCCCATAGAGCCCCATGGGGCTAGAGCAGCCGGCTTTCTGCTGCTCTTGCCTCATGACTTTGTGGACAGGGTAGAATAAACAATGGAGCCCGCCAGATGACACAATAGGCAACGGTTGCTGGGGTAGTCAACAGAGCAGCCCATTGTGTTTCTCCATTGACTATTTCAGAAAAATAGACAACCGTCAGTTGTCCGTTTCTCGTCAGATGACACAATAAGCGACACAACTGATGGTTGCCTAATTAAGCAATCATTGCTTATTGTGTTGTCCAAACCCAGCCAATGGCTCTTTTGCAGAGAGAAAGTTCTCCAAAATAAGGAGCAGGTTTCAGCCCAACACCAAATAACACGCATCCACTGCATGAAAAGGCCTATAATCAAATAACTTACTGTTGTTGCCTGGAATGAGAATTGTCTTCATTACCTGGAGATGCAGGAGAATATACTTTGTGTACAAGAAATGAGAAGGGTACATTTAAAGGAAGACAAATGGATTGTAAGATTAGATTTTTAATTTTAAAAAATGTGATGCCTTCTCTTAGCCCAACTTTTAAAGAATTGAATGGTATATCTTCTTGCAATACTATCACATATTTCTAAGGCAGAAGATCTATGACCCTGGAAAGTTGCTGAATGAGTAAACAGAAGTGGGCTCGAGAGACTAGTGCTGTGCCAAAAACATCTCCCACAATTTTCTTTTTTGACCATACTCGTTCATTTTGATAGAAAAAATTGCTTTCAAAACAAAATTCAATTTTGGAGAAATTCTCAGGCTTGGGTTTCTTGTACCTACTTTACTTCGGGAGTGGCCAAGGAGTGTGTGAAAGTGACCTGTGTTATATTGTACAATCATCTCTCTGGCAGCCTTACCCTCTTTGGCTTCCTGTATTTCAATTAAAGCCCAGAAGGAGACATCATCTAGGACATTTTCAGATAAGGGTTCACAGGCCGCCTTGGAGGCTGAACAGCAAGGGAGAGATGCGTAATAGAAAGAAAATATATATGCAGCACCCTCAGTCACCTCACAGTTATTAGGTAAGCTCAAAAACAGCACAAAATAAATATGCAGCACCCTCAGCACCAGCTCCCCTTCCTCTCTGGAGCTAGACACACCACCGTTCCTGTCGAACCTGTATTGTGGTGGATGCCTGCCCACACAGTTGCCCACACAAAATGAAACAAAAACCCTGAACTGAACCGAACTGAAGAAAGATGTTGTTCTGTATCCCTTGCCAATGGTGAGCCCTACCTGTGAGAAACTTTTAAGACTTTCTCCTCCCCCTGGAGAAATTCAGCAAAATTGTCCCCCAATTTCTTTGTCCACGAATAGGGTCGGCAATGTTGAAATGCCATTTGTGCAGAGCAATAAGATAGACTGATGGTATAACTTGATCTAAGGCAGGTTCATATAGTCTAATGCAGAAAGCTTGAAACAGCAGACTCCTTAAAGGTGATTGATATTTGCTGTTATCCAATAAAATAACAGTTACTTTGGGTTCCACAGAACAAACATAAAGGAAAAAATAGAATAATTGAAAAACAAAAATCCCATCAGCTTCAGGCTGACTTTATACTCAATGAACAGAGGAAGTATTGAAAGCCTCATTTCAGTTTCTTATACGCTTGTAATTCTAATCTTCCACCTTTCTCCTCTCTAGGGGGGATTGCTAATGGAAGGATGATGTTTTTAGCCGTTTGTAGTTCCAACAAATGCTAATACAACATAGGAAAGTTAAGCCATGAGTATCTTTTGGAAAATTATCTAAGAAACATCCACAAATTGTTTAGTGATTTACATTGTTGGGGGGGGGGGGTGAAGTATCTGTATTTTATTTTCTGTATTTCTTTTCTTTTCTTATCTGTAATGTTTCAGTACAGTGAGTGGTTAATATTTAGGTAATAAGGAAGTCAAACTATCATGATGTGATTAGGAGTCTTTTTTTTCAAATTTGCATCCCTTTCTTTGTGTAAACACTAAACTAAACATGATGTGGGAGACATGCAAATGTATCTCCAAACAGCCTTTTCTTTTTATAAAAACTCTCCCTGCGTGCACCACAAAATCTATCCAAATTGCCCTCCTGATGTTGCTATTGGCCGCTGAATGGATTAATTTATTAGATTTGCTTTTTCCATCATGATATGTTTTTTTTATTTTAAAAAAAATTCTTAAGTTCTTTCCAACTTGAATAGAAGCAATTTGCAAATTTTGATAAATTCGTAAAAAAAAAGAACAAAATTGAAATTCTCCAAAGTTAATTGTCACATGGAGAGTACCATGCTGTACCTTGCCTGCCATGATTCAAACCCAGACATTTACGATTTAAACACTCGAATCTGCAAATTCCAATATCTCAACTATTCATTAAATATTTTTTTAAAAAAAAACACAACTCAAGTTCTTTCCCTCCCGAATATGAAGAAATTTGCAAAGTTTGGTAAAGACTTATATATAAAAAGGAACAGAATCTAAATTCTCACCCATCTCTACCATTAGATGCAGAGTGCAATATACAAGGGCAATCCAAAGACCCATGTTTCCCCTACACGGCTTAGAGATAGCAGGTAATGTGAATTCAGACCACAATTTGGGAGGAAGCATCCTGCAGCACCATGCCCTAATCCAAATCATCCCCTCCTCATGGCTGCTTTTAGGGGAAATAAAGCCATTGGGAGATGCATTACATTCATGCATCTTCCACATCATACTAAGTTTGGCTCTAAATGTAAATACTAGAGGTAACAACGGTCAGTGATGATCAAAGTATGATGAGTAAAGTTATCAAAAAGCCACTTAGATAAGAACCGGGTCTAAAACATACCGAATGGATTTTAGCTACAGTCCCTATCAGTAGCATTAATGGAATACAAATTTTGAATTCATGCTACAAATGTCACTGAGGAAGACTGTCTTAATACATGTTTTAATCGTTGACTTTAGACTGATGGACATTACTATGAAACACCCTGATTTTACTTAAAGAATGCAAACATCAGCCTAAAGCCTAAGTAAAATCATTCACACCTAACAAAACTGAAGCCTTATAGGCCTCAGGGAGTATCACCTGACATGACCTGCTCTGGCTTATTGTTACAGAGACTAGTTTCCTTGAAATTCTTGGGCAAAGCTGCTGGTTGCATATGAACTGAATTCATTCCCGATATCCCTTGAGTTACCACCTCAAAGAAGACCATGAATGGACTCATGTTCTGACACCAAGGTGCTGGAGTGGCACCATTTTGTCTTGGCCACCATTGTCCTACCCTGTGGTACTCTTTTATTTAGCTTCCTGACTTCCAAAGAGAATTAGGTCAGCATATGGACCCTCTGAAAATAATCTAATTTTATAGAGCACTTATTGAAATCTCTCCCAGCATCCCCCTTTACATTCTCTTTATCCCTCCGTGCAACCACCTACTAGCTTCAGGAAACAAAAGGCCTCCATCTGATGAGGATCAAAGAACAAACGATACATTCCCCCACTCCACTTAATGGTGGCATTTTAACTTCCTCTGCTTATTTTGCAGATTTCTGAGTGAAACCATGAGATCAAAAAGTTAAATGGACTTGAACAAAAGATTGCTAAGCTTTTCATGTCATGTTGATAGTGAGAAACCACGCCATATTCACTTTCTGCGCTGAACTCCTCCCGATGCAATTGAAGCCAGGGTGTAATTACAATCAGAGCTGTGGATCCACCCCATTAGGGTAATAAAATCCTTCCCAGTGGAAATGTTAACTGTTTAGTAATTACAAAATGAAAGGTCTTAGCTGGAAAATAGTGATGATAGCAGAACGTGTCTGAATGAGTAAGAACGGATGCTGAGCAGGAAGTGGCGTTCACATTTTTTTAACTGAAACTTCAAAATTGGATCCTTGTTTTACACGACTACTCAGAGAAATACACTCAGATGGCTAGACTGAATAAACTTGACAATGGATATTATACACACTTACAAAGCAATTCTAAGTATATTTACTCAGCAATAACCTGATTGAGTTCAATGGAAAAGTGAGGGCACTTAATTGAGAAACAACAATAATGCAATACTTAGCTCCTGTTGCAGAGAACTGGGCACTAAGACTTGACATGCAAACCTCTGAGGAATGGTAAGGAAGGGGTGTGGTGGACCAGCATTCTCCTAGCCTCCCCTCACACTTGTCATTAACCCTTTCACTATGACTGGCATGATACTGACTTGTAGGCAAATGTCAGAGGTGAGCTAGTAATAAAACAAGGAGTCAGGACTAAGACAGGAGTCAGACCCAAGGGAACACATCAAAGCCAGGAAGATGTGCTGAGATCCTGTACCTCAGGCAAGTTCCCACTCTGAACAGGAAGGCTTTTATAACCAGTCCTGTCCAGAAGAGTCCAAAGGGCAAGATGAGTGGTCAGGGCTAATCTAGTACCTGACTGAGACTATTTGACTGCCAGGAATATTATTATATTTCTTACTGTATATATGGTAGGGAAGTGTAAGAATTTTGTTTTAGTTCACTTTTGATAATAATTTACCAAAATTTACACAGTACTTCATATTGTGGACAAAAAGAACTTGAGACTGATTTATTTAAAAAAAACAATGGTTGTAGGAGAAACTGAGGGTTTTTCCCACCCAGGCCCAGGGCTTTGCACATTTGTATCTTAAAAACCTGGGCTTGAATCCCTGTGTATACAAACATAATGGTGGTGCTGAAACCCAGGCTCTTCATCTAACAACAACATGGCAGACAGCTACTTTATTTATTACATTTCTATGCAGCCCAATAGCCAAAGCTCTCTGGGCGGTTCAAAAAAACTCTATGCAGGAATGAATTTGGTTGTTACAGATGGGTGAGAATTTTCTTCCAGTTCATTCTTGATAAGATTTTAACAAAATTTACTATGTTCTTCATATCTGAGAAAGAAATAACTTTGAAAAATAATGTGAGAGAAACTGACAGACTCACCACCCTTAACTTCACAAGCTGCAATTCTGATAACTCATCACATGGGACAGCCACACTCCAAAGGTTCCTGGTTCTAGCACCCAATAGCTTTGGACAGGTACATTTAAATTGATTTAACATTATTTAAGTAATCTTTATACTGGCCTTCTTTGGCAGGGACATTCTGAGCAGGGTCTCTAAAGAAGACCTTAAGGTTCAGGTAGATACATATGGGAGAAGAGACTATTCCAGGTAACCTAGTCCCAACTCACTAGCCGTTTAGGGCAGTGGTGGGCAACTTCAGGAGGTCTGAGGGCCACAGTTCACCACAATGCCCAGAAGACAATTCTTTTTTAATATGCCTGGAGTGGCTATACCAAAAGGGTCAAAATCAGTTATCCTAAGCTGTGGAGCATTAAAAGGGTTCAAAAAATGGGGGCTTCAAAATGGCCACTCTGGATGGCTTTTTAATTTTTTTACAATTTTGGGGAGATTGAGGTGGAGGGGCTGAAGCAGGGGCAAGCAGCAGTGGGCAGTGGGTGCCATATGCAGCCCATGAGCCATCATTACCTATCCTGTGGGCCAGTCATAACCTACAACCATCATTTGTAATTGTGTCCAGAAAGACGCTAACCCTTCCATTCCCCTCCTGCCCCCAGCAGCTCCATGTGCCATCCATCCAAAAGTATCTTGGAGCTTCCTGAACAGTGTGGGCTGTGATGCTGAGGGCTACTTAAGAAAGGGGAAATTGTCTAAAACAGTTGTCCTTTCCCAGCTGAGGCAGGCTCTGAGTGAAAGGGCTAACAAAAAAAGGAAGGCAACAAAACAGGCAACTGTTCAAGCACATAGATTTCAGTCCAATGGGGTTCAGGCTAAGGCACAAGCCATTGAGATAGAAGGCAGAGGTTAAAAGTCAGACGGTCAGATATATTACACAGTACAGAAGCAGAGTCAAAGGCCGGTAGCATGAAACATCAAACATGGCACAGTCCAAGAGACAAGATAGCAGACACTGTTGCTGAAAGAACAACATTGCTTCCAACACTGATTAGGCAGTCACTGCAGGCTTTTATTACCAGAGCCTAATAAGCTCCACCCAGGGCTCAGCTGTACTACTTTAGAACTGGTCAGAGCCCTACTCATGAGGAGTTGCTTTCTCATGAGGAGTCCTTTTTGCAAGTGAGCACTTCTTCTCACAAGAGCCCTACAGGCCTACTGCTTGAAGTGATGATGCTCCTGGGAGCCAGGGGGTTGCTCAGCCTCTGCCTCAGAGTCCCCTCCCTCCCCTTGACAGGGATGAACCTGCACCATCTCCCCAAAGGGCCCAGGCTCCTCCTGCTCTGATGGCAGTGAATGATCTGGGGTGCTCTCAATTTCTGGGAGCTCTCGCTCTTCTTTAAGGAGAATTCCCCAAGTGGGGGCATGACAAGAGAGGTGAAATACTTCTTTCAGCCCAATGACCAAATTCAATTTCAGAGAAGCATTCCAGTGGAGTGTGGGGCCAAAGGCTAAAGGGGTGGAGCCAAAGGCAAAGTGAGTAGAGCAAAAGGTTCAGGTCAAAATACCAAAATATGCCAGCATATTTGAATGTAATGCTCTTACTACTCATAACTAAGCAACTATTAAAGCTCTTACTGCCAATAACTCAGGAGAGGCATTTCAACCTTTTAGAATGGGGAAAAACTGCACAAAAGCTGGGAAACCATGGGAAAAAAATTATGGTTGGGGAAAAGGGGGCAAGGAAAGGGAGTGTGGACATTTGAGGAACCCCAGGTTGGGACCCCAGGAGGGCAAGATTTGGCCTCCAGCCTTGGAGTCCTGCATCCCTGGCCTAAAAACAGGCAGTTCACACTAGAGAGACTTTGAGGGGGCACATCGAACTGAAGGGGGAGGAAGAGGAAATCAGTTCCATGAGCTTCCTTCTACTCACCCATTCATCAGACACAACCTATTATCTGTGAACTATGAAGGACATTCAAATTTCAGTACTGTTGCATCAGATACTACCAGATACTAATATAATTGCACTGAAATATACAACACAAATTTGGCAAAACCTAAGTCCAGCCGGGTTAAAAAAAAAATCTAAATGAATAACTTGGCACAAATTCATTTCAGCTACAGAGAGGACCCATATGTTGTATTAGGGACCAACCGATAATTATTGTAGTTTATTAGGGAAGGCAGACAGACATCCTTCATGTGATGGATTTGGACATATGACCTCTGTCCTGAAATGTACAGAGAAGTCATTGAGTGTATGTTCAACTAAAATGTTACATCTGTCTTCACCCTAAATTACATCTGTCCCAACTGGAATCAAATCTTGCAGTTTATCCAATGTGACTCTACCCTTAATAAAATGCATGTATTAGGCAGAACAAACCACGTCCTCCTCCTCCTTTGTGGCTGGTGATTAGGGATAGGTCTGAGACTAAAAATCCCTTAATGATGAGCTACTAAGAACCACATAAGTAATAGCTTAGTGTCCTATCACCCTTTGATTAAATTCTTCTTTTTACAGTGGCATTTGCACTTGAGTGCTACAGAGGCAATTCTGCATGAGAGAGCAGCAAATTAGCACAGCTGAGAGTCCTGTGATCATCTCCCCCCAAGCTGTCTTCCTTTTCTCCAATGGAAAAAATGCCAATATCTGTGTTAAGTAATGGGCAGAGCAATCCTATTATACCAGGATTAGAGATGTACTACTGCTATGCCAGTGGAACAGCCACCATGTCAAATACATGCTCAGCCAGGACAGAGGAGGGAAGTGGAAGAAAAGTTTAAAATGCTGAGAAAATGCCAGCAATGCCCCCAGCATCCTTGGCAAGACCATGGAAAGTACACTGCTCCCAAGAAGGTCCAGGCTGCCCTGCAGGAAATGGTTCCAAGATCCCAAGTATCACACTCTGTACACAAGCACCCCAGCCTCAGGACCCAATCAGCTTCCCCCGGAACCAATGGGAACCCATGCCCCATGGGGGAGGCCATCTTTTTGTGTTCAATGCCCTTGTAATGATGGTAGATCATCATGTATTATCTCCCCAGGGACATTAGCGGCCCCATTTCTCAAAGCATCAAGAGCTTTATTCCTTTATATGATAACAGCAGCGAGACTATTGTATTCGCAAAAATGGAAAGGAGCAATAGTGCCCACAATGGAGGAATGGCTGGTGAAGATGGTGGAGTTGGCGGAAATGGCAGAGGTGACATCAGTAATCAGAGAGAAATCAACATCTATATTTTTAATGGAACGTAAACCTCTTATTGACTTTCTGCAGAGGCAAGAAAAAAAGTGATGTATTTCTCTGTGGATTCAAAGGTTAAGATGATAATTTTGTAAGATAAAAGAAGGAGGGGAAGTTTGGTTGTCGTGACTATGGAGTAAGATAAGATATGATTACATAAGCTTGACGTGGAGAAAATCAGAGGTCAATCTTAATTTTGTATTTCAGTGTCTTGTCTTCGTTCTTTCTGTTCTTTTTTTGTATATGGTGTTTGTCAGTTTGTAAGATGTAAATAGGTGTTGCTTTGAAATAAGAACAAAAAATACAGTTTAAAAAAAGAATGAGACAACGGTGTTGCAAGAAGGCACTCAGGTGAGCTGCAGCTTCCTTTTTAAAATAACAAAAGGTGGGGGAGAATAGCATCTTCAAGCAGTATTACCTGCACATCCAAATGTCCCCCTACCTGCCCAAATCTCTTCTGCCTCCCAATCCTTGGCTGGGTTTGCACCCCTCATGACCCTCCCTCCCTGAATATTGAGAAATTTGGGGAGGAGTTCTCAGACATTTGGTTCAAAGCTAGTTCCAGACAGAGAAGTGCTCATGGTGCTCAAGCTCCCATGGGTGCTCAGTAGGCAAATTTGGAAAACTGCCCACTTTTCCCCATAGTTACCTATCAGCAGAGTTCCCCCTAGTGAGTTCTGTGTGTGTGTGTCATGAGGCCAGAGAGATATAGCTCCATGCCACATTATCTGTGCTATTGTCTCCCTGTGCCAAGTTTATAGACTGCTAGTGCCATACTGTGATCAGGTGCTGAGTTACACTGCAGCGCCAGGAGGAAAGAAAATATCAGTGGGGGAAAAGAGGAAGAAGAAAGAATGAGCAGAGAGAAAAGAGATAAGAAGGCAATCATGAGTTGGGGATGGATGAAGGAAATTGTGAGGCAATTTTTTTGTGGGGCCCGCCCAACCCAATGGCATTTTTTATAGTGACCATGGACACATTTGAAAATGTGCCCACAGACTCAAACAAGCTTGACGACCCCTGATATGGGGTTATTCTCCTACATTTATATTAATTTTTGACTTGTGCCTCCATCCAGAAAAATCCAGGTCTCAAATTTGAATATCTGAGTAGCAGTCATTTCCCCTTCATGCACACACATATGCAAAATATGGGCAAACAGCCATATTTATTTATTCATATCAACCACCAACAGTGTATCAACAAGAGAATAGCAACATAAACCAAACCAGAAAAATATAATCAAGCCTAAAAGGTCCCAACTTCTCCCAAGGTCTAAATGTGCCAATGAACATCTATGACCTTTGGTCTTAGTCACAGGGCAGAACTACACATATTCCTCAATGTGCCCTCCCTGTGCCCCGAACCGCCCTCAGAGTGCTGCACCCTGCCCAGTGTGGACCAAGTCTTGGAGGCTCTGCTCATTCCCTCACCACAGCCACCGCCCTTTCATCCCAGCCAGTCCCTGGGAGGGAGGGGGGAGGGTTGTAAAAAAAGCAAGTGATTGGGAAATCCCTCTCCCGATCACTGGCTTTTGTTTATAATCCTCCCCCTCCCTCCTCCCTCCCCAAGACTGTGGCTGCAGCAAGGACGTGAGCAGAGCCTCCGAGGCTTGGTCCACATTCGGCGGGGTGCAGTACTCCGAGGGCGGCTTGGGGCGCAGGGAGGGCGCATCAAGGACTATGTGTAGATCTGCTCACAGTTAATTCAAGGATGAAGTAGGGATCCCTTGCACACTCCCAAAAAAATGCAATATTTCATAGTTGCAATATATCGTATTCCAGCAGGGGGTAGCAGAAAAAATGGGGTTATTGCAATATAGTGTCCAAAATAGGTGGCAACGAAAGGGCTCCTGTAGCTTCTTTTGGTCTTTCTGCACTTCAAGCCAATAGGAATTGCAAAACCAGATCCAAACTGCTAGCCTACCTCATTACCGGCTATTGTAGTAAGAATTTCAGCCAGGAAGGATGAGCACCCCGTATTTGTGATTCAGCCCGGAGAAATCACAGAAACCCAATGCAAAATCTCTAAGCATTCAGTGTAAGTAGAGTTTAGCTCTTATATATTCTGCAGCAACAAGCTTTAACAGAAACTCCATAAAGCAAAAGGGATTTGCGGTGTCTCAACTACCTTTCCTGATCTGAACCCAGTCCTTCCAGTGCCACCTGCACTCAGTGTACCCCAGCACCTAAACTCTCACTTGCCAAGGGTGGATGAGGAGAAGGCACATGTATCCCAAGCACCCATTTGTTTCTTAACACATTCTAACTGAAAGCATAGTTTGCAGCACCAGCCAAAATGAACATGGTCTTCTTCACAGTCATACTTAGAGTGGATTCAATGAAATCCACTCTAAGTTAGCCATGAATAACTCAAGCCCCATTGAATTCAGAGGATCTACTCCAATATGACTAAATCCAACCCATTCTTACTTTTAGTGTCCAGTTTTTAAAAGGGTTTAAACCCCCCCCCCCCCCGGCTCTAGCCTATTTTTCGGCATGTTTACCTTGCCTCTGCCCAAACAAACAGAAATGTAATGAAATTAGGCTGACCAGATAAAATCCAGGTCAGGGCCCGTGTAACTTTAACAGTTGTAGAGAAAAGGGAATTTCAGCCAGTGTCATTTGTATGCAATTAGTTCCTGGTGAAATTCCCTCTTCATCACATCAGTTAAAGCTGCAGGGGCCCTGCCTTCTTTTGTATATGGTCACTCTAGTATAGTGCCTGCACCTTTAACTGTTGTGATGAAGAGGGAATTTCACCAGGAACTAATTGCATACAAATGACACTGGCTGAAATTCCCTTTGCTCTACAACTGTTAAAGTTACATGAGCCCTGACCTGGATTTTATCTGGTCACCCTAAATGAAATACATGGCTTTGATTGTTATCTGTATCAATCCTGAGGATATATGCAGGAGAAGGCTATCGGTAATGCTGGCTGTATATTACCTTCAGGATTAGAGGCAGGGTGGCTTAGCTACAAGCCATGATGGCTATATATTACCCCTAGTAGTATCAGAGGTAGTATGTTGCTGGGGAAGATAAATGAGAGATTGCTTTTGTGCCCATGTCCTGCTTGTGGGTTTCACATTGGTGCATCTGGCAGATTATCAGGTGCCTTTTGATCTGTCATCTGCTCATTGAAAAAATCAGATTTCCCCCCATTTTACGAATTTGCACAAATTTGCACTTGCACAAATTCACACTTGTAATGACCCCCCCCCCCCAATCCTCCCCTAATGCTTTAGCCTATGGGAGAAATGCACATTTTCAACTGGTGTTTTTTTATTTATTTAATTTAATTCCAGAAAGTAAAACAAACAAACAAAAAAACCAACCAACCACAGGTCCAAATGTCTTCAGAATCCATCCAATTCAGGACAAGCCAGTCCATTGCGGAATCCATGAATTGGATTCACAGAAATCCAAACTGATTTGATTCTGTTGTTGATTCCTCTGATATTCCCAGCATCTAGTTGGTGGCTGTGGATTGCACAGAATGCAGGATTGGCCTCATCTAGCAGGACTCTTCTCATGTGCTATATTCAGGAAAATATTTCCAATGCTTAACTGTTTGTTTTGACCCACGGCCAGACATAACCCACAGGGCGTTCCATCCAGCCTGCACCCTTCTCTTCTTCCTCCTTTTGCCTTTCACAGGTAGAGTACTTGCTTTGCATGCAGGATGTCCCAGGTTCAATCCCTGGCAACCCCAGATAGGGCAGGAAAAACAACAACTCCTGCCTGAATCCCTGGAGAGCTACTTCCAGCCAGTGTCAACAGTACTAGGCTAGATGGACCACTGGTCTGATTCAGTAGCTTCCTATGTTCCTTTGCTCCCCATAGAAAGAAACTTCCACTGACTTCGACAGAAAGCCTTTAATTGTGTTTTACATATTGCATGTCTATATCACACAATAGCTGAAGCTTTCATGAACTGGGGAAGGGGAGTCATAGCTGGAGAGGGTTAACCCTCACTTCTCCATGTGACTGTGACACACAGACACATCTCAAATCACCCCCATTGTAAATAGACTTGGAAAGTCTTTCATTGAATTAAGTATATGACCTTTTGCATGCTTCACTGGATCTTGGGAGGAAGATGGGAGTAGAAGTGCTGGGCGTGGAGAGGTCACAGCTGGAGAATGAAGAGTTAAACCTACATTAGTTGTGTGCCCCCCCAACCCCAAATCAACAAACTCATACTACATTTAGACTTTGGGGAAAGCCTTTCAAGCTTCATTACAGCATGCTAGGAATCTTTCATTTGTGTGAATGGGCACATGATATCCATGAAAATGAACATAGTACATTATGTGCATAAAATGTGTGCATTATGTGTGTGTGTGTATGAAAGAGTGTGTCTTATGCTGGGAATGGCTAAATGTATGTTATGGGTGGTGGATGCATATGAATGCGTGCGTGTATTGTGTGTGGTGTGGATGCGTATGAATACATGCGTATATGAGAGAGGGCGGTGGCTGCACACAGAAGATATCCTCACGTGAGACAAACTTTCTTCCCTTCTCTTTGAAATTTGATCTCAAGATGTTTCCATTGTTTTTTTGCATGTGAAAAGACTTTGTCCCCAAAATGTAGGGATCGACAGATCCATCAGTTTCATTCTACAATACTAAATTCACCTTGTCCCAAAAAATTTCGGGGAGGGCTGTTGTTTTGGTTTGCATGAAAATTCATAAGCATTTTTGTGCACGCTACTCTTAAAACACACATTTTTGCTTACCATACACAGTTTTTGGTCAGTCTTTTTCCTAATATTATGCATTCATTAACATTATTTTCACCAATATATGCATTTCCTGGTTACAAAGCTCTATTGCAAAATTCAGTTTAAAACACTCAACAATAAACATCTCAGTACCAGTTAAAAACCTTAAAATGTGCTGTCAAATGCCTCAAAGTAGAAGGAAAGTTTTAACCTAGTGTCAAACGAGTGGCAATATTGGTTCCAGGAGGACCTCAGTGGGAAGAGCATTCCACAACTGGATGGCTACCATTGAGAAAGCTTTCTCCCTTTTTTCCACCCTCCAAACCTTCCTTAGAGGAGGCCTCTGGATGAGGGCTTAAAATTTTGATTGTATTATATGGGTAGGTTCATACCTGGAGACACACTTCAGCAGGTGTTTTGGTCCTGAGCTGTGTAAAGCTTTATAGGTCAAACCCAGCACCACGAATTTGGCTTGGAAATATCTAGGTAGCCAGTGCAGGCAGGCCAGAATTGGGGTTATATGACCTTCTGTCCCCGATAATCAATCTGACTGACATTTTGAAGAAGCTCCAGCTTCTGAATGGACTTCAAGGGCAGCTCTGCATAAAGCACATTGCAGTAATCTAATTTACAAGAGTGTAGACTAACTGAAGCCATGTTATCCCTGTCCAAATAGGGAGCATAGATGGGTCACAATCGAAGGTGGTAGAAGGTACTCTGTGAGCCTATCTACACTACTGCTTTAAAACAGTTTAAAACGGTTTATAACAGTAGTGACAACTGTTGGGGCCCAGGAAACACTCCATATACAGTTTTCAAAACGTTTTCAAAATGTTTTGTCCTGCTTGTGTAGATAGGCTCTGTATCACTGAGGGCACCCGAGCCTCTAGTGACAAAGATGCTGTACACCTAAAGCTCAGCAGGTGATCTGACCGTGACAAGGGGACCAATTGAAAGGGACCTTCAGATTATCATCTCCAAGGTGAACTGGAAAAGCCAAACCTAGAATATTCATAAAAACACACTTTCAAATTGGCAGCCGCGAGCAAACTGTAAATCAAATTATTTCTTTGTAAATCGCTTCAGGACTCCTTTCAGTCATAAGAAGCAATATATTAATGTAATTAACTAAACTAAACTAAAGCTATTATTTCTACACAACAATAGTATCTTTTTCATTTTTAAAAAAATATCTGTTATTTAGTTCTTTATGATATGGCAAAGTGGTTGAACACAAGATGGCACTAGAGACCCTTAAAAAGGAAGTGTTTTTTTTAAAGAATTCTGTTTTTCTTTTTCATAAGGACCACACTTTCAAATTGGCACCCACAAGCAAACTGCAAATCAAACATTTAAAACTAGTGGTTAAAAAACAAAAAAACAAAAAAAAATTAGCAGCTCAACCCCGCTATTACTGTCAATGCTTTGATCATAAAGCAGTTTACGCATTTTAATCAAAGAAAGATTACATGCATTAATTAGACAATATTGTTATTAAATGCCACATTTCTATTTGAAGACTTGCTGTCTTTTCTCTCAGAGTTTGAAACAGAGATACACATTTTCTGCAGGTATCAGGACATTGAATTAAATTGAAAGGATTTGACACAATTGTCAGGAATGGTATTCAATCCTAGTTTCACATCTGAAACGGCTAGAAACCAGCTCTTCTTAAAATCAAAAAATTCAAGAGTGTTGATTTCTGTAAACAGTACCAAACTCAAGGGCCTGATTGTGGACTTATGGAAGCCCTAGCTATTAATTTAAAGGAACCATTAATATTCTGTGTTGCAGGGAATTTTCTTGAGAAACAGTAAGAGCAAAAAAAAAAATCTAAACTTCACACTGGGGCATTTCTATATAATTACAGTTATCCCAATAAGCAGCAAAGGTGTAAAAATAGGGGCCCTACACACGCAGACTCTTTATTTATTTATTTAAAAATTTCTTGGCTGACTTTCAGGACAGAAGCCCTCCCATAGTGGCTTACAGCAATAAAATATATAAAAGCAGTTGAATATTAAAAGTAAAAACATAAACACAATAAAAAAGCAATAAAAACAATAAAAGCCAGCAATAAAGCCACCAGCAGTAGCAATGGTAATAGCCGCAACAACAGAAGTCATATCAAGAGAAGGACACAGTAAAACAATATGTTTTCAAGACCTTTCGACAAGTAGGAGCTTTTACCATTCTCTTTGGGGTCAGAAGAAAGCTCTGTGCACACAGCAGAAATGGGGAGTGGGAGTGTGGGGAATGAAGCTTTCTGCAATAGTGAAGAAAATGCCCTTTCCATGTATAGCGCTTCATGTATACATTGGGTAACACGTTGTCAAAGATGCTGCTTTAGGCAGGAGGCCATATCACATCTCACCTAGGGATGCTGGCAAAGTTCCAGCCAGGAAATGGTGGCTCTTAAAAGCCTGCCTCGAGTAAGTGGTGAGTTTTTAAGCCCTGACATTTTTCTCTGGCTCAGATTAAAATTGCAGCAGCCATGCAGAGAACTTCTTCTCCCATGATCCCCCAGGCTTTTCCAACCTGACACTCAGTTACTGAGTGCATCATAGAGTAGGAGAGAGGGAAAGGAAAAATACATCCTTAGTCCTTTCTGTGTGCACTTCTACTGCTGTGGAAGGAAGGAAGGAAGGAAGGAAGGAAGGAAGGAAGGAAGGAAGAGAGGAAAAGGATGTTGGAAGGGTTGGTGGGGATTGGTGGGAGGATTTTTTATGAGCCCTTAGATTGGCTCTGAAAAGCAGCTCAAAATCTCTTGATATATTTTTTTGAAACAAAACTCTGATTTATTATTTCTGAGTTAGCCCTGAAAAGCTTCAGACAGCTTTGGACCATCTCATCTCAATCTAGGTAGTTCTAGGCAAACCAGCCTAAACCAAACCAGCCTCTCTCAGCCTTAACCTCCCTACCCCCAATGCCACCCAATCTGCAATACGGAGATGATAATAATTAGGGGTGTGCTGAAAATTTCTCACACATTTTTTTTCCTGACCGTTCTCATTCAATTTGCTAGAAAAGAATTGGCCTTCAACAAGAATTTCAAAAGAGAAGAACACTTCAGAGGACGTCTCATGTCTTGGCTTCAAGTCGGAGAATTTCGGAAAGCTGGTTGATAGATTTGGCACACAGCCCTGCTTCCTCCTCTTTCCTGGTACCATATGCAATGCTGCCCCCCCACCACACAACTGCATTGTGGTGGATGCAAAATGGGGGCCAGCCTGCCAGCAGTTGATCCTGTTCCCCCTTGCAACGACAGTGCAAAACCTCCCAAATCCCTTCGGAAAAAAAGAAAGAAAGAAACTGCACTAGAACTCCCATTTGCTGGGAATTGTTGAGAATTTCTCATCCCACTGGAGACATTTGGTGAAATTGCCCCCCCCCCCATTTTTCTGCCCACAAGTAAATTGGAGAATTTCAAGAGCCCATTTGTGCACAGCAATAGTAATAATCATTTATATATCACCCTTCCCATCCTGGTGCCCTGTAGATGTTTTGGAATGCAATTCCCATCAGCCACAGCCAGCATAGCCAACGGTAAGGGATGATGTCCAAAACATCTGGCAGCACCAGGTTTGTGGGAAGCTATTCTATACTGTTGCTGCAAGGATTACTGAGATCATGTAAGTGAAGTGCTTTGAACGTCCTATAAAATCCTGTGATATTTTGGTGATGTTGATGATGATTTACTACTGCTATTAGTACTATTCCTTATGGAATTTTAGTTATGTTCCTGTAAGTAGGCTTCTGATTGGAAAGGGTCTCTTGCCTGTAGCATACTTCATTTAATTAGTAATTCAGCCATGTCTAAATGCTCATTGTTGCTGACCTGAGTAAGCGGCCCAAACGGAACAGGCTGGTAGTGGTAGCTCCAATGAAAACCATTATGCTATATTTCCCTCCCCTTTATCTTCATAGAATGAGTTACTCTGGTAGGGTAAAGTGATACTCCTACTCAGAATATCAGTTTTGCCTAATTAGTTGCAATCAGATTCTCTCTCCTGCCATTAATTAGGATTAACTCATGATATATTAATGCAACTGGTTATATCCTTTGGAAAAGCTCTCTGAAAATGAATTGTATCTTTGCTTCTATTCAGAGGACCAGCCTGCAGAAGAGAGATGGAGAGAAATATTTAATGTGCCTATTCTTAACTCAAGGAACAGAATCTGAGAGAGACAATATGCCCAGGGCAAGAACCATCAGGGGATTCTGCCTTTTTTCATCACTATGATTATATGTTGCTTGTACAATTGATGGAGGAAAGATGTTATTTCCTGACTGCTTAAGACAATCAGGTTTAAGTTGCAAATGTATTAGAAATGAAAAGAAAATATTTAGATGTACAACATTTCACTGCTACCCAGCCAGTAATCTATCTCACCAACTCTGGGGCACCATCCGGTTTCTGCACTGTGTCTTATACACCGATAGGAATGAGAAGGTTGTTGTTGGCTCTTTCCAAGTTTAGTTAGCAAGAATTATTGACAGTGAATTATAAGAAAACAAAGGTTATGGAATTGAGTAGATCAAGGAAGACCTACCATTGGTCTTTGGACCACCATAACCTGGGGCTCATCTACACCTAAGGGTGTAGAGGGAGGGAGGGGGAAGGATCGCGGATTTACCTGCTTCCGGAGATGGTCACACGACGTCCCGGAAAGGAAGAGGCCACCATTTTTTAAAAAAAGAAGAGGAGCTGTGCACAGATCGGATCCACCAAAAACAAAAAAACCAACGTGCCCCCACCTCCACCCCAGGATGGTCATAGAGCCATCCTGGGCAATTCTGTGCCCATTTTATGACCAGGGATGCCATGCAACACCAGAAGTGATCCTCAGGATGGTCCTGGGACAGCTGAAAAACCAGGATATCCCAGTTTCCGTTATCCCGGGGTCATCCCGGCGTCCCCTGTGGGTCATATGGATACACAGGGATGACCTGGAGATGACTCTGGGATAAATGCCTGGCGTAGACATGGCCCTGGAATCAGTAGTTAGGTATAAATATCTTGGAATCATCTTTTCAAAAGCTGGAAAAATGGGATAAACACATAAAGGAGGCGGCTGAGAAAGACAAAATTTCTAGAGAAGTATTTTAAGGTTTTCAGCTGGGAGGGGAAGGCATTTAATTTCCCCACTTTTAGAACTCTATTGTTGCAAACTACTGCTTCAAATGCTTTATAGGGCCTCATTATGGGCAAAATCAAATTTGGCGGAGCTGGAGTCAGTGCAACATGGTTCTTTTTAACAAGAGCCATGGATGTAGCACGAAGCAGCCCAAGGGCCATGATATGAACTGAAATGGGTCTTTTGCTTATTTCAGGCCTGTTAATGGAGGCTGCGGACTGCTTTTGGCTTAGACTGATTTTCCAGCTAACTTCACCATTGCTCCAGTCTGCTTTTGAAGAAATGAACAATATGGCTAGTTCATGGTCTGGTAAAATGAGAGAGCGTGTGGCACAGATTGGCTTCTCCTATGAATTTCTTTATCAAAGGGTTATGATGTGGCCAAATCGGTCCTAAAGTAGGGTGACCAGATAAAATCCAGGTCAGGGCTCCTGTAACTTTAACAGTTGTAGAGAAAAGGGAATTTCAGCCAGTGTCATTTGTATGCAATTAGTTCCTGGTGAAATTCCCTCTTCATCACTACTGTTAAAGTTGCAGGGGCCCTGCCTTCTTTTGTATATGGTCACTCTAGTATAGTGCACGCACCTTTAACTGTTGTGATGAAGAGGGAATTTCACCAGGAACTAATTGTATACAAATGACACTGGCTGAAATTCCCTTTGCTCTACAACTGTTAAAGTTACATGAACCCTGACCTGGATTTTATCTGGTCAGCCTATCCTAAAGCAGAGGATATCAAACAGATATAACTGAGGTGACTAATTGCAGATCAAATGTCTTATACCTCTTATATGTGGAGTTGCCAGCTATATTCAACCAGGCAGCACAATATCTGTCACACCCAAGTCCTTATCTGTGACGGGTTTACATGACTAAATGCTGATTGAATTGTATTCCTTTGAGGGTAGTAGTGGAAAGATTCCATAAAGTTCCCTGATCATGTCTGGTATATCCATTTGTCTGTAAGACAGAAGATCAAATTAACTTCTGCTAGAGTGCGTAAAATATGAAGACTTGAGATCCAAATATATTTTTCCCGCTTCTGAAGAATAAAAGGTTAGAAACATCAAGGGAAAAGGTGCTTATGTTATTAAATAGGTCAGATTACCATGTTGCCCTGAGAACGGCAAAATACATAAATCTGCTTTGAAAGTGAGACAAAGGGTTTTGAATTCAAACCCCTAGATTAATTATATTTTGTGAAGCAAGTCAGGCAGAGATTGTATGGTTTAAGTTGTGCATTTTACAGTTTTAGAGGCTGTTGTTTTCTTGGATGTAACCAGTGGGTGTATTTTAGTCATGTATATATTAGTTTTATAGATAGGGAAACTGTTTTGCAAATGACTGATGGTCAATGCAATACATTTAACTCAGCTAATCTATCTCACACTGGTTTCTTCACTATATTATTTAAAAAAACAAAACAAATGCCTCAACTAAACAAAACAGCAAAACTATCTGCAATTTAGAAATATAGTATGACAGTATTACATCTTGTTGCTTAAAACATATTTCAGATTTCATACTTAAACAGATGTTGGTAATGGCTGCACATGTAATTGAACATTCAGACAGCTTTGGTAAACATGCCCAAAAGTATAACAGTCCTTGGCAATAGTACTGAAAGACTCGATATCCATATTGGATATATCTTTGTGCCTATGAATCTATCAAGAGCATTATTGTACAGTTTCCTGAAGACAATAATCTGTTATTCCTGATAATTCCCTCTTTTGATAGCTGCTAAATGTCAGATGGCAGCTAATAGATCCCAACTGTTAAGATGTGCTTTTTGCGGCCCTCTGGGTGTGCTCATATTGGACAAACTAGAAACATTTAACAGAAAAGGTATTTGACAGGTATAGGGAACCTTCCAACCCAATAGCCTTCTTCATCTTGGGGAACTCCCTTGGATTCTCCTCCCAGTTAGTGTATACAGATATTAAAAAATGGCATTAGGAAAAATTGCTTCTAAAAATTCATAAACACACACAAGGATACTTTAAAAATCAAATTCACAAAATGCTGCAGAATTGGGATGGATTAAAGTAAACATAAGACAAATTAGAAACTGAGTGGAATTGAACTTGACAAATTCATCCATGGCCTGAATCTTCTCTTGGATAAATCTAAGAGCAACACCAAAAGTTCTTCTCTGGGTACCCATACAAAGTACATTAGGTGGCAAGTGACTAGGAGTGGGGGGGCATTTCAGTGATGGCATTCAGTTTGTGGAATGGCTTTGCCCACAAAGGACAAGTTTAAAAAGAATTGGTCATTGAGGCATTTAATAGCTCCAATAGAGCATTCCTGTGGGGGATGGGGAATCTGTGGTAGAGGAGCCACCAATTTCTAATAATAATAACGATTTATTTCTTACCCGCATCTTCGTTTGGATCGAGGCGGGGAACAACAATATGTTAAAATACATAAAACTGATTAAAACATGGCACACATTATTAAAACTGCATTAAAACATCCTAAAAACATCCTAAAAACATTCTAAAATTCCACTGGATATGCCTGCCGGAAGAGAACAGTCTTTATAGCTTTTTTAAATTCTAAAAGACTGTTAAGTTGATGAGTCATTCCACAGTCTGGGAGCGGCAGAAGAGAAGGTCCTCTGGGCAACGGCTGTCAGCCTAGTCTTGGCCGGCTGTAGTAAGTTCTTCCCAGAGGACCTGAGCGTGCGGGGCGGATTGTATGGGAGAAGGCGATGCCGCAGGTAACCTGGACCCAAACCATGTAGGGCTTTAAAGGTAATAACCAACAACCTGCTGATGTTGATGAAGTTGTATGGCAGCTTTCTGCCTTTCCCCCTTTTCTCTTGGTTTGTCTATTTTTCCCTCCAATTGGATCTAAGGGGAAGAAAGATAACTATACTAGCTCCAGCTATTGCATCATTTTTTTTCTTGTGTCTGGGGCAATTCTGCGAAATGAGATGGCAGATCTAAAACCTCCCCCTATCCGCTCATGACACCCCATCCCATGCCTCCTTACCACTGTCAGAATAGCAAGGTTTCCATAGCCAATCAAGGGATGACTTGTTTGCAGAGGAGGAAGTCCACAGTATCCTAAGATCCCAGAAATGCCTTTCCAGGGACCATAAGATTGCACAGTCATTAGTTTTACAGTTTTACTATTTTACTGCAGCTATGTTTTTAATCCTTTACGTTTTAGAAGATCTTAATTAAGCACTATCTTTGCTAATAAATTAGTTAGTATATTTATAAACTGCCCTCCAGCAAACTTTGTTCTGTATGGTTAGCGTGGACAGAAAGTCTCTGGTTAGTGTTTGTTATACTTTACTTCCTTGACCAAAGTATATTATGTAAGTTGTTGAGCAATTGTCTTAGTTATAAAAAGGGAACATATTGAAACATACCAAGTTTAAGAACTCAGACAGGAGCATTTGTACCGTAGAATTGTAACATGGTAAATATTGTGTGAAATTACATTTTCTCCTTTTGGGCTTGGAGGAAACAACTTCAAAGGACAATATTTTAGGAAGGTATGCATAGAATGGTATGGAAAATTGTTGACTCAAATTGGTATGTACTTTGGCAGCCATTTATAAAAAGCCAACCTGCTACAGAAATATGAGATGAAAGGACTGGTTCAGGTAAATGCACAAATGCAGAAAGCTTTTTTTAAGTGCTAGTTTGATTATGGAAGTATGGCTAAGTACCATTTTGGCTTCAACATCTTACCTCAATATCACTGGGTAAGTAGGCAACCGTGCTATAGTCGATTTCCTATAAATGACTATCACGGCACCGTGGATTGATTTGTTCCACCAAAAGAGAGTGAGCCAGGATCTATCTGGCAGGGGAATCATCCATTTACTCATGAGGATTAGTAACAGGCAAATGTAGAACACAGAAGCCTCTAGACCTGCAAAACCTCAGCTGATTATAAACTAAACATTTACATTTGGTGTACATAATACAAGACAGTGGAAGCTGGGGCGCCCTTCCATTACCTGTTACTAACCAGATGCCAGCAATCTATGAACAAACTTTGCAAAGCCACAAAAGGAAGAGAGAAATTAATCAATTCCTCCAGACCCGTTGTTTGTACAGCAAGAATGACAACTAAATACATTTAATAAATAGCAAGCATGCAGCTATGTTTGTTCTTTTTTCTTGCTCAAAACTAAATATTGGGGGATTGTAACCTGTTACCCAAAAACGGCACGCTTTTCACCAAATCATCCGGCAGAGCGGAGAGAGGGACCCACTCCGGAAATCGGGGCAGAGAAATGCCTCAACAGTGCTCCACCCCAAGTTTCGGGGCAGAGAAGACTCAGTCTGCCCACCCCTACTAATTCGTATGAATTTACTTGAAGGTTTCCATAGGGTTTGGGAAGTTGATCATTCCATTTGCTGCTTGTGCCTGACTTAGACCTTTTTTTACATTTGATGGTGCTAGAAGTTACTTTCCAAGTATACATTTTTAAGATCCCAATATTTCATAATAAGTACCAGTGATAAAACGTATTCAATGCCATTTCTACATAAAGGAGAGTCATGTGGATATGCAGCAGCACTCGTGTGGCAATGCAGTAGAGCATGGAGTGGTGGCGCATGGAGCAGTGGAGGCTCCTCGCAAACCTCACACTCATTCCTTGCTGTGGGGACAACCCCACAGGAGTGCAAGTGTGGGGTTTGGGGGGTCAGGCCCTAATGCGTCATTGCATAGTCACCCCCTAAGCCCCTGGAGAGATGCTCCCAATCAGGGCACACCAGATGGACCAATGGTCTGACAGCTTCCTATATCCATATTCTCTTTCTCTCTGCTTCCAGTTCTCTGCTCTTCAGCTTATGTACCCTTTTCAACTCTGCCAACCAGTTTCTGCAGAGGTTTTAAAAACCCCTGTGCATTTGTAACTGGCTATTATGAGTAGTGTGGAACAACAACGGTTCCAGTGGAATCTTGAACCTTAGGACTTTTCTCTGAAAATGTTCCAAGCTGCCAGCTCTGGGAAATGAAGAAGTGTGGGCAAACACTATGTCACCCAATCAGTTCAATGTCCTACTCCTCCTTAACAAAATATGTCTCCTCAATTAGGCCATGTTCTTATCAAAGAGATCTCTCTGCACAGAACAATACTGTGAGTATTCCTCACAGAATACTACTTCAAAGAATAAAAGTGCTATTTTCCCCTCCCCTCGAGGCATGCATGCAACACCTTTTAAATATAATTATGGGCACTTAATATGAGGAGTTCCGCTCATCATAACATTCTGAATTCTCCTGTGAGAAATTGGCAGTGTGTGCAAGAGATTTACGTCACAGTCCAGTGAAAAGTTTCTTTCTGCATTCCTCTGAAAAATAGCCTCTAGGAAATGCAAACATTTGAGACACCCTTCTTGCAATTGCTTCAGGGACAGGGCGGGAGTGAAGGTTGCCAGTGAAACTATACATTTTATGGAACACCCCTCATTCAGAGCTGCATGGCCTTTTAAAGAAAAAGCTTTATGGTATAACACATCCACCATCCCATGGCTGTTTGCTGCCTTGGCAGGCTGCTCACAAAATATGGCCCTTTCTACACCATAGGGGTGTAGAGGGAGGGAGGGAGATCTTTGAAGTACCTAATACACACCATTGGTTCACAGGGAGGGAAGGAGGGCGATCCCGGAAGTACCTAATACACACCATCAGTGCAGAGGGACCAGGCGGGGGCCATCCCAGGTGAAACGCCTGGTATGGAAAGGGCCTAAGACTAATTAAAAATATGTCATATAAAAATATCACCCAGTTGGTAAAGTATACATACCTATGGAGCGTATCTTCACGTTACCCTGGTACAAATCTGAAATGTGCACGAGCCCCTTGGAGGCCTTCTCAACTTGTACAGCGAACAACTGGAGGAGGAGGGGCCCTGACTTTGCATTCCCTGCTGGCCGTAGCTGGACCTTCATGTGTAGAGACATATATCTGAAGAAGTATATTCACAAAGAGCAGGGCAGGACTGGTATCAATGGTAGGTATGGTTGGGCACCTGCCAAGGGCCCATACCCCAGCAGGGCCTACTGGTTGGAGCTCCAGGTGCTCCTCCTCCTCATTGCAACCTCATTGCAGACAAGTGGTGGTAAGGAGGAGGAGCAGTAGATGCGACTTCCTAGCTCTCTGCCAGTCAAGCAAGCAAGTGGGAGTAATGGTGCGAAAGAGGATGAGAAGAAAAAGCAGCTGATGACAATGGCAGCAAGAGGGTAGACTTGTAGAGGGTAGGGACTAGGGGTGTGCACGCCCGAAATTATCGTATCGTATTGTTATCGGAAATCACTTCCAAAAAAATTCAGATCCGATTATATCGGATTTTAATCATATCGAATCGTATCGGATTTCCGATAATTATCGGAAATCCAATATTTATTTCGGAGCCCTATTTTGCCCTATAGAGTTGCTTTTCGAGACAGAAAGGCCTATAACCTCTGTATTTTGAAAGTTGGAGACTTGAAACTTGGTCACAGTGCTTATGGGGTATGCCTAAGTATGTGTATGAAATTTCAGAACAATCCCTCCAACCGTGTATTTTATATGAATTTTTGAAAGACCGTGGGCCTTTTTTGACAGATCTCTGAATGACAGCTCGCCACGTGCATTCAGAGATCTGTCAAAAAAGGTGCACTATCTTTCATAAATTCATATAAAATACACGGTTGGAGGAATTGTTCTGAAATTTCATACACATACATGGGCAAACCCCATAAGCACTGTGACCAAGTTTCAAGTCTCTAACTTTCAAAATACAGAAGTTATAGGTTTCTTTATATAGTGGTCTGATAATCCGACCCCCCCCCCCCCCCGATATAATCGGACTGAAAATTTTCGGATCCAATATTTATCGGAGGTTTTTCTATCGTATCGTTATCGTTAATTGGATGTCCAATAACACCTTTATCAGATCGTTATCAGACATCAG